>OZ004668.1:17158561-18358561 GCA_963924505.1 Agonopterix alstromeriana | reverse complement strand
TATCTTATCTTATCTTTTAAGAGAAGTTTATTCCGAATGCGTAAATGCGCGCTGCGTACAAACGAAGTATGGTGATATTTTCAATCCTAACCAATTAAACTCAATGAAATTTTGCAGAAACAATCTAGGAACAAATATCTATGCTTCTATCGTGTCCGATTTTCGTTAAAATATACAGTTTCAATACTAGGATTAATTTAAGATTTGTATGGAAATCTTTGAGGCACTGTAACTTTAAAACTGTACATTTTAAGGAAAATCTGACACGATACAAGCATAGAAATTAGTTTCTAAATTTCTTCTGCAAAATTTCATTTAGCTTAATCGGTTAGTATTGAAAATATCACCAGACTTCGTTTGTATGGAGCGCGCCAACAGTAATATATCCTTAAGGCATATAAATTCTCACCGATCCCAGCTACCCAATCCGCCGCGTAGCCCCAGCAACGTCCTATGCCGAGGTCCGTACCCCTCTGGGTACCCCTAGGTCGGTTGCTTAAGTTCTTTCATTTGGCACGGTAGACCTTCGTGGTCCCTCCAATAGTCCGCAGTAAAACCCAGTAACTGCTCCCTGAGCAACACTGTACCTATTAGTCATTTCCAAAAAAATAAAGTCTTATAAATTGCTATCAATTTCCCCGTATTTTGTATTTTACTGTAGCCCATATCGGTATGTAAAATTCTAATCTATTTTACTGATTGTACACATTATTTTAAGAAACTGATTAAATTTTTTTGCGATGCGTCGAGTTTATCATTAAAAACTGATTTGATTTGTGACCTTTAAACGTAAATGTGGTCGCGAGAAAATCATTCGAACTCCATGGAGAAAAACCTATGCTTAATTTTTTTTTAATCTTCTCTTTCTAACTCTATGCTAAAAACAGAAACAGCAACAGCAACAGCAACATCAAATGTTGAATTCGGACATTGCGAATATTTTCTTTTTTTCTTAATGGCCAGTTATTTTATGTTTAACAAGGATTTTTTCGTAAACGTTGTTATTTAAGTAAAATATCTGTAGTCCTTTCTTTTTAAAATCTCTAATACAGAAAACAAAATATTGTAGAAATTATCTCGAAGTGGTTTTCGATTAAATGGTTGTTAAGCCTTTCACAAAAAAACTTGACATATCAAATTTAGACTCTACTGGAGCGTAATATACCATATTTAACTGAGGTAATGTGATCTCATCTCGTACACTGGGAAGTGCATAACAAGCGAAGCTATTGATTTCTCGACTGCATCCAACTCGTGTTTCCAGTTAAAATATGAAGCTCTATGATATCCGATAGTCAACAGCAGATAGGGTTCCTAAGGAACCATAGTTTCATATAAATCCGTCTGTCTGTATCATAATCACAGCCTATATACGTCCCGCTGCAGGGCACAGGCCTTCCCTCAGGGTGGGTGTATAGGCGTTAGTCCACCACGGCTGCCCAATGCGGATAGGTAGACTTCAAATTTCTTCTTCAGCGTAAGCAGATTTCCTCCCGATATTTTCCTTCGCCGTTTGAGAGCAGTCGGTATTATGTACTTAAGTTAAATAAAATCATTTGTACATGACATGTCATCTGTGCGGATTCGAACCTGGACTTCAAGATTGAGTTTCCATAGCTCTCTGCGTCTGTATCTGTGTGCTTCACCTCAATTTCTCTTCTTATTTTTGTACCAAGAGAAACGAAATTTGGCGTGAAGACATAATAATAACCCTAATACAGAAAAGGGATAAATAATGAGGAAATCAATTCCAGACCCTCCCACAAAACGAAAACGGAGTCGAAAAATACATATTTTACTCAAAGAGATTATACCTAATAGAGTGAGCCATACCAATTGTAAAGTGTCCACTTTTTTTGACGTTTAGGTTTGAGTGTGTGGTGTCAAGTAGTATGGACAAAAGGCACCAAGTGACATATGGCCTTATGTTTACGGTCACTTTTCACACACACTAGCTCAAAAATAGTGGACAGCCGCATAAACAAATATCTATAGTTCCATCTCCTTCTACTATTAAAGGTACGTCATAAGACAAAAGAGACTAACTACAATCGTAAATTTATGCGGACTCTATGGAGATCCTTCTTCTGAGATTTTACTACTCCATCGTTGAATAGGTTTTATAAAATGGAACAAAACTTTTATTGACTGCGTCTTTTCGATGCGTCTACAAAGATTCATCCAAATATTTAGAGCCTTTTTCTAGAACGCGATTACAGATAAATAATATGTAGGGTCCTTCTTAATATGCTGACAATTTTTTAAGGGGATGATCAGACCGACAAACTGAACAACTTTCTCCATGGTACCAACATCGAAATCGCGAAAAAAAAATCAACTGTCTCATACATTTGGCTCGAGTATAGGTTTGGAGTTTTATATGGAACAGCTGATTTATTTTTCGCATCCGATGTTGGTGCCATAGAGAAAGTTGTTCAGTTTGACGGTCTGATCATTCCCTTAAAAAAGTGTCAGCATATTAAGAAAGACCCTGTAGAATAGTATGGGATTAAATGTCGCTTGTTTAATAGTATGGGATTAAGTTTATTCTTCTTATTGTGTGGACAAACTGACTGCTTAACGGCCCTTGACGTTTTTATGTTACGACTATTGCCACGAGAGATAGTACGGGACCAACAGCTTAACGTGCCATCCCAAGCACGGAATCATCTTTCTTTTCAGATAATCAGGAGATTCAGCCTGCAATGTCCTAACCAACTGGGGAAAAACGCACAAAGTGACATATCACTAGGTGTCCCCCGTGAGAATTCGACCCACGACCTCCGTGTCAAGAGCCCAATGCTCTTAACCATTAGACCACGGAGGCAGTTTAGTATAGTAACGCTTTTAGACCCTGTGTAAAACTTGTGAAACATTTTTTTTTTTTTTTATTGGGGCTTTTAACCCTTTTAACCCAAACCCTGTGAATTTTTTTCGATCAGTGTTTTAAACTTGTTTTCTGAAAGATTCAAAATGATCTCGGGTACTTAATAATAACAGCGAATACAGGTTATATTGGTAGGGGCACAGCGGGGACAGATTTGCACTTTAATATTGTAACAGGCCAAGATGAGAATAAATTAACATCAAAATGATTACATTAATTCTTGATCAGATTTTAAATCTAAAACCATTTTGCTTTTTGCATAATACGATGCAAAGTACTTAGGATCTTTTCTCCGTTAAAATTAAGCTATAGGAAACGTTATTTCATTTTATTATTAAGACGTACTTAAGAAAATTGTGTTAATACGGATTTTTGTTTTCAAGAAATCTGTTGGAAATCATTTATTTTTGCGAATGTGAGTAAAAAGACAAAAGAGAGATGTTACATTAGAAATTTCACCTCTTCTTCTTTATTCGAAAACACATCCACATTGTTTTAGTAATTTTTCGGAATGAAATGAAAGGGTCTTAAAAAAAATTTCACGTTCTGTCGTGTATCCTACATCTGCTCAATTAATTTTTGTATGCATTTTCTCTTACCAAAGAGTCTGTGTTTTTTTTGGCGATTTCGACTTCGACTATTTATATGTGGACTGGTTACGCGTGTCATTCTACTAACAAACATTTCTGCCACTTTTTGCGGGGGGCGAGGTAACATGAAATCCGCAACTTTTGATTTTATTCCCCATAACTTTAGATTCTAATTTTGAATGTTAAAAATCATGAAAAGTAGTCTCGTTTGAACCCCAAACGTTCTGAGTTCGAAGTTATTATTTTCCAATTATAGGCTGTCTCGTTAAGTCGTTTAGTTATAAGGTGTAAAATTGAATGTAAATGCACAAGATCAATTGTGCTTATACCGTGGCAGAGGGGAAATGCTACCGCAAGGCTAGTCCTTATAATAATTACTCAAAGGATTTTGATGTTGGCTCCTTGGTTCGATGGTCTGAAGAACCCCTTTAAATATGACTACACCTTTCTATACAAACCTGTACAATTACGTCTTAAAAATGCTTTCACTATCGAAGTCAATTTTATTTAATATACTCTGAAATTGGTGAAAGAGGAAGCTGATTATATTAATTTTGTATTACGATCATGTAGAATCGAATGCTCTAGAAAGAACACTTATTTTATAGTGTTGGAAATCCTACGGAAAATTCACATTCCCGGTATTGACGGGACTTAAAATTCATCAACCGCGGTTCGGATCACACAGGATTATTTCGGTGATAAACGCAGTAAAAACAGTTTTCTTTATTCGTGTCATATCGTTTGACAATCATTTATTCTGTAGTGGAAAGATAAGCCAGAGAGTAGAGTAAGTAAGCCTTACATAATATTATTATATTATCATCCGAACAAGATTGAGCAAAAGGGTTATAAGAGAACATATCTATCTATAATAAAATCAAATTAATGTACTTCTTCGAAATGAACCAGTGCGTAACCATCATCCAACAGAAGTTATGTACATGAAAAGATGTATGTATGTAGATGTCTATGCAATGGTATCGTAGCATATGATGATGAGACTTAGTCTATACCTATCCTCGAGGGATAATGGCATGAGCTTATTTACTTACATTATATACATAAATATAAATTAAAAACAGCGGTAGTTAGTAAAGTTGGAGTGGAATTTTCGTTTAACTAAATTAAATTGCGTTTCTTTTTTGCCCTACTGTTTCTACAAACCTACGATGCTCCAGTATAGAAACGACGCGGGATCCCGGTATACCGGGATTGTACAATATCTATTGAAAGGCCCTAAAGACAAAACATGACATCACTTATGAATTCTCTTTTCGTACAATACGCGTCGAAGTCAATAGACTGTAAGTCAACAGAAAAGTAAATGTTCTTTTTTTCTTCACGTTATTATTAAGTAGGTCCTTTAACTTATAAATTCAAACAAAGTTAGTTTCACTTAATCACTGAGGCACGAATTGAATATGTAAATAACAAAACAGCCTCGTAATATTATTATTAAAGGGCGGGTTAGACCATCCAACTGAACAACTTTCATTATTGCGACAATTGGCTCTACACTGAAAATTATTAATAGTTGGTCTATGGTCTAATGGTCTGAATTCAACGTTTCAGTATTTGCCTGGCTGTCCCTCGATTACACCCTGTATTTTGCACTGGGCCTATACAGGGTGTTACAAAAGTAAAAATAAATATTTTAAATTTTTTAGGGGATTGTTTAGACCATCTAACTGAACAACTTTCACTATGGGACCAACATCGAAATAGCAAAAAAAAAAATCACCTGTCCCATACATTTAGCTCGAGTAGATTTGTAGTTTAGTATGGAACATCAGATTTTTTTTTCGCGATTTCGATGTTTGTCCCATAGTGAAAGTTATTCAGTTTGATGGTCTAAACCACCCCCTTAAATGTTTATTTGTATTTTTGTAACACCTTGTATACATAGTGGAGTTCCTGCTCCCATTTATTCGTGAGATACATCTCATTTATTCGATTACTGCATGGGACGTAACAGCCTGATGATGATGATGATTTAGATAAGTGACTCAAAAGAAAGTTATGAAAACTAAAGGCACTATCACAAGTCCTTATTACAAACTCTGAAACCATCTCACATTCACACGAATAAAACAAAATTGGGAAGGTGAAGGAAAATTCCAATTTTGCCGAATAAAAACGTCCTTCCAAAGGCTGTTAGGAAATATTTGTAACGAAAAAGGGAATAAGATACGTGCAGACTAAGATCCCACGGCAAGTTTTCTAAAGTATTTGTTTAGGCAATGATACAACATAATATACCAGTGGAAATGTAATACTTTAAGCCCCACTTGCGCCAACCTGGGTTAGCAATAAACTCCAGGTTAAGATGATTTTTTGTATAGGAAAACAATTGAGAGAGCTATTTTACCCGGAGTTAATTGCTAACCTTCTGCTAACCCAGGTTGACGCAAGTGGGGCTTAGGATGATAAAAAATAGGGCTGCAATTTGAATCCGTAGGCTGTGAAATAGTATCAAAGGAATTTCCATACTGAAATATTTCCAGAAAAGAGGAGATATCATTACGTGGAAGAATAATCTAAATTAGTCCATGCCATTAGTTTTCGAGTAAACCTTCCCCACTTGTACGATAGAAATTAATGCTAAAACCCTACGTTGCGACTATCATTATGCAAGCATTCTTATTTTTTTGTATAGTTGATACGTTTAGCTTAAATTATGGATACAATTTATTGCCTAAATAAATGAGGGTGTCGACAAGAAAAATAACTTCTGAATTCGGCTTTTAGGTTGCGACATACTTAAGGGTCGGTTTTAGAACTCTTCAATGATAACGTTTAGGCTATGATACATTTTCAGTGGAAATGTATAATTATTGCCTAAACAAATACTGTTGAAATCTTGCAGTGGGATCTTAGAATAGTAGGGAATCTCCGTAAGGTTGGGGGAAACAATTTTGTACATTTGTATGTAGTATTACCTGTTAGGGGAAGGCCTGGCTCATAACATTCTATACTGGGCTTGATATTGGATCCCTTTTATTGGGATGAAAGAAAGGATGGTAACCATCTTTTGTTTGGACATAAAATAATGTAAATGAGTGTTGCAGCTCGATAGTTTATCGATACTATACTATAGTCCTAGGAGGACTATAGTCCTCCTTCGGCCATGGCGACTTCGACAACAAAGTTATATTAAGATATCCACAATACGATTAAATAAAGAAATAAAATATCACCTACTACACTATTAAATTTAAATTGTGAAAGGCCCTGATATGACTCGCAAAACCGAACTTGATTTTAAAAATTAGGTCACACGAAGAGCAGTAGATTTGCCCGGAGACATTGTACGCACGGCGACAGATCAACCTACCCATAGTTTGACCTTATGTCCATGAACATAGAGTTCAACTATGGGTAGGTTGATCTGTCGCCGTGTGTACATGTAGACGTAGGAGGGCCGGAGCCGAGTTTTCCGGATTTGACGCTTTGCATCAAGTTCTCCCAGACACATTCTTTCATATTATCGATACTAAATAGTAATAATGAGCATCGACAAGGGTGCGTCCATATCCGGCAAACGCACCCTTAGAATTTCAATACTGTCAATAGCTTAGTAGCTATAGATAGTTCATTAGCTCAAACTTACGTAGCGTGCTAAGCAGTGCTCATACTCATACCAACTTACTTAATATCAAATTAGGATGAACAGTTTTCCTTTTCCTATATAGCTTTCTGGCCAATTCCGATTTGCAAATATATATATTTTTATTTTATTTATTATAGATAAGTTTGGAAATACAATTTTTAATCATAGTCCTACAAAACCATGTTTTATGGTTATAATTTACTTATCAAAAAGATATAATATGCGACATATCTTGGACGTTACTAAAGCTGTTCTAAGAATAAGTGAGAGGAAGTGTTTCAAATCTCTGTTTCTGTCATTGAAAATAGCCTTAAAATTTCGTTGCTATTTGAAATGGAGGATAGTTCAACTCAAAGTATATAGCGCTCATAGCTTTAAACTACCGATAGTATATGTATCATAATGATCGGCCAGCAATCAACTTTTGAACAACATGTGCAATCAACAATGATTAAATTCATTATTTATAATTACATAAAGAATTTGTATTGGTATTGATATTTCAAATTGTGGAGCCATTACTGGTAACTGATGGTTGTTTATCTATATTATTATCAAATTGTAATTAGGTCCTTATGCATTTATCCGTACTATCGATATTGGAAACGATTTTCAAGAGATTAAATTTATTGATGTGATTTTATATTGAAAGTGGTAATGTAGAGATTTTCGCTGTACTTTCTTTACATGAAGTAGTGTTAGATTTGAAAAAAACATCAAGAAAATAATTGTGGTACTGTAACAATTTTAAATAAACTATTTTATTTTGAATTTTATGAACTATGTACACACGGCGACACATCAACCTATACAAAACCAAAGTAAGCTGGCCGCGCGACGTCATACTTTATACAACCTAAGCGCTGCCAGCTTATGCTGGTTTTATATAGCGTCACACGGCGACACATCAAGCAATACAAATCAAAATAAGCTGGCAGCGCGTAGGTCGAGTAAGGTATAACGTCGCGCGGCCAGCTTATGTTGGTTTGGTATAGCTTGAAGTGTCGCCGTGTGTACTTAGCAGAGTTAATGCTTTTTCCGAGGACACTAAAAACCTTTAATTCCGTTCTGCAGTTACCAGACAAATTACATTTTCATTTTAAACGATGAACGATTGATTATTTCGGTATGTGCTTTATCGTGGAAATTTTTTCACTAACAAGTAAAAAGAGATTTATTAACATTTCCAATGGTAGTTTTTCAGCCATTTGTTTCAGCCAAACGTATTGTGTGGCGTCCGTTTTAAATGAAACCCGAAAAACTACGACTATTGGGTTTTGTAAAATATGTTTAACTTTATTTTTAATTCGAAGCCAAAAAAGGATGGGCTTCGAACCGTTATTTAACGCTAGTTTAGTAAAATGGCTAGGCACTTTGTGAGAATGTTTGAACATGGAATTAAATATATATATATATTATTGTATACATAACTTTAGCTTAAGAATTTATATTGATTAATAGACTATTCCCAGACTATTGACTGAATATGTTACACTTCACTAGCAGATTCCAAGTTCGCTTGACAGTTCGACACTGTTGACTGCATTACCCGAGGTACCAAATCGAAGAGCTCCTTAGAGATATATATCCATGCATATGCTCATGACTATATTCCTCAAGGGGATAGTCAGAGATATTCTGAAACCTCAGAACATCCACGTTTCACCAGTAGTACCGAAACTCTGTCCAGTGTGATGGGGGGTGAGCCCGTCGCCACTTATAATGGACAGTGGGTACAATACATGCCTTGAAATTGAAGCATGCAGATTTCCTCACGATGTTTTCCTTCACCAAAAAGGCAGTGGTGTTAAAAATCGTACATAAATTCCGAAAAACTCATTGGTACGAGTCGTCCTGGACGGGGATCGAACCATCGCCTCCGGCACGGCAGGCAAGGTTACTCGCCACTGGACCACCACGGCTATCTGTCTGGCATAGTTAAATTATATCCTCATTTCACTAACAGTGCCCAAACTCGCAGTGAGCCAATCGTTTCACGGTCCACAGTACTAATATCTGAATAATATTCCATACCCCTAATAGGTACCTTGCATTTTCCTCTCCATTATTGTGTTATTCGATAATTTTGAATTGCAATGCATTTTGTTATTTCTGTGTTATGAATTTATGAACAATTACACAAAAGTGTACTTTTATAATTTTTTCTGACCATTAGTTTACCAACAAGACTGAATATGATTACCTATATTATGAAATATTAAATTGTTACGCAAAATGAAACATCAAATATACAATAATTGTCCATATTACCATTTCAAATCATTTCAAACCCAACACCATCTGTTCAAATGAAATCGTATTCAAAACGAATTGCTGTTGGTTTATTTTAATTTGAAATAACCTCAAAATTGGTTCATTTTGGTATTGTTTTATGGGTATCTTCTTTAATCAAAGTTTTATACGGTCTCAGTTATGGAGAAGGAACCCTGACTATATTACTCCCTGAGGATACATTTCGTGAAATCGTAGATGTTTTCTTTTTAGTTAAGGTTTTCCTGGTATGTATGATTACCTATAGCTACATACATATTATAACATAATATTCGATTTTGCTTATGTATTTTCTTTTGTTTTTAGGGTTCCGTAGTCGACAAGGAACCCTTATAGTTTCGCCATGTCCGTCAGTCTGTCTGTCTGTCCTCAGAGACGCTTAGTACTAGAAAACTGTAATTTGACAGGGGTATACATATTAATCACGCCGACAAAGTGGTAAAGTAAAGTCTTGATAAATATATTTGTTAGGGTACCTCCCCAACAAGAAAAGTGGGGATGCAACTTTTTGGATCCGTTAGCGAAATATTAAGCTTTGAAGTGAAAATTGTTGTTAGAGTCAATTTTATTTGACATGTGACATATTGCAGTATCAACGACGAAATAGTCTTAAAATTTCGTTGTTATTTGAAATGGAGTATAGGTACAAGCCAATTCGAGAGCGACAAGACTTACAGCTTTTTTGGAATTTGTGTAAAATCCCACTAAAATAGTGATAAAATAGAAAGAAAATTACTGAGTAATTTATGTGTGACTCTGGTCGTTTTAGTAATTTGTCTACTAAATGTTGGCTATTATAGCTCGTTAGTGAGCCCGCATTGTCTCGCGGACTTCGTTATGCAACGATGCCGGCACTTTGAGCGCCGAAAGTAAATAAATGTAAAAGTTTAATGTTTAAATCATTTTGGGTACTCGCCAAGGGTCTTATCCACTGTTTGGACTTTAGAATTTAGCACAGAATAGTTAATAGTATATAGTTCTATATACAGAACGGCCACTCCACGCTCCCCTCTGACTTCAGATACCCCACCTCACCTCACACTTTGTGGGAAACTTGATGGAAGACGAGCAAGAATGCAGTCAGGCGCGCGCACCCGTTGGATTTGACTACATAAAATTGTGTCTTTTCAGTGCATAAAAACGTTGAAAAATAACGCTAAATTCATATTTTCAATAATTCATTAGCTCAAATACTATTTTTAATAATAGAACAAACAATTAAAAGTATTGAAATGTCGATTACGTTAAATGCTAAGCGCGGCTTTCAGCCCTACACGCAATGTCATGAACGGTTTGCACAAAGTGCGCATGTGCAGACGCCATTTCGAAATTCAAAAACGTTCTTTAGAGTGCCGGACCTGTGACTTATGTCAAATATCGTCAACATTGTAAATGGGTATGAGTAAAGGTATTGTCATTTTTAAACAGTTGCAGCCACCAATTAAAGTATTGTATAACTATCGTACTATAAAAACTAACATTTTGTCATGAACACTTATGACCTACCTCGCATTGGAGCTGAGATAATTATTTGACCATAAAGGTTCATGAAGAAGTATCCAAAACCTTTAAGAATCAACTCATTTTCAATCAATCAATCGAAACATATTACCTACTAAGCAAAATATACCTTAGTCTTAGTGCTAACAAGCGATTTCTTTATACAACCTAAGAAGCTCCGATGCTGCCTAGTAATGAATGTGATATTTTATAATTCATTTTGAAAGGTGCTATAAAAACCTACTCGTATGTAATTTGTATTACTGGTCACAATGATTAGTAGTGAATCGAGAAAGTTAAGAGGATAGTGAAGTTGAGTCTCCATACAAAATTGAATAGATTTTTCACTCCTAAAGCTTAACGCATATCAATAATTTTAAAACATGTTATTAATAAAACACATTTCGAGGATTTTAGCATTTTATGTATTGTTTTTGAGTTTCATGATATTAATATTTGCAGATATGAGAGCATTTCAATGTACGCAGAGTGTTCACAAAATTATTTATTTCACAACAATATTATAAACCTCGTTAATAGTTCAATGAATCAAACGAGACCAGAACTAGATTTCTGTAAAACGTTTTGTATGGAGACTTATAGTACTGTTAGCCCGGGAACTTTTAAATTACCAAAAAGGTTACCGATCAAAATTGACTTTTTCGTCTGGTCTTATAGCTTTGTATGGCAACTTTCGACCCTTATAATACGTTTGGGTATTGAACTAAGGTGAACAAAATGAAAGTATAGAAAAAAAAATTGTAACCTTGAAATTAAACAATGTTAAGGCAATTGAAAAATTTTTTTTTCGGGCTATTTGCGATCTTTAATATTAAGAACTACATTCATTACAGTATTAAAACTGCAATCGGTAACCTTTTTGATAATTTTAAAGTCCCGGTGCTACAGTACTATTGTCTTTGCAGTTATCATACTAAAAAAATGGACACTACGCGTCTTTTAAGGGTTTATTTTGGACGCTTGCTATATTATAATGTAAAAGATACTCTTTCTTATACTGTGGTATAATGGAGTTAATAATCGTAAAAATCACAGCTGTCGATGCAGACAAACGTTCCTAAAAATGTTTTTATCCAAGGCCAGTATTTACATAATATCTAAAAACACTGACTTTTAAAAAAAGAGTTAAATGCAATGGCATTTTCAATTTAAAAGCTAGAAACTCAAACTCTAACGAAGTTATCTTGCGATAAGTAAATATTGGAGAACATGGATTGTATTTTTTATCGTATTTTATTCTGCAAAGTTCATTGCACGTCGCTAAAACGAGAACGCTTTTATTTTATTAAGCATAGCATATGCTCACGACTTTATTTCCCGAGGAGGTAGTCAGATATAATATAAATACGCAGAACATCCGTGTTTCACTAGTAATTAGCGATACTCTGTCCAGTGTGACAGGTAGGAGTGTGTGATGGGTAGTGAGTCCTTCGCTACTTATAATGAACAGTGGGTAAAATACATGCCTTGAAATTGAAGCATGCACGTTTCCTCACGATGTTTTCCTTCACCGATAAACCAGTGGTGCAACAATAAATTCCGAAGAACTCATTGGTACTAGTCGATCTATGGACGGGGATCGAAATATCGCCTCCTGGCCATCGTCTTGGTTACTCGCCACTAGACCACCACGACTAAATATTATGAGCAAAAAAAAACCTTTTTAAAATGTTAAAATTAAAAGAGGCCGGTTCCCTGCAGGTAATAATCCCACTGCCGTAGACTGATGATTATGATCTTCTTTCGAAGAATCTGAAGAAACACGCAGAACGAAGATAATATACGCTAAAGTTAATCATTTTAACGGGTTTTTACCACGTTTTTATTGCTAATGATTAACTTTAGCTTAATTGATAACCGTGTAACTCTCAAAGATAATATAAGTTGGTATTTAAGATCATTTTGAACAGACACATTATTATCACGTTAAACTGACCCAGTTTCTTATTCAGATTAAGTTTTATTTAAAACGCAGTGTTACTTTAAACTTTGAGATGAAAAAAATTAAAAATAGGGATTTAATTTACGAAAGTTACTTAAAAATTTTAAACCTAGTATAACTTTTTTGTAAGTTAAAATGTTGTGTGGTGGTGTGGTACGGAACCCTCCCGACGGTAGCCCGACTCGCACTTGATCGGTTTTATTAAGGTTTCAGGATGGCATGACTTATGATGTGAAAGGTAGTTAGTCTATCGCCCACAAAATTACTGTAAATGGAATCGTACCTTATTCGCCCAGTACCACACATTATATTACAGTCTTTAAAGCTTGAAATGACTTCGATTAATAAGTTAATCCGAAAGCTAGTTCTATAACAGCTAACAGAATGTAAAATTGTAAAAGTTTTTCAGCAACAGTTCGTAACAAAAGGTGGTACTTGCGACTCGGCAGGCGAAACGAAGATTTTATTTAACTTTTTTTCCTTTCTGAAACGGCGAAGTTCTCAACTGGTCTGTATTAAACTTTTGTATGAACGAAGACACTTCGGTTACAACGTTTTTCTTGACGTAAGAATGGAGGAAAACTTTGGGAATACAATAAAGTAGTAAGAAGATTTGTAGCGAAAGAATGTGTTATCCCATTCTACTGAAAATTGGGTTGAAAGTAAAGAAAAGCAGAAATGTTTAGTTTACATTTTTCGTCTACCATATTTAAACTTATACATATTTAACTTACTCTCTTGTTACTCGTACTCATGAAACTAATATCATCATATTTAAGGGAATATAATTCGGAGCGCGCTCCATACAAACGTACTATCGTGATATTTTCAATACTAACCAATTAAAGTCAATGAAATTTTGCTGAAACAATCTTGAAACAAATATCTATGCTTGTGTGAAGTCAGATTTTCGTAAAAATTTATAGTTTTAAATTTACAGTGCCTCAAAGATTTCCATACAAATCTTAAATTAATCCTAGCATTAAAACTATATATTTTAACGAAAATTGGCCACGATACAAGTATAGAAATTGGTTCCTAGATTGTTTCTGCAAAATTTCATTGAGTTTAATTGGTTAGTATTGAAAATATCACCAGACTACGTTTGTAGGCAGCGCGCATTTACGCATTCGGAATAAACTTCTCTTAATAGTTAAATATAGCGTCGACTTATAACTACTTAAAATTGTTAAAAACTGTCTAGACTGTAAAATGTCCACCCGCATTAGATGATTTACAAAAGGGTGTAACAAAACACCCCATTAATACTTAAGGGCAGTTGCTACAGACCATAAAACTGAACAACTTTCACTATGGAGCCAACTTCGAAAACGCGAAAAAAGAATCTGCTATTTCATACAAAACTGCACTACAGGCTTGACTCAAATGTACTCCATAGTAAAATTGTTCAGTTTGCTGGTCTTAACCGTTTCTTTAAGTATTACTACACCCTCTAGAAAACTAATAAAATATTAGTGAGCGTCATTTATCAGATGATAACTATAAGAATACGGTTATAACACGAGTGATTACTAATGCGAAAAATAATTAACTGGTTATCATTGTTTTAGCATACATGCGTGGTGAATATAGAGCATAAATGGTAGTCCGTAAGGACAGGGTCGCATGCGCCTACGCACACTTCCCTACTGTGGATCCATCCCCACGACAATGAAGAAACATCCTTAACTCAGCTGGGATGATTTCAACAGGATCTTCCAGCATTCCAATATGATAATTGTGATATAACGTCAAATATTGTAGATCCCAAAATCAAATAATTCGTCAAACATAAAACTGACAGAATGATTCGATTTCACCAATCTCTTAACTTCACAACAAACTCGCTATGACATAAAAACACAAATCACAAAACACTTTCAGATCCAAAATAAAACAAAGCTACACAAACGTACCGAAGCCAACAAAAATCGGCATAAAGGGCAATGGAAAATCTGAAAGTGGCGTAAAATTTTTGGAAATAAACCCAGCTCACAACCCGAGCAACTCAAAGGTCTGCGCAGTCACACTGCATTATGCAGCAGGCTTTTCGACGCTCGTTTGCCCCGGTATATCTCTCTGTCGTAATGTTGGACTAAGTCAAAGGCATAAGGTCTTATTTTACTTGACTTTTGGGTGATATTGTGAAAAGCTTTTGTGGTTGAAAAACAATAGGACGAATTTAGAGGTCCAGAAGTAGCGTATTTCTAAATGCTACGCTGTCGGTGCAATATTTGGGCGCCGAAAGTAGATATTTTGGTAATTTTAATCCTAACCTGTACTAACAGTGTTACCTGCTGCCTTTATCTGTCACTGTTTATCCTGTATTGTTCTGATGAAATAAATGAGTTATCTATCTATCTATCTAATCTTCTTTGATTTAATTTGTTGAGGACCTAAGACAGATTAGAGTCTTCACAGTCTAGTGATGTGAGTGGGTGCTGTTCTTGGTTTATAGGAGTTGGAGTTGTGAGAATGAGGGTGAGTGAGTGAATCCTCGAAAAAAATCCGAAATAATTGCAGCTTCCAGACCTCCAGTGAAGGTAACTTGCTGCCATAGATAGTATTATTGTTGATTTGACACCATATTTCAACACTTTCCCACGAGACCCACACTGTTCACTTGCAACTACAACTGTTCGATGACTACCACTAAAACGGTCACCCGTCCAAGACGTGCACCGGTCAGGGTAGCTTAACAATTACGCTGCTGAAAACACACGCCTAGCGTGTAATTTTCTATTCAAAACGAGCCATTTTAAAACTCAACAGTTAAAGTGTTCACTTCGGTAAACAAACTTAGTTAGAACAATATATGATTATTTTCCACACGCACATGCCATGTACCAATCAGTTTTTGTAACTTACTCGTCGGTACGTTGTTACTGACTCGTCTCAAACGGTAAAGTTAAACTTTGTGAGGAAATCTACCTGCATAGGCTGAAAAAGAAATCTAGATGCGTGAGTGAAGTCTACCAATCTGCGTTAGGTACGTGTGGTACCGTTTATTAATCACCCTCTGTTAGCCCTCCGAACTTGAGGGTATGCCTGTGTCCTGCGGTGGGATACGACAGGTTCCAACATAATCTATAGATATACTTTCTATACCGGGCCAACATCGAAATCACGAAAAAAAAATGGTTTTAGTAGAATTTAAGTTTAGTATGGAACAGAAGATTTTTTTCGTGATTTCTACTTTGGTCCCATTGAAAAAGTTGTCTAGTTTCATGGTCTAATGATCCCCTTAAAAACCCTTCAGCACATTAAAAAAGATTATTAATAGCTGGGTAAACTTTCCACTACAGCAAGATTATCATGAGATGCTGATACGAATAAAGAGGATTATTATTACAGTCGCAAACTTAATCCTTATGAACAAAACGATAACTAGCAAAAACCCCAAAAAATATTTGTGGATGGAACAAGACGATAAGCTTTACTAAAAACAAAATATATAGTCGCTTTTAACTTATAACTAGCAACAGAGTTAATAGTTGGGTAGAATATAATAGCGTAGCGTGTACGCTCGCAAGTGCCTTCAAGTTTTTTAAAGTGGGATTGAATTTTAAAATTACGGCTTCATTTTAAATCCGCTCGGAATTTTATGTTATTTTTTGAACTTGGTTATTCTTAAGACTCTAAATGATTTTGTGGAAGATCTGTAGTTGTATTAAAGTTTGTGACTACCTGGCAAGGGAGTTTGGTAGTGAGCAGCATGATGTTTTCATGCAATATAGTTCATGCTGACACGAAAGACTGTTCTGTTTTGCGGATCTGCTAGAAAAAAAAATCTTCAGAGATAAGCTCGCCCTTTATTCATGTTTTCTTTACTATGTGTAGTGCCTATATGGGTACAATAAAGTGTTTAATGAAATAATATTGAAAGATAAAAAAATTTGGTAGTAAATGATAGTGCTAGTAGTACTTACTAATACTATGTAATAATATGAGATGGACGGTCAATGTGTGCGCTTGTGATTTCATTCAACTTTTTATTATGGTGTAAAATGATTCCAAAACTTGTTTTTACTTTGATATAATACCTCCCCTACCATATATCAATAAGGGTTGGAGACACATTACCCGACGGCGGGCCCTTACAAAAATGACATTTAGTATGGGAAAACATCGTGAAGAAACCTGCATGCTTTAATTCCGAGGCATGTATTGTAGCCGCTGTCCATTACAAGTGGCGACATGGGCTCACTCCCCATCACACTGGACAGAGTTTCGGTACTAGGTACTAGTCAAACGTGGGTGTTCTGAGGTTTCAGAATATCTCTGACTACCCCCTCGGGGAATATTGTCGTGAGCATATGCTTACTTTTAGTACGAGAAAAGATATAGGTAAGCTTTTTTACGAAAATCTGATAAATTCAATGCAAGTTTCTTATACAAATTTAAAAATAAAACACAAACCTTTTACGGAAATTTTTAACGAAGATCGTCCAAAAATAAATTGTGGTGAGATTGAAAATTAATATTGAGTTAAATTTTCTTGGCCCATCTAATGATTACGATAAAAAATAACTTGTTTCCGAAAGGTTTAAGTATCCAATTAAAATAAAAATAATAATAAGACGGTATTTTTAGATAAAAACGTAAACCTTTAAATGAAATTGGTTTATTTTATGTTTATTCCATAGTCTTTAATTTTTCATCACATTTATTATCTTGTTATATACAGGGGATAATAGCTATTCGACCCAAATTTATGGAACTCTTTATCGCGATTTAAATGATAGTGCCATAGTAAAAGTAGTTCAATTTGATGTGGTCTGAAGTACCTTTTAAGTTTGTAACGCATTTAAGTTTACACCCTGTAAAACGATCATCCATTCTGAGTATGATAGCGGATAGCGGATACTAAAATGATTTATCCACATCAATAAACTCCATGTCAATTGCAACACTAAAGAGAGAAGTTTATTCCAAAAGTGCTAATTCGCGCTGCATACAAATGAAATCAGGTTAGGTATATTTTCATTATTAACCAATAAAAGTCAAAGTTTTGCAGAAATAATCTAAAAACAAATCTCTATGCTTGTATGGTGTCAGATTTTCGTTAAAATATACAGTTTCAATGCAAGGATTAATTTAAAACTTGTATGGAAATCTTTGAGGCACTGTAACTTTAAAACTATACATTTTAACTAAAATCTGGCAACATACACGCATAGAGATTAATTTCTAGATAGTTTCTGAAAAATTTCATTGACTTTAATTGGTAAGTATTGATAATATAACCAGTCTTCGTTTGTATGGAGCGCACCAACGGTAATATACCCTTAAAACATTTTGTTGTTGAGTCCTATGCTTGAAATAAATAAATTTATTTAAATGTTTTTTTTTTTATAATTTCTGGCTTGTGTATTTATGTTTATAACTAACTAAATATGTTGCCTTCATCGAAGTGGATTCGAGTGGTGGAATATGACCAACTCGTTTTTCGTTTTAGGAGTCTCTGCTGTAGGTCATTAATATGGACGGCGATGATGATGATATTTTTGTATAGATATTAGCTTATTGGTCTACAAATTTGTCAACTTTAATCCAATCTTATGCTACAAGCAAACATTAATAGTAGATATACAAATCTCACTACATTATTTTCTACTTTCTGTTATTCTTATTAAGATACATACAGATAGACAAGCTGATTTGGACGAAATTGTAAGGGTTCCTAGCTTGACTACGGAACCCTAATAAGGAACAGTTCCTAGAAGAAAAAAGAAAATTCTCGCTCCACCAGAAGCCATCAACAAAGTAAACATTTAAAGCGCCATTTAATGCCTTTGCCGCTCACCTACACAGTTAATCAAAATGAAGCTTTTCTCTCCACATTATTAAAGTCAACGTAATTTTTCCCGTCTCTTGGACAATAGGTACTAAACCTTAAAATTTTTATTAGTACTTCTTATTTTTGTCCTAAAGACTGACTTTCTACATCTAATAATAAAATCGGAGATAAATTGGCTAGGTCTTGGATCAGATTGGCACAACACTGTCGCAAATGCGCAATAAAAGGGAGGCCTATGCTCAGCGGTGAGTTGATGTGGGCTGATTTGATTGATTGATCGGCTGTGGCAGACGAACGGATGGACATAGGTGTGATTTCATAATGGTTCAGTCTTCACAAATATTTGTACCCGGTACTGTTGTCAGCGAGAGTAGGTGAAGTAGCGGGGAAGGGAAGGGAAGTGCGTGCCGCTCAAAGGCAGTCGCACGTGCTACCTCCCCTCCCCCAGCGTCTGTGACCCGCTGGACGATCGTGCACTAACTTGTTTGACTATAGCAGTCAAGTCCAGGTATTATGTGTAGTAGAGGTTGAGAACCCTACAAGAGCACCAATTTAATGGCAAAAAAAAAGAAACCAAACCAATAGTGATCATTACTTTGTTTCCATTAATTAAGTGAAAAGATGTGCAGTAAAAAAACAGTGGATGAGAGAGGAGTGAATGGCACCATTCTACTTGGCGTGAAAATGAAGAGGCCATACCTAGCCGTGGGGTTTACCGGGCTGATAAAAATGACAGTCAACTAATTTGAAATGAACGCTACATGACACGTTCAATTCTACTCTAATTTAAAAATTATGGCATCCATCTTGGTGTAGATTTTTGCCAATGTCTAGTTTACATAGGAAAATAGCTTGATGTTGTACGGTTATAAATATTTGGTGACTTCAAGAGAGAGAAAAAAACGATCTTGAGCCACCATAAAATTGAAGCTTGGTTGTAGATAAAACACCTACAACGCGACTCCTACAGAATGCGTTGCGTTGTCACTAATTATGCTTCTGTGACGCATAACAGGCAAATAGTTTGCTGTGAGAAAGTTCTATTGCGGGCTCTAGACTCTCGCGTGAATCGCGTTGTGAATTTTCCACGAAGTCAGCGTGAAAAACATGTCCCTGCAAACTCGCAATTTTGGTTTGCGCGCATTTTCACGTCGATACGTAAATAAATAAACACAACCTCACGAGACAGACTCACGTGCTAATGCGTTCACGGTGCGAGTGTGGATGGTTTACGTTGACAATAGGTTCGCTGGACGCAAACCCTTTGACGCGGGTAAAAATACCGAGTATGATCGGGGAACAAGCCGCGAACGCGCGTGAAACGCCTGAACACATGAGAAAGCCATCCATATTCGTGTCCACGTGAATGTGGAGCGGGCTTAATATGAGTGCCGATATTTCAAAAACTTTGTGTAAAAATTAAATCCTAAAGTTATAAAAACGTCTCTATCCACCAAAAGCCATAAACAAAGTAAATATTTAAAGCGTCATTACAACGCCGTCGTCGCTCACCTACAGAGTAAATCAAATGAAGCCGGCCCTCCACATTATTTTCACTTGCCCCCTTAAGACCAACGCAATTTTTTCCGTCTCGGGAGAGTGATAAATGGACGACGTGAAAAGGCGGAATTCTTTTCTGAACAGCGAACTATTTACAAACTCACTAGAGAATTCGAATGTTGAAGTTGTATGGAGTTAGACGGTTTTTCGAATAGCGGTAGCTCTTGTTATGTTTTTTATGAAGTAATCTTTTAGTTTTGAAATTTTATACTTAAATCGATGTATATATACGCTATTATCATAAAATCCCCGAGACCATTTTGAATCTTTCTGAAAAGATTTTTAAAACTCAGATCATAAATAACCCGTGTGAAAAAGCCTATTATTAACTGGATGATTATTTAAGATTAAAATGCTTCGGTCTGAGTGTCAATCACTAATGGTTACTGTATAGTATCAATTATTTAATTAAATAGACTGGATGTATTACTATATACCTAACATTAGCTTTTAAGTTAGCTTAAGAATTTTATATTGTAATAGTAATAACTATAACAATAGTCGTTGGAAAGTTTCTGGCCGCATCTTCTCTACAGCGATAACAAATTCCAACGCGGTAGTAGTTTAAAAAAATTAATAAGTGGGCTTCAACCTCCTATATTGAATACATTAGTTCGAGTTTGTCGTCAGTGGTTTAAGAAAGTCCTTTACTTCTTCTTCTTTTCGTATGGAATTGTCATTTGTCTTCTTCAGATCAACCACACTATCTGTCCTTTACTGATTATGGGCTTCCCTCATAATAAAGGGTTTGCCACAATTACCACGCCTTAGCCTAGGCGGTGAATGGGATTGTGGAGGAACTACTGTGGAAGGTTCCTCCGGTGATAAGGGAAGATCTTCCGCCAGGCTAGGTGTGAAGCCTGGGGACCGGCCGTGGTCCAACAGATCTTAGTTGGACCTTGTATATATATCGAATCTGTGTGATTATTTGACTTATGCGATTCATGTCTTGTATACGATTGTGAACCTTACGTGTAGCGGCTAACGGGTTACCAATGTGACGTCGCAAGTTGTCTTACGTGCACATTTGCGACTATGACCGTAGCGCCATCTTTTAGCTTCGTTGCTATAACTTGTGGGTGTTGACATCTGTGGCAAGTCCCCACAGCATATTTAAACTGCAGTTTTCATTAGTCACGTCTCTTACGTCACACAGTGAGTCATGTGGTTAATTATAAACTGCACTGCTTGTAATAAAATTGTTCCTTCCAACTAAAGCACTAGCATGTTATTCATCTCTTTGAGACTCAACCGGGCTGTATAATTGCGTAACCAGAAGGTGTTACACTGCGTTTCCCGACAAAGAAACAACCATTTTGGAAGAGATTTTAGAGAACCCAGCTAGATAAAGGTAGTTCACAAAGTACTGCTGCATTTCTTATTAGAGATAATTAGGATGGTCTTATACTGGGTATAAATTTCAAGTTGTGCATTATTTAAAGGGGTGGTTTAGACTTTAGACCTTCAAACTGATTACGATTTTCGATGTTCGAAACGAGAACAAACTGTACCTATCTTACATCCTCTCAATTTTAATCAAGGTTAATTTAATTAAAATACATAACCCGTCTATTTAATATTTTGTTTCATGTTAATTAACGCTTTTCTGTTTTCTCCCATAAATGTTCATTAGTAAAAGAAAATATTTCTTTTGAAGGGTTTTTGCATATCCAAAATGCTGTCTAATTAGGTAGACAATGAAACAATAAATGTGCCAGAATCTTACTACAACTTCAAACCTGATAAAGATGTCAGTTATCGCAGCAAAACGAATTCTACCACCTTTTAAGGGAATCAATGAATCAAGTCAGCCCTCGTCCATCCCCCGCTAAGCGTATGCCTCTTTTTACTGCGCCATTTATCACGATCTTGTGCTAATCTAATCCATTGCATCCTAATCAGTCAATCAATCTAATAATTCAGTCAAAATAGTGTTTTTGAGACTTTCTGAAGTCATTTAATAAGTGATTTTACCAGCGCAGCTGAAAATGTTATTGTAGAGACGAAATGGTTAGAAACTCTAAAAAACAAAATTGACGTTTCTTTGAAAATATATATCTTATCTCACTTCTGACTTAATATTATAACTGCGAAAGTTAAGGACGATGTTTGTATGTTTGTGGCGCAATCACGCATTAAAGGCTAAACGGATTTGGATGAAATTTGGTACACTGATAGAAAATGTCCTACATTAACACATAAGATACTTTTATCCCGGTAATGCATTCCTGTGCATTTGGGAAGAGCTCAGTGGTAATTAGTATATGTTTTTTTTTTCAAAACTTCATTCAGAAGTCGTGTAGCGTCTGGATTCTCTAAGTGTAGCGTAGTTGGTGAATAGAAAAATTTTCAAATATAAAGTCATGGTTCGATTTTTGATCTTTCATCTTCTTAACAAAAAAAAAAAGAAACACACAGATAGACTATGTTTTGGATTAACACATAGGATATGTTTTAAAAGTAGATAATAAACTAAATTTATAGAAGGCAAAGAAAATTGAAGCAATTTAAAAAAATATATTAAAGTTTTATTCTTACTAATCAAATATAATAGACAGCAATAGATTCGAAGTACGCATCTCGTATAATTATACACTTGATACCTTGTGGCTAGGGACGCCTGTCTATATAATTTCTCAGTAAATGTAGGTTTTCGGGACTTAGGTCCAACGATACACGAGCTCAAAGTATAATATTGAATTACATGAAGTAACATAGTCAAGACCAGACGTTTTGGACATTTATATTCCTTCATTATGTCGTCCGGTCAGCCTGCTGGTGGTCTACCTACTGAAATTCGTCTCTTCACTGGCCACTTATTTCATACAGTTTTCTTACGGAAGTAACGATATTAAAAAGTATAGTGTCGTATTTTTCTAATACAAATTACACAATATTTTATATAGCCAATGTATTATACAAGTTTACATGAGAAAACGTATTATAATTTGTGAAATTACGTATCTCGAATAGATATAAGAATAGGTATCAAATCGGCCATGAGTATATAAAAAAATTTAACGTTCTTCTTGAAAAGGCGATCTTATTATGTTCCTGGCATTGTTTCAATCTAAGGCTCTTGTCAGACGTCATATTAAAAATTTGTTCCATTTACGCAGTAAGATTTTATTGTATCAGGCTCTCATGTCTAAGTAAAAAGTTGTGCTTTGCCTATCGTAGAGGCTATCCAAGCTTCTGAAAGCACTTTAAGCAGTTAGACTTGGATAATACTAATAGATGGCACCAACTATTGTGCCGGTAGAGGCGGCTTGAAAATATCGCAATAGCATTTGATTGGTTAAGGATCATCCATTAGTGAAAGGAGATCAAGACAAAGGCCTGATTTTATGGATTATGCAAATGAAGTGCCAATCTAATGAAATTAACCAACAATCAACGTGTGCGATAACGTGGAAAGAAAAACAACAACACCTATTTCTAGATTTTATTATTCTGTCCTAACACAATGATATGGAAAATTTTAAATAATCGAATAAATAGCATGAGAAAAAATGTATGTCGCTTTTCTGTTTTGTTTTTCAACTTATTAATTCAGGTACACCTAAGCAACTCCGCAAATAAAAAGGTCACCGAATCTGTTGTCAATTAATTATGGAAAAGCATACGGTGCATCTTTCAATAAAAATTTTCATTCCAATCACATTCCTTTCCGTCTATAAATGTTTTGTTTATTTTCTATATTTTCTTCTTATTTTGCATTATTCAGGTTAGCTTTACCATTTTCTGCTTTGCTTTTAGTGTCTTTGTCCAAATCTTCGAGGTAGACGATGGGATCACCTTCGAAAAGATCTTCAGAGTAATATCTTTTAGGTTGCCACATTGTTCCGTGAAGCTGTAAAATAGTTTAAGGTCAGTTATATGTTTTTGATGGCACTTTATTAGTGTCTATTCAAACATGATTCTGACAAACCACAACCATAATCGCACCACAGCGATAAAAATGTGGCTGGGAAGTGAAACGTGTAGATTTTTAAATCAATAACCAGTCGAAAGAATATATCTTTGTTGTCAATTCTCATCTACACCTGGATGTTTCTAAGCAACAATCATCATAAGCAAAAAAATCGACTTATTATCTAAATTCTTGCTTGATGTTTAAGTATAATTATCATCGTTTTGTTTCCCTAATCCCAATATTTGGGGTCGGCGCATTTTCGATGACAATCTGTTATCTTCTTCCATTCATTTCTCTCAGCCGTCATTATTTCTAACTCCTTTCTTATACATATCATCTTTTACACAATCCATCCATGTTTTCTTCCCCTATATCTCCTAACATAGTAATCCAGATTCATAATTAAAACTCATCTCGTAATATTACGCTCTCTGTATCACTAATTATAATCCCCTATTATATTTCCCCGCAATTTCTCTGTAATTTATAGTTTAACTCGAAATTCTATCGCTGTTATTTGAAACCAAGCTGTTGGTGTAAGGTTCAAATTATTAAATAATTTTAAATCACCTTGTCCCACAAATCCATATTAAATCCATAGTTGCAGTGAGTAGCTTCATGATGCTTGTCGTGGAAAGAAGCGTCAGGCTGCCACGGCTGCCACCAGAGTGCCTTGAAATCGATGCCGGAGTGATCGATTATACCGTGGTAGAAGTTGTACAAAGACACCACGTAGAACGGAACTGGAAAACATAGTTTATTAAAAAATTTCAAATAAAGAGTTCACTTACAGGGGTGCCCAACCACTTGGAAAATTTTCCAGGAGTAAACCAGAAAACTGAGTGAACGGTAATCAATATACCTGAAGAATATCTTTTTTACAGCTATCTCCAATTTACAACGGAGGGAAGTCATATTGGTTTTGTCTACTCTTACTTCTCCTTTGATCAAATTAGTTGTGGTGCCAAGGCCGAGAGCACTGAGTACACCGAGAGTAATTCCACAGGATTACTGGACATCATTGTATTGTTGTAAATGGGTGTTGCTGTTGATTTGGGTGTACGGGAAAAACAGCAGTGGACTAATACAATAAAAAATGTTGAAAACGTTTGACGCTGTTGCTCCTTGGGTAGACTTGAAACAACATCTTACTTAGCCAGGATATTCTTAAATAATATCGTGCTGAAAATAAAAAGATGGAAGAATAGGGAAACCGTGATTTTACTATCATAACGACATCGCAAGAATATTTAATGCAAATTATTCGACATTACGTATTAATAGCATGAAGTTATTATGATAAAAAATGCCTTTTTAGAGCATCACGCAAAAACTAGTGAAACTATTTTGATGAATTTTGTTGATAGCTTATGATCTGACTTAAATTCTGGTATATAATTTCTGTGGACGATGTGGTTAAACTCTAGTAATAAATAAAATAGGTACAATACAAACTGATGTAACCTGAAAACGAAAACTCAATTCCAAGTTCTTTGTCTTAGATTAAAAAGACGTGAGGACAGACTAAACAAAGGTCGTTTAAAATTACTTTGATTGAATACTTCCTGAGGATAATAATTAAGTATATGATAATCTTTAAATGACCGATAATGGGCTATTGCATATTCGAAAATTGATTGCTTTAAGTTGACGATTATTAAATGTCAACGAATTAATCAAAATGATTTTAATGAAGTGTTATCGGCTTTCAGAGTCGTGCCGGGACGATCATAAAATCGATAAGTAAATATAGTCTGTTGATTTTGTAGGTTGTTCCTCTGGTAAATTTTCTTTGGCAAAATACATTGGTATTTTGTAGGTATATGTTTTGATTATGCTAAATTGTAACGCTCTCCTTAATAATGCTTATATTACAAATCTCTGATACAATTCTTTTTCATGCGCATGCAGCCTACTTCATTAGTTCATGTCTTTTAAAGTAATGATAACAAAGTCACTATGTATAGTTAAATATACAGGGTCTTTCTTAATATGCTGACACTTTTTTAAGTGGATGATCCGACCGTCAAACTGAACTACTTTTTCTATGGCACCAACATCGAAATCGCGAAAAAAAAAACCACTGTTCCACAACTATTTGAGCAAAATGTATGGGACAGCAGATTTTTGTTTTTACGATTTCGATGTTGGTGCCATAGAGAAAGTTGTTCAGTTTCATGGTCTGATCATCCCCTTAAAAAAGTGTTAGCATATTAAAAAGGACCCTGTATAGTTAAGTCCTTAATTTTCTTATTTTTCGCTGCTTCTTATTTAGCAATGACTTGCATTTCATACTGAATCCTCCAATATGTTACAAGTGCAACAACTGCGTGTTACACATATTTAGTTAAACATTTGCAGTTGCTACAAAGTCTCCGTCCAAATATACAAAGGATTATGGTCTGCAATGTGTGTATGTATGATTTTCTTAGGTTATACTGCATTTATTTCTATAAAATTATATCTATAAACGCTTTTATCACTTGCTGACATACAACGTGTTAATGAATTAACGCAAAACTAGAAAGTAGTTTGTTTAGAATCGAGATCAGAATCAAATTATCATGTTTTCAACATTGGTTTTTTTTTTCTTCAAAATATTAAATAATTTGTTTATAAAATTTAAAATTTACTGAACTCGATCTCAATCCACCGCACGGGCACACTCACCCATGCCGGGCGTACTTACTACCAGAACAATATTCTTAAAATGTATACATGAGCACGTTAGCGCTTTCATTCATTGCTGAAATGATAACAAATAATTTTTGCTTATAAACTTAAAATGCAAATAAGAATTATTTTGTTATAAATCAGTTGGGGTGTGTTGGTTTTGCGCTTATTCATTAACACGTTGTATATACAGGTTTGTTTTTGATAGTATCTTTTTTTTTGACGTTACTTACTCCAATGGACAGGAACTGCAAACAGAGGCAGGCACATAGTGAGCTGAACATGAATGATCTCGACTGGATGTATGGCAGTGGCAGAGAACATAGTGGGTTGCTTGTAATTATGATGGAGCTTGTGGAAGTGCTTGTACAGGAAGCGTGTGTGGTACAGCCTGTGGATTATGTACGTTGTGTAGTCCTGGAATAATAAAAAAGAGAAAAGTTTTACAAGGTGTTGCAAATATGACATGGGTAGCAACGAATAAATCAGTATGAATGCTTTAATTTGTTGATAGGCACAGTTTTCTGTACTGACTTCTGGCAGACGTTATACAGGGTACAACTTAATATGCTGACAGTTTTTTAAGAGGATGATCAGACCATCAAACTGAACAACTTTCTCTATGGGACCAAAGTCAAAATTACGAAAAAAAAATCAGCTGTCCCATACAATTGGGTCGAATAAGATTTCAGTTTAGTATGGTACAGCAGATTTTTTTTTCGTTTGTATAGGCATGTCTCTGGCCGAGCATACAACTTATTTGGATCTGTGTTCTTAGAAGGTTTAAGATTAATAACGATATCATCGTGACATTGATCGAACCAAAACCCGCTGTCATCTTAAGATATTAGATGGAATACAATGGAATCACGAGACCATTCTTAGAATCTCATTCTCTGTTCTAGGAATTTGAATAAGTAGAAGTTAATAATAATGATAATTTTGTCAAACAACAATAAACACTAGGTCATCCTTTCTTCAAAAGTAGTTTAATAATTTGACTACTGGATAAAATACTATTTTCAATTCAGATAATTCAGTTTTAGTAGATTTTATGATAGTATACAAAACTTGCCAGGGTTTCAACCGCAGTTGTTAGTTTAGGATTCAATAATTTATTCGCTTTCGCACCATATTAGAAAAGTTTTAACTTTTGGGAAATTAAGCTATGCGTTGTTATTCCTGTTAACTAGGCTATTGGATCATTTGGTTTATTTAAATCGATGAGAATAAATACGGTGATAGCCAATTACCAATAATGACGCCACAAAAAGAAGAAAAAGAAAGAGTTTGTGTCCCCTTTACGCCTCTACCATATACAACGTGTTAATGAATAAGCGCAAAACCTCATACACCCCAACTGATTTATAACAAAATAATTAGTTTGAAACAATAATTTAATTTTTTTGATAGTTATAATTTTAAGTTATTCGCAGTTTAAGTTTTCAGGCAAAAATGATTTGTTATCATTTCAGCAATGAATGAAAGCGCTAGCGTGCTCGTTGATACATTTTAAGAATCTTGTTTTGGCAGTAAGTAGGGTGAGTGTGCCCGTGCGGTGGGTTGAGATGGGGTTCAGTAAATTTTATATTATTTATTATTTTGAGTAAAATTACCTATGTTGAAAACATTTCTAGTTTTGCTTTAATTCATTAACACGTTGTATATAACTAATCGCCGGTAATATATGTCAGAGATACGAATATAATTATGAGAATTATATTACCGGTATATATTACCTATACAGGGTGTAAAATTACATGCGTTACATATTAAAGAGAATGACATTTTAATGTAAGATTGAGATTTGAATTTGATGGCCTGAAGCACCCCCTTAAGTATGTAACACATTTAAGTTTACACCCTTTTACAAGGTTTTTTAAAACGATTGTTACGTGAACGAAGCAGCAGGCTTGTATTATTATCCTATAGCAAAGGACATATTTGATTCATATTATGCACAATTAGATATATTGTTATTGCTGTAACTTATAATGTCTGTCATAATTATTTATCAACGTAACCACTATGTATATTCTTGCAAAAAAAGACTTGATTGTGGTTATAATACAACTACAAGAGAAAGCACAAGGATCCCACTCTCTCAAATCTGCCGCTCATTTAATAAAAATCGTGTAATAATTTTGATAAATGTTTCTAAAGTAGGTAAACAGAGAGAAGACTTTATTAAACCCAAATAGAGTCGATTATTAATAAAATCTTAAGCTAGAATACGTACATTGAAAAAGTATATTTACAACAGCCTCAATATTAACGCAAAGTGCATTTTTTATCTGGACTAAGATATTAATACCACAAAAAAGAACTTAATTAAAAATCCTTCAACGCTGGAAGTTCGTTGAATTTCGCTGCACAAAATGTCCACAATGGACGAGCTTAATTAACTTTGGAACCATAAAAAGTATAATCGCTTATTGTCTTACTTATTTGACTGAAAATGATTAATTATAGATGACTCATTAAATATGCAGGCTTGCTTCAACGTGCTAGAGTTTATCATCATTCTCTAGCCCATTTCCCATTATTTGGGGTTGGCGCAATATGTCATCCTCTTCCATTCATCTCTCTTAGCCGTCATTTTAGCACTCACTCCTTTCTTACGCATATCATCTTTCACACAATCCATCCATCTTTTCTTCGGCCTTCCTCTCCTACCGCAGCCATCCACATTCATACTTAACACTCGTCTCGTAATATGACACTCGTCTCTTCGCATTACATGACCATACCACGATAATCTATTACCCTGCAATTTTTCCGTCATAGGTGCTACTTTCGAACTTCCTCTAATATACTCATTTCTTATCTTATCCATTCTAGTTACACCACACATCCATCTCAACATTCTCATCTCAGCTGCATGCAATCGTTTCTCATCCGTTCCTTTTGTGGCCGAACACTCAGACCCATACATGACGACAGGTCTTATTACGGTTTTATATATTTTCCCCTTCAATTTGAGGGGGATTCGGGAGTCGCAGATCGTTCCCGTAACCTGCCGCCACTTCATCCACCCCGAGTTGATTCGGTGCTTCACGTCCCGATCTATTTCTCCGTCGCCTTGTATGAGTGAACCGAGGTACCGAAAGTCGGAGCAGACTGGTAAAGGCACGCCATCAAGGGCAATAGGCATACAACTGGAAAGGCCGCCGAAATCACTTGAAATACCTTGGAGTTTATATTGTAGGTATTAAAATAAAATTTTCAGCATTGAGCAGTTAATAGCAGAGCTGCTTTTAAATACTTCACAGAAACGGGCATGAAAAGTACTGTTCAGGGTAAGATAGACAGCTTTAGTTTTTCTGAAGTTTAAGAATTATGAATAGCGTATGCTCACGCCTATATTCCCCGAACGGGTAATCAGAGAAATTCTGAAATCACAGAAAATCCACGTTTCACTACTAGTATCGAAACTGTCCAGTGTGACGGGGAGTGAGCCCGTCGCCATTTATATTGACAGTGGGTACAATACATGCCTTAAAATTCAAGCATGCAGGTTTCCTCACAATCTTTTCCTTCACCGAAAAGAAAGTGGTGTTACAAATACTCATTGGTACGAGTCGGCCTGGATGGGGATCGAACCATCGCCTCCTTTACCGCAGGCAAAGGTTACTCGCCACTAGACCACCACGGCTTTCTGGGCAGTCAGCCTCGATACGACTATTGCTGACTGGCTGATCTTTCCATTACAGCATGAATGATTGTCACGCTGACGAAAAGAAGAAGAATACTCAAAATTCTTGATGATTCAAAACTTTGCGTGGAAGTATTCCTTAAATTTTTCTCTGCGTTATTTTACCTTGCATACTTAATCATCTTGTGATAATGTTGCCTTATGGTTATACAACGTGTTAATGAATAAGCGCAAAACCTCATACACCCTAACTGATTTTTATCGAAACAATTGCATTGAAACCAGAAATTTTATTATTTCATTAATTAAAATTTAAAGTTATTCGCATTTTAAGTTTTCATGCAAAACAGATTTGTTATTATATCAGCAAGGAATGAAAGCGCTAGCGTGCTCATGGATACATTATAAGAATCTTTTTTTGGTTAGGGTGAGTGTACCTGTGCGGTGGGTTGACATCGAGTTCAGTTAATTTTAAATTGTACAAACAAATAAATTTACCTATAGGTATATTGAAACTTTGATAATTCTATTCTGCTCTCGATTTTGCACTAACTATTTTCTAGTTTTGCGTTTATTCGTTAACGCGCTGTATACATCTCACTTCAGGGTACAGGCATACTTTAAATTTAATAATAAGATAAAAATACTAACCATATAAATAAAAATGACAGGAGTCTGAAGGAAGAACCAAAGCCAGCCGTATTCATTAAATTGGAAGTAAACGGTGGAAGGGTTTCCATTCATGATGTAGCAGGCAAGGAAGGCGGAGAACGACCCGGCGACGACAAGCGAGCCTGTACCGACTAGGATCTCATTGCGACAGAGTTCTGCGGATTGCCATTTCTGTTGGATCTTCCATTCGTGGGCTAGATGTTTTCTGCTTACGTAGTAGTACCACTGAAATAAATTGGTTTTTGATTACATACATTTTACATTGCTCGGCGTAGTGGAGCTTTGGTATTGGAAACGATCACCGAAGTTAAGCAACGTCAGCTCCGGTCAGTCTTTGGATTGGTGACCTTTTAGTGGTATTTCATCTCGAGCGTTTCCGTGCTTCGGAAGGCACGCTAAGCAGAGTTGGTCTCGGTCGCGTTTTTAAGACGCTATTAAGGCGTCTTGAAAATAGACAAGACTGACAGCAAGTAGACCACTAACTTACCTCCACCAACACGCATTGGGCCCGCGTGGTGGAGTATGGCCCACTCCCTCTCACCCTTATTCGTGAGAGGAGGCCTTTGCCGTGCATTGGGATTCTACAGGCTATAACTTAACTTTTTTAAATATTTGTTTGTTATATTTGTAAGGGAATATTCAGCCCTTCGGACTCTTTATTTAAGAGGCGAAACAAAAAGACGGCACTATCTAATTAGCTTGAAATCCAAAATAGTATGAAGCTAGGGCATTTCATACAATACATTATACACAATCACTATTTTGTTCTGTGTGTCGCGTCACGGCCTAACATCGAAATCACGAAAAAAATTGCAGTTCCATACAAAACTGCGAACCTGCTATACCCGATTTATGGGACTACTCCACCTATATAATTGTAAGTTTAAGTGAAACTTTACAATCACTTTGTGGGAATGTTTGTAAGCGAGGGTAACTTTTAGTCGAGTTTTAGTAGTTAATTGACTTCAATTGGTGAAAGTTTTCTTGTAATTTTTCAATAAAAGCACTCCAATAAAACCTTTTCCTTATCCTATAAAACCCAAGGGAAGGAAACCTTACAGTAGATTTTTTTGGTTATGGAAGGTACTCGTATCTGCATCAGTCTCGTGCCCTCATCTTATTATTTCATGTCGGCCCAATATAAAATACCTTGGAGGCATCTTTTATATTCCATTATTCGACTAGATTTATAAAATTTACCGAAACAAAAGTCATACCTCAGTATTCTTGGATAGTTTATCTAGTGAAATCATAAATTGAATACACGATTGGAAATTCTTCAATCGATAGAAAATCGTCACAAAGATGGAAGTATTTTCATGTATTTTAAACATTTTCCTCGTTTTAGATGAAATTAAAATAGTTTCCGATTTTTGGTATTTATACTCTATGTGAGTTCACCATTAGTTTATCTAGTGAAATTATAAAAAAATCTCTTTTTCAATTCTCCTTTTTAATCGAAAATTTCGGCATACATATTTACACGCACGCACTTTTCGGAGGGCTGGGCAATCGCGTTTCTCACAGAAAATATTCATCTGAACCTATGACCCCTGAACCGTAATATCAGCGCTCAAGAATCTTTTTACATTAAAACTCAGGACGTGCATTGCACGGACGGGTGCATCGAGTTCAAATATTATGAAATGGCAAGGAGCAGTAGGAACGGCCGGCGGCCGGACGACAGCCGGACGATCCTCTCTCTGTTTACGTATTACATTTTCTACCAACATATTATAAACAGGAACTACGTTTTATTGTTTTCTGAGATTTTTAGAGAACCTATCAAAATACATTAAAAACATCACAATCGAAAATCACAAATCGCTTTTTAGCGCTAAGACGTAAAGCAGTAAAGAAATACAAAAGATACAAAATAAGGTGGCTTGTTTTGTATCTTTTGTATTTCTTTACGGTATATTTTGCTGAGTAGTGACTTTCGATTGATTGATTGAAAATGAGTTGATTCTTAAAGGTTTTGGTTACTTTTTCATGAACATTTAGAGTCAAATATCTCAGCTCTGATGCGAGCTAGGCCATAAGTGTTCGTAACAAAATACTTTTGTTTGTTTTTTATAGTACTATTACAGACTTTAATTAGTAGCCGCTACTGTTTAAAAAATGACAATACCTTTACTCACACCCATATTTTCTTGGACACTGTCAACAGATTATCTAGTTCCATTAGTCTAGGAAAAATAATGTTTGAGATTGCATTAAAGACACTTTAGTAAATTGTGTTTGAAATAATATTACTGTTAGTTTATAACACTTTTGTCGAGATTTCGTGGTTATATAGGCTCAGGAACTTGAGAAATACCTTAAAATCGATATTAATGTACAAATGGCAAGCATTCCAGCAATAGAGACACTTAATTATCAAAAGGCAAATTTAATGTGTATAAACAAACAGTAAATAATTTACTGTTTGTTTATACACATACCTAAATTTAATGTTTTGTAAATATCTTAATTATTCAATAATACAACATAGAAAATCGGGGATTATTGAGAATTTATGTTTTTCAGGTATGTATCTACTATATCCCAAATTTTCACCAAAAGTGCAATTAATGCAACCTACTCCATACAAAAATCCGTAGATTTCCCCGACTAAATTTAAAGTACCTGAATCTAGCCCGGAATTGTATTGAATAATGACTAGAAAACGATTTTGAATACATAAATATTGTATGTATACAATCAAACATCAATAATTTGGGTACAAATATTCATTTTCATCATACAAATACAAGTTTCTTCTTAATATGCTGATACTTTTTTAAGGGGATCATCAGACAACCAAACTGAACAACTTTCTCTATGAGACCAACGTCGAAATCGCGAAAAAAAATTAGCTGTCCCATACAAAACTGTAAACCTACTCGAGCCAAATGTATGACACAGCTGTTTTTTTTCCCAATTTCGATGTTGCTCTTGTAGAGAAAGTTGTTCAGTTTGATGGTCTGGTCATCCCCTTAAAACTGACAGTATATTAAGAAGGACCCTGTATTTGCTCCTTCTTTAAGGTATGTTTTCTGTTTTAAGGATTATGTTATTAAATAGGATGTTCTATTATATTTAGAAACCGATAATTTTTCCTGGTTCAATATCCGATTAACTTCCGTCACAACTAACGAGGTCGTAGCTTTATAAACGTTGTTATTAAGAGTAAATGGATATGAGAGGAAACTGGAGATATTTCCTACCATAAGAGCGTAACTCTTTGAAAAGAAGGTGAGGTCAATGACATGTATTATAAGTATAGACAGACTAAGAAGCTTGTGAATTAATGATATTATTATGAGTGGAATTGGCTCCATAATTTTGCTTTTCTGATAAATGAAAAACCTAAATAAAATATACATAATTATTCAAAAATCATGATGTACAAGGCACAAGCATCATGGGACTATGGGATACAAGTAGGGTGGCCAACCGTTCCGCGACAGAAGGGACGTCCCGTTTCTAGAGCCTTGGAGGACGCGTCCCGCGAAAGATGTGTGCGGGACGCCAATTGTCCCGTTTTATGGTAACTACTAAACGTTCAAGCAGAAGTTTTGTTTCACTCGAGTGTAGGCACTGTATGGATTTTCGATGAAGTAAAACATTATTCAATAAAACTGTGAAAGCTAAACCAGCCCCTCTAGTATGATTTTTCTACATGGGCGAGTCTGAAAAGCGGGGGAAGAGGTCATTTCCTATGCAGCGAACGCACGTCGCGTGCGTGTAAATAAGCCATGCTAGAGGGGCTCATTTCTAATTGTATGTCTCGCTTTACTGTACTTTGACAGCTCGGGCCCGATATTTTTCCACGTTTTTGATTGTAATTTCCCGCTTACCCGATTACTAAGTATGGCAACTCTAGATACAAGTCCAGGCTAGATTCTGGTACTTTAAATGTGACTAGATAATTTGTGTGACAATGTCCAAGATGTTTATTTATTTTCATGAGGAAACATCAACCACTGAGCATGTAGGTAGGTACCTATTATGTCCCAATTTCAAGGTATTTACTGTATCCGCTGTCCCTTCACTATTAGGAATAATATTAATATGAGCATGCTTCCACTGCCTAGTCCTAAATTTATTTTATCTAGATACCTAATGCTTTTGAAAAATTTGTGTACTAATGTTATTGTTAATTATTTACTAATTTAAAAGTACCTACTTTTGCTGTGCCCATAAATGGGTATTATATGAGATACAAGAAATTATATACCACCTTTATGTACTTTACCATATGATGCAATAAATGAATTGTGAATTAAAGTGGCGACGTTCTGTAAAGTGTTCCTCTGAACAAAGTTTGGAAATAGCAAATGTTTGAATATTCTGAATAAAGTGTAATAAAAAGGAATCGGCAGTGGCGTGCACTCAGGGTAGACACAATGACAGTAAAACCCTAATAATTTCTAAACTAAAAGCATTTTGTTTACTAAATGTATTTTAGTTTAGAAATTGTTTAATGACCTGTATTTAAACAAATCAAAGTCATTACTGTCTTTTTGCCTACCCGGAGTGCAAAACCCTAATAATTTCTAAACTAAAAAGCATTGTGTTTACTAAATGACTTTTATTTGTTAAAATACAGGTAATTAACAATTAAAAGTCATTTATTCAACATTATGTTTTTTGTTTAGAAATTATTATGGGTTTACTATCTTTGTGTCTACCCTGAGTGAACGCCACTGGTAATCGGACAGGAAAATAAATAGTAATTTGACTATATATGTATGACGTATATGAGCTGATCATTATGTTTACTTGTAATCAAAATATATTTCCAGTTTGATGAGATTAGTAGATTAGCTGCTAATTAGCTGCCACAATCTAAATACTTCTGGGAATTATCTCAGACAGCCAAGGTTAGATAGTTATGTTTACTGTCCGAAAATGTTACCTAAATATGCTAAATAAGTGCCTACAAAATTTTGTTTGAAATGTTGACTGAAAAATAAGTTAGACTATTATGGCATGCATGCATATGCTCATTACTATATTCCCCGAGGTAGTCAGAGATATTCTGAAACCTCAGAACATCCACGTTTCACTGGTACTGAAACTCTGTCCAGTGTAACGCGGAGTGAGCCCGTCGTCATTTGTAATGGACAGTGGGTACGATACATGCCTCGAAATTGAAGCATGCAGGTTTCCTCACGATATTTTCCTTCACAGAAAAGCCATTGGTGTTACAAATCGTACATAAATTCCTAAAAACTCATTGGTACGCGTCAGCCTGGACGTGGATGGAACCATCGCCTCCTGCACGGGGGGCAAGGTTACTCGCCACTGGACCACCACGGCTTTTCTATTGGATATTATGGTCTTTAGAAAATGTCTGTGACTACAGTGGTTTTTTTCCGTTTGTTTGTTGTTTATTTGTTCGAGCATCACGCAAGAAGGAAGCGGGGAAAATCTAGGTATTTTTTAATGTGATATAAAAGATAAACTAGTAGCATATAATAACGATATTATTATGAGTGGAATTGGCTCCATAATTTTGTATTTATCATGATTTTGCTTTTCTGATAAATGAAAAACCTAAATAACATATACATAATTATATAAAAATCATGATGCACAAGGCACAAGCATCATGGGACCATGGGATACAAGTAGGGTGGCCAACCGTTCCGCGACAGAAGGGACATCCCGTTTCTAGAGCCTTGGAGGACGCGTCCCGCGAAAGATGTGTGCGGGACGCCAATTGTCTCGTTTTATAGTAACTACTAAACGTTCAAGCAGAAGTTTTGTTTCACTCGAGTGTAGGCACTGTATGGATTTTCGATAAAGTAAAACATTATTCAATAAAACTGTGAAAGCTAAACCAGCCCCTCTAGTATGATTTCTCTACATGGTCGAGTCTGAAAAGCGGGGGAAGTGGTCATTTCCTATGCAGCGAACGCACGTCTAAAATCTAGGTATTTTTTAATGTGATATAAAAGATAAACTAATAGCATATAATATTTATATTTATACACCATCTAACGGGTAATTATGGTTTTAAAATTAGCCGTTATATAGAACAATAAGTTTACTGAAAAAAAAAATATTGATTTTATTCAGTAAACTTATTATTACAGTTACGGTAACTATTTATTCAATCGCCATAACATCTTGAGTTCTCTTCAGTGATTGAATGAATATAAATAAGAAAGAGAATTATTGTTTTATACAGAAATATGTGTCGTGTATAATTGTTTAATGTATGTGTGTCATGCCTCACCCTCCTTGAGAGCACATGAGTAAATACCCCACAGAGATAACGCCTCAAACAATCGCGCTAGAGTGATTAGGCCCCAGCAACCATGACGACATATAATATGTAGTATGTCGATGATACAAACATAAAACACTAGATTTTGTCCGCGACTTCGTGCACTCCGGCTCCCGTCATCGTAGAGAGATAAAATAATATAATTACGTATCCATACTTTTTTAACAGTTAAATCACATCATCAAAATCGGTCAAGTAGTTTTTGCGTGATGCTTGAACAAACAGATAGACAAAAGAATAAAATTCGGCGATTCGAAGTCGCCTAAACACAGTATCTCAATTTTTGTGTGCGTAAAAGATTATGCGGGTTTGTATGGAAATTGGCGTCTTTTTTTTGCGCGGTCATTAACCAAAATTGAATATTTTAGTTCAGACTAAACTAATAAACAAAACTTTTTATAACAAGTATACCTCTAAACTCAGTCCAAATAAAGGCTTGAAGTTGAAAATAATTATATTCGTACTTAGTCCGAGACTTCATATAATTAGGATAGAACTTCACTTCAGGTAAGTTCGTTTAATCCTACCATTATATTCATTACGTTTACGTTAAGCCTTTATATCTCCGTTCGGACTGAGTTTGGAGATATACTTTTTCATAACAAGTTTTGTCTGTTACTTTTTTTTGTAATATTCAAGTTTCGTTGATGCCTGCGCCAAAAAACTGGACGGAAATAAAAAGGTGCAATTTTTATAAATACAGGGTCCAACTTAATATGCTGACACTATAAGTATAAATACAGGGTCCAACTTAATATGCTGACACTTTTTAAGGGGATGATCAGACCATCAAAGTGAACAACTTTCTCTATGGGACCAACATCGAAATCCCGAAAAAAAATCTGCTGTCCCATACATTTGGCCAAAGTAGGACTGCAGTTTTGTATTTTTTTCTCGCGATTTTGATGTTGGTTGAGGAAGTTGTTCAGTTTGTTGGTCTGATCATCCCCTTAAAAATGTTTCAGCATATTAAGAAGGACCCTGTATATAAATTCTCAGAGGCGACGTTGTTGTTAGTCACTTTAATTTGATTTCTACATCATTATAGAAACGTACCGTTCATCTTATATTCGTCATGGAAAGGAAAGTTTCCAGACAAAACTTTAATGGAATCGGAGAAGCTTTGAATGGAAATAACGTATTATCTAGACACCCTTTGTTTGAGCCAATTTGTGGCAAAATGAAAAGACCAATTTAATAGCATATGCTCACGACTTTATTCCCCGAGGGGTTAGTCAGAGATATTCTGAAACCTCAGAACAACCACGTTTCACCAGTAGTACCGAAACTCTGTCCAGTGTGACGGGGGGTGAGCCCGTCGCCACATAATGGCCAGTGGGTACAATACATGCCTCGAAAATTGAAGCATGCAGGGTTCCTCATGATGTTTTCCTTCACCAAAAACCAGCTGTGTTGTGTGAGCGACCACCACGGCTTTTTTTACAAATTAAATGTTTTTCGTATAACAACTTTTTAAATTTAAAAGGGTACCTACCTAGTCAAATCTGCAACTCTTTATTGAACGTCAAAACGCGCCTTTGTATGAATATTGTACCAAAATGAGTAATATGACGTCATTCATAATACTAATCATACTTTTATACTATTCATAAGCATAGCATGTGCTCACGACTATATTCCCCGAGGGGGTAGTCAGAGATATTCTGAAACCTCAGAACATCCACGTTTCATCAGTAGTACCGAAACTCTGTCCAGTGTGACGGGGGGTGAGCCCGTCGCCACTTATAATGGACAGTGGGTACAACACATGCCTCGAAATTGAAGCATGCAGGTTTCCTCACGGTGTTTTCCTTCACTGAAAAGCCAGTGGTGTTACAAATCGTATATAAATTCCGAAAAACTCTACCCCCTCTTTTTATACTATTCCCTATTATTAAAATAGTATTCAAGCTATTTACAAACGGTTTTTAATGAGAAGATAAATATAACATATTTTTTTTGTACGCAAAATACGTCTATTATGCTTAATCCAGCATTAGTCATTGCAGCAAGATGATATTCGTTAAATGAGATCAAAGGCTTGGTCCTCTTGAACACCAGTAGGATTTGACTATTTATATGTGGACTGGTTACGCGTGTAATTCTACTAACAAACATTTCTGACACTTTTTGCGGGGGGCAAGGTAACATGAAATCTGCAACTTTGGATTTTATTCCCCATAACTTTAGATTCTAATTTTGAATGTTAAAAATCAGGAAAAGTAGTCTCGTGTGAACCCCAAACGTTCTAAGTTCGAAGTTATTATTTCTCAATTATAGGCTGTCTCGTTTAGTGATAAGGTGGAAAATTGAATGTAAATGCACAAGATCAATTGTGCTTATACCGTGGCAGAGGGGAAATGCTACCGCAAGGCTAGTCCTTATAATAATTAGTCAAAGCCAGTAGGCCTTCCATGAGTTTTCACTGTACGTAACTACTGTTGTTACGTCACCAATTCGTATGGCAGAAATTAGTTCTCAACGTAACCACCAGGAGCGCTGTAAGAAATTCAATACAAAATTGATGACGCAACTATAGTAGTAACGTACAGTGAAAACTCATGGTAGGCTACCCTCACTCACTATGCATAGTTACGTATGCCCCGGCAATAGGGAAGCAAATAATGATGAAGATGATAGATAATTATCAATAAACTTACATATAAGAATCCGCACATGCTGAAATAAATAGTGAAGGAGACGATATGGGCACAGACGAATATGAACCCAAAGTTCTCCATCTTAAGGCTTTTCGATGAGAGCATCTTGAAGATTTCCTCCGTCGTCACATTGCCGGACTGCGTGTGACCGCTGTATTGCTTCAACGCTGATATTAGGATTATCACCCAGTCTCCTGGAAATGATAATATTTAATAGTTTTATTAGCAGATGCCAAACATTTCAGACAACCCTACAGCACAGAATGTGTATTAGTATATAGTTCTACGTACAAAAAGGCCACTCTCCGACCCCCTCTAACTTCAGATACCCCACCTCACCTCATACTTGAGGAGAGCGGAGCAAGGGAATGCAGTCAGAAGCCCGTACCAGTTGGATTTAACCTCCTCATGTATCCTCTCAGTAAAAATAAACATTGGAAAACAAAGCTAAATTTTTTCAAACATTTTCAGTGATTCTTTAGCTTAAATACTATTTTTTAAAAAGAATGAATTATGAAAAGTAATGAAATGTATAATGATGTTCATACGATGCGTGGTAAGTCAACCCTCACAATTATGTCTTGTATAATTTGCGCAAAGTGCGCATGTGTGAACGTCAACATGTCAAACCTAAAACGTTCTTTGAAGTGCCGGACCTGTGCCTACAGTTCACCTAAACTCTTTTAGAAATAGCCAAAAATTTTACCGACGAAGAAAGATTAAGATTAGTGATAAAGTACAAGTAGAAATTCGATTTCCACATTTTTAACGAGCAGGTTTCGACCACCTTCTCCAATCAACCAATTTCTATAAACCAGTATTAACATTTAACACTGGTGACCATTGAAAATCAAAGGACTAAAAGCTCGGCATTACTCTATTTATCTTGGAACCCAAACATAATAATGTTTCCCATTGTAAACGGAAGACAGCTATAGGAAAGTAAAGTTGTAGTAGGCATACTGGAGATTTCATTATCAACAATATTGTTAAGAATATAATAACAATGATATTGACAATGGAACTCTATGAAAACTTCAATATATAGTACATGTGAACTTGAATAATTACTTAAAATTTTAATACAATGTTAAACGTTGATAAGATATCGAATCAATCATACAGATTAATTAAAAATAATTATTAGATTCAAAAGATTGTTTCTTTGTTATGTCACGGATGTTGTCAAGCTATTATCACGCAGGTATTAATTTTTATTTAGATAACATTCATTATTCATAATGCTAGACAAAGATATTTATCACTCATAGATACAATTTTCAAAATAGTTTACCATAGGACTGACGATCGCTCATCCGAAAATAGCTGGTCTTTATGAAAATATGATGATTATAAGTTTAGAAATAGATTTTCAAGTGAGCTCGTCTCTCAAAATACTCTTATTTCTATTTTATGAAGCGTACTTCAATATATGAAGCGTATTTCATTATACACCTACACAAAACACTATTATTTGGTTGCCATGTCACCATTTGTTTTGGGTATGAGTAAGGTTGTATGGAGAAAAATTGACATTTTTGTTGTTGATCGGCCAGTAATAAAACTTACATAGGTTTTTAGAGGACCTTTCAAAATACATTACAAAAAATCACATACATTGCTAGGCTGCATCGGAGCTGTGCTAATAGGGTACAAATAACTTCTAAGGTTGTATGGGAGAAATCGCTTTTTAGCGCTAAGGCCACCTTGTTTTGTATCTTCTGTATTTCTTTACGGTATATTTTGCTGACTAGGGAAAATGTTTCGATTGATTTAAAATGAGTTGATTCTTAGGGCTTTGGTTACTTTTTTACGAAACTGAGTCAAATATCTCAGATCCGATGCGAGCTAGGCCATAAGGGTTTATTACAATATGTTTGTTTTTATAGTACTATAATTATAAAATAATTTGATTAGTGGCCGCGACTGTTAAGAAAATGACCATACTAAAGATATTGTCATTTTTTTCACATACCCATTTGATAAGGCTAACATTAGTACCTGCATGCTTCAATATCGAGGCATGTATTGTACCCACTGTCCATTAGGTGGCGACGGGCTCACCCCCCGTCACACTGGATAGAGTTTCGGTACTACTGGTGAAACGTGGATGTTCAGAGGTTTCAGAATATCTCTGACTACCCCCTCGGGGAATATAGTCGTGAGCATATGCTGTAGTATCAATTTCATCAAGTACATTTTCGCAAGTCACAGACAACACTCACATTTTGATGTAAATAACAATATTTAGCGTTTGATTGCTTCTGTATACACACAGAGAGATAAATATAGACACATATACTCAAACTAACATAAAACATATTTTCTGGAAAACTACATGATGAAAGAAATTGACGAAATTCTTTTGTCATAACATAGCGCAATCATTTTTCTAAACGCAAACTTAAAGTACGATGGGAATCGTTAACGAAATCTGAAAATAACGGATACATGAGCACAGCCAATCCGATTTTTTATAATGTTATACTAATTTGTTTGCTAAGAGATGAAACTAAACAAATCGATTGAATCGTTAGTCAAATTGAGTCAAAAGATTATTCGCATTACTTTGCTCTAAAAATTATTATGAATTTTCAAACGATGTCTCATATATTCCCAGTAAACCGCAAGTTTTTCATAACTGACAATGAAGCTTTTATTATTCTGGAAAAAATGGCTCCCAAAGTGATTGTATGCTCACCTCTTAAAGTGGAACACAAAGTAAAAACAGCGAACGTCGCTATGATAGGTCTTAAAAACTCTGGTAGTTTAGTGAAAAACTTCTCCATTGGTTCGCCATATCTTTCAACTAGCTTCAGTCCCTCTGTGATAGGATCCCAATACTTGGGTTTTTGTTCTTCATCTTCTACATCTTTAGTCTTTTCGTCTTTGACGAGCCTTTGTCTTACGTCTACTGTCATCCTGGAAATACAATATGATAGCGTGATTATGAAACAAATCTCGACAATATTGTCTTCAAATTTGATTACAAATATTTTCTTCAGTAATAATAACACCACTTACTTTATGTTTTAGGTGTATATATTTAGGAATATCTACATAAACAATAACATTATTTTACCCACGTCTATTTTGTACCAATTATAACTATTGAATGATCGGTTTTTGCCTATAATTAAATTTTGCAACCTAAAGACTTAATTTTTAAGATAACGTTTTCATAATCAATGTTATCGATTTAAAAATTGACGTAGGCTAATAATACCTTTAGTAGGACAAGAAGAACGTTAAATTAAGTTTTACATACTTATACAAATATATCATTTTTAGACGTAGGTACTACGTTTGGGTTTAACCTTTGGGTTTCTGGACACAATAGAATAGAATATTGATGTCTTTAAGGCTATATAATCGGGCATGGACCCACCACACATTCCCACTCCTTTAAACCAAGATCAACAGCGGCGACCATTCACAACACTAGACTATGAAGTCCAGCGAGTCCGGGAATGACTCTAATCTGGCTTGGAACCTGCAATGAATTTAATTAAAGAAGAGGAGGAGTAGAAAAATCAAATATCCGACTTCCTTCCATTGCAAGTAGGGAGACAGTGATTAGAAAGAGCATGGCTATTAGAGAGCCAATGCCAGAGATCATTTATGGCAGAGTTGAAGATCCTACATCAAAAGCACCAAAAAAATATAACATTACAAAAACAAAAGAGGAACCTAACATTGTACTGAAATTATGACTTACTTTGCTTCCAGTAATAAGTACGGCAAAAACATCTGAACCCAAGGAAGTTATCCCTAGTTGCAACAAGATCCATGTACTAAGGAACACCAGAAAACGATTTTATTGCGTCAAGCATGGTCTGGCAGCCGGTATACCAAAGCTCAAACTCCAAAAAAATATCATGAGCAGTTTGTTGGAACTCCGCTACCGTCAACAAAACATTCACATAAAGGTGACGCAACCGATTTTAAATAAAATAATTTAAAATTTTCTCTCTTTCTTCTCGCTCTCTTAATGTTACCATATCCAGTCAGAAATTGGGCTACGCAGTGATTTATTTCAAGCCACAGTTTTGTCAAGACGGTTGCGAACAGATGGAAACAATGTGTCGAGATACCGACCCTTTGTAGACCCTTGCCACCGTAGTTCTCAGTCTGATAAAAGTTTGTCAAGATGTTGGCCGCGCGGCGTTGTATTTCTAAGAGTGGACGCATATCTTTCGCGGCGAAGGAGCCGAAGGAGGCGAACGAACCGAATTTACTTTTAATTCTTCCGACGATTCGTCCGATTCGCCGCGGATAAGTGTGCAAGGTGTCATTGAATTTCATAAAATAATTCTAAAATTATATTCTTTCGCCTCCTTTGGCTCGTTCGCTGCGGATAAGTATGCATCCACCTTTTGTCTACGGTAAACAACCCCGCTAGAACGGGGAGTAGTACACAGGAAAATCAAAGCTAAGCGTTGACTTTGAGGTAATTTACGGCGTGCAGCGCCAATAGCCGATCTATCTGCCCAAACGGGAGCTCCATAGCACATGCACCCAGAGTATATTGTTGAATAAATTATTTTTAAGTGTTTTGTAACAGAGACCCCATGTCGAGGTGGAAATGTATACTCGCTAAACTCAAAAAAATGCTTTTAGCTTTCTCTCCTATAATTATTCTTCTTCTTATCGTGTGGGCAGCAAGCCCTGGTGTCAGAGTTTTACTGGCAATTTTTACTATGGGAGCAAACCGATCGGAGCAAATAAAAATCAGCTGATGCATTCATTTGAATCAAATAGGCATTGCAGTTTAGTATAAAACAGCTGGTTTTTTTCGCTTCAATCGGTTTTCTCCCGTAGTAAAAGTTGTTCAGTTTGATGGGTAGACTCACAATTTAAAAGGATGCTAATTATATCATTTTCCCCCTATATATTGGGAGTGTCGTCAAAACTTGGCTCTTCATAGAACACTATTCATCGTTAGTAGGCTACTGTAACGATAGTCTCGATATCGAATGGTTTCAACAGGGTGGAACAAAACGCCCTAGTAATACTTAAGGGGGTGCTTCAGACGATCAAACTAAACAACTTTCACAAAGGAGATATATTTTATTAAATAGACTATGTATTATTGTATACATAACTTTAGCTTAAGAATTTATATTGTAATAGTTATTAAGTCGTGTTATGTTGTAGAGTTTCTGGCCGCATCTTCTCTACAGCGACAACACGTTCCGACGCGGTGGTAACTTTAAAAAAGATTTGACGTTTGATAAGTGTGCTGCAAGCTCCTATATTGTATAAATTATATTGACTTTGACTTTGACTTTGAAGACATCTTCGAAATCGCGAAATAATATCTGCTGTATCATACAGAACTGTAGTACCCACTCGACTCAAATGCATGTGGGACAGCAGGTTTTTTTTCGCGATTTTTAAGTTGGCTTAATATTGACAGTTGTTCAGTTTGATGACCTGTACCACCCCCTTAATAATTACTACGACGTTTTGTTCCACCCTGTATATCGACTTGTCGATATGCTGAAAGTCTTTCTATCGAAATGTATGTATTTGTATGTATATGCTCACGACTATATTCCCCGAGGGAGTAGTCAGATAATTATGTTCTGAAACCTCAGAGCTTCCACGTTTCACCAGTAGTACCGAAAAATCTACCGTACCGTACCGTCTATCGAAATGTTACTCTACAAACAGGCGATGGTTCGATCACCGTCCCGGCTGGCTGACACATAAAAATGAGTTTTTCGGAATTCAACACCACTGGCTTTTCGGTGAAGGTAAACATCGTGAGGTAGCCTGCATGCTTAAATTTCGAGGCATATAATGGTACCCACTGTCATTATAAGTGGCGACGGGCTCTCTACCCGTCACACTGAATAGAGTTTCGGTATTTCTAGTAAAAACGTGGATGCTCTAAGTCTTCAGAATATATCTCAGGCAATGTCCGTTGAGGACACGGCGACGGGCTCACCCCCCGTCACACTGGACAGAGTTTCGGTACTACTGGTGAAACGTGGATGTTCTGAGGTTTCAGAATATCACTGACTACCCCCTCGGGGAATATAATCGTGAGCATATGTATGTGTATGTGTATGTGTCCGTTGAGGAATATAGTCGTTAGCATTATGTTTGCGATCAGTAAGCTCGGCTGAAAGCTTTTTAATCATAAGATAAATTTCATTCCTATGCGAAAAATTCAATCTTCCATGTTTAGGTAAAGGTACTTTCCCTCCGTATGTCTCTTTTTTCCACCCTGTATGCGTGTTACGTACATAAGTAATATTCCCCGAGATATTTGAGACGATGTTAAATGTCATTTTTTCAGAATTCCAAAATAATATTTTAAGAAACAATAAATTGAAGCGTGTAGTTTGCTCACGATGTTTTCCTATACCAAAATGAAATGAAAGTTATGGTACTTGGAGCTGCTTCAGACCATCCAACAGAACAGCTTTTACTATGGGACCAACATTGAAATCGCGAAAAAAAAATTTTTACATTTGAACATTCGTATGTTCCCGGTGTGAAAATTGATCGGTTTGATAGCCTGAAACACTTTCGATAGTTTGAAGTTGTCATTGCATTTATTATTATTCTTCACAGTAAAGTTGATATTTTTTTAAATGTTATCCTTAAAATCTTTCCATTGACTGAAATCTGTAATCAGCAAATGGGAATAAACTTTCGTGACGTTAATCACGTATCTTTATTAATTAGGTACCTATATCAGATTATAGGTATTCTGCGCTCGTTGGCTTAGTGAAGCTTCCGTATTGGGAAACAATCACTGACCGTCCGATAAGAATTTTATCATGAGAATGGGGGGGGGGGGGGGGGGGGGTTTGTATAACTTTATATGGATTGTCTGCATTGGCGTAATTTTTTTTTTTGCGGTCACTGATTATTTTAAATGCGATCGCGATTTCAAATTAATCAACTTATTAAACAGGATGTAAAATTAAATGCGTTACAAAATGAACAGGGTGCTTCAGACCATCAAACTGAACAACTTTCACCATGGAACCAACATCGAAATCAAGAAAAAATTACTAGCTGTTCCATAGAATATGTCAATTTAGCTACTCGATCAAAATGGATGAAACAGCAGTTTTTTATAGATTTCCAACTTTGAAATCGTGAAAAAAATCACCTGTTTCATAATTATATTTTGGTGGAGTAAACACTTCTATGGAACAGCAGATTTTTTGTCAGAATTTTTATGTTGGCTCCATAATGAAAGTTGTTCAGTTTAATGGTCTGAAGCACCACGCTAAAAGTGAGCCTTGTTACTAAACTAGTTGGTGGTAAAATATCAAAGAAGGTACCCCGAATGGATTATAATTATGAGCGTGAGTTTATAGAGCGACTTCGTCTGCGCGCAATTAGAAATATCAAAAAATCCTTTCATAGTGCGCCCCTTCATCATCCGTATAGTTTCATCATGTTTCTATCTTCTATGGTTTATGCTGTGGTTTACAAGTATAACTAATTATGTGAATCCATAATATAATGAGCATTTTATCGGTTATTTAAACCAAAAGTTCACAAACATTATTTGTTTATACACCATCTACGAGAATTTTATAGAACTACGACAAACAAGATTTCAATTAAAAACCTACTACATCTAGCGGCAAACGCATGAACTGATGTATTACCAAGCAAAGCAAGACCGGAGACTCTACGCCGTTGTGAAGCATTATCGTAGTTCATGGGAATGTTTATAGATGGCTCTCAAAAGGGTTCAAAGCTAAGTGCATTTGTTAACATAGTACTTACTATTTATATGCTTTAGAAGCTGTTGCCCGCGACTCCGTCTGCGTAGACCTTAAAAAGTATCCTGTGTGTTAATCCAGATCATATTCTATCTGTGTGTCAAGTTTCATCAAAATTCGTTTTGTAGTTTTTGCGTGAAAGAGTAACAAACATACATCCATCCATACAAACTTTCGCATTTATAATATTAGTAGGATTATCCTTCATCATCATGTTAGACAGCCTGTCATCGTCCACTCCACTGCTGCATATTATCATACGGCTTAATAGATTATCTATAGATCATCGTAATCCTTATTTTATTTTAGTTTGTACAGCAAGAGTAGAGAGTCTACTCTAATTTAGGTATGTTTGTGTCGAAAAAAGGCACCCCAGTCTGATATTGTATTATTTCGTATTTTTCTGCAGTTTATAATTTGTTACCGGCAATCTGTATAATTCAGGTATTCTATACAATTCCTAGGCTATGTATAAAATACCTGGGGCTGGGAAAATGTATGGAATATTATTAATATTATTATCCATTACATACTATTTACCTAGGTAATGTATACAATTCCCAGGGATTGTATAGAGTACCGGCTGGTCCACTGGCAATGTGTAAAGTAAATAGAAGCCCGCGAAGGGACCCCCTGCCTGAGAAAACCACCGGTGTTTTTAAAATTCTAGGTTAGGTTGGAATATGTATCACGCCGGAGCATCAACAAGCTTGCTTGCATGCTGCATGCTTGCTTGCTTGCATCTTGATTGCTTGTTTGTTTGTTACTTGCTCTCGTCTTTTACACACATTACCGGCTGCGCATTCGGTATTGTATAGAATACCAAGGCAAAGTATACAATAAATAATATTGCATACATTACCTATAAGTTTTAGGTATTCTATTAAATACTTAGGTATTGTATAAAATACCGGATTATACAGGTTGCTGGTAACACATAGACCATAACCATACTTATTTCATTATAATAATACTATCTGTGATCTGCATTAACTCAACACACACTTTGCTGGACTAACTTTACCTGCGCAGTCTTATCTTCTGGCTAGGGTCTGACCCTCAAACATTATTCTCTATAATTTTACTCTGATTGACTTATTTCAAACTGTCATAGTTCATAGGCGACAATAATAATTAGAATGTAATGTAACTGTATTGCTGTTGACTTTATGGAAAATTAAAAATCATTTTAAATACCGTTGTCTGTAAAGTCTCCAGGAGTTACAACTTTGACGGCCCGGTACCTAGCTCAGTCTGTAGTGAACCTGCCTGCTTTGCCGAGGGTCGAGGGTTAGAATCACGTAAGTAAGAGACAAATATTTGTATGATGAATATGAATATTTGTACCCGAGCCACGGATGTTTGTATCTATACAAGGTGTTACAAAAGTAAATGTAAACATTTAAAACTTTTAAGGGGTTTGTTTAGACCATGAAACTGAACAACTTTCACTATGGGACCATCATCGAAATCGCGAAAAAAGAAATCAGCTGTCCCATACATTTAGCTCGAGTACATTTTGTAGTTTAGTATGGAACATCAGATTTTTTTTCGCGATTTCGTTATTGGTCCCATAGTGAAAGTTGTTCAGTTTGATGGTCTAAACCACCCCCTTAAATGTTTATTCGTATTTTTGGTAACACCTTGTATATGTATTCTATATCGTTGTCTAGTCATCAAAATAAAAGGCCAGGCTAGATTCTGGTACTTTAAATGTGACCAAGTAATTTGTGTGACAGTCTACTCCTCCATTACTGGTGATTCTTTTTTTGTTCATTTAAAGAAGTACATAGTATTATAGTGTTTTTCACGTAATTACATTGAACTATTTGATTAATTAGTATTGACAGATTCCGAATAAAGTAAAGTCTGTTTACATCCTAATTTGAATCTCCCAATAAGCATAATTGCACAAGGCAACTGAGAAATAAGGTTTCTCATGCTGTATTTTAATAGCGAATGGCCAGCCACCTGTCACCATTGGACACGTCATTTCATTTTAAGAGAAGTTTATTCCTAACGCGTAAATCATACAGTTTCAATGCTAGGATTAATTTAAGATTTGTTTGGAAATCTTTGAGGCACTGTAACTTTAAAACTGTACATTTTAACGAAAATCGGACTTTATACAAGCATAGCAAATTTGTTTTTAGATTGATTCTGAAAAATTTCATTGAGTTTAAGATTATGTGCGTTGGCAACTTTAGTGCCAAGTCGTTTAGAGGTGTAACAGTAGTTTCAGAATATGTCGCTCAATTTAGTTGACAATTTTGGGTTATCGCAGATAGCATTGTGCTATGTACGGTTCGCAGTCGTACATCGCATTACGAACGATAGGACTGGCTTAAGGGGATATAATTCGGAGCGCGCTCCATACAAACGTACTATGGTGATATTTTCAATACTAACCAATTAAACTCAATGAAATTTTTCAGAATCAATCTAATAACTAATTTCTATGTTTTTATAGAGTCAGATTTTCGTTAAAATGTATAGTTTTAAAGTTACAGTGCCTCAAAGATTTCCATACAAATCTTAAATTAATCCTAGCATTGAAACTGTATATTTTAACGAAAATCTGACTCCATACAAGCATAGATATTTGTTTCAAGATTGTTTCAGAAAAATTTCATTGACTTTCATTGGTTAGTATTGAAAATATCACCATAGTACGTTTGTATGGAGCGCGCTCCGAATTATATCCCCTTAATTGGCTAGTATTGAAAATATCACCATAGTACGTTTGTATGGAGCGCGCCAACAGTAATATACCCTTAAAACCTTTTACAGAAATACAGCTCATTTTTTCCAAAGGGTTCATACTGGTCATGAGTTTTTGAATGTTAACGATAAGCGTATCCTTAGTTTACCCTCAAACAGAATAATAAATTTTTTACAAATCCACATGAAACGCTCCGTACAAAGAGTAAAGACCCTCGCCACATTTCTAATTAAAATACCCCCCACTGTCAAGCCTTTACACGTCGCCGCACAGCTACTTTGTTAAAAATGTTTTAAACTCATCGCATGATGCCTAAATACACTGCTGCATAGAGTAGAATTTGCGGTAGAAAGGCAATTGTGATTAATAGACAACTGAGTTGCATTTGCGATTTTGTGGAGCCTCAGAGATGTTTGCAAAAGCACAGGTGGAATGCTCGCAAGCCATAAAAAGCATAAACATATGCTCACGTCTATATTCCCCGAGGGGGTAGTCAGAGATATTCTGAAACCTCAGAACATCCACGTTTCACCAGTAGTACCGAAACTCAGTCCAGTCTGGCGGGGGGTGAGCCCGTCGCCACTTATAATGGACAGTGGGTACAATACATGCTTCGAAATTGAAGCATGCAGGTTTCCTCACGATGTTATCCTTCACCGAAAAGCCAGTGGTGTTAGAAATCGTACATAAATTCCGAAAAACTCATTGGTACAAGTCGGCCTGGACGGGGATCGAACCATCGCCTCCTGCACGGCAGGCAAGGTTACTCGCCACTGGACCATCACGGCTATAAATAAACAAAAGCAGGCCATAAACTCGCAAAAAAGCGGCAGCATCTCTGTTGCGCCTGGTTCGGGGTAGTGGCAACAGTATTCTGAAGGCCATTGCTGAATTAAACCAGTGCTCATTGACACAGCACATATACCACATCACAAATTCCGGTTTTGTTTAATTTACTACAATTTTTTTTTACTTGTGACGAACCCCATGAACCAAGGGGTTTCAATACCCAGACGCTTATAAAAGACTGGGTTTTACACGCGACTTTTTCCTCACTAGCCCCCGTTATCGCAGCGAGATACAGCACAATGTCAGTTTTTAAGTACGATCTTAACTTTAAACACAAAAAGTTTCATCAAAATTAGTTTAGTCGTTTTTGCATGGTGCCCGAAAAAAAGGTATAGGATCCTTCTAAATATGTTGACAGTTTTTTAAGGGGGTGATCAGACCGTCAAACTGAACAATTTTCTCTAGGCAACAACATCGAAATCGTGAAAAATAATCTGCTGTTCCTTACAAAACTGCAAACCTACTCAAGCCAAATGTGTGAGACAGCTTTTTTTGGCGATTTCGATGTTGGTCATATAAAAATGTTGTTCAGTTTGATGGTCTGATCATTCCCTTAAAAAGTTAAGCATATTAAGAAGGACCCTGTATAGGTACAAACATGTGTGCCGAGCTAGTTTGAATGTTATGTTTATGAAATTTCCCTTCTAATCGCAACTTAATCTACAGAAAGGCTAGTGTTGCATCACAAAGGGTGCAGCCGCAGGCAATCCGGTGCGATTAGTAATCCCGTGGTCTCATTGTGAGCTGCGAGCCGACTCCCGCTGGCGTTTTGGGCTACTTTATAGTGTTGTGGATTATCGATAGAATTTTGATATCGAAACACAAATCCGCAAGGCGTGTTTCTTGGTCTATTTGTAACATTCTTTCAGCTAAAGAACCGATTTTTATAAATAGTCTGTGTTTTTAAAACAGAAAGAAACTATTATTGGCGTCGAATGGCATATTTACGATCGTCGCTTCAGCTGTAGTCTTTCTCTGCAACAGGGGGCTCTTCAAACCATCTAACTGAATATCTTTTACTATGGGATCAACACAGAAAGCGCAAAATAAAATCTGCATTTGGGTTGAGTGACCGTTGACATTTTTTATGGAACATAAAAAAATTATTTCCCCTTGATTTCGATGTTGGCTCCATAGTGAATGTTGTTCAGTTTGATGTTCTATATCACCCTGTTCAGTTGTATACAATTACACACGCATATAATTTGGCACTCTGTAATTGAAATTGGAGGCGGTAGAAAAATAAACAGTAGTGATAAATTCTATTGATGTAGATATTGTAAACAAATTAATGATATAATTTTACTACTTTAAACAATATTTCTTATAATCATTAAGCCACTGTTCTCCATTGCTACATAGCCTGATCTGCATTTTAACGTATTCATTTACTATGCGGACACCCTACGGCCCGATGAACCGACGACCTCAGAAAGGTAACGGGTAGCGACTGGATGAGGAATTGAGGAAAGCTGAGGATAGAGTTCCGAGAAGCGCCTTGGGAGAGGCCTAATGTTCAGCAGTCGACGATGACAGGGTAATGATTATGATGCATTTAATGTTACTTATCTTACACAGTTACTTCTTTTTGGGGTTCCTTACCCAAATAGTGAAAACGGGTTCCTATTACTAAGCCTACGTTGTCCGTCCGTCCGTCCGTCCTACCTATATGGGGCTGTAACTTTTGAACCTTAATAGCTATACAGTTGAAATTGTCACTGAATATGCGTTATTACAGCGGATTTGTTAACAAATAACAAAAATGTCATAAAGTTAAAATTTAAGTGGTGTCCTCATACAAGAAACTCGTTTTTATCGATTTTTTTTCTTCTCGCTCTATCGTAAAAACGGTAATAGGTAAAAGCGTCAAACTTGGTGTGATTATAAAGCAAACTCTACATTATAACAACAAATAATAAAAAGCGGCCATGTGTGAGTCGGTCTCGCGCTTAAACTCCAGGAGAATGTTTTTATTTTTGTAGGTTAATATTTTGTGTGGTGGTGTGGTATGGAACCCTCGGTGCGCCAGTAGCCTGACTCGCACTTGACCGTTTGTATTATTTGATTTGACAATTGCATGAGGGAGCAGCTACTGTTTATTACTGCGGACTTGGTCCCTACCACGAAGAGTCTACCGAGCCAGTGAATGAAGCTAAGCAACCGACCTAGGGGCACCTAGAATTGGTACGGACCTCGGCATAGGACGTGGCTGGGGCTAGGCGGTGGATTGGAGGGTCAGCGAGATCATAGATTTTCTTTCCCTGCCTAATTCCACATGTTTCCTTATAAAAATATTTGATGTCAACATTACTGCAGATAAAGAACTTATCGATAAAACGATCACAATGACATCTCTAGTGGACTAGCGGACAATGAGTCTACAAACCGCACCACCGGCACCGCTTGACGCACGCCCCTCGAATTGTAACTGATTGCTTTTCTATTAGACCGCTCCGGATTTACCCTCGGACTGACAACGGTTGTAGTAAGACAGATTTGGTTTAGTAATTTTGTCGCTATTAAGACTTTATGGTGATACTATTAAAACACTCATCTTCACACACATCTTCTCTACAGCGACAACACGTTCCGACGCGGTGGTAGCTTTAAAAAAGATTTGACGTTTGATAAGTGTGCTGCAAGCTCCTATATTGAATAAATTATATTGACTTTGACTTTGACTTTGACTAGTATACGGACGAAGTACACTCACAGGCACATTTAACCACTCTCCTTTTGTGGTATAAGACTTTAACTGTCTAATATATGCCCCATGGTTTAATAATGAAACTTATTAAATGATAATTCAGTATTAAATTTATGTCATTTAATCAAAGTTTACAGTCATTTGTAACAAAATCCACTAGATAACTCATTCAAATTCTGGAGTGTCTCCTCGTTTTATAATGTCAGGTTAAGGATCGATAATTTTCCCAAATAAAAAACACGTTATCTTCATTATCGTGAGCCACAATAGTCCCACTACTTCTCATGATTGTCATGCCATATACCTCGTACTGTCACAAAAGAAAAAGATAGGTTATGGGCCTCACTCATAATTAGAATATTTTCCATAATTGGGACGCTATGTTAGCGGATTGACAAAATCAGTAAGATGAAGGTACAGTAGATTTGGAAAGCAGCAGGTCATTCCTTGCTAACTCTTAGCCTCGTACGATAAACATATTCTTCGACAGGCAATTAACCTAAAAGTCCACACGAAGAGAGTCTATCCGAATGACTTACTGAATTTATACCGCCGATGCCGGTATTCACCCTGTTTATTAAATCTCTTCATAGTGATGACAAGGCGAACTCTATGGCATGCCACCTGATGAAGAAGAAGAGTAATCTAGGTAGGTATGTTAGGTAAGTATTTTCATCGTGACGTTTTTCGCGCCAAATATATAAACTTTCAGTAAGCTTTGATTCATGTTCCTTGATCTATAGAATAACATCGTTAACAAGAAATAACAAGTCATCGTAATAAGTATCAAATTTTAGATGATTCACCGTGTTTACGAAGAAAGCTTGGTCTGTGATGGATTATGTATTATTGTCAGTTTTAAGAAAAAAAAATGCTTTATTATGATACAGAAAATGTTGCCTATTGATATTGAAGCTTGATAAATGATAAAAGAACGAGTTTTCTAGCATTGGCCTCACAATTTTAAAAATGCAGAGGATTATCATGTCAATGCGTACTACACAAATGAAGTTTGTTCCTGTTTTGTGATAAGAAGTGACTCTATCCTGGTGGATAGACCAAAGCTATTGCTGAGTAGACCGAGTTATCAATGATTCCAAATAGCTGGTGATATCCAAAAACTAAAATTACACTGAAAAGAGAAAGGTATTTTTCGTAGCTGGAGGTTAAGAATCACATCGGGTTCTTGAGTCAGTAAAAGTGAATTTTGACTTACAATAACATTGACCCATCTCTGAAATAAAGCGAAGGTTTAAAATGTATAATTATCATCATTATCTTCCTTAAGAGATACGCTCTTCTTAGTGGAGTATTTGCGAATCCAGTCTCTCAAAGTCAAAGACAAGATAATTTATTCAATATAGGAGCCTGAAGCACACTTATTAAACGTCAATTTTTTTTAAGCTACCACTGCGTCGGAAGGTGTTATCGCTGTAGAGAAACCACAACATAGCACGACTTAATGACTATTACAATATAAATATATTAGATCTCTTTCCCGTCAGTACCTTGAGTTCCTGATACGACACGACATCAACATTTTCCTTCATCATCATCTCAGCAGATAGACTGCTGGACATAGTGCCTCGCCCAAGGATCGCCACAACGACTAAGGATTCAAATGTACGTATGTTTAGTTTAATAAGTAAAGAAATTTGCACTACCAGAGAAAACCAAATAGCAAACCTAACAAACAATAAATCGCTACTTGCAAGCAAAATCAACTGCAATAGCGTGTTACAAGACCATTAGTCAGTTGCCAAATCAATGGGCTATTGTACTGGGGGTTACATTAAATTTGTTGCCACCATTACTCATGGGGGACGTTGGAGCCATAATTTTGAGCACAAAGACCACCTAGCGGGAGTGTGATTAATGTTGAGCCACCTACTGGTATACAGTGCTGCTAGCTTAGAGGCGTTTGCGGCTAGATGTTGCGCCTTTTTGGATACATGTGCGTTACATTACGTCTTGTCTGTGGGCCTCATCTTGCATGTTGAAGACTCAAGTGTCTTGATGATGGTGACTCTTTCATTTACAAAAGCTCTCGACTATAACATATCTTTGAAAGCCCTTTTTATATGAACCCCTACGCCCAGACCAAAAAAATAGATTATTAGCAGAGATCAGATAGTTGGCTATTCCAGAATGCATTTTTGTGACGAAACATAATTTTAGAGGCCTAGTAGCGCGCTTTTACTCAAAAGAATTGGCAACCCTGCTATGGTGGCATCCTTTATTGAAATGAGATGTTGAGGTTAGGCTGGTAAATTTCTGTTATACGATATCTTAGGAAGTGGTTATGACAGACATTAGAGGGATAAACGAAACGATTACGTAGTTAGATTATCTCTGATGGAGGGGTGGATAACGATTATTTGGATGACTTTTACCATGAGCACTTTTCTGGGTTTTAGAATGCCCGTTAACATTTTAGACCTAGCTAAATAATAAGAAACAGATGGTCACAACTTGGTTCCACTGGGGTGGGCAGAGACTCCGGTCCGCCTTTCGCCACACGCTACGATTCTAATACACATGTTTCACCTCATCCACATTCATATCTAGATATTTTAATATCGTTTCCTTGATTGAGGATGCTACATATTAAATTTGATTGTTTTTTCGGAGAAGGTCATTAATTTGAATATGTTACGTTCTCTCTGATAACCCCTCCTAACCCTTTTGAAATTTTATTAACTTGATAGAAAATACCCTGCTCTACAATATCTAAAAGACGCTGTTTTTAAAAGTAAAGCAATTTTAATTCTCCTGTCACAGAAGAGTTTCTGAACTGAAAAAGTGCAAAGACATTTAGTGTAGGCACTATTGCAATAGCTACACTAAATTTTATAAAAGAAAGGAGGTAGTTTGCCGTCAGACCGCAACCTACTCTTTTGTCACTTCGACCAGAAGTCCCTGAAGTTACATTAATAAAAATTAAAAATCATCTTGCTTGGAGCTAAAAACCCAGCATCACCGCCTAAGTAATCAGTTACAACAAAACGCTTCATCATTACGTTTAATATTGGGCTTTACTTTTTAAAATGGACGAGGTAATGTGTTTGAATCCCGCCGGGTTTGTCATCCCAGGGTTCCCCATATTAAGACCAAAGAGTAAACTTAAAAACTTTAAACTTGTAGATACGGCAAAAGAATTTACTTTCTACCTACAAAATGCATTAAAAGAGTGTAAGCTGAAGATTTATTATCTACAACCTGAAAGATATCGACCTTGTGGGACCTTTTGTGCACGCCTTCCCCCTACACTTCCTTGTTTCTGGCAAATTAATATCTCCTCCATTGTATTTCTGGAAATTCTGGATTGGACATGAAGTAACTAATCTTTTTAGGCATCGCATATGCTCACGACTATATTCCCCGAGGGGGTAGTCAGAGATATTCTGAAACCTCAGAACATCCACGTTTCACCAGTAGTACCGAAACTCTGTCCAGTGTGACGGGGGGTGAGCCCGTCGCCACTTATAATGGACAGTGGGTACAATACATGCCTCGAAATTGAAGCATGCAGGTTTCCTCACGATGTTTTCCTTCACCGAAAAGCCAGTGGTGTTACAAATCGTACATAAATTCCGAAAAACTCATTGGTACAAGTCGGCCTGGACGGGGATCGAACCATCGCCTCCTGCACGGCAGACAAGGTTACTCGCCACTGGACCACCACGGTTTTTTGATCTTTTTAGGCAACTTTAAAATATCTGATGTTCACACAGCATGGCTACCGATTATAGTCATTGCATCTGAGCCTGTTTCTGATAGTAGCGTTTTTTTGTTCCATTAGATTCAGAAGAGTACCTAGCTTCTCGCCTGCAACAACACCTAAAATGAAAACTTTCCCTAGCCTCTTCTTACGATATCCACGGACTGAAATATTGTGGTCTATTCTAGTTTCAATTGTAAGCTTGTCTATAACTGGCATTTCTGGTGTTCCCATTTCTTTATTACTATATAACAATGGCTTGAGGGTATGAGCATAAAAGCTCCTGATCTCAGCAGGGTATCAAAATAATCCTACCGCGATTTGAAATTGATACTTACTAAATTCAGTTTCAATCAATAGCATAAAGTTTTTTAGGGGTGAATAAGTAATTATTTTCAAAGATTTACAATTTTTAAAAACCAGCAGGGTACAAATAGGGTATTGTGGATACGATGATGTTACTTTTCTTTTGTGAAGAAAATTGATATGAATTCGGAACTTTAAATACATTGGTGGATTTCGATTCATAGACCAGGATCTGTATTACTGAGATCTGCGGAATTTAATTTACGGTTGTATATTTGCTATACTCAAATTATGAATCTATAAACAATGCTGTGGAAATGCGTTCTTTATGCAGTATGCACGGTTTGACTCTGAATGATATAATACGAAACAGTGTTATTAGAGAAAAATGTGGACATCCATTGCAAGAAAGTGGTCCAAGCCTCTACCTAATTAGCGAAATACATAATCTACTTCAAAACAATTAACCTCAGTCTTCCTTAAAACATTCGCAAAGAACCTTTCAAGCCCGGCAGATCACGGCACACATCTCCAGTTTTATAGAGCTATAAAGTACAATTCTTCGCTCTCCGCCCGCTGGCCACCTATCGTTGCTATCGCAACAAATTGCACGTGATGTATCACTGCCCATTATTACTGTGGCCAAATGTCTGGTTAGAGGCAGGATAGTTGATTGTTATCTTTTAGGTTTGTTGCAAAAAGGTTTTAAGCTCAGCTGTAGGTAGGTTTACTATCGTTATGTAGTTGTTTAAATATAAACGGCTTCTCTTTTGTCTGTAATTAAACTATATAATATTGATGGTGATAAATGCCTTGTAAATAGTTTAGTGTTTTGACTATACGCTACGCTCTTTCAGCTTTCTGCCAAGTACAATATATGTATAAATCGAAGTTTACGCACATACAAAAAAATATAGCACACTGTTTTAATTTATATTTTTTTGCCAATGCTATATTAATTTAATGTGCGCTGTGAAGCGCTCATTATCGTAGTGGAGCTTCGGTATTGGAAACGATCACCGAAATTAAGCAACGTCAGTTCCGGTCAGTCTTTGGATGGGTGACCGTTTAGTGGTATTTCATCTCAAGCGTTTCAGGTGCTTCGGAAGGCACGTTAAGCAGTTGATCTCGGACAGTTCCGTCAGATAGCGTTGTAACTATTCGTTAAACCAGGTCAGAGGCCTATTAAGGCGGCTTGAAAATTCTCTGACAGCAAGTTGACCACTAACTTGCCTCCACCAAGACGCACTGGACACGCGTGGTAGAATATGGCCCACTCCCTCTCACCCTTATTCGTGTGAGGAGGCCTTTGCCCTGCAGTTGAATTCTACAAGAATTAAAAATTTTATCGGGTTCTTACCGCGTTTTGGTATAGAGTTCCCGAGTTCTCATAAACTGTATATTAATTTAAGCAAAAACAATATACACAAATACACGCACGCCATTGTTCTATGAAGATAAACAGAATTTAGGCCACACGCTACAAAATTTCTTTTGTTTCATGCACATTCACACACTATCGGTGGAGTGTGCTATGTATGTATGAACTTTTCCTTTTGGTAGAAAACAAGATAATTAAATTTTTTATCATTGTCAAATATCTATATAATTTGATCCATTATGTTCTCCGCGAAGGACCTTATCCAATATTATGGGGTCCTTCTTAATATGCTGACACTTTTTTAAGAGGATGATCAGACTACAATACTGAACAACTTTCTATGGCACTAACATCGAAATCGCGCAAAAAAATACTGTTGTTCCATACAAAACTGCAAACTTACTCGAGCCAAATGTATGGGACAGCTGATATTTTTTTTCGCGATTTCGATGTTGGTGCCATAGAGAAAGTTGTTCAGTTTGATGGTCTGATCATCCTTTTAAAAAACTGTCAGCATATAAAAAAGGACACTGTATAATTGGCATAAAAACAACGATCCCCTGTGTAAGTATTTTCTAACCACATACTAAATCAACAACAAAACAAGACCAATTTCCTTAAAACATCCAAAAACAGTCCCGATACGGCCAAACAAATATCCACCATGCTATTACCAGAGCCGCTCGTCCGGCCACCAGCTAGATTTTATCGCTCCTTCGAACCATTAAACCGGCCATAATGAAGTTTCCTCGACGGATAATGCACTGAAGCATTACGCAATGATTTACAAGGGCGGCAATAAAAAGAATTTAAGGGATGACCCGCGCCCGTAAAAATAGCGAACGAGGGAGAATCGTGCGTCATAAAGAAGAAGAATGTTCCCGCAGTCTGATTCAACTGCTCTACTATGGGTTTTATTATTTCATATTCTTGGTATTGCTATTTTTTGGGGTTTTATGCGTTTAGGGGAGTTGATGGTGGGATTATAGGCAATAAAGATCGGCCACTTTGTTTCAAAGTATTGTTTATTATTTTGTGATGTTTGTCAGGTTTATTGAACGGACGGAAAAATTGCAGGGTAATAGATTATCGTGGTATGGTCATGTAATGCGAAGAGACAAGTGTCATATTACGAGACGAGTGTTAAGTATGAATGTGGATGGCTGCGGTAGGAGAGGAAGGCCGAAGAAAAGATGGATGGATTGTGTGAAAGATGATATGCGTAAGAAAGGAGTGAGTGCTGAAATTACGGCTAAGAGAGATGAATGGAAGAGGATGACATATTGCGCCGACCCCAAATGATGGGAAATGGGCAAGAGAATGATGATGTCAGGTTTATTGATTCATTGTTGAACAAGTATAATCATCATCAGCATCTCATCTACCCAAAAAAATGCAGAGTACGCTATTTACATCTAAGAGTTTTAGCGGCTTTTCGCAGAGTGTACTGTCCAGTAGCCAGATGGGTAATCAACAAGGTCCGGAATTTTGATAGCAGAACTTAGGGATTGCACGTTTATCAACTTTATTATATTACTCGATATATCGATAATATCACAAACAGAACAGTATATCAAGGTATCTTCTTTGTAAATAAGCTCTGGGTATTTTATTAACCATTTCTCTATCGTATCTTTCTTATTACGAGAAATTTTCGATATTAGATTCCTAATGAATGACATTTTAAGACACAATTGTTATATTAACAGTGCTACCAAAATTCCGGAACCTGGTAAATTGGTAATCAATGTCTCTTCAATTAAGAGAAGTTTATTCCGAATGCGTAAATCCACACTGCATACAAACGTAGTCTGGTGATATTTTCAATACTAACCAATTAAAGTCAATGACATTTTTTCGGGAACAATCTAGTAACTAATCTCTATGCTTTTATGAAGTCAAATTTTCGTTAAAATATACAATTTCAATACTAGGATTAATTAAAGATTTGTATGAAAATCTTTGAGGCACTGTAACTTTAAAACTATACATTTTAACGAAAATCTGACTCTATACAAGCATAGAAATTTGTTTTTAGATTGATTCTGACAAATTTCATTGATTTTAATTGGTTAGTATTGAAAATATCACCATAGTATGTTTGTATGGAGCGCGCTCCGAATTACATCCTCTTAAACAGCTTTTTTTGTCTATTATGTCTGATGGAAATTTGATACGTGAGTTCTATTAGTAGTTTTACCATCTTAGAAAATCTTCTTATTGATAAATCAGAAAACTACAGCCAAGTCAAAGAAAACTTAATTTATCAGATTTCCATGGACTTACCCACGGCACTTTGTACCAACGTCGCTAATTTAGTAAATGTTTTATCCCCTGTCATTGCAGCTTAGCTCGAAAGCATGATTTACTTGCGACAGTCGACAAGGCGGCAATTCTCCTATAAATCTGACAATTTGGCTCCAAAGCGTTTGATGAAATTCACTCCAACTTATTTTGTCCAAAGGGTTAACTTTTTACGGTACTCGTATTTACTTTAGTTATCATAAATAATCGGTGATACGTTTGTTCATCCTGAACATGAAGCCTTAGGTACGCTACGAGTATAAGTAAACCTTGAGACTTTGTACTAATGTTTCTGATCATACAGAAAGGGAATTCAATCGTGAGTATCAATAAAAAGAATATTTTTTTTGGAAAAAAACAATAAAAACAAAATTATAACTAGAACTGACTACTTTTTACATATTTAGAAAGTTACATAAATTATTTGCAACATACTTATCGGATACATATACAACGTGTTAATTAATTAACGCAAAACTAGAAAGTAGTTTGTTTAGAATCGAGAGCAGAATCGAATTATCATGTTGTCAACATAGGTTTTTTTTTTTAATATTAAATAACTTGTTTGTTAATTTTAAAATTTACTGAACTCGATCTCAACCCGCCACACGGGCACACTCATCTTACTTACTACCAAAACAAGATTCTTAAAATATATCCACGAGCATAATAGCGCTTTCATTCATTGCTGAAATGATAACAAATCATTTTTGCCTGAAAACTGTTGAAATGTTGACTATCAAAATAATGAAATTATTGTTTCAATCTAATTTTTTTGTTATAAATCAGTTGGGGTGTATGGGGTTTTGCGCTTATTCATTAACACGTTGTATAGAGTTTGTTTGTTGGTAACAAACGCTATTGTCATTTAAAGAGTACTTTTATTTATTTATATTATTATAAATGTTCACAAGTATTTCTGTTCATATTAATATAAGTAGGTACTATAAAGTTTACTAAATATTCATTATTCATATTCAGAACATCTAAATTTCACTAATCATGTCTTTGGATTAGCTGGTCCATAATAGATCGGAATGCTAGATTGTTACAACTAGAATACTAGATGCACCTTTCACCCCCTCACGTCTATAAATTGCAAATCTCGTGAATAATTCAAGAAAGCTTTAAGGTCAATTTGAAATCGGATACTTGAAACTGAATAATTTATTACAAAACAAGCTTTCGCTACATAATAAAATGTCTCCCATAAAATATAAAACAAGTCTTCTTATCCGCTGACATAAATTGTATACCAATATGGCATTATCTCTAATCGTTCAACTTTATCGACAAAGTAGCGTTTTGTAGCCTCTACACAAATTGCAGTGTGAATGGTTTATGATGCCCGTACCGTAAGGCTGTGTTCTTAGTGTTTTGGGACTTTGGGAATGCTTTAGATATTGTTTCATTTTCTGTTTATTTTGTTTATCACATTGGATGATATGCGTATTGATGTTTAATGCTTTGAATGTTAGAGGTAATAACTGAATAAAATTCAGACGATCGTATAGTAAATCATCTTTTTCATTTAGTGCTTCTCCATTATTGGAGATGATGGTATTCAGCTCTGGAAACCTTTTTCTATGCATCACCGGTCGATACATAACTTCTTTCTTCTTCCAACGTTCCATTGGTATTTGGGTTTTCCCCACGATAGATACAGTCATATTATGATGGTCACACCTATTATCTGGGGTATATAGAGATAAATTGATCACCAAATGCCACGATTCTGACAAGAGATTTTTTCTTGCCTTTTGTTGAAAAGGCTTCTTATATGCTCTACCAAGATAAATAAGAGAGAAAATGTGGTAATTACAAATGACGTCCTTGAAAAGTTTGTTACTTTATTTCATTTCTTTGATCGTTACGGTTTTCTGAGAAAATGTAATCCAATTATAATATTACATTCATATCGACACAAAAAGATAAAGATGTAATAATTTTGTATGAACCAAACGCTTTGTCAACCTAAACATCCCCAATCAAATTTAATCCAAGTCAATCTCCATCAACAGCAGTAATTTCCATTTTTATTCCTATTCCATCAAAATTGAGGGTCCATAATAACAAATTGAAATGGTCAGACTGCGGTAAGGCATGATCGTGGCGCAATTAAGGCGGGTGTCTATAAATCGCTGAGTATCTGATGCGAGACATGGAAGAGGCGTTGCGGACCGACGGCGCGACTGTTGGGTGCGTGGCACACTGATTTGCTTTGGGAATAGATTTTTGCGCAGGCACACTTGGTAACAGTGGTTTAATAATTGATTGCGCATGACATTTATGACCAACGACAGTTATATTGTCGCTTTTTCTTGAGAATTATAAGATAATGACTTAGTTTCTCGAGGGTAACTAAAATAATTTTACAATATAATTCTAAATTCTTTATATATAATAGATAGATCCGCACATCACGATAACATAAAAATAGAAAGCCAATAAAATCGGTATTTGGCACAAAAGTTTCTTTTGGCTTCTATAAGTGCTACCTATGAAAGTATTTAAAAAAAAAAGGATAAAGATATGAAAATAAGGGCGAAAGTTTGTATTTGTTGTGCTATGTATGTTATGTTTTTGGTTTGCAATAAAGTATAATTGAATTTAATTGTTTTTTAAACCTGCATGCTTCAATTTCGAGGCATGTATTGTACCCACTGTCCATAACAAGTGACGACGGGCTCACCCCCCGTCACACTGGACAGAGTTTCGGTACTACTGACTACTCCCTCGGGGAATATAGTCGTGAGCATATACTATGATGAATTGTTTGTTTGGATTGGGAATTTCGTAACGAAACTCGGGGAATCCAATCCATATTCGTTGCATCCATAGTTTACTATTCATCTCAGAGGTTTTTTATAGTAGGGTTGAACACCCTATTGCAAAAGCAAAATTTAAAAGCAAACGCTTTGCTTTTAGAAATAAAAATGAGAAAAACATTTGAACCTATGAAAGCTATACGCTGTTGAAAAAAGTATACACATAATACGGGACACCAGAAAACGGGTTCATTGAGTCAAGCAGGGTCTGGCGCTTTCCTTGCCTCAAACCAACCAAACACTAATTTAGCTCCCTTAGACTTGTTCTATACCAAGAGCACATACAAAATACTATTCATTAGATCGAAAAACGAATGTCTTCAAAAAGTTAAAACCCTGCTCCTATTGTACCAACCGGCTCAAATTATACAAATGTATTATGGCGAACATGTGAACGTTCAAATGACGTCGGGCGCACCCCCTTAAGTGCTGCTCTGACGTGCTAAAGAATATATTAGCGGAGATACTCGGCACGGCATGTTAAAAAGAAGCCTTAAATAATCACTTCAACAACTCTTGTTGTCTCTTTCTAAATATGGAGTTAGAGGAAGATGGGAATAAGTTGGCAAGTTTGCAAATATAAGAGCACTTTGGAAGACTCTTTGGTCAGTCAGACGACTCAGACGTAATGCAAAGATATTTGATACCATATACCTTAAGTTTTGTTTTGTAAGAATAATGATGTACTGTTATTAATTGTAACTTCAACAGTAACATTTCCTACGCTTTGGCGTAGCCAAGGACTAAAGAGGGTGCTTGAAAATATTGTGGCAATAAGTTGGATTACTAGGTTTTCCTCCAGTAATCCGTGGCATGGTTTGCACGCGTGTCGGTGGAGTATTTATTGTATATAAGGCACGGTGGAACAATAATGTTGAAATAAACACAAATTATGCGTAGGAACCCAACATTTTATTTGAAAATTTTTTGGATGATTGAGGGCTCCAGGCGTGAATATGTGTAAAAACATACCAAAAATAACAAAACAAAATTCTATAACCTAGTACAGAATTTCCTTAACAACATCTAAACGGCACAAAATATTGTTATACAGCAAAAATGGGAAACAGAGACATAAATAATACGATATCTGTCGGGTTCGATCGTAAATATTGCAGTCGTGAGGTCTGTTGACTTCTGGTGGTACTAGTAGCTCGACTCGCTGATCTGTTGCTTATAGTTGCTTGTCCAAGGATTTTGCAATCGTTTGTTTCGAGAGTTATGATAGGGTGGCTACTACTGGTCTTGTTCCGTTGGTTTTTATTTTTTGTATGGTTTTTCTAGATCTATCTACGTTGATTTATAGTGTTATCTTTGAAGAGAACACAAACAAAACTTTTGACGTGTATTCTTTAGAGGATGCCAGTGTCTGTGAAAAGTGGGAACGTATTAAGATTGATGATAGTCGTGTGTAAGGGTATTAAGATTATAGCCGAAAGGATCCCAAACTTACTGAAGATCAAAAATATTTGACGAAAAAGTTGAAGGAAGAATGTGGTACGCTCAATACAAAAGATAGTAAACTAACTGTATTCTGCTCGGCCTGCGGCTTGGCTGGCAGATTTACCCCGGAGACCAGGTCCACCAGTTTCCAGGGTGGCCGCTTGTGAGCTTCGCTGCTACGCGTAGCTCGGTCTTCGGCCTCGAAAAAATTACACGGGGGAAGGAGACGGATGGTACTATTAAGCATTTCGTCATTACAGTATTTTATTAAATCTACACTTTGATTGACGGTTAACAAGTATATTATAGGGTCCTTCTTAATATGCTGACACTTTTTTAAGGGGATGATCAGACCGTCAAACTGAACAACATTCTCTATGTCACCAAAATCGAGATCGCAAAAAAAAAATCAGCTCTTCCGTACAAACTTGTAAACCTACTCGAGCCAAATGTATGGGACAGAAGATTTTTTTATCTTTTTTTGAAAGTTGTTCAAGTTGATGGTCTGGTCCCTTAAAAAAGTGTCAGCATATTAAGACGGACCCTGTATTGAAGTAAGGTCCTAAGATCAAAGTAATAGCAAAAACCAAATTGATACTATCATTATTCAGTACAAAGGCCTATTTGGGCGGTTTCGCATTATGTGTTCAGTAAGATACAGCACTGAATTTAATTTTATAACCTATAAATGGGAAATCTGTAACCACAACTATATAAAATCAAATCTTTGACTCCATCGACCCAAAATTCAATGTAAAATTGAGCATCAACAAGACTTCTATCGGGACTGTTAGTAAAAACAATTTACATAGCAACAATATGGAAGCTGTTGTATAAAATATAGCGGGGCAGGAACAATGCAAGTGAGTGTGGCCGATGTTTCGATATGAGGGAATATGCAAAATTCAATAACGCTCGCACGACCCTCAGGTGGCCAGGGCTGACAGTCAGTGTATCGAAAAATGAGTTTATAGAAAAATCTCCACATCGTTTTAAAATTTTCTACACTCTTTCAGACTTTATAAAAAAATAGTAAAGAAAATATTTAAATTCAATATGCGCAAAATAATAGTGTATAAGGAGTTTCTAACAGACAAATTGAGGTACAATACAAAATTAAAGTTATGTGCTCAAACAATTCAAAATATCAAATTTTACGAAGAGCCTCAATCTAGGTGTTCTTCAAGGAATAGCTTAGGTGCTCAAACTCAGGTCAGGTGCTATTCTAAATTATTGATCTTCGTGGAATACCTCCCCATACAAGGTCCAGAACTTAAAGATCTTGCCGAATTTGTGATATCCATTATGAGATTACAGTTATTATACAAGATGATTAAATTTATAACGATTACAATAATATAGTGCTCCAATATGCATTAAGATGATGCTTTTGGTTGGTGAGAACAATGAATTATGATCATTTTTTAACAGGCATTGGTCTCCATTATTTCCACCTCTGTAGTTCCTGTAAACCAGAATCAACAGCGGTGATTATTTACGACACTAGATAATTAAGTCTAGCGAGCAAAAGAATTACCATAATCAGCCATGTAATCTGTAACAAATTTAATGAAAGAGCACACAAGGTGTAGGAAAAAGTGTATTAAGAATAATAAAATACTATGCCTAACTATTACAAGCATATGCTCGACATCATTCCAGAAAGATTTAGCATCCCAATCCTTCCAAAATATAACTGCCACAGAAATGAAACAAATCAAATACTATCTGTCAGCCCTCGCAACAGTAGGCGCGATGCGATAGCCGGGGTCGCGGCTCCGAGTGATTTACCGCGCAGAAGATTATCTGACCGCGCATGCGCGTCGCCCGCCGGCGTACACGACGATATCCCCTATTAAACTCTAAAAGTTTGCTGTTTTGATTATATGTTTTGGCATTTTGTGTTAGTCTTTGTAGTGATGATGCAGAGGTTGTAATGTTAGGTTTTCTGGTCGCCTCATCTTTTTTAAAGAGCCTCAGTTTGAGGTCATAGGCATTTGATCAGTGCTCTGTGTTTCCACTCAGTGATCAAGATGTTTTTGAGGAACAACATCCTATATTAAACGATGATTTCCGGACTCAAAAGAATGAGGCATGTCCTGCATCTTCCTGATCCAATCAGATAAAGTGGTAGCTTAAAAAATTTTCTTTCAAGAAAAAAAGTTCAAGTTCCTGTATTGAAATAATTTTGACTTTGACTTTGACCATCTCTCATAAACTCGTAGGCTTTTACGTTGCCTACGATGCCTGAGTGCCCAGGAACCCCATCTTGAAACCGATCTTGTTCGCTTCGTCTAAGGTATCTAATACTCAGAGTTACGATAGTATCATCTCTCAATCACTGTTGTTAGAAGCTCGTGATTATGATCGGTCAAAGGTCGTAAAGTGACGACGGGCTCTCTGCCTATCATACTGTACAGAGTTTGGCTATTGCTTCTGCGTATTCTGAATATGGTCATCATCATCTTGTTTGGAGGCGTGTTGGTGGAGTATTCATCTAGCTCAGTCTTTTCCGCTAGTGTCTTGAGTTCTTGATACGGCATGACATCAACCTTTTCCCTTACTTGTACTAGATAACGCTATCTAGGTCGTCCAGAATAAATTTCATTCAGCGCGGAAAATTTTACTATGCATTCTACTCCATTGCACAAACTAAATTTTTTTTCTGTATTTAGAATACCAGTCCCAGAATCCTCTTTAGAATACCACACTACTCACTACTTTGGGGAATAAGGTCGTGAACAATGATAATAATAAACGTATGATTATGCGTCTTCAACGATTGAACTAAAACACTATAATTACCGAAACTCTTAAATAAAAACCTGTTAAATTCATCAATTTTATCAACAGATTCCTAAATTTCACCTCTATCTCCATACCGTTAAAAACCATTTTCAATGTGAGTGAAGCTCGTTAGGAAGTCTTCACTCATTGCTGAGTGTTTTAGGTGCTTTTGAGAATGAAAGTGGGCGTGGCTCACTTTTGGAACACTTCACGTTGTCTCCTTGTTAAGACGAAACAAATTATGTGAGGCTTCGGCAGATGCTTGTAAAATTTGAGTGCCGTTCAGGGACCTACCGAATTTAATTATTTAACATTTAATTAAGTACATACATACACATAGATACGCTAGTTGGCGTAGTGTAGCTTCGGCATTGGAAACCATCGCCAAAAGTAACGCAATCGAAGGTCCGGATTTGAATTAATGAGTTCATATCATTTCCCATCGACGATAATTTATTTATGAATGAAAAATAGCCTCTTGTTATTATTAGATCAAGTAGTTATCGATTCTTACATCTGAGCCCTACAAACATTTATTTAAAATGGTTTAGTTTCAGTTTTTGTTTTACTTACGTACTCGTATAGGCTAGTATATTTCTAGTTGTGACACAGATTATGAAAGAGTACTGTACTACATACAGTACGGATACTCCCTGCCCCCCACAATATCTGACATTCTGACCTCGTGAGTTGGATGACAGTAAGCAGTGGTGTAGTTTTCTCTCACTCGCACTCAATCAGCATACAAAATGTGCCAGCCTGTGCTTGTCAGTATGAAGTTTGTGTTCATGTTTGTATAAAGTGGGATACAATAGTTATAGTTTACTTTTAACATAATTGAAGGTTTCAAAATTATGTTGCAAACTATGTGGTATCGTAGCCTTTAAACATTCCAAATGCAAGATAAAATAATTATAACGAAACCAATTAATAATGAACGTTAACGCCTACAACTCTGGGACCATTAGTGAAATCTTTAAATTTGAGTGTTATTCAGTCGAGTACCTCGTTAGTGATGGGCGGAGCGGAAATGGTGACGGTTAATGCGAAGGTATGTAAGTAAGATAGGTACGGAATATCCTTTTTTCTCAAAAGATATCGAAAGATAAACTATACCTACTTAATACAGTTCATTGACACCAATGTAACCAAGTTTATCAATCGGGATCGTCATTTTGGATAATTGGTTGAAAAAACTAACACACAAGAAACCAAAATTGCTCAGGGTAATTCTTAGCCTGGCTTGAACCAAAAAATGTTAAGGGTTAAACGTTTTTTTCTCGGTTTGTATGAGCATGCCCATGTCGATGACAGTAACAGCAGGCCTGTCTCACTCCACAGTTCAGGTACGCTTGACGGCCGATTCCCACCTAGGGGTGAATGGCAATAGGTTAGGTATACCGTGTAAACTTCTTGGTCAAATCTCATTAGACTTGCCGCCATTTCGTGAGTAGTCAATGCGAGACATGAAAACCCTAGCGATGTTACGCTGCTAGCGCGTGAAAGAATGAAAGAGAGCAGACTATGTAAAGGAAGCTTTCATGTCTAATGAGTAGGTTCATTTTTGTTTGCACGCGCGCCGTTGTGACGGTTGGCAGTTTATTCGCGAATTGTACAATAGGACGGGTGCGAATAACTTTGCACCTTATTGCCGCGTAGAGAGAGTCAGTATTTATTTAAATCTGTTTTCGAAGGGTAGTACTAGTATTTATTCTGTGGTAGCAACATCAATTCAATTCAATTCAATTCAATATAATTTTATTCAATATAGGAGCTTACAGCACACTTATCAAACGTCAAATCTTTTTTAAAGCTACCACCGCGTCGGAACGTGTTGTCGCTGTAGAGAAGATGCGGCCAGAAACTCTACAACATAACACGACTTAATAACTATTACAATATAAATTCTTAAGCTAAAGTTATGTATACAATAATACATAGTCTATCATTTTACCTACCTAATCTAGCACAAGTCTCAATTGAATATCGAAGAAAAGTGATGTTATTCACGCTAATATTGCTACACTCGCCATATAAATCAATCAAACAATAATATACTCAATATACTAAACCTACCTACCCTACCTACCTAACCTACCTGTACTAAATATATTTTATAATACACAGGGTATAACAAAACACCCTAGTAATGTAAACCCTATGAATATAGGGGTAGTTTAGATTAGACCATCAAATTCGCTATGGAGCCAACATAGAGTAAAAATAAAAATCTGTTGTTTCATACAAAACTGATAGTGCTTACTCGACTCAAATGTATGAAACAGTTGGTTCATTTTAGTATATTTCTTCAGTGCTGTCTCCATAGTGAAAGCTGTTTAGTTTGATGGTCTAAACCTCCCCTGTGATAATGCTAGGGTGTTAGGTAACACCTTATGTTAAGCTATTTCTGCGAAAAATTCGGATATCCTTCAATAAAAACCTCAATTGAAGCTTGACATAACAGAAGATCCACATAATTCTTTCACTCTCAAAACACACAATAACTCCACATTAAATGACATCTTTTCAAACATAACTGGCAGCTTTCAGAAAGTGTCTGGCCTTTAACAAGGACCCCTGGAGTGCCGACAAGGCGTGGCGCCCCGCCCACCGCGCACGGAGGACCAGAAACGAATAAATTATAAACTACTACCCTATTCATAGGTTTTACACAATAATATTGTGTAGAGACCTCTTTGGAATTTCAACAACGCCTCTTATTTTCTCTTTGTTAATTGGTGTTTTGGGTAGAAGATAAATACTACAATTACGGTGTTTAGAACATCATTATGGACTCAGTTTGGTCTCGAGCTAGCTTTAAGGTCATTCAATTGACTATTTGGGAAATCCCTTAACAACGGGTGTTCGGACACAACAAATTTGAGTATTTTGTTCCTTTTTCTACTGATAAATATTAAACATTCACTGTAAACTACACTACTCCTAGGTAAAAGTTTTAACCAGAGTTAACCTTCCTATATATTCTTCACCTTTAACAGAACCAGCTGAATCAAAATTGCTTTTTGGTTCAACATATATACCACTGCAGTACGGGCGACAGTCCACCACGTTGGTTTACCTAGAAAACTTAATATATGCAGGATAACGGTGGTCATTACTATTTTATACTGTATGGTTAAAAATTATCATGATTAACAAACCACGAACATACTACATATTTTGACCTTTAGTTTGATTAATGACTGCTCTGCTCTCAAAAGCTTCTTCAGATTGGCATCAGGTCCTTAAATATAACCTAACATCTTCACAAGAAACGAGCCAAGTCTCAAAAATGTGTGTCACTTAAGAAGACAAAACAAACACATATTTCTGAAGAAATGTTTTGCAAACATACTGGCTTGGATCTAAGTAATAAAAAGCTGGCGTTGAGCCTGAAAATAGGTCTAAGATGAAACATGATAGTGTTATGATAACTTTGGTGAGAATTATGGGGACTTACAGGTTAGAATTGAACAGTGCACTTATTTTCTTTGGAGATACAATTTGTGAATAATCTATAATACTTTTACGCTTCATTTTACAGGGTCCTTCTTAATATGCTGACACTTTTTTAAGGATATGATCAGACCACCAAACTGAACAACTCAACCGGGACAAATCTGCTGTTCAATACAAAACTGCAAACATGCTTGAGCCAAATGTATGAGATAGCTCATTTTTTATCACGTTTTCGATGTTGGTCCCATAGAGAAAGATGTTCAGTTTGATGGTCTGATCATATCCTTAAAAAAGTGTCAGCATATTAAGAAGGACCCTGTATACTGAAACCCAGAATGTAAAGTCATGGTATTTATAGAGAAGATTCTAAATACCCCGAAAATGGATAAGATTTTGAGTTTAAATTTGCATGTATTTATTTCTATGTGAGCCTTTATTGATTTTGTGTTATTAATGGAAACAGGAGACCCTTATTAAATTGTCAGACCATAATATCGACGGTCAAAACGATGACCAAAAGAATATTAACAAATTTCATTATTATCATCATCTTATTTGCGGTCCATGATTTTTATAAGTGTAATCGTCAATCTGGCGGAAATCAGTGGTGAAGGAAAACATCGGTATCGTAAGGAAACCTGCATACGCTGAAGAATAAATTCTGATGCGTATGTTAAGTCTACCAATCCGCATTGAACACGCGTGGTGGACTTTCACCCATACACTCTCATTGAGGGTACGTCTGTGACCTGCAGTGGGAGAGTGGGGCATTTAGACAAGCTGATCTATCAAAATCAATTATCTATTCACCACGTAACGAGTGCATTATTTCGCAAACATTTATAGGTACAATGCATTTATTCCTTCTATTACAACAAGGCACTGTTAGGAGATATTACCATTGGCACGCTCCATACAAATGAAATCTGGTTATATTTTCAATACTAACCAATTAAAGTCATTGAAATTTTGTAGAAACAATCTAGAAACAAGTGTATGTTTGTATCTTATTCGATTTTCGTTAAAATATACAGTCAATGCTAATTAATTTAAGATTTGTATGGAAATCTTTGAGATACTGTAACATTAAAACTAAACATTTAAACGAAAATCTGACAACATACAAGTATAGAGATAAGTTTCTAGATTGTTTTTGCAAATTTAATTGACTTTAATTGCTTAGTATTAGAAATGAAACCATACTTCGTTATGTCCTTTGGGTAGCAGACCAAAAAATTTTTATGTATCCAACCAAATAAACTTGTCCAAACAACTATCTTAAATTCTCATATGAAACTTCCATGAATAAGATAGTAGAGCGTTGTTTTCATAACTCCTTGCTTCGTCCTCTACATAATGGCGAAGTCACTGCCAAAATAAATGTTGCTTAATACGCTGAAACTTTTGAAATATGTTATGCTTAAATGTGCCGTTGAAAGCATCATAATTCTCCCCTTTATGCAGCAAGTTTTGGGTCTTTTTGTTTGTTGCCTCGTGTATCTTTTTTATTGCAGAACGTTTCTATGCGTGTTGACGGCTTTTGTGGTTGGACTTTGTAATTTGTTTCTTGGTTGTAATTAAAAAATAAACAGGGTCCAACTTAATATGCTGACACTTTTTTAAGGGGATGATCAGACCATCAAACTGAACCACTTTCACAATGGGACCAACTTAGAAATCGTGAAAAAAAATCAGCTGTCCTATACATTTGGCTAAAGTACGTTTGCAGTTTTGTATGGAGCAGTAAATTTTTTTTTGCGATTTCTGTGTTGGTCCCATAGAGAAAGTTGTTCAGTTTGGTGGTCTGAGCATCCCTTTAGAAAAGTGTCAACATATTAAGAAGGACCATGTATGTAGGGTGTCACAAAATACATTAGTGATATTTAAAGGGATGGTTTAGACCATCAAACTGAACAACTTGGACTATGAAGACAACGTCGAAAAGAATTAAAAATGTATCAGCTTTCCCATAAATTTGAAGTGGAATAGGTACTGCAATTTTGTATGAGACCGCAGATTTTTTAGTTTTTCTCGATGTTCCTCCTGTATAAGTTTTAAATGAAACAATCGATCTCTACACACTTTGCAAAAACTACCACTACAATATCGACAAAGTACAAAGATCGCTGATAATGCCCTTTTGCGGATTTAGCACATGCCATTTATAATGCAATAAGGGCCTGTTTTACCACATCTGGATAAGTTCTTAATACCTTATCTGGCAGATCGTTTGACATTATCTATATTTAAATGTATTTAAAACATTAAAAACGATCTGTCAGATAAGCTATCTAGGATACTAATCCAGAAGCGACGTAGCAGGCCTTAATTATTCTGCTTATAATATGTATATTCTATAAGAAAGCGGTTGCCTATGATTACTAACTTAATAGGACTTATGACCAAATGTTCTATTATGTACAAACGGCGACCAATCAAGCTACGCAAAACTAAAATAAGCTGGCCGCGCTTAGGTAGAGTAATGCATAACGTCGCGCGGTCAGCTTATATTGGTTTTGCGTAGCTTGATGTGTAGCCGTGTGTACTATAAAACAGTTTACAAGTCACTAAAGTTTGGTAATATTTACCCATATTTACCAAAACATTTTTTTCAACGAAGATTAATAAAAAAATAGATGTATCAAAACTTCAAACTTCTCCTTTAAAGCATAAACTAAAATAGGAAAAGCTAAAAGCCTTTGTAACTATTAACCTTAACTTAAAGATGTTACTATTGTTACCTCAACTCAACCCCACAACGACTATTGCAATAGAGCCGTAGCAATATTGATAGGATATCTTCACGCTCGCACTTAACGGCCCATTCCAGATAGTGTGCACATAACCGATACTGTGGCGCTGATGAGAGGCTATTTCCATAGCTATCGAGACCAATGAGGGTAGATAGTGCTGCTAATGTAGAGGTAGCGATTGGTATTGTAGAATGTAAGGAAATGAGTGTAATAGGACACGTTTCAAAATGGGAGCTTTGGAAGTTTAATAAATTAAAAATAAAAGGCCTTTGGTAGATCGGCGTTTGAGGCACCAACACATGGAACGAAAATCTTAGAATTTCTCTCTTCTGTTGAACGCTGCTAGCTATTTCATACAAATCTGACTTCATACAAGCATAGAGATTAGTTTCTAGATTGTGTCTAGATTTTTTCTGAAAAATTGTCATTGACTTGAATTGGTTAGTATTGAAAATATCACCACTCGTTTGTATGCAGCGCGCATTTACGCATTCGGAATAAACTTCTCTTAATAACTTAAATGATTTTATTTTTATATTTTAGGCCTTAATTGGATCCTTTTAATCTATATAATGTGTATTATCTACATTGTTGTGTTCCTACATTCTGGCAAATGAAGAATCTGAATCTGAGTTATTACTTTTAGTTTATTCGAGTTTGATAAATATGGAAAATTTTACATGTTAATACCTAAATAATCTTGATTACAGCAATCATTGTCAATAAACTTATATTACGAACATAAAAACAGTTTGAATAAAGCTGGCGATAATAAAGACCATAACATAATAGGTTTTTACTACTAGCAATAAAAACATCATTTATAGCAGTGATGATATCCGTTTTTTTATTATTTTGTCTGACTATCTTGATGAATACGTGCATTTATTTTACAAAGTATATTTGGATGCTCTTAGAGCATAATATCAAATATGCACGGCATGGAGAAGGATGAAAAGAACTGGGGAAGATCTTTGCTCAACAATGGGATCAAAAATAAAAATAAAAAATAGTTTGAATCTTTTATTTGGTAATTTTCTTTATACTATTCTAAGATCATAATCAGCTTGTAATTACTACAGCACGTCTAGCATGATTTCTCTACTTGCGCGCGACTGGACTTTTTCCCATACTAAAAGTCGCGGCAAGTGCGGCTTTCGGTCTCCGAAACGTACGGGAACAAGTTATTTTCTATGCAACGGAGGCGCGTCGCGCGCGTGTAGAGAAATCATACTAGACGTGCAGCTGTAATTTTTACAGTCTATAGATACTGCTATAAATATGGAAATTCTTTTTCACGCCATCTTCGGCTAGTTATTTATATTTTTCCAGCCCAGTGTATTGCCACATAGATGAGATTACCGGCTGCGTATTCGCGTGCAAGAGTTTAGGCCGGAAGGGCAGGATATGAGATGGGCCATTGTCTGAACCGTCGAAAACCCTAATTTGGACTGGTTATCTTGAGTTCGTTTGGGGTTGATTAGGTTTCTGTATGTTCTAGTATGTAAGTATACTAAAACATGCAGAAAGGTGGGGCTCACAAGCAGTGTCCTATCACATACGGGAAATTGTAACATTAACACTTCAAATACGTAGCACACTGGAATTCATGTTTAACGTTGTGCTTTGTTAAATCTTGATAGTGAAAGACGATTTAGCAAAACCACCCAAGAAATAACTTAACACCCATCCCATAAAACTTATTATAAATCGACTACTACAATCTCAACCCTAACCTCAGCAAAGCCGACAACATAGGAATTATCGCCCGGCCCCAAACGGCACAGGATAATATTATTGGATTTACGATGGCCTGCGCCGGCGCGCCGCTTTGATTTACGCCTTCCTCCGCCGATAAATTACACCAGCCTGATAGTGCTAGTGATGTACTGGGAGAAAAATTTAGGTCGGATTCGGATACAGTAGGAAGGGAAGAGTGAGATGATGGTAGCACAGTATAAGAAACTGAGAACGGAGACTCTGCCCCCCACGAATTTTAACCTCTCCTACTTCTCTGTGTTACGGAAGGTGGGCAAGCGGTCGTGTATATTCCTCTCACTCGAATTCACTCGGCATATACGAGTTAGCCTCTTCTTGTCCTTAGTGCGAGCCTGTTTGTATTAAGTGTCCAGGGTGTGGTGGTAGTGTATTTACATTTTCAGTTCACTCCGTGAATATATCTCTCACTTCTTCTTCCTAGTGGTTAATGCTGGGAAAGTCTTTTGTCACAAAAAAACATACAACCTAAACGGAAAAAAAGTGACACAAAAAACATCACAAAACCAAGAATCTAACGCCTCAACCAAATTAGCTTCGTCAAAGATCATCGAAAGCTTTAAAGATCCGCTCTCGATAAGATATTTTTTTTAATTTGCATATTACGGATATTGTGTGTACATCACTAAACAGTACGTTGGCGGTGGATACTATTGTAACTCGATCTGTTGTCGCTTTTAAATGTTATGATGGGGTTTACTGCTACTTGCCGTTTCAGCCTCGATTGTAAGATCTGCCAGTTTTAGAGACAAGCTTGAACAATGGTGGTACAAGATAGTTTATGAATTTGATCTAATCGTTTGATTCTAGAGGAAGTTATGAATGGAAACATGGAAACTGTTTATTGAGTATTGTTATAATTTGCATTTTGATCAGGAAATGTAAAATGTAGGTACCTGGTAGAGATTACAGTAAGGTTATAGATTAGAAACATTTTGTATTTTGTTTTGAAACAGTACTTTATACGATTTCTAAAAATGAAAGAAAATTTCTGATAACCCAACAGCGAAAAAACACTTAGTATCAATTCAGTAGTTCGGTGATTACGATTAGTTCGATATCAAACATTTTAGAATTTGGACCCAATTGCTACCTATCTATTAAAACGTTTATTGTCTCAGTACTTTGGCACCGATTTTCTCGGACTTTTTTGTCTCAGTAGTTCGGGATGGAACTGCTACCGAACTTTTGAAACTATTTCTCTCAATAACTGATGCCGATTCACCAAGGCGATTTAACCAACAAATATCAAGCCAATGAGATAACGAGGACGATTATCATACGTCTTATAGAAGTATGCAATAGAGGAAAGAAATAAATCATTTATTTGGATTTCCGACATACAAAATACAATCTTTATACCTGTCAGTAAAACCTTGTGTAAGATAATTTTATAAATGAGTTAGCATTAATACAAGATTCAACTAAGGACAGTTGGATCTTCGTCTTACGGATATTCTATTTTCCAACAGTCCACGAACGATCTCCCTTTTGCTTCACATACCGTAATTATAACTGTAGAGTTTAAATAACTAAAACTATTTGGTAGGAATTTAATCCAAGAATTGACCGGACCATTTTGTCCTGATTTCCCCATTCATTTTGTTTTGCATATCCCGGATCACAATCTGGGATTGTGGCAGCCGACGATGCAAGCACATTCTTCTTAAACAGTTTGAATTAATGAAATACAACTTACTTAGTACTTATTTGGGCTAATCGCGAAATATTTTATGAAAATACCCTATTTAAAATATTTTACTGATTTACTCCGACGTCGACGTAGACCCAGGAAAAGGTGGAGAGATAACATGGATGCCTTCTTGCAGAGTTGACCAGAAGATGCACACAACAGAGAGGATTGGAGAGTAAAAGGGCCTTTGCCCAGCAGTGGGATATTGAACAGGCTACGTAAAAATTGTTTTACAATGCAACCAAAATGAGTGTATAAAAATAATTATTTTATGACATCATACCATGAGTATATTTTTAATATAATGATGAATAATTCTCATCAACTTAGTTTGTAGTTATATTAGATCATTAAATGTTATATTTTTTACCCTACACATATTGTGTAGTGTATGTAAGTGTGTAAGCATTATAAGCAACGGGCAAGATTACATTTAAGTACCTACATAATAATATTTGATTACAAAATTCATATTCCATACTAATATATATCTAGTGCAAATACACACATTTGTACGCTATTCATCCTATACTAGTAACATCAAAATCGCCCTGTCTACATCTTCAAAATCCTGACCCATAAGTACCACAACAACACTATTCAAACTCAGAACACCACCAAGACAAACAATATCACAATACTATCACAAATCTTTACAGCAATATGTACTCTCTGCCTCCACAAACAAAGAGCATTCAAGCGATGAAGATTATCATATTTAATGCCTGACTCGTTATTTATGCCACGTTGCAACGTAAATTGCATGCGGTTACGCCCTTAGATCTCAATATGAATGTTCTGATAGCGGGGTTGTCGAATGAAGGTACCATTACCATTCATCGGCATGGAGTTATGGAAGTTTTTTTAATGGAGTCTTATGATTCAGGGTTGTAAGTGATTTTGAAATTGAGGCTTTTGCCGAAGATTGAGCAAAACGAAATAATGGAGACAACGGTTTGAAGGCAGTTCTCGAAGTAAGGTTTTTCAATTTCAAGGAAACACGATCTTTACGGTGATGCTTCGTTTTTTTTAAAATGTGTAGTATATATACCATTTACTTTGCTCTTATAACGTCTCAAGAAAAAAGACCAAAACTCTAGCGTTGGATTAGTTGGACACTATTGCTACGAGAGGCAAGGTAAGGTGCTCGTCCATCAAAAAAGGGAAGTTCTCCATTAGCCAGGGTGTAAAACAAGAGGACTTATAAATTATTTAGTATAGTGTTAACGGTCAGTTGATAGCTGTGACCTGGATATTTGTGGAACCTCATGACTTGCTATGTCATTCATATCTATTGTTAGTATCTAACTTGGCCTTCAATCATACCATATTTTATAGTATTATCTTCTCTCAATTCGACTACAACTGATTGCTGTAATACCTACCATAAGAACTACACTAATTACATTCCTTCTACCAACAATATATTTTAATTTAAGATGAAATGTTCGTCAATCCTAACTTTTCTCTGTAAGTGCCTTTACAATAACATTATAAATGTATACACAAGTACTTCGCATCAGAGCGCTGTTAACGGGACCCCAAAAGTGTTACATTACTGCTTAGTCACCGAAGATATTTGAAAGGAATGGAATTGTGTGAAATGTCAGCGGAAATGTATGACAGCCAAGCATAACTAAAGCAAACTAAGGTGACATTAGAGGCAAGAGTCATTTTTGGGTTTTGTTACGTATGACGTGGTGAGTCCATGTGTATAGAATACCACTCTGCCCAAAGTTTCCGATATAATTTTAACCAAACTGTTCTTTCACCTGTGCTAAATAATTTGTCTTCCTCCTCCCCCTCTCTTTTCTTCTAATTAATTTATTTAATCTCAAATTAGGTATATTCGATAGCAACGAAACTACAATTATGTTCCCCAACCAAATCACGAAGCTTCTTTCAACACTATCCTGTCTCTTCATGATATAATGCGAAGAGGCCAGCCCCGAGCGATCGTTCGAATTTAATTGTACCTTTCAAAGATATACGATTGAGACGTGCTAACGTCCAGATGTATCGGCTCTATAGCTTCATGTGATTAATGTTCAATTTGCATTTTAAAGATTGTAAAGTATATATTATTTTTGAAATTGTGGTCTTGTTTTTATAGCTGTCGTTTCGATCTTGTAAAAGAGATTCCATATTTTGAATTACCCATAGTTTCATTACAGAAATTACCTACAAAGACAAAGTTTTGCATGGTGGTTTTCTTGTAACAGTTATACAGTTATTGTCAATATTCCTTGGACTTAATGCTTTAATTTTATTTTTTGCGTCATCTGCATCTACATCTTCATCTAAAAATTTAAAATGTCGTGTTATATTTTCTCGTTTTCGATTTTTAACAGTTTTCCTTGTTAATTATTAAAACAGACTAGCAGGTTAAACTATTTTAATCGAAGTTAATAATGTTGATAAATTACTTACATATCTAGTATATATTCATAATCAACCATTGTTGAACTAAATCTATTTAAAATTCAAAATATGCAGTCCGCGTGCGTCCGGAGCGTTAATCATGTTGTTTTCATATTCCCTTATAATCATACCGATTAAAATCTTTGAGTGATTGCTATGATTAATACCTTGTACGACCATGGACTCAGCTGTAACATACATCACCGACCTGGAGGCTTTAAGAATAATTATGAAAGCACCATGAGTTTTCATTTGCACATACATGTAAATAAATTCACGAACATGATCTGTTTCGTGATGATGTGGTCAGAATCTTTGCTAATGCTGTTAAAGAAATATATGCGATCTGTTGTTGCAAGGTTAACTTTAAGCAGGTAAATTGAAGGTTACAGAATTTTATTGTCAAGTGGTATTATGAGACTAGGTTTTCGCAGACAAAAATCGTATCTCTTTGCCTGTGGGTGGTTTACTTTGGTATCGCAGTATCAAATGTGTCCATTTGTATTGATTACTGAAGAAAAGTGTGTTGAGTGAACTGATATGTTTGTACAATTCGTAAATTGTGTCGATACATTAGATATTATATTAATGAATTTCTGTCTTCAGTTCAAACTACTCCAAAAAGTATTATGGTCGTCCGTACATTCGGGTTGAGTTACCATTGTCTTTTTCTACGGTACAGTAGATTTTTACAATTTCAGTTATTGTTCCATAGTGAAAGTTGTTTTGATGGTCAAAAGTAGCGCCAAATGTAACGTAATTAAGTTTACACCCTGTATACCTACAAATGTATGATTATATGAAAAATCATTATAAATAAAGACCTCATTTTGTATTAGTTATACAGTGTGTAAGTGAAAGCCTAGCAAATACTGAAACGGTGAACTCAGACCATCAAACTGAACTACTTTCCCTATGGAGCATATCTCAGGAAACGCGAATAAAAATCAGCTGTCCCATACAAAACTGCTATATACCGACTCAAATATATTGGACAACTGATTTTTTTTCGCATTTCCTGAGGTAGCACCATAGTGAAAGTTGTTCAGTTTGATGGTCTGAGTTCACTGTTTCAGTATTTGCTAGGCTGTCACTTACACCCTGTATAAGATATTATTATGATAGTTTAGTATTTAGGCTAGTTCTTAAGAGTTGGTCTGTCGAAGCGCCAAACATAGACTCTTGGAGAGAACAGAGATATAGCAGTGAAACACCAATGGCTGATATAATAATAACAGTGTAGTATTTAGCTCCTGAATTATATATTCACAATTAAATGCAACGTAATGGAATACAATAGTGACAAACCTTTGCTGAATACTGTACGTTTACTCAATAAGTGTAGTCATAATATTTATGGAGGAACGCCCACAATCATGATAATAATACTATTAAATTATATCCTTACTAATAACAAGGATGTAAATAGGTACTACACGAGGTCTTTTGACTTAACTATAATTTTGTATGACATGTTTATGGGGGTGGACTAAGGCGGTAATGGAAAAACATGTTATATAAGGATCAGTAGACTAACCATCTGCCAGGTCATAGTCGTATAATGTTGTCAGACGAGTAAGAAAGTCTTGGATGAGATACTAATTTTTACCCTTTGACTATTTATATGTGGACTGGTTACGCGTGTAATTCTACTAACAAACATTTCTGCCGCTTTTTGCGGGGGGCGAGGTAACATGAAATCCACAACTTTGGACTTCATTCCCCATAACTTTAGATTCTAATTTTGAATGCCAAAAATCATGAAAAGTAGTCTCGTGTGAACCCCAAACGTTCTAAGTTCGAAGTTATTATTTCGCAATTATAGGCTGTCTCGTTTAGTGATAAGGTGTAAAATTGAATGTAAATGCACAAGATCAATTGTGCTTATACCGTGGCAGATGGAAAATGCTACCGCAAGGCTAGCCTTATAATAATTAGTCAAAGTTTTTACTCGATTACAACAGAAAGGGGTAAATATTTTTCGAGTGTATGTATGATTAATTATGAGGTGTGTTTAAATTTTTCCTAATTGTGGAAGTGACACGGGGGACATTTCAATATGGCGCCTGCGAATCAAAAAGAGGGGGAATAAAACATTTTTTAATTATTACAATTTTAAGAGAAGTTTATTCCGAATGCGTAAATGCGCGCTGCATACAAACGAAGTCTGGTGATATTTTCAATACTTAACCAATTAAAGTCTATGAATTTTTATAAAAATAATCTAGAAACTAATCTCAATGTCTGTATGAAGTCAGATTTTCGTTAATATACAGTTTTAGTGCTAGGATTAATTTAAGATTTGTATGGAAATCTTTGAGGCACTGTAACTTTAAAACTATACACATTGAACGAAAATCTGACTTTATACAAACATAGAGATTACTTCCTAGATTGTTTTTGGAAAATTTCATTGACTTTAATTGGTTAGTATTAAAAATATCACCAGACTTCGTTTGTATTGAATTATATTCCCTTAAATACCAAATATACCAAATATGCTGATAGTTTTTAGCTGATTTGTTTAAGGATATGATCAGATCATAAAATTGGAAAACTTTCTTTATAGGTTCTATCGGACCAAAACTGAAAACGCGAAAAAAATCTGCTGTTCCATATAAAACTGCAAACCTACTCAACGCAAATGTATGGGACAGTAGTTTTTTTTCGATTTCGATGTTGGTCTTACAGAGAAAGTTGTTCAGTTGGATGGCCTGATCACCTACTTAGTATAAGGACGCCATATAAACTAACAACTAAAATTCCTATCTGGGTTTAAGATACTTTGCTACAACTACCGAACTATCTTTTCAGGCGAAAGTTTTTAAGACAGAAAAATAATCAAAACACAGTTATTCTCGTAATTGTTGTGTTGTAGAGTTTCTGGTCGCATCTTCTCTACAACGGAACACCCTCCGACGCGGTGGTAGATTCAAAAACATGACGTCAAAAAGTTCAATTCAATTCAATTTTTGTTTAGTGGCATCCCATGTGTTATCACAATTCAGCCAATGTCTCGTTATGTGGAGAGTATACGTAGGAAAATGATCAGTTGTATTAATTAAGTCTAGCGTGGCAGTTTTGCCAATGTAAGTAGTTTATAATCTCAAGTGATTGTTTTAAGGTTAAAACACAAAAGAGTTCACAAAATGGCGGAGTACGTCGTACGCGTCCGTACTCCGCCAGACTTGCAGCGCGACTCCAATCACGTCAAAAAGTTATCTATGTGATATTATTTTAAATAAACAAATTTTGACTTTGACTTTGACTTTTATTTTTTGTAGAATTTTTTGGCATATGAAACAAAAAATGGTTATCTTCTTCATCATGTGTTACTTAGTAGGTGAGACGGTCCAGTTTCGTCCACAAAACCAATGTATGAGAAATAGTAAACAACCTCTTTGTTTTACAAACATATCTGAGGTAATACAAAACGGCGAGACCACGTGGCCAGCCAGAAATCGCACAACCAGCAAGACCGCTCGTGAACCCACTCGTGACAATCCCAAACTCATACTCGAACTGTCAACTAACCTTATTGACAAAGTAGGTAGTAACTTTGTCACAATTTATGTCCATTAGCAGGACAGGTCAATAAAGATTAGTTTTGAAAGACCAAGTACTAAACACGATAACTGTCGAGCATATAATTTACCTAACCACCATTCCTTGCCATTTGACGTAACCACCAATAAATAACAACCGAGCACCGTCCGTCGATAAATCACTTCGACATTATTACCTTTTATCTGTCAACGTATCTAGGATCTCATCTATACGTAGTAACTTGTGTATTATCTGTGTCTATACATAATATTATGTGCATTTGTGCAATACAATTACAATACCTGTTCGCGACATCGTTTAGATATCGTATTAAATACTGCGATAAATTCTTACAATGCGTGGGCACCATTGCCCATAGTGTACTTTATTGAATATTGGTCTGAACAAGCCAGTTTTTACTCTATTAGTTTGGTTTTACAGTTCGGTTTTCACTGGAGTTGCTGTGGAAGGTATTGGTTCAGAAACAGTCACCATTGTTTCTCGATCTGCCTCGAACATTACTTTTTATCGTTTCGAAGTCGTTTCGTGATATTTTCTTTATCTCAGTTTGCAGTTTGTATGAATTGCTGGTTCAATAAGTGCCTGCTCTATGTTGAAAATGTGCCTCACCTATCCACATTTTAATATTGTTTATTTATAAAACGTGTTAATGAATAAGCGCAAAACCTCATAAACCCATCTGATTTATAACAAAGTAATTAGATTGAAACAATAATTTCATTATTTTGATAATTAAAATTTAAAGTGATTCGAATTTTAAGTTTTCATAAAAAAATTATTTATCATTTCAGCAATGAATGAAGGCGCTAACGTGCTTATGGATACATTTTAATAATCTTGTTTTGGTAGTAAGTAGTGTGAGTGTGCCCATGCGGTGTGTTGAGATCGAGTTCAGTAAATTTTAAATTTTACAAAAAAATTATTTAATATTTTGAAAAAAAATACTTAGGTTGAAAACATGATTAATTCGATTCTGCTCTCGATTCTAAACAAACTACTTTCTAGTTTTGCGTTAATTCATTAACACGTTGTATACTCAAGTATACCCGCAACTTCGTCAGCACAAATTATATTACCAGATTTTAAGTCAAATCATGAGCTATTAAACAATAAAGTTTTATCAAAATTGGTTTAGTCGTTTTTGCGTGATGCTCGAACAAACGAAAAAACAGACAAAAAGTCTAAAAAAAATTGATTTGGAGTCAGGGACACATAAACAGAACATCGTAATCTTTTTCTTGTAAATATCTTCAATGTACACTATTATATTACATTTTTATAATAGTTTAGATGATTTCCAGTAAACGAATATTCATGATGTTAGCAGTAAGTAATGCATTTTTTAAATATTAGTTATTATAATTTAACTAATATTTAGAATAAAATTACTACTTCTTCGTATCGTGTGGGCAGCAAGCCCTGGTGTCAGAGTCTTTTTCAAACCGCCTTACGGCCTCTGACGTGTGTTCTTATGCAACGACTACTAGAGAGAGTAGCGTCCAACGGTTTAACGTGCCATCGGAAGTACGGAATTATCTTTGTTTTCAGACAATCAGGTGATTCAACCTGCAACGTCCTAACCAACTGGGGAAAAACGCACAAAGTGACTTATCACTAGGTGCCCCCGTGGAAATCGAACCCACGACCTCCGTGTCAAGAGCCCAAGGCTTACAAAGTCAATAGAAACAAAGGTTACAAACTAATGAAAAAATTTGTAATGTCCGGCCGCTGAAAGATTGCGTTTGACAGTTACCATAAAATTGTAAACTGAATGAAAACTATAAATGCCGATCATTATTTAGTAGCTTTTTGAACTTAAAAGGGCAGTTAGTGCCCTGTGTACTAGAGTGAGCACAGATAAACAATATTTTCATTCAGTTTTTTACAATTTTATGGTAACTGTCAAACGCAATCTTTCAGCGGCCGGACTTTAATAATATAACTTCTATCGTTACAATATTACAAGCAATTATAGAACATAATCATTATAACGTAAACCGCTCATCTATAGCAATTCATATTAATCTAAAAGCACACGTTAGCATTCTTAAACAACTGCTAATTGACCGGTCGGGTTATTGTTTCAACCGTAACTCATTCCGGTCGTTTTACCGGACGATATATTGCCTGTAATCATCGGTTGCTGTACACGTACGGTTGGCAAAGAAGGTCGTATTTTTAGTTTTACAAACAGTAATTTCATAACCTTAATTATTTAACTTTGCTACGACTACTATTTTACAAGTTTTAGAAAATCGCATCCGTAGTATATTGATGGTTTCGGGATCGAATTATAGAATGATACAATGTCATAAATGCATTTTCAAAATTCAATGCACCTACAAAAACAAACGTAACAAACGTTTTACTTATTTTACTGTAAAATATGTATAAGGTGAGCCGTGGTGGTCCAGTGGCGAGTAATCTTGCCTGCCGTGCTGTAGGTGATGGTTCGATCCCCGTCCAAGCCTAATCAAAAAAAGTTTTTTCTGAATTTTTATACGATTACACCTGTAACTTTTCGGTGAAGGTAAACATCCTGAGGAAACCTGCATGCTGTTTCAATTTCGAGGCATGTATTGTACCCACTGTCCATTACAAGTTGCGACGGGCTCTCTTCCCATCATACTGGACAGAGTTTCGGTACTATTTGTGAACCGTGGATGTTCTGAGGTTTCAAGATATCTCTGACTTCCCCCTCGGGGAATATTGTCATGAGCATATGCTATGCTAAATAATTTCATACTGAAATGAAAAATAAAGAAACGCAAGAAAGATAAAATATTACGTAACTCAATTTAGTTTTACGACATTATTAGTTTATTGTACTGCTATTAAATGAACTATTTCATTTCCAAGTCTCTTTCAACACAACTAATATCTAGTTCCATGAAGTAATAAACTTTTATCATCACGACACCACCTCAGGGGAGCGAGCAGTCACGATACAGCGTCCACTACAAATCTTTCATTAAACTGCCAATTTTCGAATCGTAAACAATCGATCGTAGTATGCACTTAGTACGGTCAGCAATACAATCGGGCTCTTATTGCGAATGCAGTGAAAGTACGGTCGTAAAATAAATCATAAGCAACACAATGAGCAGTTAAGCAAGGTAAGATTACTGCTTCATTTGACTTATTGATGGAGTGGTACGGTCTGCAAAATAATGTAAGTTTATTATAAATGGGAATTAAAGGTAGCAAAATCATTTACATATCCAGGTCAACATTATAATTATAACTCCTAACGTTATATGTAAAACATGCCAACTGCTCATTTTGAATTCACTTCCAACTTTTCCAGTTTTGTGCAAAAGTGGAAATAATCATGAAAATGTCAATGTTACTTTATTCAATCTATTAACCGAAACATTTTTTTCTATTCAATTAATTAAATTTTTAATAAATCTACCCTAATGTCGACCATGAAATGGGGTGTAAACGTTTGTATGGAAATTTGTTAATCTACACGATAGGAATTCTTATTACTACATCTACTCTGAACAAAGATTTGGATTTGTTTTGGTGTAAAATACTCGTAAAATATGTTTGATTGATTGAATTTGAAATTTTGCGTTTTCCTTTATTTGGTATATTATAAAAACCATAAATATTACAAAAAAAATAGTGTATTTGTATCTCAATATGAAAAGAATTTGCTAAACTTTAAATAGTATAATATAATAAAAAATTTGTTATAGGATCCAAATTTGTATGAGCCGTTGAGAAAGCTGATTGGCGAGAAGCTACACACCATAGAGACAATCGACACACTTTAAGTATAGGAAGCCTAGATTCTCGTTGGTTGGGTTGCTAAGCCTACAATATAAATATCATTTTGTGATGATTATTAATAATTATTTATACGAGTATCCGTAACATAATATGTATAATCTCAATGCTAGTTGAAATAATTTATGGTCTCAGTTTGTGACAAACAATATTTTAAATTTATGCTTTTATGATGTTTGATAAGGCTGTATAGGAAAAACCCAAACATTTGAATTAATCTTGGTAATCACTGGTATTTCCCAGATGCAATAAATTACAATTATATTCAAATGGGTTTTCTTTTATCCATTATAAGTACATTAAATTATCTAAGCCAAGTTTAAACTTATAAATAATGTGAGGCATAAAATATGACTGTACAAAATTATGTTCATTGTTTTACAATGTGTAAAGAAATATATCAAGAAAAGAGGAAAAATGTTTGCGTATGCTCAAGAAAATACCAATGTCACTCCCTTGTGGTACACCTTACTGCATTTTATAGTTTATATTTGTTAAATAATAATAACCCAATTAACTTATTTGTACCTTTCGCTATCTACTGCTGTATTTTGTAATACAAGGTAGTTTTAAAGATTAACTTAGTGTTTACCGTAAACCTCAACCATTTAATCTCAGTTATTGTGGTTTATTCAGTCCTTGCCAATGCCTTATTTAATTCTCCTATTACCTTCTAAAACCATATAACCGAGTTTACATTGAACTGGCAGAAGGTGAGACATAAATATAGGTCTTAGAACTGTTACACGATGGTGAAATAATATAGGTTCTCGAGACACGACCTTGAACCAGACTGCGCTTTATGTGACAGCACCCATAAGATATACGATCGTGCTAATGTCAAGCTGCATAAATTCGATCCTGGTATTAGACATAGTAGCAATTATTCATTATACATATTCATTAAATTCATAAAAATAATTTTACATATCAAATGTTATGTTGATAAATCCTTGAAAGCCTGCAGTCATGTGACACAGCGATCTTGTTTCCGCAGTTTAAAAACACAGCATAGCATAGCATATGCTCACGACTATATTCCCCGAGGGTGTTGTCAGAGATTTTCTGAAAACTCAGAACATCCACGTTTCTCAGAACATCACTAGTAGTACGGAAACTTCTGTCCAGTGTGACGAGGAGTCTGCCCGTCGCCACTTGTAATGGACAGTGGGAACAATTCATGCCTCGAAATTGAAGCATGCAGGTTTCCTCACGATGTTTTCCTTCGAAAAACTCATTGGTACGAGTCGGCCTGGTCGGGGATCGTACCATCGCTTCCTGCACGACAGGCAAGGTTACTCGCCACTGGACCACCACGGCTATGTCACAAACGTAGTCTGTCGGAAACATAGTTTTTATTTATACTCCTTTATTTAAATGAATTTCTCTACATTTTACTCTTCAATGCAACAAAGAAGTTCCACCGGACGAAGCTACTAGTAAAACAAGTATTTATAATGAACATGTAAATACTTAGTGAGAAGCTTAAGACCCCAAACAACAAATAGTCAATAAGTCAGACAATCTAGTCCCGCAGAGGAACCGTGACAGCGGGTATTAGCATAATAAAATCGTAATGGACGAGACATAATAAGCGACGTGAAACGTTGAGAAGATCGTTATTAAATCCTGTACTTTTTGGTTATAGGAGCGAATGGAGTTGATGATTTTAAATGTTTTTTATTAGGTAGCTTAAACTTTTACATAAATTTGGACGACCCTATTGGTGTGTTAGTTACGTACGTTACGTAATAGCGGTCCAACCTTAATTTATTTTTGTATAATTGTAGTCAAGTTTCCATAAAAACAAAAGCTTCATTAGTTTTTAAAGCTTCATCAGGATCAGAAGAATAATTATTTAGGATTGAACTAAAACCGTCAAAGGAGAACAACAGTTTTGACTAGTGACAGATATTTTTTCCTACTTGATTCAAATTGTAGGTCTCAGAGTGGAAGTCAAGAAGAAATAAGTGAAAATTTATAGTAATAGTTAGAAATTACTATTTTCAAATATTATTGTTTATAAATAAAATAATATATTATTATTTTAAATATGTTACAGCGATGTTGTGCTATTGCAAATCAAATTTAAGATTGAAAAATTAAGTCTCGGGCGGGACTTGACTTGACAATAGATTGAGAAATTACTAAATATATTCAAAATGCGTAGAGGACCAAAAGCCGATAATATTGTAGGAAGAGGCCTTTTTCATAGGTATCGACAAACTGGCTGATGATGAAGATGCATTACTCTGCTTTTCGATTAATTGGTTCTGTAATACTTTTAACAGCATCCGACTCTACGCCACTCCGTGTCTCGCCCGCGCACGGTGGCCGCTAAACAGTGATTTATCACGAATATTCATTTCAACAGGCTACGCTGTCAGATCGAGCGCGATTACAGACGCGATTTATGTCGCGCGACGTCCGCCCGTGTGTGGGGGCCTTTAGAGGCTCGTGACAGAAACACTGACAGCACCACGCTTTACTAATTGTGGTTCTATATATTTTCAATTTTGTTGTGAATGGTGTGATGGAATTAGATAATGGTAATAAAAGATAGATAAGTTAATTCGAATAAATTATTGAAATATGGTTAGATTTATGAGGATGTTAATATTAAATTGTTTGGATTATTACGTGTCATTATCAGCGAACATTTATTTGTAAATAGTTTACTAATTGGAACGACAAATACAATGTCATTGCGTTGGATCTCACTAAAGTACAATGTTATAGGAGGATTTGCTTGGCAAGACTTTTTGCTGGCAGTCGGGTGCTTTTTGGCTTGCCACGGGGTTCCACCGTTTTGTATTAGCTCAAATGTGTTTTTTGAGAGTATAGTTAGGTACTACCAAAACTCACTCACAAAAATGCGGTGTTAGATACAAGAAAACACATTAATTTATGAATAAATTGTAAAAAGGCGCGGTAGTCCAGTGGCGAGTAAATTTGCCTGCCGTGCAGAAGGCGATGGTTCGATCCCCGTCCAGACCGACTTGTAACACCACTGGCTTTTCGGTGAAGGAAAACATCGAGAGGAAACCTGCATGCTTCAATTTGGAAGCATGTATTGTACCCACTGTCCATTATAAGTGGCGACGACTCACCCCCCGTCACACTAAACAGAGTTTCGGTTCTACTGATGAAACGTGGATGTTCTGAGGTTTCAGAATATCTCTGACTACCTCCTCGGCGAATATACTCGTGGGCATATGCTATGCTACAACATTATCAGTCTTATAAGACGAAAGAAGCTGTCGTGACAGCCATCTGTTGATGTCACTTATCGCTGATGATTGGCAGATGGTATTGGCTTTATCGAAGTTGTGTCGTAGTATCGTTGTGTATGTAAATGCTCTTATAAATTGAAAACTAAATGAACTTTTTAATATAAGAGATAACATAACAGGAGGATTGGTGAACACTCCACCGAAAAGAAGCGTAGCTGTTATAGAGGGTCCTAATATGCTGACACTTTTTTAAGGGGATAATCAGACCATCAAACTGAACCACTTTCTTTATGGGACCAATGTCAAAATCTCGAAAAAAAAAATCAGCTGTTCCATACTAAACGGAAATCTTACTTGAAACCATATACTTATTTATTTTTTATTTATTTAACACTTTATTGTTCACATAATATTACAGAAAAAACAATTAAAGTAGATATGGACAAAGGGCGAACTTATCTCTAAAGAGATTTCTTCCAGCAGACCCGCAACAGAGACAGTTCTAAGTGTGAGGACCCCAACAGGACAGCTGATTTTTTTTCGCGATTTCGATATTGGTCCCATAGAGAAAGTTGTTCAGTTTGATGGTCTGATAATCCTCTTAAAAAACTGTCAGCATTTTAAATTGGACCCTGTATAAGATGACGATGAAATTAAGAATGTTTATTTGCACACAAACAATTTAAAAAAACTATACACATGGTGTAACAAAACGCCCCAGTAATACTTTAGAGGGTGCTTCAGACCATCAAACTGAACAACTTTCACTATGGAGCCAACATCGAAAACGCGAAAAAAATCCGCTCTTTCATACAAAACTGCAGAAACGTCTCGACTCAAATAATGTATGAGACAGCTGATTTTTTTTATTTTATCTCGACGCTGTCTCCATAGTGAAAGTTGTTCAGTTTGAGGGTCTGAAGCACCCGCTTAAGTATTACTAGGGTGTTTTGTTACACCCTGTATAGTGAAATAAATAAAAGTATCATAAAACCGAATTTATGAATAACAGTTCGCGTAAGTTCAATAATTAACAAACTCACACTAACGCACCAAGTAGAATTACTAAAGTACTTAAACAACATATTATTACAAATAACTAACAAAATAAAGAAATAACTACAACGGATACAAAAACGACTAACGATAAACTAGACAATTTATTAACAGCCTAAAAACACTAAAAACATAATTAACACAACACTCAAATAAAATTACACATAAAGTAAGAATAATTATCTTAAAATGCAAATGGCGGCTCATTATGCCTCTACATACCGTACCAGCCGTAGTTTAAGAGTTAATTGCTTCGACAACGACTTATAACATTACTATATCGTATTACGCTGTTTTATTTAAAGAGCCGTGGTAGTCCAGTGGCGAGTAACCTTGCCTGCCTTGTAGGAGGCGATGGTTCGATCCCCGTCCAGGCCGACTCATACCAATGAGTTTTTCGGAATTTATGTACGATTTGTAACACCACAGGCTTTTCGGTGATGGAAAACATCGTGAGGAAACCTGCATGCTTCAATTTCGAGGCATGTATTGTACCCACTGTCCATTATAAGTGGCGACGGGCTCACCCCCCGTCACACTGGACAGAGTTTCGGTACTACTGGTGAAGCGTGGATGTTCTGAGGATCCAGAATATCTCTGACTACCCCCTCGGGGAATATAGTCATGAGCATATGCTATTTAAAGTTCTGTTCTTGAGAATAGGATGTACGGAAAGTATTACTAGAATTATAGCCTGTAGAGTCCCACTGTAGGGCAAAGGCTCCTCTCATGAATGAGGGTGTGAGTGATTGAGCCATTCTCCACCACGCGGGCCCAGTGCGTGTTGGTGGAGGCGAGGTAGTGGTCGACTTGCTATCAGAATATTTTCAAGCCGCCTTAAGAGAAGTTTATTCCGAATGCGTAAATGCGCGCTGCATACAAACGAAGTCTGGTGATATTTTCAATATTAACCAATTAAATTCAATGAAATTTTGCAGAAACAATCTAGAAACAAATATCTATGCTTGTATCGTGTCCGATTTTCGTTAAAGTATACAGTTTCAATGCTAGGATTAATTTAAGATTTGTATGGAAATATTTGAGGCACTGTAACTTTAAAACTGTACATTTTAAGGTAAATCTGACACAATACAAGCATAGAGATTTGTTTCTAGATTGTTTCTGCAAAATTTCATTGAGTTTAATTGGTTAGTTTTGAAAATATAACCAGACTTCGTTTGTATGGAGCGCGCCAACAGTAATATACCCTTAATAGGGCACCGCACGGGCACACTCACCCTAATTACTACCAAAATAAGATTCTTAAAATGTATCCATGAGCACGTTAGCGCTTTCATTCATTGCTGAAATGATAACAAATCATTTTACAACTTAAATGCGAATTATTTTAAATGTTAACTATCAAAATAATGAAATTATTGTTTCAATCTAATTATTTTGTTATAAATCAGTTGGGGTGTATGAGGTTTTGCGCTTATTCATTAACGCCAAGTACATGTAAGTTTATCAAACCATAAAGTAGAAATATCTCAATACATTTTATGGAATCGAAGTAATGAAAGCAGTACAAACGAAAATACAAACTTAACCATTTGCCAAGAGTTAATCAAGATAATGATGAGATAAGAAACATAGGAATCTTAAATAAATTTAATCTCTCTACGCTGCTCATAGACATGAATATATAGGGTCCTTCTTAATATGCTGACACTTTTTTAAAGGGGTGATCAAACCGACAAACTGAACAACTGTCTCTACGGCACCAACATGTTAATCGCGAAGTAAAAACCAGCTGTTCCATACTAACCTACTTGAGCTAAATGTATGGGACAGCTGTTTATTTTTTTCGCAATTTCGATGTTGGTCCCATAGAAAAAGTTGCACAATTTGACGGTCTGATCATCTTCTTAAAAAAGTGTCAGCATATTAAGAAGGACCCTGTATTAGTGACATTCATAATTACAATACATTCAACTATAGAAATTAACTTACCATTCAAATATACACTTGAATATTAAGTTTAAAATTGAAATTATAAGAGAAATGAGTGAGCCAATAAAGAGGATTCCAACTCATTCAGTGCTTTAATAAGAGCGATATGAAAGTGATCATTCATTCATTCGTTCGTTTTATTGAAAATACTTAGTCAGTTATACGGAATGAATTCTAATTTTGAATTTCATATTTAAGGCTCTTTTACACTAAGATTCATTTTACGCATATTTATCCGCGGCGAATGAGCCGAAGGAGGTGAAAGAATCGAAGTTTAGAATTGTTTGTATGAAATTCTCACACACTTCGTCAGAAGAATAAAAGTAAATTCGTTTTCGGGGATAAATATGTGTCCACCCTTAAAGATTGATTATTATATGCAAAATCTTAGTAAACTATAATAAATAAATGACCATGGTATGTAACTATAATAATAACTTAACTTTATCCTGGAACATCATGGAAGCCAGACAAGTCAGGTCATCAGTTGGGAGTACGTCATCAGATCATCATCATCTTAGTTGAAACCAACACAAAAACCCGGGGTCATTAGTAATTATGTTTATTGCATTTCAATTTATTAGCAATGACACAACTATGCTACATAATAGAGTGTGTTTAAAATTACAAAACATTTTACACCTGACAATAATATTAACAACTTGGCTCCTCTTTGCAGTTGTAATCATTATTAATGTCGTCCATTACCACTGTATGCTACTTACATTACATTACGCATCTACATTTATAGCTAGATGTATTTTCACACAATGTGCACAGATTTTTTTTTAGGAATTATGATTAACATGTATTTTTTTTTCATTACAATGAAGTTAGGTGAAGAATCATGGTCAAATTGCAAGCCAACACAATTTTTTCTTATAAAAGTATGTTATTTTTTAGGAATATGTTTCTTTGTTTTTCCTCATTGTAAAGTTTCTGCAGACACAGTTCGTGCAATGTTTTTGTAGACAAGGTCATTGTCAATCCATCGATAGGCTAAAAGTAGCATTATACGACTATATTCCCCGAGGGGGTAGTCAGAGATATTCTGAAACCACAGAATATCTACGTTTCACTAGTACCGAAACTCCGTCCAGTGTGACGGAGAATGAGGTCTTTGCCGGTCGCCACTTGTAAAGGACAGTGGGTACAAAACATGCCTCGAAATTGAAGCATGCAGGTTTCCTAACGATGTTTTCCTTCACCGAAAAACCAGTGGTGTTACAAATCGTCCACAGTGAGAAATTGATATCATTAGCATCCTTTTAAACTAATAGTCTACCCATCAAACTGAACAACATTTTCTATGGGAGCAAACCGATCGGAACAAAAAAATATCCGCCGTTCCATATATAAACTTCATGCTTACTCGACTCAAATGTATGCAACAACAGATTTTGGTTGCTCCGCTAGGTTTACTCCCATAGCAAAAGTTTATGGGTAGATTCTTAGTTTAAAAGAATGCAGTTAATGATATCAATCTCACCCTGTAGGTATAGTAGATATACTAGATCAAGATCTAAAGGTTACAATAGTGACTCATAAATCACATGCTCATGTTCGCCTTAACATCGGTTGTCGTTCGTCACTCAGCAACTGTCAGCACCGTCCGCTCCGATCTCGACTCCGACGACAGACGCCGCTTTTCATCTTCCACTTACCACTCTACTCCCATTCTAATTTAAACTCCATCTGTAATGAACTAAAGTCTATTTTCCTTTAATAAGGAATTATACTTTAAGATAGATTGGGAGTAAATAAATTGCAAATTCTACTTTATCTCTACTCGAAACGTTTTATTTCAGATAAAATTTTAACAGAAGAAGTAAAATAAGTGCATTTTGAAACTTATCTTGAAATAGTAAGAATCAAAATGGATGTTCAGTCAGATGCAAATGTGTGGCATGAATAGTTGGTTGACAGCTAAGTTGGCAACGAATTCAGACGCAAACGATGATGGATGTTGAATAATCGACTTGTTTATTTCTAATCTTATATCGCGCTAAAATGATTTAGTACGAATATGTTGAATATGTTATGTGAAAAGACATGTTGTGTAGGTGTTACTTTGAAAGGTTATTTATTTATTTTCTTTATGAATTGTTTAAGACTAACAAACTCAGAGATTTTACTCGTTTTAGGCTTGAGCCTCATCTGGCATTTTTTCACGCTCTATCATTGTCTATCGCTCAGGAATGTCAGTGGCAGCTCCGTGATTCTGACATATCGTTTTAGAGCGATTATTTTACATTCTCAAAATGTTGGAGCCGTAAAACCTTTAATTTTATGTTAAATGTTAATTAATCTTCTATATTTTGAGTGTAATATAAAGTTTAGATGGCTCAAACATCTTTAAAAGTACTATTAAATCTCTAAAACTGCCTGTCAAAATCTAGGTGCTTTCTTGGACGCACTATACAGGGTGAAATTGATAACATTAGCATCCTTTTAAACTATCCCATCAAACTGAACCACCCTTATTTATTTTTGATTTATTTACTATGGAAGTAAACTGATCAGAGCACAAAAAAAACAGCTGTTCCATACTAAACTGCAATGCCTACTCGACTCTTAGTTTAAAATTATGCTAATGATATCAATTTCACCCTGTAGCCATCACGCACGCAAAATGTATACTGACAGAGAGCAATTACTTCAATCGGTAAAGATTTGATGTCAACTTTTGCGTCATCAGGTCTTCACAAAAACTCGGTATTTTCTTGACATCCATTAGTACAAATGGAGCGGTCTTTTCTAAACGGAAATTGCACAGCATTTATCTAATAATCTTCAACACAAAGAAGTAAGTTGTTTTCTTCAAATACGTAATGCAATTGCACCCACACATCGTCTCTCCTACATTCACTACATCACTAATGTTTCATTCACAAAATTGATGAGCCGACTCACAAAGGAGAAGATTAATGCTTCCAGTTAAAATAGACATGCGCGCTGTGTGGTCCGGAACAATAGTAGGACACCCACACGCGGCCGGGTTATCAATGATTGATATGTCATCAAATTATTGAATGATAATGAATGTTGTTATTAATTTCTTGTTTTGATCAATGATGTAATGTACTGTGCAAGTCCGAAGGGCCTTTATGAGAGGGTCACATTACGATTGCGCTTGACAAGTTAAGATAGACAAAGAAACAGCTGCATAAATTGGACGATATTAACTACACAACGTGTTAATGAATAAGCGCAAAACCTCATACACCCCAACTGATTTATAACTAATTAATTATCTTAAAACAATAATTTCATTATTTTGATGGTTAAAATTTAAAGTTATTCACATTTTAAGTTTTGAGGCAAAAATGATTTGTTATCATTTCAGCAATGAATGAAGGCGCTAGCGTGCTCAAGTATAAATTTTAAGAATCTTGTTTTGGTAGTAAGTAGGATGAGTGTGCCCGTGCGGTGGGTTGAGAACGAGTTCAGAAAATTTTTAATTTTACAAACAAATTTTATAAAATTTTGAAAAAAATTACCTATGTTGAAAACATGATAATTGGATTCTGCTCTCGATTCTAAACAAACTACTTTCTAGTTTTGCGTTAATTCATTAACACGTTGTATAGTCACGTCAAAAATATATTCCCTAAGAGGGTATTTGTTGTTTTAAGTACAATATGATAATTATTTATAACTGTTGTACATAATTACAATCCAAACTATGTCCAGTAAACTCCCCATTCATTTAGAAATTTTCATAATTATCATTACAATAGTTCTAAAATGTAGTCTGACAAAATACAATTCATCTATACTGAAGCAAAAAATAATGTATTAAGTATATAATATTATTATGATATTAAACTTAAAATAATAATAAGCATAGTAAAATAAATGTAGGACAAATATCTTGCATATTGACATTAGGATAATTGAGTCGATAATGGATATAGACAGCCACGACTTATATACAGGGTCCTTCTTAATATGCTGACACTTTTTTAAGGGGATGAACAGTCCATCAAACTGAACAACTTTCTCTATGGCTCCGACATCGCAATAGCGAAAAAAAATCAGCTGGTCCATACAAAAATGGAAACCTAGTCAAGCAAAATGTATGTGACAGCCCATTTTTTTTCGCTACTTCGATGTTGGCCCTGTAGAGAAAGTTGTTCAATTTGATGGTCTGGTCATCACCTTAAAAAAGTGTCAGCATATTAAGAAGGACCCTGTATGATAAGCTTCCAAATCAATATAGCTTTGCGATTTTATAAAACAAATATTTATTTTCCTCGTTGTGGAAAACGCATTATATTGGTTTCGCAGGCAGGTTAACTCAAAACTAGACTATCAGGTCGTCAACATTAAACTTTATAGTTATTTCTGGTTAATGAAAATTTTCAGCAGCTACCAAACCTTCCACCTGCAATCTCTACTTAAAACTTTGTTAAAATCTCCAAGACTTCCAAAGTATTTGCAAACATAAAGCTTCACTGCAGAAACTTAAAACAATTCATCGGTTGGTAAACTCTGTTCTCCATAAGAAGTCTCATAAACCAAGCCCCTTTGGTCTTTATTACTGAGGTATAGCAATCCCGTTAGGGGAGCAGAGATGTCTGCAGCATTATAGAAGCACCTCGGGCGTGCAAAGTAATTTCCTACGCTCAATATTTCACTGGGCCACACTAGCTCGGCATAAATATGAATAATCGACAACGTTCGCCGTTCGACAACGCACATAAATTATTTTGTAGCGTAAGCGATAGATGCTCCGTCCTGTCGAGATAAATTGTGGAGGTGGCAAATGGAATAAACTGGTGTTTGGGGAACTTTTTTCCCAGAATTGGCGTAAAAATACCTTTTTGAATAAATGTGACTGGTCTCAAATAGCATAAAATTGAAAACAGTAGCATCTATTGGTGAAGAAATCAAAAATATACTTCGGGTTGCTGGACCAAATAAAATGATTATTGTGATTTCTGAACTTTGGAACTCCTCCGAAGAAAACCAGTATGTCTATGGATAACAATAGTTAATATTTATTAATATCGCGATTCAGGTGGCATATACAGCAGGAACAACAAATATCTCTTGCTTCTGGAACTTCAAGCCATATAGGCACATCAGTGGTAGATTTGTCTTAATTCAGCAACACCCTAAGCCAGGCTGCAATTTAGCAGCAAAAGTTAACAGTAGCTAAAAGTCTACTGCTAGACATACCCTTTCAAAGAGAGTATTGGCCACAACCGCTAGTCATCACAGATGGAATGACGATTGCAATTAGAAAGAAGTTGGTACTTGGTAGTACTACTAGTGAATGCTGCTCCAAATTCCTTGATAAACTCTTAGTCTGACATCCAGAAATATTGAATGATCATCTTTAGCAAATTAGTAGTCATTTAGTGAAACCTTAATTTACATCCTCATAACTTCAGCTCTCTCGATCGTGCAGCTAACTTGCTCAACTTTCAAAAGATCGCAGGCGCAACACCATGACCCTACTATAACATTATAACGTAGTTACCTACCATTAAGTCGACGCTTCACTGTAATTTCACAGCGCTCCACCTCTGACAAATAACCATTTTAAATTGTCAGTAATAACGAGTTAGGTTGACAGAGTTATAGCTGTTTTGGGTTTGTTGGGTGCTTTGTGAAGCATTTTGTCTTTGTTGAGTTTGTAGTTTGTATTTCGATAATAATGATATCAATGCAAACACATAACTTCAATTATTAAGTTCCTATAATCAAGTAAAATACAGGGTTTTTGATATCAAAGATGGTACATTTAGTTTTCTGACCAAAAGTGAATACTATTTATATGAGTTTATGAAGAGACGAGGTGTCTCTTTTTTTGGCGCCCGTAGCCAAGATTCAAGTTAGTATGATTTTAAGTAACAGCTAGTATGGTATTATATTATCTCTGGTAACAGTAAGAAAAGCTAATAAGCATTTGAATAAATTTTTATTGATTTTGAATTTTATTCAAATTTTTGAATTTGAAAAACAAATTTAAAAAAACTCACATGAAATTCTATAATATCTACATGGTGAAATTATTATCATTAGCATCCTTTTAAACTAAGAGTCTACCCATGAAACTGAACAACTTTTATTATGGAAGCAAATCGATCGGAGCAACAAAAAAATCTACTATTCCATACTAAACTGCAATGCCTACTCTACTCAAATGTATGCAACAGCAGATATTTTTTGGCTTTGATCGGTTTGCTCCTATAGTAAAAGTTGTTTAGTTTGATGGGTAGACTTTTAGTTTAAAAGTATGCTAATGATAACAATTTCACCCTATGTAGGTACAACATTTACAATAATATCCACAGGAAGACGACTTCTTCAAAAATTTGCCTGTAGGTTCCTAGACGGCCGGAACCTCTCTGAATTGCCAGACCAATTAGATGTTGAATGAAGCTACCAACCCTCGAGTTACCCGTGGTCTCTATCAGCTGCGCAGAAAACTCTCTGACTGGTTGTCTTGCGTCAGGACCCCAAGAGTCCTTACTCCAAGAGGCATAAATAAAAGTTATTTCACTATGTGGTGGTGCTGATAGAAAAAGCCGTTGGTATATCACTATATTATGGTACATTAGAAGTAACTTGAGGTAGTAACTATTGATTATTCATTTACCCCTGATTACTCCGACATTATAACCTCATGATCATTTAAAGTAATGCTTGAAAATTGTAGCAAATTGTACATCTATTTATTACTAAGGATTGTAAAGTAAACGAATACCCTACATTCAGTATCATTTTGAGAATATAATGGTCGTTGATTATAAAGGAAAAGTGTCAGTGTGCTAAGGCGTAATGACAGTAAATTACAGAGGATTGGTTTCGTTGGCATTTAATGACAGTTGGACGTTTAGCTGTTTGTGAAGTTGTAACAGCTGTCGAAATCACTAATGTTGGTGTCAGCTTGGTGTCAGTTGTTAAATTCTGTTGTTTATTTGTCTGGCTCGAAAGAGCAGACTTGTCCTTTCGTGTTGTATATTGTTGTATAATATGGGTCAACTATTAGTAACTATCTTTTGACTGCGATTTCGTCAGCATGGACTTCTAGACTTTGATTGCAAAAAATATATACTTTACGGATCGGGGTCCCGTTATTGTAGCGTCAAGTCTAATCATAAGCATTTAAACACACAATTATCATCAAATTCAGTCCAGTAGTTTTTACGAAAAGCTCGAATAAAAAATTCACAGATCTCGTGTATTCCACGAGCTTCGGGTAACCTAAAAATGATTCTGTCAAATGGACTGTCTTTTTTTTTTAAAGTACAACTTCTGAATAATCCATCAGTGAGACGTACCTCCAATATTTATTTTTAAATATAGCCCAAACTCATACCTCTAGGGTGTTTTTTTTCGCGATCTCATTTCGTTTTTGTGATATCATTCTTTTTTCAGGCCGAAACCGGGCGAGAGACGACTGCATTTTTCTCATTTTCTCGATTTAAAAAAAAAAATTGCTTTTATAGCCCATGTTGAGAAGCGTCTTTCGATAACCCAATCGAGTCCTAAAACTCATGACACCAGGGCGATTTCACACTTTCGCTTAATATCCGGTCTAAACCGAAGCGTAAAAAAATTATTTTCAATGTTTTAAACAATCATCGTTTTAAGAATCTTTATCTTATCTTATCATCATCATCATATGTTCCACTGCATAGCACAGGCAACAAACAACGTTTACCAAACTCTCAACTAATCCAAAAATCTTTGATTTTGATCCGAGTGATGAACGCCAAACCTTTTTTCTTTAATATAAATGTACACATACATTTCAATTACAGTTTTATAACAGCGTGGAAGTAAATAAAGACAATATATCAAGAGCAGTAGTACTTTATCAATCTCAAGTATTAGCGCTTCAGTAGTGAGTCCATAATGAGGTGCCCCGCTGTGGCCGGCGAGCTAACGTAAAACATGTTGGTAACTTTAATGTTCATAATAAATTATGACCATAGACAAGTTTTATGGCCCCCTCGGGGTCGTGTTTCCATCATCGGGAAATTCTAAAAGATGTGGTACTAAGAATGGATGGTTACGAATGCGATTGTGAAGTTTGTGATGGTTGAAATGAAATGTCAGTATTGATTTAAGGTTATCTTATTTACAGGCTTGGTTAGGAAGCTATGTGTATTCAAGTCATTCAAAATGCTTAACTGATGACTGAAAACGCTTACAGAAATACTACATAATACTTGTGTCGATAGCAAATAACTTTTGTCAAAAATACGCTATTGGCTGTAGCATTGGTCTATTTTTTAGAGGTCTACGGCTATAGTGATGCATGTGGGTCAAAAAACACACTTCCATGGTGAAAAAGTTTCAGTCTCACAAAGATATTTTCAAGAATCTAATCAAATTATGAGATAAATACAATTAAACCGTATAACTACCGTATAATGATCTCACATACCCTTTTGTCTTAAATATACATTTTGTTTTGTATTTATGTAGGTATTTATAAATACTGGCTATGTAATGTATAGTTTTTGTAATATCTTTTTTAAGACAAAACATGAATTCTATTCTAAAATCAACCAAAATGTAGGTCTTCTTAGCACCATTGCAAAATCATGTGTATTCACTTCATTAAGATTATATCAAACTTTCCTGTAAACAGTGTGCTGTGATAAAGTTCTATGGTGACTTACATTTCAAATTAGTCTACACTATTATAAAAGTGTGACTAGTTGACTATACACATATATGATCACGCTTATGTCCAACTGAGGTAGGCAGAGCCAATAGATAGCTAGATGCTCTGATTCTGACATGAATAGTTGACTTTACAAACAACGTTAATATCAAGCTAAAGTTAATCATTTTAACGGGTTCTTACCGCGTTTTTATTGTTTTTGGAACTTTAGCTTAATTAATAACCGCGTAACTCTCAAAAATTGTGTTAACGTTAATGTTCTTCGTTATCAGTCACGTTGCAGGTTCTGACCCGAGCACTTGTTTCGCGTGGTTTTCACGCGTCGCGTTTTTGCATGCCACGAGGCTCCGCAATTCTCAATCTCTTCTTGTTCTTGATCAAAAACAATCCCTGAGATTGGGATAGATACTCCCATTGACACAGGCGAAAATGCAGTGATAACGCACAAGCAAGAGTCCATTACTTATAAATAAAATAAAAAATCCTTCGTTATTTAATTTTCTTTAAAAAACCAATAACCAACAATAAAATTACTTCTTCACCTTGACACGAGAACCATTTGTTTTACCATCACGACTCGTCATTAGCGGGAGTAGCACATCCATCATCCTGTCCGGAACCTCTGCCCCATGTGACTTGTGAACCATTAGCGTCTTTAAGATTTTTGTGGTTACTTTAATTGCAAACATAACTCATTGTTAGGGTTGGCAACTTTTTCATGAAAGTAACATAATGACATAATCACATAAAGATAGGAAGAGAACTGACCTTTATCCTACGTCGTCAAGTACAAGTATGAAACAGTCATGTTATTAAAAATATTCTATGGAACGTATTTAAAATCTACGTTAGAAAAGCAGGTGTTCGAAATAAAAACCAGATTTTTAAACGAAAAAAAAATGTATGCGATTTTAAATAGAATGTCTTATCATACACAATTAAAAAAAAATGTTTAATCATAAAATTTACGAATAATCTTTTGAACAAAATGTTTGGGCGGGATTTCACGACGATCAAATGCAAACTAGTTTTCGTTTTAGGTGATCTTTAAATCCTTTATTAATTGGTAGCACCTTTTAATACAATCCGAATAGTTAAGGAATTTGTAAACTACATAATCAATAAAATTTTCTACTAAACATACGAATATAAAACCGAAAGAATAAAGAAGATAAAATCCTACCAATTTTAATATTTACCTACAGTTTGGTAGCCCTATTCAATGTATAGAAGATTGATTGTACCAAGAGTCAGCTTGAAGTAATTGTAGGTGTGCTATCCGACTAACTAAAGGAAGACAAATAGATACATAGACACCTCTCTAATCTTGCAAACATATGAAATATATGAACCTACCTACCTTCTTCTGTCGAGTAGATGTATGTCATTGAGTTTGATTCACCATCGTGGACAACATCATGGTGAAGAGATTTGCCTATAAGGGTCGATTCACATAAGAAGAGCATCAAAGAGCATTTACTCGCAGGGGCAATCTTATCACTAATGAATAAAAATCAAGTTTATTTGGAGCAAAATTGGCAGCGCGGCGCCGCGTCAGCGACGAGCAAATAAATTTAACCTTCATTCACTAGAGATAAGATTGCAGCTACGAGCACATGCTCTTCGATGCTCTTCTGGTGTGAATCGACCCTAAGAGGCTTGCTGATTGCCCAGAGTGCGACAGACGTATCGAAATAAAAGAGCCAGTAAAACTTATATTTTTATTTTATTGTATTTGGGGAGCTAACAGCTATAATACGGGTAACTAATAAAATATAGTTAGCTTTAGGCTAATTACAAGTTTCCTCTTTGATTTAGGAACTTCCTTAAAGTATACTAAAAGAGAAATACGCTAATAAATCTATGGCTTGGAACAAGAAGTACACACGGCGACACAGCAAGTTATACAAAACCAATATAAGCTGGCCGCGCGTCGTTATACATTACTCGACCTACGCGCGGCCAGCTTATTTTGGTTTTGTGTGTACGTATGTCCATTGTTATAGTTACCGACATACTTTAAGAATATAAAGCAACATGATAATCACAAAACATTATAAGACGGGTTAGAAGTCCAAATCAGGCGTGGAACGTATCGCCACAGGTTATGCAATGATTTGCATAATGCGCGCGGCTTGGTGCGAGCGAGAGGGCATGAGTAATTGTAGCAGCGTGAGCGAGAATACAAGTGGCGACAGCTTTCTTCGAAGCAAAAGCGCTACTTTGCATTTCAATTGCATGATAATTAATCAATGCTTTACTGACATAAAAGTAGAGATTAATATTCAAACGCAGACTAGTTCTTATCTATTTTTCATCGATCAAAATGTAAGCTATCAAAATTAATATTTTTTCGACAGTTAAGAGTTACAGTTGTCAATAAATTATATATTGGACATAATGTAAATATAAATCACTACTTAATACCTAAAATCAGCTTAGTGAAGATAGTGTGACAGTTATTGATTGCTGGTTAAACGTACAACATTTGATTAGATAAAGATATCGAATGCATTTAGGACATGCTGTCATGCTATGTGGTATTTGATTACAGATTATTATCAAAATCGGTACTGGGTTGCTGAGTCAGGTAACTTCCACGTGTGCCTCCGCCTGATTTTTGTCCCTTTGGATAAGCGCGGAGGAAACAGCAGCACAGAAAAAGAAACTGTGACAATTTCTTATTTTGTTGACTTTACGAGAAAATTTGTTGTTGTATGTGTATTTTAGTTTTATCGACAATAAATTATAGTTACACAACAAATTTTCTAAGTAAAGTCAACAATAAGAAATTGTCACAGTTTTTTTGCATTATTTACATCATTATATAAATACTTATACCTAGTTACATACTTATTCATCGTGTTGCTGACATACCAAATCAGTTCACACAGTAGCCTAATACTATAATTAGTAAGATCCGAAATTTTTTTTTTTTTTGTTGTTGTTTAGATTAAGTTTTGGCAGTGCAGTGTCATCTCAAGGCGTAGACTGAAAAACAGCAGTATTGCTGAGGCTCATGCCTATTCATCTTAGCATGTTATTTAGTATTTACGAGTAAGATCACTTTTGTATCTGTACCTATTTACTTGCTGATGAATAAATTTCTTATTATTATTACTATAATTCGGAGCGCGCTCCATACAAACGAAGTCTTGTGATATTTTCAATACAAACAAATTAAAGTCAATTAGAAAATAATCTCTACGATTGTATGAAGTCAGATTTTCGTTAAAATGTTTTAAAGTTACAGTGCCTCAAAGATACTAGGACTAAAACTGTATAATTATTTTAACGAAAATCTGACTTCATACATACATAAAGATTCGTTTCTAGATTGTTTCTGATAAATTTCATTGACTTAAATTGGTTAATATTTAAAATATCATCAGATTTCGTTCGTATGCAGCGCGCATTTACGCATTCGGTATAAACTTGGAACTAACTACTCCTAGGAATGAATAAAACGTAAAGCAAAACATAAAATCAGTTTCAAAGTTACTTCTAAAGTACATCATAAGTAATACGTAAGTCTTGTAGGTACGTGTCATTAAAAAGAAATAAAGGGAGTCGACAAAGTTGACAACTTGGTTATATTATAAATGAGTTTTGACGTTGACAAATTGGTCGCTAGAGCCCCGGGCTTGATGTCTTCTGTGGAGAGACCACGTAAACTAAGGATTTGAGTACAATTCTTAAGACTTGTGACACACAACTCTATCCTTAGTCATCCTTATGTAGTGGCTTCTCGCTGCCTTTCTCAGGTCTTTGGTCCACCAGGACGGAAGGCGACCTACGCCATGATAATATTTTTAAATTTACCTTATCAAAATAATACTCACAAAAGGAAATCTAAACGCTGCGAATTTCCAATGCGTATAATGTGTAATCCACATTGGGCACGCGTGGTGGCCTATTGCCCATATACTCTTCTTGAGGGTAGGCTTGTGCCCTGCAGTGGGACGTATACAGGCTGATGATGATTCCTAACTCCAAACTATACACAATCAATGAACCCCATAAATAAATCAAGTAGGTACTTACTACCGCCCGCGGCTACACGGCATCTGTACCGACTTAATACCACTTTAATAAGAGTTGACTTGTTCAAATTAACCGATAAAATAAATGTCTTTGCGTTTCTGTTATAAACTGTAAAAATGCAAAAGACTACAGTAATACGCATGCCTCTTTTTGGTACTACACCACGCGTGCAGATTGATGGAGGCAAGTTAGTGGTCAACTTGCTATCAGAGTATTTTAAACAGCCTGCTCGTTTCACGAATAGGTACACGGAGCTATACACTGTGTTAATGAATAAGCGTAAAACCTCATACATCCCAACTGATTTATAACAAAATAATTAGATTGAAACAACAATTTCACTATTTTGATAGTTAAAATTGATAGTTATTCGCATTTTAAGTTTTGAGGCAAAAATGATTTGTTATCATTTCAGCAATAAATGAAAGCGTTAACGTGCTCTTGGATACATTTTAAGAATCTTGTTTTGGTAGTAAGTAGGGTGAGAGTGCCTGAGCGGTGGGTTGAGATCGAGTTCAGTAAATTTTAAATTTTTCAAACAAATTACTTATTTAATATTTAAAAAAAAAAAAAAAAACTATGTTGAAACCATGATAATGTGATTCTGCTCTCGATTCTAAAGAAAATACTTTCTAGTTTTGCGTTTATTCATTAACACGTTGTATAGAACTAACTGTTTCCGACGTACGGAGATGCTTGAAATGAAATACCACTAAAAACGGTCCCCCATCCAAAGACTGACCTGACCTGAAATTGTTTATCTTTGGTGAGCGTTTCCAATACGGAAGCTTTCCTACGCAAACATTATAGAAAATTCATACGATTTTAGAAGAGTACATTTACCATATTTGAAATATTAAATAGCACTAAATCTAAAGAAGGCTTATGAAGACTAGGCAAGACAAAATAGAAAAAAATTTGAGAATATTTCGCTGGCTTTTTTGACGAGAGATGTAGTGAGTTTGAATTGTTCCTTATATCAAGAGTTAATGTATTTATTTTATGTATTTATATGAATGGAGGCCACGTTATCAGTTAAATTATTAATTTGAATATTGACTCAGCCGATGAAAGGACACTATAATCTATTTTTGAAAATATTATCTGAATCGGTTTATTTTAAGTCTATTTTCTGAGAAGTTAATCGTATTGACTGTCAAGTTGATAAGTTTTAAATATTTTTACACGTTTTTCGAAAACTCACACAAAATTTTATGATAGTCGAGTTTTCTCACTATCCTCGTTCCCCCTCACTATTAATCGTGGATCTTGATATGGAATCATCAACGTTATATTTGGCTAATGACGTTAATGTCAATTATCTTTTATTAGTCTAACAGAAAGTGTAATTCACTACCGACAGCTTTATGATATACAAAGGTTTGATTCTTATGTGGAGTTTTTGTCGACGAAAGGCCTGAGGAATGCTACCGATTAATTTGCTAATCGTGGACTTTTCTATAATTGCACGCTTAAAAAGTTAACCACAACAAGGATCACCACCCCGAAAGGAAATATGGTCCTGGATTTATGTTTGTAAAAAAATACAAAACACTTTTTATGAATCATAATAGAGGTAAGTTAAAAAAAATTGATATTGAATATTTTTTCCAAAACTAGTGTGAAAATAAGATAAAGGTGTATAGTAACAGGTATTTATGATATAAACCAATTGCTCAATTAAAAGCAACACTAAAACAAAAACATTTTAAAAGGGACCTCAAGCAACATCGCAACTACCTTTCAAATCTGACAAGAGCATGAATAAATCATAACCGTTCCCTGTAATAAAGTAGCCATGTTTATCCGGAGGTTCATTTATCACCGTTTCGCGAGACCATTTCAAAAGACCTTTACTTCCCCTCGCTTATTGAATAAATTCTGAAGTTGGAGGTGAAGTTACAAAGAAGATCAAAGGTCTTGTTATTTGGCCAGCTGGTACTCGTGATTGTGGCAGTCATCGATCAACTGAGGCAGTTAGAACGATGGTCGGTCTATTGCATAATGTGTTTGTAGAATATTTATAATGTTCAGTTTTTATAGTTAATAGCGAGTTTTCGAGTGGACTGTAGTTTGATTGATGATTTAATAATATTGAAGAATGACCTTGTGGATTCAATTTATGTGATAAGCAGAGGTGGGGCTTTTAATGGTAAAATTATTGTTATGGTTGCTATTGATGTCGGTTAATTCGTACCTGATAAATACTTTAATGTAGGGGGAACTCTAATAATAAACGAACGTTCTCAGAATACGATAATCAAAAGTTTAGTCCCTAACAACTGAGACGAAAAAAGACTCTAATATTCTATAGGTAAAGACTATAATGATGAGCAGACCAAGTTATCCGTGTTTAAAAACTATAACTTTTCTAAAAATATAAATCAAGTATTTTTTTTAAAGTTTTAGTTGATACGCTATACTTATAAAAGACTGACTTGGTGTGATTATACACCTGAAAGATTAATAAAGATAGTTAAAATACTAATGAATTCTCGTAAAGAATTCAGAAACGAGACGATATATAATAATACAGAAAGTAGTTCTTAATGATTCTAGAACATGATTCCAAAATACAGAGAGGCCTTGCATTGTTCAGAGACTAGTAACATTAATTTAAATTTAAATATATTGGATAAATGATCAAGTCACATTTAAAGTACCAGAATCTAGCGTGGACTTGTATTATGATGATTAGATAACGATATAGAAAAGATATATAGATACAAACATCCACGACTCGGGTACAAATATTCATATTCATCATACAAATATTTGTCCCTTACGGGATTCGAACAGTAAATTAGACTTTAAGTCTAGTAACAGTAACAGACAGAAAAGATAAAATAGAACAATGCTTTTATAACTTTATGATAAACTAACCTCTTTATTCAAACAACAAAATTTATAACGCACTTAATTACATTTATGCGTGATTAATCTTAATGTCAAAATGTAATGGCATCATATTTTAACGTCAATTTACATAAATTAGAGTCAATTTTAGCTGTGCTATCTCTTGTGACTTGACATTTGTTGTTCTTATTGCCAAGGTCAGGATTAGATATTTTTGTCATTGTAATTTTTTACATTCAACTTTGTCATCGTGTCAAATCTTATTTATCAAAATGAATGTATTGTTTTGTTTTCATAATTAATTGGATGTGATATAGTTTTCTCGAAACATTTTAGTTTGCTATTGACGGCGTTCGTTGCATCAAAAATACAAGTACGCATTTGAATTGGTTTATTATTTGTACGAAATGTTAGGCTAAATCTTGAATAAATAAGTTTTAAAAAGAGCATACAAAAGTCTATACAAGGTCCTTCTTAATATGCTGACACTTTTATATCCCTGTATATCCGTTGATATTGATGAGCGATAAAATAGCCTTCCTCCTGTTTGCGGCAAATATATCTTGCAATTGCTCCAACAGGACAATTTCTGTTTTTTATGGATCCGAAACTAAACCTATAACACAAATTCATCTATCTGTTATCGGATCTCAGTCACAAAAAAGTGCTTTCTTGGCCTCTTGTTCAATTTTCTGGTGGACTCTGAAGGCTGTTTTAAACAGCCCAGCACCGCAGCTAGACGATATAAGAGAAATCTACGTAAGCATAAGCATATGCTCATGACTATATTCCCCGAGGTAGACAGATATATTTTGAAAACTCAGAACATCCACGTTTCACTACTAAAGTCCGGCCGCTGAAAGATTGCGTTTGACAGTTACCATAAAATTGTAAAAAACTGAATGAAAATATTGTTTACCTGTGCTCACTCTAGTACACAGAGCACTAGCTGCCCTTTTAAGTTCAAAAAGCTACTAAATAATGATCGGCATTTATAGTTTTCATTCAGTTTTTTACAATTTTATGGTAACTGTCAAACGCAATCTTTCAGCGGCCGGACTTTAGTACCGAAACACTATCCAGTGTGGTGAAATTGAGCCCGTCGCAAATGTACGTAATAATGATATTTCATGAAGATAAAGATTATTAACACAGATCAGTCACGTTCATAACAACAGGTAGCAAAATGAAAGACTTCAAAAGAATACCACTACAGAACATTTTCATCGAGCAAGCATGGAACAGACGCCGACTCAGTAATTACTCACAGCGGCGGCGTGATACCGATTGACTTTGATAAAACGGCTCAACCTACTTGTTTAACACGATTTATTACCTGCGAGCTCCGAGTGAGGGCTCGTACGAAACTATGAGTGAGATATCTTGGAGGTGGTTGTTGTGTTTGTTTAGGTTTTTTTGTTTTGCTTCCATGATGATTGACGTTTTATTAATCCATGTGCGAAGGATGGTGTTTAAAGTTATATGCTGCTGTTGGTTTGAAGTGTTCTTCATTATGATTGCGAGGATGTTTTACTGTTTGTACTGTTGGTGTTCTTTTGGTAAACCATATTTATAAGTATACTGGCAGTGCTCCACATGCGTTGTAATGTTGTTTTTTTTTTGTCATAAACCATCTAGGAGAAATTCTGATGTGTGAAGTCTGTCAATCCGCATTGGGCTCGCGTGGTCAACTAACGCCCAAACACCCTCCATGAGGCTAAGCCTGTAACCTACAAGATGATGATGATGATTTTAAACCATTGCAGCCTTTCGCGCAACAATCCATCGAAGTTCCATCGCAATCAGAAGAATGGTATAAGGGCGCATAAGGGATCAACTAACAAGCAGAAAGACACAGATTTTATATAATATTAGCGGTGCCCAGCATGCGTTGCAATGCGATTTTTTATCATAAAGGAACCTTCATAGGCATGCCCACAATAACCCATCATAGTTTCATCGCAATCGGACGAATGGTAGGTATAGAAACGTACAAAGGACACAGACAAATATAGATTTTTATAAGTAAATTATAAAAGATAAATGTGTTGCAACATGAAACAATAGTGTTTTTTAGCGATAGGACCGCATCATTATTACCTTCATGTAATTCTATACAACGTGTTAATGAATTAACGCAAAACTAGAAACTAGTTTGTTTAGAATCGAGAGCACAATCGAATTATAATGTTTTCAACATGGGTAATTTTTTTCAAAATATTAAATAATTTGTTCGTAAAATTTAAAATTTACTGAACTCGATCTCAACCCACCGCACAGGCACACTCACCCTACTTACTACCAAAACAGGATTTTTAAAATGTATCCACGAGCACGCTAGCGCTTTCATTCATTGCTGAAATGATAACAAATCATTTTTTCCTGAAAACTTAAATTGCTAATAACTTTAAATTTTAACTATCAAAATAATGAAATTATTTTTTCAATCTAATTATTTTGTTATAAATCAGTTGGGGTGTATGAGGTTTTGCGCTTATTCATTAACACGTTGTATATTCATTGAAATTTATGTTTAGTTTTGGAGTGCATTAAATTATAATTAAATTGAATTGAATTGAGTCTGTTATTGTAATAAAATGTGCAACTAAACGGGTCAAAATACCAAAGAACAAAAAATATAATTGACAATGTTGAGATGATTAAACTTTTGCCTTGTCAAGTAACTTATTCTGAAGACTACTAACTACCTACGTATAAACATGAGCTTCTAAATTGCGTATCTGAAAACGCACTATAGTTAACGAACTATATAATTTATTGCCTGACTAGAGGTTGGAATGACAGCTATTTTTTAATCTTTCTTTAAGATCGTGTTCTTGTAATCCAATTATTTTCTGAAACACTTATGCAAGATCAACTGTTTTCATTTCACATTATACAATACCTGTTACGATACAATTAAAACCTAATATGGTAAAAGAAACTAGTATTGAAACAAAGCAATACCTAATACGTAAATATCAAATTATAAAAAATACACTTCACTAACAAGAAATTAAGTGTAGTTTTTCAATGTCATCGTAAAAAAATGTATCGAAAGGTCAACCAAGTAATTGACTCATTTGTAATTGAAAACAATATCAATTACACATGCGAATGGGGTTGGTGTTAAAAAAACACGCGATGTTATTCGGTAGTAGTGGTATTTGCAAATTATTCTTACAAAAAATTGACGCATGTCATCCAATTATCTTGAATGCTTGCTTACAATGTCATCGCTTACAATAAATGTAACTTAGTCATAACTACTCATAGCTTTTTTTGGTTGGTCAGTGGAGTGTATAAAACGTCTTTATAACTTTTTAGTACCTTTGTTGAATACATATTGCTCTGCTGTGTTTTTGTTGAGGGGTTACTAGAGTTGCGTCAATTGACGTCTCAATTGTCAAAAACTAAACTTTTTACCAGATGCTCGTTTGTTTTTGTAACATCCTATTTCCATGAACTAGGGAGAATAAACTTGCGTCCCCTTTTTGACATATTTAGTTGCTATCATTTGTTGAAACAGTTTAAAACTGCAAAAATATGAAAAACAAAATGTTAAAATGACCTTTCTCCTAATGATGCCATTTCTTACAAACAATTGGCTATCATTATGACTCAATTCACACCAAAATGGCAACGGGTGGACACCGCATAAAATCTAGGAATAGAACTATAACATCCTAATTATTAGAATCACCTTCTTGAGATGAAGGGATGATGTATTGATGAATATAAGATACTTATATCTTAGTAGGTACTAGGTCCCCATGTAAAGTTTCACATCTATTCTGTGATTCTACTAATTTGGATGTAATCGTTCTTTTCCCAGATTTTATGTAGTCAAATAATAAATGATAATGACAACGATATTTACTAACAGTTTAAAAAATTTCTAAGCCTCAAAATGCCTCATCCAAGTCTCTAGCAAACAAACCTCATAGTACAGTACAACGCGATGATCTATCATGTTGTCTACACAAGATTAATGCGTGCAGATGATTGACGATTCGCGTTGCGTCGGCGTCGCTCTAATGGTCGATGTGGGCCATCGTTTGAACGAAGTAATGTTAGCTAATCAAAATATTAGCGGTAATGAGATTTTTAAGTTTTTATTGTATGTGGTATATATTAGTGTAATTGAAACTCTTATACGCCTAACAACCGTATTTGTATAAGAGATAGACGTACTTTTTGTTATCATTAGCTGTTCATAGGGTGAAGAGCTTCTCTGTGTCGCGGATGGACCAGGTCGCCTGCATAACTCCAGTCGGTTTAAGAGATCCTATTAAGTTATTTGCGAGAGAGATATTTCTCGCAGAAACGATGCCCAATATGTCCGAAGAGTTCTTGAGTGGCGACCTCGTACCGGAAAGCGCAGAGTCGGTGGGCCCCTAAGGTGGACCGACGAAATTGTGAAGGCGGCGAGAACCCGTTGGATGAGGGCAGCACAGGACCGGTTGTTGTTGCGATCTTTGGGGAGGCCCTATGTCCAGCAGTGGAATTCCATCGGCAGAGATGATAGCGAGAGTGTTCTTAGCTATGTTTCATGAAAATCTGTTTCGTAGTTTTCGAGGCATTCGGTTTTGATTGAGAGAAGAGACATAGAGTTTGGACTTACCAGCTTCATAAGAATAGTTTCGAAGGATCTCAGCAAGTATCACAACTAGATGCATCCAAATTGGGGTCAAATTTTTAGTAGCTTTGTGGCGATTCCATTTCCAGGATTTATCTCATGATGACCAGTTAAAAAAATGGTTTCGAAGGCGACCATGTAAATTTTCATGGCATATTAATTTACTCTTAATCGTAATAATATTAGGAGTATTAAGTATACAGAGTGTAAGTGACAGCCTAGCAAATACTGAAACGGTGAACTCAAGCCATCAAACTGAACAACTTTCACTACGGATCCTACCTCAGGGAACGCGAAAAAAAATCAGCTGTCAGCCATACAAAACTGCTGTACCTACCCGACTTAAATGTATGGGACTGCTGATTTTTTTCGTGTTTTCTGTGGTAGGCTTCATAGTGCATGGACATATATGTATTTACATATTAGTGTTAAATACTGATTTATTAGTTAAATGTGCACACTATGCCTGCCTCACTTTGTATACTCCCTCTCTGTCACGAGTTTGCTGAAAGGAATCTCTTTAGAGATAAATTCGCCGTTTGTAATTGTCTATTATGCTGTTTTCATATATATTTCCGTGTGCAATAAATAGATAAATAAATAAAACAATAAATAAATAGTGAAAGTTGTTTAGTTCGATGGTCTGAGTTCACTGTTTCAGAATTTGATAGGCTGTCACTTACACTCTACATATTTTCGAAAAATTTATGTTTTTAAATAATCGCTTCAAGTTTTTTAATGAAGTAATCTTTAAAGCGTAAAAGAATTCAAATGCTAAAGCCGTAAGTTAATCAACGTTGAGTCAAATATAATTAAAAGAGACATGCTAATCAAATGGTTGTGCACTATAAAATACAAAGTAAATCAATCGACTCGAACGCATCGCATGCTGGGCTGCGAATAAACATGCAATTATAAATAGAGATGCGTAGTTTCTGTCTCATCGGATAAAAGGCAGCAATGATACTACAATAAAGTTGATGTTTCTGCAATAAAGTAAAGGAATAGTAATTATGACAATCCTACTTACTACAAATCATCAACATCTTATTATCGAAGAGCTATTTTCTTATCGATAGAGTATTTGTAACTATATACAAATACAGGATGCATTTTCAGTGCTTTCTACTGGTGAAACTGAACAACTTTTAGTATATAGCCGATTTAAAAAGAACGATGAAAAAATCTGCTGTTTCAATTAAAACTGTAATACCTATTCGACTCAAATGTATGGAACAGCAGATTTTTGTCGCGATTTTGATGTTGGCATTCAGTGTGAAGGTGAATGTTGTTCAGTTTGACGAGTAGAATGCAAGGTAAAAGTATCCGCACTGACTAAAAATCTTGTGATAAAAGGTTGATTGAATTGTGACTCAATCACGCATAAACGATTGATCGGTTTATATTCGATTAGCACTTGTCCATCTAAAAATTTATTATTATCGCACCAAAGCTGTCGGTCCATTGTCCTTGGTTTTATTTGGGTTCGAAAAATCTACCTCTTCAATTCAATTCAATTATACTTTATTGCACACCAAAACAGGACATATATTCATACAGTGTCGATGAAATTAGCCAAGGCGAATAGCTAGTTAGAACTTGTCCTCAGTATTTTTAGTATAGCACCAAAGCTGTAGGACCAATTAAAAACCTTTTCATATATAGGGTCCTCCTTAGTATGCTGACACTTTTTTAAGGGGATGATCAGACCGTCAAACTAAACAACTTACTCCATGGCACTAATATCAAAATCACGAAAAAAAATCAGCTGTTCCATACAAAACTGCTAACCTACTCGAGCCAAATGTATCGGATAGCTGTATTTTTTTCACGATTTCTATTTTCGTGCCATAGAGAAAGTTGTTCAGTTTGTCGGTCTGATCATTCCCTTAAAAAAGTGTCAGCATATTTAAAAGGACCCTGTATTTTTGATGTAATAAAACTTACAGCTAACAGCTTTCATGGTATTAATATATATGCTAGTAATAATTGCTAAAACGGATTTAGATTTGATTAGATTTAGATTTATTTGCAGGACAAGTTCTAATCTACACTAATATTATAAAGAGGAAAGATTTGTACCTATTTTTGTATGTTTGTATGTTTGTAATGAATAGGCTCAAAAAGTACTGGGCCGATTTAAAAAATTCTTTCACCAATAGAATGCTACATTCTTCCAATTTGACATAGGCTACATTTCATTTTGAAAAAAATTAGGGATCCTTGGTAAAATTTGAACAATGTAACCGAAGGTGTACAAAAATGAGTCTTAAAATTTATTTGTCTACCCCGTGCGAAGCCGGGACGGGCTGCTAATAGAATAATATAGGTTTAAATTTTGGTGTTCGGCATTTATACATTTTTATTACCAAAAATTTATGAAACGAGGATGTCTTTTGGCACTCGTACGAGTACGAATAATTCTATATTAATACACGAGTCATTTTTTTAATGTCAACGCGAACTATGTCGCGGGCAATAGCTATCTCTAATAAGTCTAATAATACCTAAATGCATGACATGTTGAAACAATTTGGTACTATTATTTCGTGACAATATAAAGCACAGCGTTGAAAGGTAGATGAGCCATTTGTCTAATAGAATAGCTGTGAAATGCAGAATGATTGCCAGAATGGGCTTAATTAAATTTGGCATTTGATAGTGTTCGTTGTTTTCTTTCAGCTATTATGTATTAGGTACTACGATGCACACTGTAAAGGGGGTAACAAAATACCCTGGTGATGCTTAAGGGGATGCTTCAGACCATGGAAATGAACAACTTTCACTATAGAGCCATACATTTGAGTCGAATCGGTACTGCAGTTTCGTCTGAAACAGGTGATTTTTTCCGCGATTTCGAAGTTGGATCCATAGTGTAAGTTGTTCATTTCCACATTTGCTGGAAACACGATAAGAAGAAGAAGATGGGAGCAAATCTGTAAGAATAATATAAAAATCTGCTGTCTCATACATTTTAGTTAAGTAGGCATTGCAGTTTAGTATGGAACAGCAGATTTTTTTTTTTGCACTGACAGGTTTGCTCCTATAGTAAAAGTTGTTCAGTTTGATGGGTAGAGTATTTGGTGTAAAGGTTCATGATACTTTTCCTTACATCCTGTATAGGGTCGTTCTTAATATGCTAACTCTTTTTCAAGGGGATGATCAGACCGTCAAACTGAAAAACTTTTTCTATGGCACTAACATCGAAATCGCCAAAAAAAATCGGCTGTTTCATAGTAAACTGCAGAGTTGTTCAGTTTAATGCGTAGTGTGGTTTAAAGTTTAAGGATACTTTTCCTTACACCCTGTACAGTCGTGAACGTGAGCATGTAAAAAGAATAAACTTAGTCCTAACCGTTTTCTAAAAAACAATTAAAACCGTCGCAACGAGTTCGCATTTCGCAACCCTGTCAATGTCCGTCCATGTCCGTCCTATAATAGACAGCGTCGAAAAGTTATGTCACTAGCGTCCGGCGTACGTCACCCGTTGTCACTCACGCCGCGTGTCGCTCTGACTCCTTGTCACGTTGTCATTCTGTCAGTACACGACCGCGGTCATTAGCTAATTGCACTCATCACCACGTTACTACTTGCTGTTAGTTGAGTCTTTATTACGTTGGTGTTTGATCGGTTTTGGTTTGATCGGGGAGTGACAGGGTTGGTAGTGCATAATTGTTCGCTCATTACATTATTAAGCACGCTGGCTTTGCTGACGGCTATTGTGTGCTGTTTAAAACTTTTGTTAATAGATTAGTGGATTTTGAACAACGATATACAGGGTGAAATTGATATCATTAGCATCCTTTTAAACTAGGAGTCTACCCATCAGACTGAGCAACTTTTACTATCGGAGCAAAGAGATCAAAGCTAAAATAAAAATCTGCTGTTCCATTGTATGCTACTTTTCCTTACATCCTGTATAGGGTCTTTCTTAAACATGAAGACGCTTCTCTATACAGGATCCTTCTTAATATGCTAACACTTTTTTAAGGGGATGATCAGACCCTCAAACTGAACAACTTTCTCTATGGCACCAACATAGAAATCGCGAACAAAAAAACAGCTGTCCCATACATTTGGCACTAGTAGTAGGTTTGGTTTGCAGTTTTGTATGGAACAGCTGATATTTTTTCGATATTTCGTTATTGGTGCTATAGAGAAAGTTGTTCAGTTTGATGGTATGATCATCCCTTTAAAAAGTGCCAGCATATTAAGAAGGATCCTGTATAGAGAAGCGTCGTCATATTAAAAGGAGAGCTTCATACCAATTAAACTTAACAATTTTCACTAAGGAGCCAAAATCGGAATTGCAAAAAAAAACTTCTGCTTCATACATTAGAGTCGTGTATGTTTTGCAGTTTTGTATGGAGCAGCTGATCCTTTTTGCGTTTTCGATATTGGCTCAACAATTTCGTTTAAACAAAAACCAATACAATATAACTGAATTACACAACGTCTTCCCAAAGGTCATAGAGTCTTTTGAGACCGAATTGAATATCACATAACCTATACAAGTAATACCCAGTGCCGTGGTGGTCCAGTGGCGAGTAACCTTTCCTGCCCTACAGGAGGCGATGGTTTGATCCCTGTCCAGGCCGACTCGTACCAATGAGTTTTTCGGAATTTATGTACGATTTGTAACACCACAGGCTTTTCGGTGAAGGAAAACATCGTGAGGAAACCTACATGCTTCAATTTCGAGGCATGTATTGTACCCACTGTCCATTATAAGTGGCGACGGGCTCACTGCCCGTCACACTGGACGGAGTTTTAGTACTACTAGTGAAACGTGGATGTTCTGAGGTGTCAGAATATCTCTAACTCCTCCTCGGGGAATATAGTCGTGAGCATAAGCTATCAATACAATACATTGTATCAAATGTTACACCTCTATAATTATCCGAGACAAATCACATTCATAACATTTTCACCGCATCCAACTTCAATCTGACACTATGACAGCACCGTGACATTCAAATTTACTATTTTGACACGTCGAACAATGGCATAAGCGTCATTATACATTGACATGTCATAAATCCTGTAATGAGTTAATCTGACATTTTGTATTGATTGACGTTGGACATACGACGGGTAGATTAAGTGATATTGCGATATTGCTTCGAGTTTTTACCATTATTATTTTGGATGTAGGAAAAAGTCACAAATACAGGATGTAACAAAACACCCTAGTAATACTTAAGGGGGTGCTTCAGACCATCAAACTGAACAACTTTCACTACAGAGAGAACAGATTGACGACTGCAATCTATAAGGCAAGGGTATGAGAATATGTATGTATGTATGTAGAAAGTTTAACTTCTTATGTGCGTACATACATTTTTATGACGTCTTCGAGCGAGCTTAGCTCGCAAAACGCTCTTAGTTTTTAGGGTTCCGTAGTCAACAACCCTTATAGTTACGCCATGTCCGTCTGTCCGCGGCGTAGCTCAGAGACGCTTAGTACTAGAAATCTGTAATTTGACATATTATTCACGCCGACATAGTGGTAAAATAAAATCTTGCAAACATTTTTTTAAGGTACCTACGAGAAACTACACGAAATGTGGGGCTGCCATTTTTTTTTCTTCTACCCCATGGTATGGTAGCGTATCGTTGGATAGGTCTATTAAAAATATTGTGGGTGTGGGTACTTTTTCGATTTAGGGAGCAGATAGCGAAATATTTAGCTTTGTTAGAGTCAAGTCCTCCCTGCCAGCTAAACGATTGTTTCTAGATACGTGAAAAACGAAACGCACTTCGCCGGTTTTTAGATTCTTTATTGTACACAACAGCAACACTCTTCTGATATTGATTGTACCTCACGTGCGTTTCTCAACAGATCAATCTGATTGACCGATGTCGACGTGATCACTGTCAATGAATGTCAATTAATTGATCTTAGTCATACCTTCACAATTACTTGTACTCTTATCACGATCTCAGTCTTATGTCACACGATACAAAGTTCGAAATTGATCGTTCTATGACATCATGATTACGTGATTCTTTATAGGTAATTGAATAATTATTTTATTGTTTGCAGAAGGCGATTGATTGATTAATATTTATTCGTTGTTTTTCACTTCTCTTTCGTTTGGAGATCAATTATTGTAGACAGTTTCAATTTAGATTTATAAGAATTTAAATTGATGTGGCATAGAGATCTCTGTTACTTTGTTATTTGACATTTGGTTTTTGCGAACTATGAATCACAACGCAGATTGTCTTATAGCTTAATCTTAGAGGTAGAGCTACTAGGTAGAGAAGAGATTGGCGAAAACTCTAGCAACGAAAGCGTAGCTCTTAACCCAGATGTTACTGAAACTATTTATTTTCTCTCATTCTCGCATATTTGTAGTATGTTTACTTAAATGCATAATAAGACCCGAAAAAAATACTGAAAAAATTCCAAACTACCTGAAAAATTCGGGCGTTATAACGGACGGTAGTAGTATCTGGGTTAAATAAGGTGATGATGATGATAATAAGATAAGATAAGATAAGATAAATATTCTTTATTAGATAATGTCATTTAAAACATGCTGAAGACATGAAATCCTAATGGTCCACCCGATTTTCTTCTTGTGAACGTACGAGGCGAATAAGGGATATAAAGTTTCTGATTCAGGGTGTTTGTGGGTGAAATGCCAGCCACCACTTTACACTTCATTTTATTTTCAGATCAAATCAAGTCTAATATACTTTATTTTACACCAAAACAAAACAAATACAAGAGGCACACAATAAGGCGGTTCAAATCAGCATTCACAATATGCTAAAGATAAAACATGCTACAACTGCATGTTTATAATTTTCTGCCAAAATCTATCGATGCGGACGTCTTCGGAGACAAACTGCACTGCTACAAGATCCACAAACATCTCTCACTGACTTTGTAATTTGATTGTGCCTATGTTAATTCTACAGTATCTCATTTCACCAGATCTCAATTGAGATATTTTTTAATTATTCGATGTATTTAAACTTATAAGAAATTTGTATATGACATAATTCATTTTAATGTAATTTAATTGTTATTCTATTCTATTCTATTGCATAATATTTTAGCACGCTGATCTTATTATTCAATGCGACTGTTAGACTATTTAGGTACTTAATTAGTAATAATTATCATGTAATTTGTGGTTGCCTATAAAAGGGTTAGCACCGTGCATGTTAATGATTAAGATATTTGTTAAAGAATTGTGTATAACCTGTTGGTAATCCTAATAAACAAATTAAAATTGAAATTTATTAATATAGTTGGTTGTTGTAGCATAGTTTCTGATCAACCTATAAGGGAAGGTCGTGAGTTTATGTATGAATGTGCAAAGTAGAGTGAAATGTAAATAGGGTAGTCAGCAAATCAAAATAGCGTTACAATGTTAGCACTGTAACTCTCGAGTGATATGTGACATGCGACGTGTGACAGATAGCCTCTGTTGTCATTAGGGTTGCCAGTTAACATATTCAATTAATATTTCTTTTAGTAGCGATGGCGGTTGTTACTTGTCACACTGGATACAGTTTGGGCACAATTGGAAAAAAATATAAATTAAATCTGTATTATACGTCATTCCAAATAAGGACGTATTTTCCGATTGCGGTATAACTTTCTGGCCAATTCTGATTAGCAAATATGATTTATTTATGAGAAAGATATACTATCCGACATATCTTGGATGTTACTAAAGCTTTTCTAAGTGTAAGTAAGAGGAAGTGTTTCAAATCTCTGTTTCTGTAATACAAAATAGCCTTAAAATTTCGTGGTTATTTGGAATGTAGTATAGTAAGCTCCAGTTTTACAATAAAATGTGGATATTTTAAATATGTTACCTATAATATTTTTGGTACCTATCTACCTCCTCGAGAAATATAGTGAAATACCACTGAAGCTGTCACTCCTCTAATATATAATAGATTTTTTTAATATACAGTATATTAAAAAAATATATATCTAGTAGGTGCTAAAATTCATTATTATAATTAGTTAGAATAAGTTTCAAACAAAACAAACGAACTTTGTACTTGCCTATAAATAAAATTCTAAAATTTGAGACAGCCGGATATAATGTCAATTTATACCCGGACGAGGCAACCCTAAAAGTGACAGATCACCCGGGTGACGTGACACCCGCGTGGGGGTGACCGGGTGACAGCGGCGGGACAGCCCTGATTTATTATCTCTGACTACTTTTGCTACTGTTTATAATTTCGTTCTTTACTCTTGCTTGTCCAAAAGTTACTCGGTAATATTTATGGCAGTAAAAATCTAATTTCTCTTTAGTACGAATTTTAGATTAGTCATCGTTTTGAGTCCGACAGTTTCATTTGTCATTATGTAAAACAAGTTATTTGAGCAGTGTTTTGTTTTATCGTATCGAATACATTAATGTTTCGATGGTTTAAATCATTGACCAAGAAGTTTTACGCCAGTAGACAGAACGTCAGCGTAATTGCGTATGAGATAGCGATATGGAGTTGGACAATTTGAGTTTCAGGGATAGGATAGGGGATACATATGCCCAGCCATAGTACAACAATATGGTTAAATCGCGCGTCGATAAGGACAGCAATAAGGTAGCGATTTCAACTAATATGCAACCGTAGACGGAGAACTAATAGAGGTCGGAACGTGTTTTGTCAGATTCACTCAATAAGAGATAAAAATAAAAAAAATAGCTTTAGTTAAAATTGGATAGGAGGACCTTATTTCTGTTCTTATGAACGTAACCACTTTTTTGTGCCTGACTCAATGTCACTTATACAACGTGTTAATGAATTAACGCAAAACTAGAAAGTAGTTTGTTTAGAATCGAGAGCAGAATTGAATTATAATGTTTTCAACATCGTTTTTTTTTTTCAAAATATTAATTATTTCTTTTTTAGAAAATTTAAAATGTATCCACGAGCACGCTACCGCTTTCATTCATTGCTGAAATGATAACAAATTATTTTAGCCTCCAAACTTAAAATGCGAATAACATTAAATTTTAACTATGAAAATAATGAAAATTTTGTTTCAATCGAATTATTTTGTTATAAATCATCTTTAATGAATAAGCGCAAACCTAACACACCCAAGGTGTGTTAGGTTGTAAAAATTGCATAGGGTTCGCTATCTCATACGCAGTTACACTGACATTCTGACTAGCAGCGTAAGCGAAAAAAAAATCTTGAAACTCTTGTATGAAACTATTTTTGAGTGATTAGGAGAAACACGTACAGACCTCTATGTCTCCTCCCTCTACGGTTCAAATACCTATTCGAATGATCAGGAAGTTGGAAATAGGTATTGTCTATACCTGGAGTACAGACTGCCTAACAAGCGCTGAAACATGAAAATACTCCTTGGCGGTCGGTAATGTTCACCCTTCTTTCGTACGTTTTTATCGTCGTTGTTGGTTTGTTAATTTCTGTTTTGACAGAAAGAGACAAACCTAAAGTTTGAAACATCGACGTACGAAAGGTGGTTGAACAGAACAGACCGCCATGACCAATTTTCGTGTTTCAATGCTTTTAAGGAGAATTTGTATCCTTTATCATTCTAAATCCATGCGAATTTTCTATATTCAAAATATTTCAATCCATAAACTGAAAATTTCTGAATGAAAACTCTTCCTCTTATGGTAGAATTATCTCACTTCGAGGTCCAAACAAAACGTCCGTCATGCCTAATACAAACATAAATAGATAAAACACCAACTCAGATTCATTCTCCAACCCAGACATCACATTACCTAGACAGGACACATTTCAATGCGCTTCGCTTCGCTCCGCTTCGCTCCGCTTCGCTTCACTTCGCTCCGTAACGACAAGATACCGGGCAGACCGTGCAACACACGCGTCCTAATTGACACGTCTAGTCTGCCGGCATCGGAAACTGTAGGGATGTCACTTGTCAGATGTAGCTTTATCGATGAAATAAAAAACTAACTATATTATATAGTGAGGACCTGATACAAGTTAATGATACTTTCAAGATAAAAAGAAATTGAATACTTCAAACAAAACAATACTAATTAACGGTTAAAGCGATCTTGGATCAGACCACTAAATTTCCTCAACTACATATCGTACTGAGCGACTAAAAGGATATGAGCTCCTTTGCTTTGTTGTCCAAAAAAACGGTAAAACTATTCACAAAATGAGGTCCAGAGGAACCCGATAGTTATTAGTTTATTTCTCTTTACTGTCTTGGAACCTGTAACGAATAAAAACACAAAAGAGGATAAAGAAAACTTTAATTCACCTTAATAAAAGCAAAACAGCTGTTAGAAAAACAATGCTGCACAGAAAAATATTTCTGACATCAGAAATATTTAATAAAGTTTATATCCTAAACCCTAAAGCACCGAATAACACCACAAAAGAGGAACCGCATCCTATTACAATGTAATGTAACCTATCCGCAATAAGGCAATGTAAGTATAGCCATGTAAAATGTTTTGTACAATTAATTAATCAATCAAATCAGCTCACATCTATGTATTGCTAGACTCAGGCCTTCTTTCTATAGCGTCATTCCTTATGATCCTGTGCCAATCTAATCCATTTCTGACCCGTGATCCTACACTATTGCGCTATAATCAATGACGTTTTACAAATAGACGTGTCATACAGTCATACGCCAACATCATTGCACTTTAAAACGGCGCGATATAGTGAGATTTAGCCCGTACACTAGACGGCGCGTGACTATGTGAAAGACGGGCATTTACCTTACTTTTTTGATGCCATTTTGGAGCGCAGGCAACGCATCTACATTTAAAACATCTCAGACTATAATATCGATAAACGAACGCCCAGCACTAGTCACAGGGTGACAGCACAAGCAGAAGACGGAAGCAATGGCGCGAACAGTCAAGACTCGGTACTGTCAGGACGCGACAAGTCTCGCGTCGCAGCACAATGCGCGTCAGTAACCTGTCCACACCTATCTGATGTACTTACAGTTGGAAACGACATGTTAAATGACCAAGTTCATTACTTTGTAAAGGCCTTTGCGTCTATTCTGGACAATTCAAACTGTTATGGTTGTGCCGTATTCTTATTTATAACTGACGAAGACTAGCTGTGTGGTTTTGACGTATAATATACTATTTTATTTCTTCTCGTGGGTGCAGACGAGGTAATTAAGAGATAACGTTTCATCATCATCTCCTTAAAAAAGTGTCAGCATATTAAGAAGTACTCTGTATTTATGACCAGCTAGCATTTTGGGGACCTGTCTAGCCAGTTGTGTTTTGGCGAAGCTTACATGCGGAATACATTTAGTTCATTGCCATTGACGAAGTCTGCAACGGATATAAAACATACATACGTTACTTATTAAAAATGTTACCTTGATAGAAAAATGGCGCGTTTAATTGTGCCGCCATAGCCGTCTCACTCTTAGCATTGCTTGACGCGGACTCATTATCATCATCATTTCAGCCGATGGACGTCTACTGCCGGACATAGGCCTCCTGCAAGGTTCGCCACAACGACTGGTCCTTCGCTGCCCTCATCCAATAGGTTCCCGTCGCCTTCACCAGGTCGTTGGTCCACCTTATGTGCTTTCCAGTACGCGGTCGCCACTCGAGGCCCCCCAAAGGCCATCGGTTCTGCGAGCAATGTGCACCGCCACACTTTAGTTTAGCAATTCTTTAGGCTATGTCAGCTACTCTGGGTCTTCTGCGGATTTCTTCATTTCTGATTATGACGCGGCCTATTGAAGAAATACCCAATTAGGTCTTTTTCGAGTCTTCAGTTTGCGGGCTAGTAACATATCTGCTTCTTTTTGGTATAATATCATTGATCTTACCTATGTCCTTGTATTTCTGAAACAAGTTATTGTTGTAACTGATGCGTCCCATTATGTGTGAGGTGAAGGAGTCAAGTTCATTTGTACTTGACACTATTGTTTGTGAAATAGACGAATTGCTGACTGAGAACGAGGTGGTTTTCAAGTCATTTATAATACTGCTCACAATCTAATGAGGCATGAAAGTCAGATTTAAAAGCGTAAGAAAAACTTTAACTCGGAGACTATCACTAAAACTGTGTCCCTAATTTTATTGGTTATTTATGTTATGAATGTGTTTTATTAAGTACGAGTAGTAATATTAATAAACAAAAATTTTTAGTTTTTTATCACGAGATAAATTTTAAATTTTAGTGTGTTGACATGATTTATTTTTAATTTTGGTATATTTCTAGGGCCAAATTGGCTTTTAAATGATACACCGAAAAAAATATAAATTCTCAATTAGTCCCGGCTCAAACCGTAAAACGACTGGGCTAAAGGGTCTACTTCGACTTCGTAAGAGATTGTGATGAACATCAAGTAAGGCATCCAGGCCTTCGAAGGTGGGTGTATAGAGCTGGCCTGAGACTGGGATGCTTGGAGGATGCAGGGAGGTTTGTCTTGCTTTCTGATAAATTTGACCGTGGATTTAGCAAAATTCTCTGGGTAACTCGCCGTTTGTAGCATCTACCGCACATGCAATCAAAATTAATACAGATCATAAGAAACGCACCTTCTTCCCCTGTCAAACGCTACTAGTCCCAATTATACAGGTGTGGTTTTGGTCAGCAATGCCTATTTAGGGGTGCTTTAGATCATCACACTGAACAACTTCCACTATGGAGCCAACATCAAAATCTCGAAAAAAACACCAGTTTCATACAAATCTGCTGTACCAAAACAACTCGACTCAAATGCTATACATTTGAGTCGAGTTGTGCTGACAGCTGATTTTTTTTTCACAATTTCGAAGTTGTTTCACTAATGAAAGTTGGTCATTTTGATGGTCTGAAGCACCCCCTAAATGCGCGTCGCTGACCAAAAACACAGCCTGTATATCGTAATATCCTTCGAAGTTACAGCACTCGGAGTGGAAAATGTATACAAAGCGAGCGGGTAAGATTCGATGTCACAATAGGATAGTAACAATATTCTCAGTAATAATACCTATTTCATGTAATCGTGACTTTTGCAGATTATAATCTAATAGTTTTAAATTGGTCAATTAAATAATTTATCTTATTATATCATCTGTAATAGATTAATTGGCATAGATATTAAGGTTACTGAAATAATCAAAACATAGATCTGATTGACGATTACTGTCATGATTATTTTTAAACATGTTACGGATATCTTGGCAAAATATCTTTGGGCGATATCATGATAATATTTTATACGACATACTGACATTATAGCCTATGTACAAGTAGGTACTTCCTCGAGCGAGCTCCATAGAAACGAAGTAAGACTATATTTTGAATTTGAATCAATTAAGTTCAACACCCTGCATAAAACGTGTTAATAAATACGCGCAAAACCTCATGTAACCCAACTGAAAACCCCCGTGTCCCTAAAATACTGTGTCGGAGATCCAAATAAATAATTTTCTTTCTTTTCTTTCAACTGATTTATAACGAAATAAATGCATAGAAAAAATTATTTCTTTTTTTTACTAATTGAAATTGAATGTTATTCGCATTTTAAATTTCTATGCAAAAATGATTTTTTTATGATTTCAGCAATGAATAGAAGCGTGCAAATGGATACATTTTAAGAATCTTGTTATAGTAAGTAGGATGAATGTGCCTGTGCGGTGGGTTAATTTAATTTACTATTAAATAATTTATTCGTATATATACGAACAAATTATTTATTATTTAAAAAAAAACCTATGTTGAATCCTTGATAATCAGATTTTGCTCTCGATTCTAAACAAACTATTTTATAGTTTTGCGTTTATTCATTAACACGTTGTATAAGAAATAATTGAAATATCAAGTCAGTATTATACAGTAATACCCCGACTTACGCTACCCCGTTTTACGCGAATTCGAAGATACGCGGTTTTTCATTTTGATTGCCGCGCGCATCGGCTCTCTCGCTCCGCCCACTCAGTGTTCAATTTGCGACAGGTTTAAAGAGCTAACAATTGACGAGGTTATAGAAATGCGTAAGTATGAGCAAGACATTGAACAAACTGATTCGCTAGACCCAGTTGAATCGGTAAATCAAATGACAATTGCAAACTTAACCGAAGGGCTTAATTCAATTGAAAAGGGGTTACAAATTTTAGAAAAAATTGATTCTAATGAAGAACGCGTTTCTACTACAAAACGAGGGATAAAAAAATTACTGGTATGCTACGAGGAAATTTTGAAAAGAAGAAAAATTTAACTCGTCAGGCAACATTGTTAGAATATATGAAGCCTTCGACATCAAAATAACTTCGGTTTAGCTTACTTTATTCATAACAATGTAATATTTTGTTATTATCCTCCACTTTATTAAACATTTTTCTTCTAAATTATTGTTTTCTTTAAACTCTGGTCCCGATTAAACAAACTTTATATGTACCTATTTATATGCAACGTTGAACCACGACTTACGCGAATTCGACTTACACGGCAACCGCTCGGACCCACCTATCGGTTTACAGTAATACCCCGGACTTACCACGTAAGTCCGGGGTATTACTGTAATCAAACTGAACAAAATTCTGAAAGAGGATATGAAGAATATCATCAAACTCAACAATCACCATCGTTGTGCGTATATGTGTGCTTTGTATTTCTGATTACTGTCATCGACCCTAGTTATCTCGACCATGTGTAAGTACTAAGTTTAATTACTGCTTGATTACTGTATTGGGGTTAAACTGTGATCAAAAAGTAAGTACTGATATTGATCTATATGATTAATAGCTACGTATAACATGTGAAATGATTAATGTAATAATTAGTTTGACTTACAAGATTGTGCGATCTGATGACGTAGGATAATACTATATGAAAGGTAAAAACACCGTAAAGTTAACGATCTTGATATCGATATTCTTGATATTATACGTAATTGCTTATTACAAAAAATATTGAAAGATGTCATAATTTGATTTATAGTGGTAAAAACACCTGAACACCTGATGGTCTGAAAAGAAAGATGATTCCGTGCTTCGGATGACGCGTTAAGCCGTGGGTCCTAGCTAATATATCTCGTGGTATTAGTCGTTAAGTAAACACCACGTCAGAGGGCCGTAAGGCGGTATGAAAGAACTCTGACACTAGGGCTTGCCCACACGATAAGAGAAGTGGTAAAAACTACTCGAAATATTATTTTCAAATCCAAAGTCAAAATAATGTATTCAATATAGGAGCTTGAACGCATATTTTATAGGCGGCAAACGAGCCGAAGGAGATGAAAGAATTATTTGTATGAAATTCTATGTCATCTCGCACACTTATCCGCGGCGAATAGGACGAATCGTCTAAAGAATTAAAAGAAAATTCGTTTCGTTCGCCTCCTTCGGCTCCTTCATCGCAGATATGCCTCCGCCCAAACGTCAAATCTTTTTTTGAAGCTACCACCACTGTTGAGTCACGTTGCAGGTTCTGACCCGAGAACTTGTCTCGCGTGTTGTCCGCGCGTCGCGTCTTTGCCTGCCACGAGGCTCTGCATTCCTTAATCTCTTCTTGTTCTTTATCAAAAACAATCCCTGAGATTAGGATAGATACTCCCACAAACTACTTGACATTGGCGGAAATGCGGTGCTAACGCACAAGCAAAAAGTCCATTAATTATAAATGAAAAAAAAACACCACTGCGTCGGAACGTGTTGTCGCTGTAGAGAAGATTCGTCCAGAAACTCAACAACATAAAACGACGTAAATCTAGTACCTACTATATAGGGTCCAACTTAATATGCTGACACTTTTTTAAGGGGATGATCAGACCATTAAACTGAACAACTTTCTCTATTGGACCAACATCGAAATCGCGAAAAAAAACAGCTGTCCCATACATTTGGCTCGAGTAGGTTCGCAGTTTTGCATGGGACAGGTGATTTTTTTTCTCGATTTCGATGTTGGTCCAATAGAGAAAGTTGTTCAGTTTGATGGTCGGATCATCCCCTTAAAAAGTGTCAGCATATTAAGTTGGACCCTATATAGTAGGTACTAGATTTACGTCATTTTATGTTGTTGAGTTTCTGGACGAATCTTCTCTACAGCGACAACACGTTCCGACGCAGTGGTGGTAGCTTCAAAAGAAGATTTGACGTTTCGGTGGAGGCATATCTGCGGCGAAGGAGCAAAAAGTCAGCATATTAAGAAGGACCCTGTATATTTCGCATTTCTTTGAAGTCTTTCCGAATATAAAAAATAATTAGAACTACATCCATCATTAATTATCTTGTTATTTTAATCGCTGTCGACCTAATTGTACTGAGTTTTGCTCTAGACAAATCATAATGTGTCTGAAATTTGATTTATGAAGATGATCAATAATATTTTGACAATGTTGGGTGATAAGAGTGTTAAAGAGTCGTGGTGATCAACGGCTAGAGTCGCGCTGCAAGTCCGGCGGAATACGGACGCGTGCGTATCGGCGCGTTGGGCTTGCACGTGGCTCCACCATTTTGTGAACTCTTTTGTGTTTTAACCTTAAAACAATCACTTGTGATTATAAACTACTTACATTGGCAAAACTGCCACGCTAGACTTAATTAATACTACTCATCATTTTCCTTCGTATACTCTCCACATAACGATACATTGGCTCAATTGTGATAACACATCGGATGCCACTAAACAAAAAATTGAATCGAATTGATCAACGGCTATCAGAATCCTTTTTGCTACAGGGGTGGCAGTTCGATCTAACAGTATAAACCAGAATTTGTATCAATGAGAGAGTAAACATCGTAAGGAAATCTGCGTGGTTCAATTTGGAGGCGTGTATTATACCCAGTGTCTATTACAAATGGCGACGAGCTCACTACCCGTCACACTGGACAGAGTGTCGGTACTACTGTGAAACGTGGATGTCCTTAGGTTGCAAAATATCTGTGACTACCCCCTCGGGGAATAAAGTAGTGAGCATATCAAATCAAAAATCAAAATCATATTATTCACATAACTCAAATCCATATAATGTTATTAACAATGATCTTATAAACTATATTAGTAATAAAAACAATAATGAGAAAACATTCCAACAAAAAGATGTAGGCAGTCACAAGGTGGCATACAAGGGCACCCAGCGTTGCAACATTGGGGAGTCCCATCTGTTTCCAAACGAGCGCAGGGTGCATATGCATGCATTATGCTATATACCTACGATTTGTAATACCACTAGGTTTTTGGGGTTCCGAAGTCAAACAAGGAACCCTTATTAGTTGCATCCATTTCGTCTCCACCTCAACTACTCTCATTTTTGCACATATTGAAACTAAATTTGCATGGCATGAAGACAGATAAATAGTAATCCTTAAACAGAAATGTGGTAATTAAAACGAAAACAATTTTTTTGACTCCACCCCTTCATTACAACGAAAAGGGGGTTGAAGAAAAATCGTTTATCTACGATAGAGATGTCGTTAGATAGTGTTATAAAAACATTATTTTGTACTAAGTAATTTCAGGATATAATGTTATTTTTTGGAATTTTCTGGGTCTGTGTGTGTGTATGAGTATGGCGTACTTCCTCTCACTCTTATTCGTGATAGGAGGCCTTTGCCCAGCAGTGGGATCCTACAGGCTATAACTCAACCTAACTTAAGGCCCCGATCTCCTAGAAATCTATGTTCTTGCAGATTTAGATTTAATTAAAATGATTGTTTTTGTTTTTTTTGTTTTTGACTAATTATTAGTTCTCTTGTAAGTGATTTAAGTGCGACTTCGCTAAACGATAATACTAATAGAAAAATAAACTATTTTAGCTGTAGTCGAATTCTTAAAATTGTTTAAATAAGAAAACTAAAGCATTTCTCAAAAAAGTAACCAGATAAGATTATTGTAGACGATTAGAGGATAAATTTTATCAGAATTTATTTTGTGTTTTGTCATAATATCAGCGTGGTGTGATTTTCGAACGAAAACACGTTGGCCAAACAATCTGTCGAGCTTCCTTCTTAGGCGTTTCAATCACTAGTTGAGAGTCATACAAGTGATGGATGTTCTTAGTCATTAATCACCCAATGCTGAGGCTCATCGCTCACTGTTGGAGGAAAAATGAGGATACTATTGTAGTTAGAGTTTGGTTTGGTTTCAATGTAATCTGTTCTGCTATATTTCAAAGTTCTTGAAAGAAATCGGAGAGCGTCAAAGGGCGCGTTTCGCGGCGCGTTGAGCTAGGTATAAGCATAGGGACACCCAATTATGAGGATCCATGTCTAGGTCCCCGCACGGAAGACATACGATGTTGTTTACCGCTGAGCTTTTCAAACTTATGTACCTATACATAATTCCGAATGCTCTCAAACGGTAAGGAAAACATCGTGAAGGAACCTGCATACGCTAAAGAAAAAAATCTTTTTCGTATGTTTAGTCCACCAATCCCCATTGGGCACACGTGGTGGATAACTTAAGTCATCCACATTCACACACGATCAAGAATTGTTTAATGAACGTAGTATGTGCCTGTAGGCATCTGCCTATCCCCTTGAAATAATAGAGTGAGTTATAAATTATGAACAAATACTGAAAACAATGACAATTATTTAAAAAAAATTAAATGGTGCCTTTTTTCTTATCTCCTATTTTTTTAGCGCGGCTGTCAATCAAACTTGAATATTATAATATTCAGAACTATAGTTCTGAATAAAGTTATAAACAATACTTGTTAACACATGTATATCTCTAAACTCAGTCCGAACGGAGATATAAAGGCTTGAAGGATATATTTTCAACTTCAAGCCTTTATATCTCTGTTCGGACTGAGTTTAGGCATATACTCGTACATATTAGAACACGTTTTGTTTGGTACTTTATTCAGAACATAATATTTAAGTTTGATTGCTGGCCGCGCCAAAAACAACGGCGAAAAATATAGCGCCAACCTTCCAAACAAAACCTGCATTGTCTTTTGTGTTTCTAGAAACAGGAGTGGAAGCATTAAATCAACCAACCTTTTATCACTACCAAGCCAACACAAATACAAATTAAGACACATTTAAACCTTTCAACCCAATTAAAAACGACAACATTAAAAACCGTCAATCAAATTTAATTCCCCCAAAATAGCGCGATGACGTATCACGGCGCCCTGCGTCAGGCTTCAATCTTTGCCAAGCACCTTTACCGTTGCCTACTCCTTTAAGTTGTGATGCTTAAGGGTCAGATTGGGACTTATCAGGTGCAGAAACGTTGGTTAAATGATATGATGAATGGCGCGGTCGTTAATCACTGCGGCGGGTCATCATTCATCGTCACTTGAGGGGTGGGGGGACAAGATGTCGGCAGAGTAAAGGATGGAGTGAAGACTCGAAATTATTTGTGTTTAGAATTGTTAGGGTTGGGTTTCTAACGGTAATATATAGACTACCTAGATACTTCTTTTAGGGATTTTGAAGCTATCGTCAAGATTTGTGAAGACATGGTTAATAATGTTGATGTCCTTCTTAATACGCTGACAGTTTTTTAAGACCACAACTGGAAACATGCTGGGGTTCATTATACATACTATGAATTAAGAAGGGCCAAATTAGTAAATTAAAAAGATCGAAATCCTTTATTTTATTCCATCCAAAAATGCATTCCACATAAGACAATTTTGAACTTAAAGGGAATATAATCGAAGCGCGCTCCATACAAACGAAGTCTGATATTTTCAATACTAACCAATTAAAGTCAATGAAATTTTTCAGAAACAATCTAGAAACTAAACATTTTAACGAAAATCTGACTTCATAAAATCACAGAGATTAGATTCTAGATTGTTTCTGAAAATTTTCTTTGACTTTAATTGGTTAGTATTGAAAATATCACCAGACTTTGTTTGTATGCAGCGCGCATTTACGCGTTCGGAATAAACTTCTCTTAAGGTAGTAGCTATATAAAATGCATCTGATTATCCGATCATTAATTATAAGGGTGGATGCATATCTATCCACAGCGAAGGAGCCGAAGGAGGCGAACAAAACGAATTTCCTTTTAATTCTTCTGACGATTCGTCCTCCGCGGATAAGTGTGCGATGTGTCATAGAATTTCATACAAAGAATTCTAAAATTCGATTCATTCGCCTCCTTTGGCTAGTTTGCCGCGGATAAATATGCGTTCACCTTAAGGTAGCATGCATATGCATATGCTCACAACTATATTCCCCGACGGAGTAGTCGACATATTCTAAACATAGTTAGCGTGTTTACTGTACTAAACACTAGCAAAACTTGTAGTAAAGTAACTGATCACCTCGAAATATGATCACGAGTACACGTGTAAATACTTTAAAATTATAAATACAGTCATAAAATAGTATAAATAAAGGAAACCGCATAATCATTATCTTATCACTGATCAAATATTATTATCAAAACAAATAAAAACTTGTCAAAAATTATGAAAGCTATTTGATAAGACTAAATGCAATACAAATATTGGAGTGGACGTAGAACAGAGAAAGCAATAGAAGAGCCAAGTGGTTAAACAAATAAAAGGTTTAAAAATTTCTTAGAGATAGAGCAGCATGAAATCGCATTTATTATGGATAGTCCAACATTTGCTTTTGCTAATTTCCTATAGGTTTCTTATGGAAAATGGTTTAGTATCATGGGTACAATACAATTACCCTTTAAATTGTTGCAACTGTTCACCGTTAGGGTAAAATAAAAACAATAAAAATTAAAATGCAACGCGATTTTGTTTTATGTTTAATAAGAAAAACAAAAAACCCGACAGCCACAAAAAAATAGTAACTGAAAAGAGAAAAACAAGCTGTATAATCATAAACCAGATATACCAACTTTGTTTGTGCAAATAAAATTTGAATGTTATAAGGTATCGCAAACAAAGATAAATTACAAAACCTACCTTTTTGTTGGTTATTGGTTTGTACCTACAATATACCTACCTAATAACATTCAAATTATATTTGCAGAAACAAAGTTGGTGTAGCTGATTAATGATTATAGAGCTTCTTTTTCTCTTTTCATAAACATATATATGTGGGTGTATAAATATTTTAAACCTTATTTAATAAGGTCTAAAAGCAAAAGTCAAAACAAAACATAATCGTTTTATTGCATCAAACAGTGGCAAAGTGAACGCACCGCGTTCAAAATATCAAATAATTCAAATATTTGGGCAGCACTCATCGATCACACACCGATGATGGATGGAGTCGTTTCCTACGACGACCCTTTAAAACGACTCAACTTCCTCCCCAAATCATTCTAAATTCAATCTTGTTTAATACTCCTTTAGATTAAATTTTAGTTGAGTTGAAATGTCGGTTTGTGTAGGGATAATAAGTAGGGTTGTCTCTAATAACTGGTAGGTCAGTACAATTGTAAAGGGGCCCCTGTTTGGTTGATCGACATTATCGTTTATGTTTCACTTAGTAATAATTTATTGGGTCCCAAGACTTATGGATTAGATAAATTGTTAATTGATGAGTTTTGCGACTGGTTCTTAGTGTGTGGTAAATGTTTACTCTATTTTTTGTTAGTCGTTTAAATACTTTATGGCTGTTTCAAAATTTTCTAGCCTTCCTAAAAATTTATCTGATAATAAAATAAATTGAACAGTTCGTTTCATTATTAAAAGAAAAGTAAACATTTACAATAATTAATTCTAAAAAGGAATTCATATCCTATCTTTTGAACTACATACAGGGTCCTTCTTAATATCCTGACACTTTTTTGAGGGGATGATCAGACCATCAAACTGAACAACTTTCTCTAGAGGACCAACATCTAAATCGCGGAAAAAAAATCAGCTGTCTTTTATTTTGGCTCGTGCAGTTTTGTATGGAATAGCTGAATTTTATTTTGTGATTTTGATGTTGGTTCCATAGAGAAAGTGATTCAGTTTGATGGTCTGATCATCCCCCTACAAGAGTGTCAGCATATTAAGAAGGACCCTATATATTTGCGGCATATTCTGCAAATGGAACCATCTCATAAACTATCCCTCTTAGTTGCCTCATACGATTCCACGAGCAAAGAACGGAATGTATTTTACACCAGAAACTAGTGTTTTAGGCCAGATTGATCTGACCTTACAGAAAATGACAAAAAATATGAAATGCCAGCATTTCTAAACAAAATACAAAAACAGAATAGAACAGAAGACAAGTAAACAGAAGTTAAATACAAATAATTAAAGTAGAAAAAGTCATAATTCTTAACCCGTACATTCTAACTGTGACAGTTAACACCTCAATTTACTGGTCATAAATGATAAACTCGCCGCTTCTTGTTAAAATATACATTTAAAAAAAAGGTAAATAAAAAGTATAAACATTGAAATACGAGGAGAGATAATGGACTGACAGCGGCGCAGGACCATATTTTTTAATCTCCACACGTATCAAATATTTAGAGAGGTCTGTCTTTAAGTATGTTGCGTGGAAATAACGTTTTATTTTAATTTTGATGAGCATTAAGAGAAGTTTATTCCGAATGCGTAGATACGCGCTACATACAAACGAAGTCTGGTGATATTTTCAATACTATTTATAATTAACTCAATGAAATTTTGCAGAAACACTCTAGAAACAAATCTCTATTCCTGTATCGTGCCCGATTGTTGTTAAAATATACAGTTTTAATGCTAGGATTAATTTATGATTTGTATGGAAATCTTTGAGGCACTGTAACTTTAAAACTGTACATTTTAAGGAAAATCTGGCACAATACAAGCATAGAAATTTGTTTCTAGATTATATCTGCAAAATTTAATTGAGTTTAATTGGTTAGTATTGAAAATATCACCAGACTTCGTTTGTACGGAGCGCGCCAACAGTAATATACCCTTAAGCCGAAAAATAAAAGAACCTATTATAGCATAACTAACGTTTAAATACCTATTAATACATTCCTTATCTATTGCTGCTTCGACTAATCCACATAATATAGGCAAATTGATATAATATAAAAATTTATGTAAACGTACTGTCAGTCGGAAAAGTACAAGCTTACTTCTACAGAATTAAATTAGAGACGCACTTTAAAAAAGTCGAATCGATCTAAGATACAACATTAAATAATACCGAAAACATTCTTGATAAAATACAAAGCCAAGACACGATCAAAGACTAGTCCAACAAAAATATACATCGAAATACATATTTTAATAACATATACATGATGTGTCTGTACATTGATATTACATAATATTAGCAAATTGGTTCCTATTAATGGGATTACCTACTATGTAAGAAAGAAAGAAATTATTTTTATTTTCATACACAACAAACCACACTGACATAATGTTATGTTTATACATAAAGATTATTTTTGGACTTATTAGTGTATGTTTGTATGTGTACTCAATTAAAAACTGCTGAACGAAGCGGGATGAAATGCATACTGCTTAAAGTAGAGTAACTTTTTAGTTTTTTTAATTATAAATATTGGACTTTTGCTTATGCATTAACACTGCATTTCTGCTAACATCAAGTAGTTGGTAAGAGTTTACATCCCAAAGGCGAAACCTCTTATCAAGCTCAAACGCAAACCACGCGAACACCACCATGCAAATTATACAATCGCTCGCGACAAAACTTGCAACGTGACTCAACTGTTAGAATTTTATATTATTGTAAACATAACGTTAGCTTAAGAATTTATAATGTAATCGTTATTAAGTCGTGTTATGTTGTAGAGTTTCTGGTCGCATCTTCTCTACAGCGACAACACGTTCCGACGCGGTGATAGTTCTAAAAAAAAATTTGACGTTGATAAGTGTGCTGCAAGCTTATATTGAATAAATTATATTGACTTTGACTTTGAGTTGTTAATTGTTATTATTTTCATCACAATTGACTGAGAAGAAAAATATAAGATATTAAACTATTCAAGTACGTGTTTAATTATACGCGTAGAAAGCCGCGGGGGCAACTAGTGTCAAAATAAATACACAACCAACCTATCAACACTTTTATTTGTCACACATTCTGTTCAAACACGAGGAGTTAAGGCGCCCGTTACCGACTCCCGATAAGAATATTTTATTTTTATTGTCATCTGTACTCGGTGGCAATTCCGTAATGACTTTTGTGGTGATATTTTCCCCTTAAGTGTACTGATAAATGGTGCCCATATAAAATGTGATGTTGATAATAAAATAAAAAATATCTGCCGCCGACATTTTTATGTTTATTTTGAGTGTATTTATGTAAATAAGTGTGGACTGTTTTGTTTAGATTGCTTTTAAAATTAATTTGAAGGAAGTTTTTTAGCTGCGTTTTATTTTTGACGATATTAAAAAAATACTTATATACTTTTTCTAGATACTAAAAAGTAAAAAAGATTCTTTTATATTGGCTTATTAATATTAGACTGTAAAGTTAGTAAAAAAAAGTTTCCTTTACATCATAGAGTAAAAGAAAAGATGCTACACTCCATTGACACCGGAATAAGCACATAATCCCGTCTCATAGATGGTGCTGACTCCTTGTCCGCGAGTAAATGAATTGCTAATATACGCTAAGAAATTAGTCTTCCAATATTATGAAACAAACCAACTAAGTAAGAGAGATAGCTTAGGTAACTGAAAAGAGTAAGTTCGAAATTGTTGCTGTCGAAACTCACGGGCAAGGAGTTATACCTAATAGAGCGAGCCATACCAATTGTAAAGTGTCCACTTTTTTGACGTTTAGGTTTGAGTGTGTGGTGTCAAGTAGTATGGACAAAAGGCACCAAGTGACATATGGCCTTATCTTTACGGTCACTTTTCACACACACTAGCTCAAAAAAAGTGGACAGCCGCATAAACAAATATCTATAGTTCCATCTCCTTCTACTATTAAAGGTACGTCATAAGACAAAAGAGACTAACTACAATCGTAAATTTATGCGGATTCTATGGAGATCCTTCCTCTGAGAGTATAGCACTCTTCTTGTCTTTTAATCTATGCTTTACATTAATAAATTTTATTATCTCAAAATTATGGCAATGAGTTTGTCAATCTCCAATATAAATAGCAAATGTGCTTGACGTTGTTCTGTAATCTATACTTGAGTGATATGGACTGTTTTTATACAAAAACACACGATTGAGCCATCATACATGGTGGAGCTTCGTGGCAGGCCGGAGAGCAAGCAACCGAATTTATTTTTTTAGTTTGTTCTCGTAGTTTTGTTAGGTTGTAACGAAGGGCGGTGATACTCCTTATACAGGTAATTGATATCATTAGCATCCGTTTAAAATAAGAGTCTAACCACCAAACTGAACAACTTTTACTATAGGACCAAAAAGAACGGAGCAAAAAAAATCTGCTGTTGCATTTGAGTCGAGTAGACATTGCAGTTTAGTATGGAATAACCGATTTTTTTGTTGCTCCGATCGGTTTGCTCCCATATTAAAGTTGTTCAGTTTGATGGATAGTCTCTTCGTTTAAAAGGATTCTAATGATATCAATTTCACCCTGTATACTATGACCAATCTTATATCCTGTCTTGTCTGCCAGGACACTTGTATGCATAATGGTATTCTCCGAGAAGCATAATAATGAGCTAAAATTTATATAAAATGACAAACCATGACTACAATTCGACAGAAGAATATCTGTAAAAAGTTATAACACTCTTAAAATCAAATTAATTTAGTTTGATAAAAAGTTTGGTTGTAGCAAAGTATTTTACGACTCCTAAAGTGAGTTTCATCGAATATTAAAAGTGCACAAAAGCTACATTTATATTATTTTGAAAACCACAATCGTAACGTAAATAAATCACTCACGTTTCCTACAAATGCAACAAATATAATATTCAATATTTTTTTTGCAATTGTCCCTTTACGTACTTTATAAAGTTGCCGACAGTTGACCACCCACTAACACTTGCTTGACAATCGACCAATCCATTACCATTACCAATCCATTACTTGTACACACCACTTTAAACCAATCTTAGACATCCTTTATCCATCCTCACTCCAAACAAATTTCATCTTAAACTCAAATACTGGCAGTTCAAAATCTACTGTAATACTTGACGGAGATATGATTTTTAAAACATCAATATCGATCTCATTTCACTCATATCCAAGTTAAGCTAAAATGAACTGTAATCCACATATCAAAAAAGAGCTAAATTAGTAGAAATTTTTATTGGAGATACGACGTTTTGTGTCAATAATGTCAGACTCTTTATATTATAGAAGTGTTTACAGAATGGCGTTATGAAAGCACAGGAAGCTCGAGTATGTCTGTTTGTCTGTCATGAAAGCGACAATGGACGAATGTGGAAAGTCGCCGGTCTTTTGTAAATGGACGTAAATGTGTGAGGTGGACGGTTTGTACATTTTTGTGATTTGTTTTGTTGGATTTGAATTGCATGGTTGTGGGGTGGCCTCCGGACACTGTGATGATTTAAAACTAATCAGGATTTGCAAGCATCAGATAAATGAGAAACAACATTATTGTTTTTTACCCAACTGCGCGACGCAAAGGAAGGGTAATGTGTTTATCAGCCTATGTATGTATGAATGTAAGTTTGTTCCTTTGTGGCACTCTAGAGGCCAAACGCGTGGGCCGATTTTGATTATTCTTAGTATTATAGTGAGTGTCACTAAAGACATGACAGTAATCAAAAATAAATATGGCAAAAACCAGACGCTATTTTGTGAAAAAAAATAGAAATTAAGTTGATTATATTGAGTATCATTGAATAGGTATTTAAAATCATCTTTAGGTTTCTCTTATTATTTTTCATTTCGAATGACCATTTTGTATCTCTAACGATTTAAAGTTGAATAAACTAAAAAGTTTAAATAAAAAAGTTTATTTAATAATTTTAAAAACCCGTCTGCTTAAAAAGTGAACGTCAATAAAACTACTAGCCTTTTTTCTTTTCAGTTTTAATTTCAAATTCACTTTTGAAACAGACGGTTTTTTTTATTTATTAATGGCCTTTTGCTTGCGTCTAACATTGCATTTCTGCCAATCTCAAATAGTTTGTGGGAGTATCTAGGTATCCTGATCTCAAGGATTGTGTTTTGAGCAAAAACACATTTGAGAAAAGAACAGTGACAAGCTCAAACGTGAACCGCGAGAATAACACAAGCGCTCGTGGCCCAACATGCAACGTGACTCCTTCATAGATTTTTTGAGTGGCGAGTCACTCACTACCTGTCACACTGGACAGCGTTCGGACATTGTTTGTGATATATTTATATTTATTATGAATGTATAGGGTCTTTCTTAATATGCTGACACTTTTTTAAGGGGATGATCAGACCGTCAAACTGAAAAACTTTCTCTATGGGAACAACATTGAAATCGCGAAAAGAAAATCCACTGTTCCATACGAAAGTGCCAAATGTATGGGACAGCAGATTTTTTTTTCGTGATTTTGATTTTGGTCCCATAGAGAAAGTTGTTCAGTTTGATGGTCTGGTCATTCCCTTTAAAAACTGTCAGCATATTAATAAGGACCCTGTATATAACATCACATTTTTCTTCGCGATTTCGATATTGGTCCCATACTGAAAGTTGTACAGTTTGATGGTCTATACCAATCCCTTAAATGTTTATTCGTGTTTTTGTAACACCTTGTATAACAATTATATTCAAAAGTACACAGTAGCTTACCATTTGTTCATAAAACCTTAAATAAATAACAAAAAACATATTAAAAAACCTTTTTCGAAAATAAAATTGCCATCGTAAATATCACTTGTTTATGTACGTCAAACAACACAATACAGTCCTATTAAATCTATTCATTTAAACTGTAGCCTATTAAAGCCGGAAACCTGTACCAAATTTGCCACAACCAAGCGAATTTTGGAGCGTGAAATCCGTGTTTGTTATTAGAATCTTCACGGCTTTTACCCTATTTATCTCCCTTTTAAATCACTACCATTGTCAATTTACCACGGTTGTCAGTTCCGAGCCACCAACGGTGACACAATCCTACACAGACTAACAATATTCCTTACAAAATTGCACAACAAATCGACAGTGTACAAAAATGTTGCAAGATATTTTATTTGTCTGTGGCGTAAGGGTAGACGCCCCGAAGAGAGCCATTGTCGCCGATTTGACGAATCGATACCGTCCGTATTGTGAAACTCCGCAGCTGTCATCTGTCACAAGAGAGATGACACTTGGACCGGTTTTTTTGTCACATCCATTGTAGCTTATAAATGAGCTGATATCGATCGCTCAATGTTACGCTGGAGGGTTTTAAGCTGGAATGAGCTCATAAATAAATAAGCTGTGTCGTGGTGTGTTTGGTTTTTTTTTTGTGGTGATGATGTATGCTCTTCTTTTGTTAAGGTCTTGGGGGTCGATACGGTTGATTTTGGTGATATTATTTATGGTTGGAAGTAAATGTCATAAACATTTGTTGTGCTTGCTTAAATGTTTTTGGTGTACTTACTGACTATTTTGGAGTAACAGTTACATAGGAGTGCTAAACTAAGATTGTATTAAAGTCTGAAAAGAAATAAAGTAAAAATGTTAAATCATTAGAAATCAATTTTTACATAATATTTTGAGTTTATTACAAAATAATAAATTACTGGATACCTAAACTACTGGAGTAAAAAATCAGAAAGTGTTATAAAATATAGATTACGGTAAGTCAAGTCAAGTCAAGTCAAAATTGTTTATTCAAAATAATTTCACATAGATAACTTTTTGACTTTGACTAACTATTATAAGGACTAGCCTTGCGGTAGCATTTCCCCTCTGCCACGGTATAAGCACAATTGATCTTGTGCATTTACATTAAATTTTACACCTTATCACAAAACGAGACAGCCTATGATTGCGAAATAATAACTTCGAACTTAGACCGTTTGGGGTTCACACGAGACTACTTTTCATTATTTTTAACATTCAAAATTAAAATCTAAAGTTATGGGGAATAAAATCCAAAGTTGCGGATTTCATGTTACCTCGCCCCCCGCAAAAAGTGGCAGAAATGTTTGTTAGTAGAATTACACGCGTAACCAGTCCACATATAAATAGTCAAAGCTTTTTGACGTCATGTTTTTGAATCTACCACCGCGTCGTCGGAAGGTGTTCCGTTGTAGAGAAGATGCGGCCAGAAACTCTACAACACACTTCTTTTAAACAAAACAAAATATACAAAGTACAATTACAAAAATCCGATATTAAATTACATAGTGTAACATTGTCAATACCAGACATTTTGGTCATTCAAATAATCATCGAGTTTATAGTAACCTTTTTTGCAGAGGACTTGTTTAACATGGGATTTAAACATTTGTCTGTCAAGTTTAGAATATTCTCTGGTATCTTATTATAATAACGTATACAGTGCCCCATGAAAGATGTGTTGACCTTACTAAGTCGAAAATGTGGGAATACTAATTTATTTTATTTCTTGTATTGTATTGTAGTACTTTCAATGAAAATTATAACGGATGCTGTAGCCCAACCAGTTTCTGAAAAACCTGTATCATAAATATATTTTCCAAAACTAACTATATGGCGTTGCAGGAAATTAAATCGCGCTATCGTTAGGATCCAAATTTTCTTTTAGGTAAGAGAATGGACATTACTACTATTATCTTATTCTATTTATGCAATGGCTACGGAACCCTGTCATGAGCGAGTCCGACACGCTGTTGGTCGGTTTTTTTAACTCTTAATCACACAGCACACTACACCTTTTAAGTTAAAGTAGTTTGAAAAAATTCACCGCATTGAATAATCAGTGCAACCAAGTTGCGCTTTGTAGTGCAATTCCTGATCCAACCAGACTAATAATGCAAAGTTGTTTGTATTGTTAGCAAACCTGTTGGACAAGAGGCGTAGTATTTGCTAATTCAGCTCTATTTATTGCTAGTCTTAGGCTTGTTATTGACGTTCTGACCAGCATTCGATTGCTACTATTGTTTGCTTAACGCTTGTATTGCATATGCTCACGACTATATTCCCCGAGGGGGTAGTCAGAGATACCGAATCTCTGTCCAGTGTGACGAGGGGTGAGCCCGCTGCCACATAATGGACAGTGGGTAAAATACATGCCTCGAAATTGAAGCATGCAAGTTTCCTCACGATGTTTTCCTTCACCTAAAAGCCAGTGGTGTTACAAATTGTACATAAATTCCGAAAAACTCATTGGTACGAGTCGGTCTGGATGGGGATTGAACCATCGCCTCCTGCACGGCAGGCAAGGTTACTCGCCATTGGACCACCATGGCTATATCGCTTGTGCGACCGGAATTTAGTACAAAATAATGTAGTACCAAATCCAAGATTGAAGAATTGATTGGCAAGTTGGAGCAGTACTCGTGTATTGCCTATCTGGAACATTACGCTATACAGGGTGTTAGGGTAGAAAGTTTGTACTTATACTCATGATACTGAACAACTTTCCCAAAGGAACATAAGGGAATTTCACAAACATTATTTTCAACTTTTCACACAAACATACGATCAGCTGATTGCATTTTGTACCGTAAGTCCAACATTTCTTTTGCGGTCTGAAAAAACTCTGACACCAGGGCTTGCTGCTCACACGATAAGAAGAATTTTGGTTTGTGAATTTCCTAATGGTTTCTTAGGGAAAGTTGTTCAATATCATGTCCTTCACCTTAAAGCAATGCCACTATTTACCCTAACGCCCTGACAAGAGTTTGAAATTTTAGGTGACTCAGCAAAAATGCTCCTTAGCTTATTTAGCATGCAGTAGGTATCCCCAGGATAGGCAGGTTGGGGGTTAAACTCCTTCCTGCAATTAGTTTTGTCAATCTTTACTTGGTTAGTAACTTATTAATCAATAATTCAGTATTTCATTATAACGAGACAATCTGCTACCACCTGATTTCCTGAAAAGAAACATGATTCCGTACTTCGGATGGCACGTTAAGCCGTTAGTCCCGGCTACTATCTCTGTTGGTAGTAGTTGTTACATAAAAACTACGTCAGAGGCCGTAGGGCGATCTGAAAAAACCCAGGCTTGTTGCCCACACGATAAGAAGATCTGCTACGATTTTTATTTTTGTAATTAAAAACACCATACGAAAATAAGATGTGTGTGATGTAAACCATACTTCAATATATCCGCCCAGGTTAAGAAAATACTTTAATTAAATTTTTAATAATTTGTGGACTGCCACCATTAAATATAAAAGAAAATTTTGGTAGGTTGATTAATCAGCCTCCAAAACACCTTTTAAAACCTTCAACAGTAACCTAAAAGCTACAATAACAATAAAAGTGTCAACTTGCCAGCCTTCACCTCGACGTAATATAAAACAACGCAGGGTGACGTCGTAAACCGCCCCATAATTTTGAATTATTGCAACGGTTACGACGCGTACCGCAGTAATGGAACACACTGTATATCACAATTTCTGAACACCAACGCTAAATGGGCGCGGTGAATTAGCCCCGGGTTAGGGCTTGAAATGCGCCTTTTGTTTTGTGGAGCAAGCTGGGACGTTTACCCTAAATGTCAGAGGCAGAGGCGATTGAATTTAATGTTGATTACGGTCTCTTGTGGCAAGTTAATAGTCTAATAAGTTTTGTTATGTTTTAGCTCTGTTTATAACACTTTATAAATTTAATAATAGGAGATTCAGAATATTGAGTATACAGGGTCCTTCTTAATATGCTGACATTTTTTTAAGGCGATGATCAGACTGCCAAACTGAACAACATTTTCTATGTGACCAACATCGAAATCATATATTTGGCTGGAGTAGGTTTGCAGTTCTGTATGGAACCGCTGATTTTTTTTTTCGCGATTTCGATGTTGGTGCCATAGAGAAAGTTGTTCAGTTTGAGGGTCTGATCAATCCCTTAAAAACGAGTCAGCATATTAAGAAGGACCCTATATACCTAATTGTTATACAGTTTTGCCTTTTACTCTTTAGAGAAATGCAAGGACTCTTTAATATTTCTAACTCTACTTTATTTTTACTCTAAATAAAAAATAAGGCAAACGAAAAAGGATACGCGAAAAAATCAGCTGTTCCTGCTGTTCTATATGAAACAGCACATTTTATTCACATTTCCTGAGGTTGCATCCGTCGTGATAGTTGTTCAGTTTGATGGTCTGAATATACTGTTTCAGTATCTGCCTGTGTATTCCCTACTCCCTTTATAGTTTACATAATTATTATGTGACTAACTGGAAGGATTTTCAGATGATCTTACAATGCCTTGTAACTAAATTTTAAACGTGTTAATGAATAAGCGCAAAACCTCATATACCCCAACGGATGTACATCAAAATAATTAGATTGAAACAATAATTTCATTATTTTAATACTTCAAATTTAAAGCTATTCGCATTTTAAGTTTTGAGGCAAAAATGATTTGTCATCATTCCAGCAATAAATGAAAGCGCTAACGTGCTTACTGATAAGTTTAAATACAGCTGTCAAACGTGAGTGACTGTGCACTGCCCTAACACCCTGTAGTTTTCTGGATAAAGTTGTTCAGTATCATGAAAAAAATCACCCTTTAAAGTAAAGCAATTTTCTACACTGTTAATGCAGTGACATAATTACTGACTAAAATAATTCATTTATCATAGACCAAGTCCATTATATATTGTTAGTTACAATATAGACGGAAAGATTTAAGATTTCCTATTAAAATACCCCAAAAACCACACCAAAACACCATTACGCAAAACACCCTTTAAAAACAACACACGAGTACAGTACGCGACATAAAATTTGGAGCGTCCTCGCATGTTCTCAGCCAAATTGAAATATACAGCCCGCCATATTCATTACGAGCGCGCCGCTGTAACTCAAACTTATGGCCGACTTTACGAGTTTTAAGAGACATCCTACTCTAATGCTGGAGCGTTATGACCTGACGTTTTGAGTGTTGAAGAGACCGTGGATTATGAAGACTGGAGAAGGCTTTTGGAACAAGAAACGATGATATAGGTAAATTAAGCGCATAAAGTGGTAGTGTTGCCGATTGATAGGCGACAATCGTTAGTATAGTCAAGTCAAAGTCAAAAGTCAAGTCAAAATTGTTTATTCAAAATAATATCACATCGATAACTTTTTGACTTCATGTTTTTGAATCTACCACCGCGTCGGAGGGTGTTCCGTTGTAGAGAAGATGCGGCCAGAAACTCTACAACACACTTCTTTTAAACAAAACAAAATATACAAAGTACAATTACATAAATTCAATATTAAATTACATAGTGTAACATTGTCGATATCGATTTTAGTATACCGATTGCAAGACTATCTATAGTATAAATAGCTCGAAATGAGGCAATTCTATTGAAGGACTGCAATACTATCGATACTGTAGATTGTTTTAGGCTATCTATAGTTTGATACTATGGATAGTATTGTTTTTCTGAATTTTGATAGTACTATCTAGTATAAATAGTTTATGATTAATCAGCAGCAATAATATCAATACTATTGCTCATTCACTCGTTCCGAGCTATTGTTATTATCAATACTATCGATAGTATAGACTTCTTCATGTGAGAACTATCGATATTTCAGCAACACAAATAAGTGGCTAGGTTCAATATTTGGACAGATATAACTCAATAGACTAGTCATATTTTGCTGAAATATTGGCAACTGAAGTATATGAGAGATAATTTGAATCTTTCTTAGCATGGGAAGTGACGGCGACATTGAGATTTGAACTGCCCATGAACGTGACATGTGTTAAGCTAATAAAACTTTTAGTAGCATCTAAAATGTAAAAGCATAACAATTAACAATAATTCAATTAGGTATCTTCATGTCAAGTCAAGTGAAAATCCTTATAACATTGAATCGAGCTTGTAACTGATTTCACATCAAACCTAACAATACAATCAAATGCTTTCTTAGAAAAATCGCGTATCATTCAAGCTTTACGTCAACCTTTACAACTTATAATCACTGATTTATTATCGGCAGTCGCATGAATCTCAATAATAACCAACTAATGACACGACCACTTTTTTCTACCACCTTGTTAAGTCTTTTCATACAAAATCTGTGACAAACAACAATAACTCGGTGCGATTTAAAGGAAACAGCTTATACACACGTCTCCGACTGTGCACAAAGTCGCGAAAACTTAAACAGGGCAAATTTGGACTTTGTTAGTTCGAAAATAAGTAATGATGTAGTCGCAAAGGTTAATTTGTAACGCAAAAACATGATAAACGACCAGCTAGATCGTCTATTATTCTCTAATGTCCCAATATATTATCTGTCTTAAAAGGCCAAGTCCCGCGTGATAAATTGGCACGCCAATGGCATCTCTTTGTATTTGGCATACTGGCGCATGTTGAATGGCATAAAAACTGGCAGGTGTGTGCCGCGTTAATACGTAATGGTGGAACGATGGTCGATTGATTTGGATTTTTTGAGGTTTGTTGTATTTAAATTGATTGGTGGCTTTTTTGTTCGTATAAATTTGCTAGTTTTTTGTTAGTTTTCTTTGAAGTGTTTTGTTAGTTTATTGCTTGAGAATTCAAGTTTAGTTTTTGACGATAAAATTAATTTGTGTTGATTTTCTGCCTGTCAAACAAAAGCTATTAATGTAAAATCTATGAGATAAATAAAGAGTCGCGTTGCAATTCTGGCGGAGTACGGACGCTTGCGTATCGACGCGTCGGGATTGCACGTGGCTCCACCATTTTGTGAACTCTTTTGTGTTTTAACCTTAAAACAATCACTTGAGATTATAACCTACTTACATTGGCAAAACTGCCACTCTAGACTTAATAAATACCACTGATCATTTTCCTTCATATAATATCCACATAACGAGACATTGGCTGAATTGTGATAACGCATCGGATGCCACTAAACAAAAATTGAATTGAATTGAGATAAATAAGTTTGTTGATGACTTTATTTAGTGAATAGTAGTATTTAGTGTGTGCAATGCTCTCAACTTTGAAACACGGTACCTTAACTCTTTCGGGCACACTTCTACGTAAATAGTATTCATGCATTATTTAAGATCAGTTTATTGTAAAAATAAATAATATTTTTTACTTTTAAAATGTTATAAAAATTCGTGCATAGGCACTAGTAGTTATGTTAAAGAGACCGCTATAAATGGCGTAGATATTTAAAAAAAAATTATAATGACGCTACTTCCATCCACATACAAAAAAGATCCTAATATTTTTTATGAATAGACAACGCCAAGTTTTCAATTTTACTATTAACAACAATATAATATACTAGTTAATAAAACAGCAAACTCAAACTCAAAGTGTTATGTATAGATAAATAGATTTATAAGATCTATCTAATTTGGTCTCCTGGAACAAGATGCAAACAAGTTAATTCATCCATTCATTTGTTTTTCTCTAATTTCGTCAAGAATCCACCTCAAATGTTCGTGGAGAAGAGTCCTGGTGGCCTGAAATTACGATTAATTTCGACTTTCGGCACCAGTCTCCCCACAAGACTAGTTACATGTTCCTATTATGATTATTATTATCATTGTACCTACCTGTTGTATCCTTAACATGTGTTTTTTTGTGGTGAGTAAAAAATATATATTTATTATTATTATAGTTAAGCTAGTAAACACGTAAAGGGTTATATTGATTGTTTGAAGAATAACAGGATACTAGTTTACAAAACTTATAGATAAGTATCGAAAATTATGACAATTTATGTAGAGCCGTGACCATCTAACCGTGTTGTATATGTTACAATTCAAAAGCTTGTATATTTGATGCTCCTTAATCCTATAAGCTTCTTACACAAAACATTCCCAGGAAACATGAGTTATCGAATCTTATGCATTAATTCATTCACCCTATAATTTACTCTCATGATAATAATGTAGGGTATATTTTTGAATAAACTTGAAGATCATGTTTGAATAGTTTAAGTCCTTATTCAAGTATGTTAATGAGTCAATCAAATGCTTAGAGGGCCAGAAGCCTGTTGGTACAGTGTGAAAGTAACTACCTGTTTCGATTCAATACTATGACCCTACACCTTATATTTGTAAACAGAGCCAACAACTTGTAGATAAACGAATAAAGGTTAATGATAATATAACATAAATTTTCTTAATATTATTATTCTGGATAATAAGGAATATACTTTGACTAATTATTACAAGGACTAGCCTTGCGGTAGCATTTCCCCTCTGCCACGCTATAAGCACAATTGATCTTGTGCATTTACATTCAATTTAACACCTTATCACTAGACGAGACAGCCTGTAATTGCGAAATAATAACTTCGAATTTAGAACGTTTGGGGTTCACAGGAGAGTACTTTTCATTATTTTTAACATTCAAAATTAGAATCTAAAGTTATGAGGAATAAAATCCAAAGTTGCGGCTTTCATGTTACCTCGCCCCCCGCAAAAAGTGGCAGAAATGTTTGTTAGTAGAAATACACGCGTAACCAGTCCACATATAAATAGTCAAAGGGAATATAGGAAAAAAACTGTTAAAATCAACTAAAATACGTAGGTATCTACTATGTCATATTTTTACAGTGTATTAGAAAATAACAGAGGAAATAATTTTATTCATTATTGAACTTATTTAATTAACATAAACATAAAATTTACATAATGTCATGGAAACCGCAATAATAGAAGTTAATAGTATGTCGAATGTGTTGGAACAATTTACTTGTGCGTCGCGTCGTGTGGCGCAGCTGTCGTCTTGTCCCGGAGGTTGCTTGTACTGGATTGTGAATTTCAAAGGTGATTTGAGATTAAGACTACGCTGTACTGATACACCACTATTTTTAAATTAACATACAAATTTTAAGGATGTATTCAGATACAGTAAATAAACAAAATGAAAAAAGAGAAAAATTGTTTGAACCTTCCATGCAAAAGTGTTCTATGGAATGGCTTTGGTTTGTAGAAATAATTATATCTATCTATCTGTAACATCACGCTCTTTCCCAGTATGGTAGGCAGAGACGAGGGCACACCATCTTCTACTGCGTTTTATATGATAAGGTTCTGCTCATGTTACTTTTCGTATTGTTATTAGATTGTAATGTTTGGTACCTAAGTAATATGTCATTTGAAGTCAAAGATTTTCTGTCATTGTTTGAAGCATTTCTTTTCTTTTGTAACTGTTAAAAAAATTTTTTTAGTAGTTATGCATTTAGTTTAAGAATTAGTTAAGTATCTAATGAATGTATTATTGTATTAACTGTAAGTGAAAGAAGTAAATTTAAAAAAATGGGTCGTGGTCTTTGTTCTACGGGAAGCTCACATCAATTTCTCGTTTTTTGACCTATGTTCCTTAGAGAAAGTTACTATCTGAATACATCCTTACAATTTTATGGTAATTAAATAATAGGGGTGTATAGCATAATATTATAGTGCATATTTTGTTTCACAACAATATTAATTTTATGGACAGGTTCTCACTTTATAGCTATACTATATACAGATATAAGTATAGACACACCCTGTAGGCCTACCATGAGTTTTTACTGTGCTTTACTACTGTAGTAACGTCACCAATTTTGTATTAAATTTCGTACAGTGCTCCTACTGATTACGGCGAAAACTAATTTCTGTCATACGATGTAGTAAAATAATGTAGTAAATATGTATTAATATATAAATAATGTAGTATATGTAGTAAGTAGTAAATATGAAGTAGTAAAGTACTGTGAAAACTCATGGTACGCCTACAGAACACCTTTTTTCGAAAAAAAATACGACATCTAGTGCATATTATCTCCACATCACAAACCCAGTCATTACTGTACACGTCAATTTCAGATGCTCACGCAACACAAAGGGGAGCTGTCAAACATCTGCACCCACCTTTTGACCGACTTGTCACTCTCTGAATGGTACAGCATTTGGTAGCATGTATCTACTGACAAGACCGCATAATTTGTACTTATAACTGTATTTTTAATGTTTTCGTGTGTTGTGTGAATACACCATTCGTTAAACTGGATGATTTTTGCGATTTCATGTTTGATCTCATAGTCAAAGTGATTTAGTTTGATGGTCTTATCCACCCGTGCAAGTTTGGTTATCAATCAAACTAATTAAAATAATTTAATTTCAGAATGACCACAATGATGACTGATCTGATCTGCATAAGTCAGCTTCAAGCTCCTATTTTGAATAAATTATTTTTGACTGGTTTTGCGATCTGATCTAATCTTGTCTAATCTGAAACTAATTATATAAGTTTCTTGAAAGCTTGCTTGAATGAGAATGCTTGATTAGTTTTATATCGTTGGCTAAAGTGTCAAACTTCGTAACTCTATTTTATTTTTCAAATTACATTTTATACAATTTTATTTCTAATTTCTGAATGCATCCATGGCACAACTCTTAAATCCTTTTAAAAAGCCGTTACCATTCAAAATAATAAATAAAAAACCATATAAATCTGGGCTGCCATTTTTCGTGGTGAAGTTTTTTGTGCCTCCTGTAAAATTTGATCTAATGGAGTTACGAGGTCTGACACTTTAGTCGACGATATGTAACTTGTATCTTACTTAATATATTCCAATTCTTTCTCTTACAATATCTTAGTCTATAACTCTCTCAACAATATTACATATAGTCATAGCTAAAATATGAGAACATTCAAAACAATAAAACACAACAAAAAATCTGTATTCCCTTACATAAATCGCAACAAAACATCCGAGTCAACGAATAAAACAAGCTGAAACATCACCGACACTTCCTCAACCAATATTTTGCCTGAAACGCCGGTGCTACGCCCGCTACGCTAGCTACGCCGTAGGCCGCGTAGCCCGTAGCGGCTGAAATATGGGCCATGTATTATTCAAAGAAATTGCCACATATTTCATCCGAGGGAAATAACTCAGAGATATGGGTAGCGCGGTACGAAAATAACGACACTGGAAAAGCTTTTGGGTATCAAAGACTGCTTTTTATTTTGTTTTTTTTTTATTCGGTTTTGACTGTTATTGATTTAAGTTTTTTTGTCTACATTATTATGAAAATGCTTGATAAGGGTTTTGATATTTAGTAGTAAATTCTAAAATTATATTTGATTTCAAGATTTTAAGCCTTGATAATTATTATTCAGGAGGATTTGAAATAAATGAAAAATATAGACTAGTGATTTTTATACTGAAGTAGCACTCAACTGTTAAGTCAAAATTTATGTAAAATCTAAAATATTATAGTGTACACTTGGATCTGCTATTCATCCATCTTCCAGAAATAAAATAAATAAATTTTTTCTTCATTTTCAACTTGTTTTTGGACAGTAGTGGGATAAAAGGCAAATAAAAATGTTTTTTTGATAATTATATTATTTATGGTTTGAATTTTTTATTATTGGATTAGAGAAACATACAGCGTTAATATTTCACTTGGATTACAAATTTTAATCAACGAATTAGCCAAAACATTTTCAAACTTACAGAAATTCCAGTATAAATGTTGCTCAAACTAAACAAACCAAAAAAACACATTTAAACAATTCCTTCAATTTTGTATAAAGTTAGGTACCTACTATTTAAGTTATGACTTTAAAAATTTAAAGCTAAAGGTAAAACAAAACAAATTGGAGTAATTTAATAGGCTTTCTGTCAGTTGCACGTACGTTCATTAAAGTTAATCTGCCATTAAATATCTTGCTGTCACTTTTGTCTTTTTAACATAGTAAAAGCGGAGGATTGTGTACGACGTGCAATTGACCCTTTGTGAGTTTATGCAAGTTTAGATCTTACAAAAAAAAACAAAAAACGAAAAGAAAGAACAGCTTTATGTGTATTCTCTAGAGATATCTTACAATAGTATGTTAGTATGTGCGCAGAGTAATATAATTCGTGTGTGTAATGTTCCTAAACTAAAAAAAAATATGTTATTATTTTAATGATGAATTAAAGAAAAAAAAAACTGTATTCACTGTACACAGACATCTCCCGATAATTTCCATAATTATGGATCTATATTATCGACACCCCCTAGGAATAACATGGTAACTCACTTTCTATTTGTGTCGAATCAACATATTTCAATGTTTAATGCAGCCAAAATTAGAATCAAAAATAAGCATTTACTTGGTCTACACGTGGGCCATTCAGTATCGTTCCAGATTGAGCTCAATTAATAAAAACTCCTGCAAAATGCAAAAGTGAGTTACAATGTTATTCCAAGGGAATGTCGTTACTTACTTCTCTATTTCTCATATATCCATCGACAACTGAACCCCACAGTGGCCAAACTAAGGCCGTTCATAGACTGGCTTCACCTTATCTATGCCAAAGTGATTCTGCCTCGCGCGCGATATTTATGCGATGCAAGTGATTTATGGCCGACCCACGGTTGTGCGTCCGAATGAAAACTTGTCATTTGCTATTTTTGAGACAATACAGGGAGTAAACTTAAACGCGTTTCTTATTACGGGTGCTTCAGATCATCAAACCGTACAACTTTCAATATGGAGTCAACATCAAAATCGCAAAGAAAAATTTTGTTGTTAAAATAAACCGTCCAGTTTCGAGTCGAACTCGCGCCTTTCACGCCGCGCGAGGGTTCAGTACAATTTTAATTATGAAGAATGAATTATGAATTAGAAACTTAACTTTGAAATAGAAAAGCAAGGGTTTCCCATACACAGGTATACATGACGGTCGATGCTCCAAATGATAATGTTTGTGTGTAATCGATAAACATCTTTCGTTTTCGACGGGAAGTACCCTATATGTTTTATTTGCATGTCGCGAAAATCAAAATATGACAGAAATGGTATCGGATTGTGTTTACTGAGTATATAGAGTGAAATTGATGTCATTATAATCATTTTAAACTTAGAGTCTACCCATCAAACTGAACAACTGTTACTATGGGAGCTATTATGGGTAGACTCTTATTTTTAGAGGATGCTATGGTCCGGCCGCTGAAAGACTGCGTTTGACAGTTACCATAAAATTGTAAAAAACTGAATGAAAACTATAAATGCCGATCATTATTTAGTAGTTTTTTGAACTTAAAAGGGCAGCTAGTGCCCTGTGTACTAGAGTGAGCACAGGTAAACAATATTTTCATTCAGTTTTTTACAATTTTATCGTTACTGTCAAACGCAATCTTTCAGCGGCCGGACTTTAATGATATCAATTTCACCCTGTATAATCGCATAGTAACTGAAGATTAGTTTAATTTTTATTTATTTAGTAAGTTATATTTAAGTCGGCTATTTTTTTTATTTATGTTAATTATATGAAATAAAATATCATGAAATACATTAGTATATAAACTTCACTATTACTTTTAGAGTTTTATTAAGAAAAGATATAAGTGTTCAAAGGTACTTAAAAACATTTATAAACGTCATTATTTCTAAACAAACTCGGTCGTTCCGACACCCTGACGTGAAAAAATACATTTCCTTACGGAGTATAATATTTTAAACCAGCCCCTCGCTTCATACAAAATGGCTGTCGGCACTCGCTACTATTTTTCCTAAGAGCGTGTGGGTTAAGTTATACGAAGTTTGATTTGGTCATAAATGATGGCCATGTGCGTCTTGTCTTAGAGTGATACTAGACCACTTCATGCATCTTTATATCTTGTAAACTTAAAAAGACAAAAAAACTAGGGCATCTAAGAGGTTGTGTTAAAGTTTATGTCACATCAATCAATCAGATCAGCCCACATCAACCCACTGCTGGGCATAGGCCTCCTTTTTATTGCGCCACTCCTCACGGTCCTGTGCCAATCCGATCCATGTACGACCCAAAACCCTTACAATGTCGTCTGACCATCGCATCGGTGATCTACCCACGGACCTCCATCCTTCTCTTGGCCACCATTCCGATATTGCCTAGGTCCACCGGCCGTCTTCCCTTCTAGCCAAATGTCCCGCCCATGTCACATATCACTTACAAATTTCATGCTATTATCTCACAACAGGCAATATGCAATGAGTATGCACGCCTCATAGGATTTTTTTTTTCATATTTTTATAAACGTAATTTTATCAATGTTCAAATCATTCGTTAAAGGTACAAAACTAAAGTTTTATGAACTGATACCTCTGCGTTAAAACTGTAAACTTAGAAAAGATAAATCAATAGACCAACCAAATCATTATTAAAAAAAGTTGGCTTACTTCATTTTTACTTCCTTTATGAACTTCATCGACACCTTCTTTTTCATTACATTTAATACCTATTAACATCGTTTCCAAAGTCTGCAATAACACAGAATAAAGACTAGTACTACAATTCAGATGATACGAAAAAGCTGAGTTTCCAACACAATTTGTCACCCGCTTCCTACTATCACCTGCACCACGCCTCACGTGATAAATTCCCCGGGAGTTCCTTACACTTGGTGGAACAGACAAAATAATTTATGTACCTAGTTTAGTGGGTACTTTCGCTAATAGATGGCTCTGCTCCGAGGTGAACGACATCTTTGTTATGGCGTTAGGTTTCTGATTGATGGACTGAAAGGATAATAGAAGTTGTTTGTTGATGAATAATAGTATGAAAGTGGATATTTGGATAGAATAAGTAAACTCGCCAGTTTGTGAAAGAAATTGTTATTTAGCTTGGTATATGTTTACCAAAAAGAAGGTTACTGGACATAGTGTGGGCAATGCTAGTGAATGTAGCTTTTCTGGTATACAGGGTGTAAACTTAAGTGCGTTACATACGTAAGGGGGTGTTTTAGGCCATCAAACTGAACAACATTCATTATGTGACCAACATTGAAACCGCAAAAAATAACCAACTGTTTTATTTCATTTGGGTCAAGTCGCCATTGCAATTTTCTTTTTAACCCAAATTTTTTTTTTTCTTGATTTACCATTTAATACTTTTTAATGTTTATCGTAAAAGTTCATCAGATAGGTGGTTTGAAACACAATCAAAAGTATTTAACGTATTTAAGATTCATCATACAAATATTATTTGAACCCGCGACCCTTGGCGCAGCATGCAGATGCGTTACAGACTGAGCTATAGAGCCGTCAATATGTGTATAGTAATAAAGATAACAGTCACGTACATATCCAGATAAACCGTTACTACAGTCAATATATTTACGAAAATATTATATATGTTCGCAAAAATTTGTCTCTCTTTCCCAAAAACAGCAACAGTAGCAACAACATAATTACAATACAAGAAATAAAAATAAATTAGTATTCCCACATTTTCGACTTAGTAAGGTCAACACATCTTTCATGGGGCACTGTATACGTTATTATAATAAGATACCAGAGAATATTCTTAACTTGACGGACAAAAAGTTTAAGTCCCATGTTAAACAAGTCCTCTGTAAAAAATCTCGATGATTATTTGAATGACCTAAATGTCTGGTCTTGACAATGTTACACTATGTAATTTAATATTGAATTTATGTAATTGTACTTTGTATATTTTGTTTTGTTTAAAAGAAGTGTGTTGTAGAGTTTCTGGCCGCATCTTCTCTACAACGGAACACCTTCCGACGCGGTGGTAGATTCAAAAACATGACGTCAAAAAGTTATCCATGTGATATTATTTTTAATAAACAATTTTCACTTTTTTTTTGACTCTGTACATTGAAGACATTTACAAATAAAATACGATTTGGTTTTTGATGTCCCTGTCTCCAAATGAACCTTTATTAGTATTTTTGTGTGTCTTTTTGTGTGTTTGTTTGTGCGAGCATCACGCAAATCTACTCAACTGATTTTAGTAATATGTTATGTGTTAATTTAAGATTTGTATGGAAATCTTTGAGGCACTGTAACTTTAAAACTATACAATTTAACGAAAATCTGACTCTATACAAGCATAGAAATTTCTTTTTAGATTGATTCTGAAAAATGTCATTGAGTTTGAATGGTTAGTATTGAAAATATCACTATAGTACGTTTGTATGGAGCGCGCTCCGAATTATATCCTCTTAAACATAATTATCAACTAAAGTTGAAATAGACAATTTTAAAGCCAGCAGTTGAAAAAAATATGTTTGTATTACACAACACGTATAAATTATGTGTTGACTAGTTTTTTGTTTGACAATGAATAAGATTTCGTAACAAAGTTTGTTGTAATGTAAATGTGTTGGACAAATAATATTTTAATGTGATAGCTTAGTTGTTTTTAAGTTTATTAATTTTTCTTAATTTTATTTAAATGGGCCTACTTTTCGTACAGTAATCGGTAAAGAAATTAAAAACAAGATATTTTAATTATTTTTTTATCTTTTTAGGTGTGCCGTTGTAGCCAGAGTAACTTTTGACATAATTTAACTAAATAATGTAGATATGATTGTCAAGTGAATTTTCTAAATAAAATAAGTGTGATAGTCATAACGCTTTCTCAACTTGCAAAAAGTAGTTTTTCTATTTCAGGTTTGCTCCAATAGTAAAAGTTGGTCAGTTATACAAGGTGTTACAAAAGTAAAAAGTTTAAAACTTTTAAGGGGGTTGTTAAGACCATCAAGCTGAACAAATTTCACTATGGGACCAACATCGAAATCGCGAAAAAATTATCTGCTGTCCCATACATTTAGCTCGAGTAGATTTGTAGTTTAGTATGGAATATCAGATATTTTTTTTACGATTTCTATATTGGTCCCATAGTGAAAGTTGTTCAATTTGATGGTCTAAACCAACCCCTTAAATGTTTATTTGTATTTTTGTAACACCTTGTATTGTCTGAATCACCCTAAAAATATGGAAAGTGCTTACAAAATACTAAGTAATATCCCAATCGGTAAAAGCTAAATCATAATATTTATTCAAAAGAATTTAAATCCTACAAATGATTACGCATATAAATATTTTATCTTAATAATAAATTGTATAATACTTGCATATTACAGTACTATAAATAACTATAAATTTACTATAACACTATCTATAATCAGTTAATAACAACACGTCGGCATTCAATGGGGCAACATTTACTATTGGATTTGGTACAATAAAGATATACAGTAAAGGTAAAGTTAATTCCAATACCAGTTGATATACTGTCAACATATTGTTTATACTGAGTTTGAGTGTAACCAGCACGTGATATTGGTCCGATGACATTGTGAGGGGTTGCATAGGATCAGATTAGTACAGGACCGTCCGTGACAAATGGGGCAATAAAATGGAGGCCTATGCTATGACCAGTAGTAGATGGATGTGGACTGGTGTGATGGATAATTTAATACATTTCATGTAAATAAATTTTAACATGAACATTGCTTACTCGTATTTTTAAAATTTAAAAAAAGTAAGAAAAGGGAGGCGACAGTGTTTTGACATTGTGTATAATTTTGTAAAAATAGTTACCAATTTTACTAGTTTTGATAAAAGAAAATACGCAATATCTCTGATCCCTTGGGAATATAGTCGAGAGCATATGCATACAAAAAAGAAAAAGATTTTGAAATATGTATTTTACATGCATGCGCATGCATACATATGCTCACGACTATATTCCCCGAAGAAGATGTCAGAAATATTCTGAAAACTCAGAAAACCCACGGTTCAATATTAAAGTGTTCGAACATTGAAATATCTTACACCTCCATAACTTTCACTTTTTGTTTACATATTTTTCAACAACTGTTGGAACGTGCTGTAAGTAGTTTATTACAGTCAGGTTATCTAAAGATTAGTCGGTAGGCGTGAATGAGTCGATTAATTTATTTACGAAGCATCGTAATAATTTCCACCGGCTATCTGGTGCTAACTATCTGAATGTTACGTGGCTTGTAGAGGGACTCAAATACGAGTTTTCTAACTACTATAGCGTGTAAACTTAAATGCGATACATAATTTACGGAGTGCTTCACACCATCAAACTGAACAACTTTCTCTAACGCGAAAAAACAAATTTGCTGTTGCATATGCATTTGGGTCGAATAGCCATTGACAATTTCTATGGTTTTTTTACGATTCCAATATTGATCGCATATTAAAAGTTGTTCCGTTCGATGGTCTGAATGCATTTATCTTGACCTTGTATACAGGGTGTAACAAAAACCCTTTGAATATTTAAAGGTGTGGTTTATAACCCCATGAGAGAAATAAATATATTATTATTATTATAGGCCGTAGTTGATTATGGACTCAAAATCAAGAAAAAAAAAATCTGCTATTTCATACAAAACTACAGTTCTGCCTACTCGACTCAAAAGTCTCCAGCGAATCTTGTTGAATTTGATGGTCTGACGACCCCCTTAAAATTACTACGGTGTTATGTTACATCTGTATGACAAGGACCAAGATACTTATTTATGTAAAAGACAAATCAAAACCTACAACAACTCCCTACAAGCCAAGTCCAGGGACCATTAGCGCAGACATTTGTTCCCAAGGAGAGATAACATCTGGCCACGACATCGCTAATGAGCCGATCCTTGCACCTTTGTTTTAGTATCTATAGTGTAAAACTGTCTTAACTTTGTCACTAAGCGCGTGTATGTTATTTTGAAAAATTTATCATATTTGCGTAAAGGAGAATGCCAAAGAGTCTATGAGAATGAGAGTCAGTATTGGTGTCAAACGTAATTATGTCAGAATAGAAGGTACCTTAAATAAATAATTTCAAAACAGAAAATAAAAAGCACTAGAGTTAACCCGCGACTTCGTCCGCAATAATTATATACCCGATTTTAAGACAGATCATAAGCTATCAAACAAAAAAGTAATAAGTGAACGTTATTACACAATGCTCAAAATCAGTTGGGGTGTATGAGGTTTTGCGCTTATTTATTAACACGGTGTATATTTTTGCCAGGACACGTAAAACTCAACTTTAAATCTAACCGCATTTAAAGGTCATTTTCGCCAAAAATGTGAGTTAGCCGTTATTGATTCTTAATCGTCGAAATCACACTTATATCATACTATCTTATTAGCAAATGAAAAGAATATAATCCGAACTAACCACCAAACAATAGCCGGGCCATTGGAAGGCCATTAAGAGTCCGACGGTACTAAATCTCCCCCCGCCATGGATGCAGGCGATCCATCTTCTAATGAAGAAAAGTGCGCCCCCACGATGCTTTATCGCCGATCTGTGTAATTAAAACGTTACCCGTAGGAAATGTGCGGTAATAACAGTAAATCTAAGGCTTCAACCGTGTCGTAGGTTTAGTAATTGCGCCCCGAGAGTTGGACGGTTGGTTTTGGACGTATTTTGAAGTGTAGACAAATATTGTCTTTATCGGTTTAGAAAATTTTATTTAACACTTTTGGACCTGGAGTGACGCATAGCTTTTGCGTAGACAATATGTTTGTTCTTTATTTTAATTTTAATCTGTTGTATCAAATACTTGTATGTTTTATTATCTCGTAATTTACAGTTTCGATACAAAATTATGTAATGTTAATATAATAATATTATGAAAATACAATTATGATATTAAATTCTGTGATGATGATATTGCATAACGCGATTTTCTACTTTTGATACAAAGCATTTGATGTAATTTAAAATCTTTTTGCAATTACCAATAACCTTTTTAAGATGTAATTGTTGCAAAGTACACAGTTTTATAATTTTTTATAGTATTTAAAATTTTAAATTACCCTCAAATACTTACCTTATCAATCACCGCAGTGTCTTAAGATGAAAGTCGTTGCCCAGTGTGCATTTCCAGTGATGACATATGGAACATAGACGTGGTCACTCACTCAAGGCCCCATAAAAAGGCTGAAAGTCACTCAAAGAGCAATTGAGTTTTCCTACGAGATCTAATCAGAAATGAAGAGATCCGCAGAAGAACTAGAGTAGCTGACATAGCCCAAAGAATTAGTTAACTAAAGTTGCGATGGGCGGGGCAAGCGCAACGTGAGTGGTCCCCCACAAAGTGGACCGACGACCTGCACGTCTAGCATGATTTCTCTACTTGCGCGCGACTCGGCTTTTTCCCATACTACAAGTCGCGAAAGCGCGGCATTCGCTCTCTGAAAAGCGCGGGAACAGGTTTTTATTCAGCGAAGGCGCGCGTGTAGAGAAATCATACTTGACATGCTGATGACAGCGGCGGGAACCCTTTGGATGAGGGCAGCGCAGGACCGGTCGTTGTGGCGATCCTTGGGGGAGGTGTATATCCAGCAGTAGACGTCCATCGGCTGAGATGATGATGATGATGAGCTTGTTAAGATTTCCTGGTTTGTGTACCTATATACCTTTTCTACCTCTCTATCACAAACGAAAGGATCTAAAGCCCCTGAATATTTGATTGCGACTAATGACTCCGAGGTCCCCTTTGGTTTGTAGGTCCTAAATGAATTCTCGGACCCTCGTGAGATGAGAGATTTGTGGCAGTTAATAGACAAGTATTATTAGATCTAATTAATTAGGATACAGACATGTTGAAAGGCGATTTATTATTTCTGATTTATTTGTGTTAGTTACCACGATGTCACAACATCACCGAGGTCTGAAGTGTTCTAAATATTATAAATTAAGAATATCCTTATAATAATGTTTATACAGGGTGTAAGAAGACCTAATAGTACAAGTTATTCATATGGATTGGTACTTTTACCCTTTTGAGATTTCGGTAGAGGTCTTCTTACACCCTATATTGTATAGCACTGAGCTCATTGGAATCGCGAATAATGTAGTTTTCTTCACGATTTAATATAACCTGTAAATTATGTCAATGTATATTGTTGTGTATGCAAATAACAATATTTTCTTTCTTTTTCTACAGAGTGCAAAATAAAATGCGCTAAATATCGAAGAAGGTGCTTCAGACCATCAAACTGAATAATTTTCACAATGGGGGCAAAATTGAAATCACGAAAAAATCTGGTGTTCCATATGAAATGTCAATAGCTTCTAGACCAAAATTTTTGTAAACAGCAGATTTTTTTCGCGATTGCAATGTTGGCCCCATAATAAAAGTTGTTCAGTTTGATGGTTTAAAGCACCAAGTTCGATGTGCAACGCATTTAAGTTTACATCCTGTATAAATGAATTAAAACATTATATTTAGTTGAGTATTTTGAATAAAGATTATTTAAAATTAATCGTATAATTCAGAAAAGCAACCTGCAGATACGGTTACGGTACTACGTATACGGTCGAACCCAAATACTGTCCACTCATCCGATTACATACATACACAACTGGATCACACTCACAACAAGAGTTAAACACACTTGACACTCCCTACAATAATTCACAAAACCAATAACGTAAGCGAGAACGACATCCTACCATCGTACATCAAATTGTATTACCCTGGACAACCCTCCGATATAAGCAATGTAACCCATAAATCATTACCAGCTCATAAGCAAAAGGTCTCGGACCTGACACTACACGCTAGGAAATGGCTATTCGAAAAACATTCCCATTTTCCTTTCAAGGCGTCGTAAGAACCATTTTCGCGGATCCCAACTGTATAAGACCTTTGATCGGTATCAGAGGGTGAACTGAGAAAGCGATCGACACTTTCCACATTCACTTATCATTTGTCACTTAGTCTTCTACATTCACAAACAAAATTCAACCTTATTTGCATTAAACCAACATTTGGACCATTAAAACCAAGATAATTTAATTTAAAATCAGAATCACTTTCTAATTCATTATCACCAACTAACATTTAAAGTGTCATTAATAATTCCTAATCAGAAACGTTTGCATAATCTACGAATAATGAAGCGTTCAAATGAAATATGCTAAAGCGAATCACTAAGTCCGATATTGGCTTGTCCGAGTGTTGAACTTACGCCGCAGCGTCGACCACCGGGTCGTCCGCAGGCCATTTGTCACAGAAGCCATTTGTACTTGTCGAATCACGGCCATTAGACGCGAGTGTGTGACCGCTGGGGTTAAGTCTTGTCCACATTCTGTTGCCTGCAAACCACAGAGCAGAATGATCCTTTGGGGGAAGAGTTCGGAAATACCAGAAGAATAAATGAAGGGAATATTTATCGTTGCGCTGTGGGAAAGAAAATTTTGGGCAGTTAAGGGAACACCACACTTGTCAATATCGAGTTGTATGAGCAGAGCTGTCCTATCGATTTATCTTACTTTGCGGCTATTGTTACAGATGGACGAGGTTCCAGCTGATTTATAAGTAGCCTACTTAATTACAGAGAGCGTTGACGCATCGTTAATTTTCCCATCGCCTCTCATTAATCTCACACGTCACTCGTAAGTCGTAACTTTCTAATAGAATGGACGTGTTCAAACATGAGCTTTAAATGTAAAACTTACATTTAATTCAGCAATAAATACATTCGCATAAAACTAAAGTTTATCTCTGTTTCCTTTGAAGTACGGGCAGAGAAAACAAACAAAGCAATAAAGAAGGCCTTTATCGGAGCCACGAGTCGACACGCGAGCTAATTTACAACACAGCCGCGGGTTTTATCTTCATTAACCCATCGATTCACAATTAAGACGCGGAATAAATCTCCGGTAATGCGCTCCCCGTCCGCGCCGGTAGATTCAACTTCAAACAGATGTTATGTATAAATAAAGCCGAACGGAGGCAACCACTCGATATATTCCTGTCCGCGGCAAACTTTACAGATCTATCAGCGCTCGCTAGCCAGCGACAACTCGCTCCTGTTTACAAACAAAATTCAACCTTAAAAGCTTTTACGCTTACAACAAACTTTCACCTATCTTATCGATTACACATCCCAATCTCGTTAGCTTCATCATTATTGACACCTCTGCCAATATCATCGATAATCAAATCTACATAAGACAGAGTTACGCCATTTGGTACGGCAGGCAATCGCAAACCTCATCTTATTTCCAGCGTAACGAGTCGATGCTCACATTCGATTATCTGGCTGCGGTATCCGAGGCATTACACTTGATGTATCGACGGCGACTGCGCGGGATTGTCGGCCGTCGGTTGATTTAGTGCGCCCATTTCTTCCCGGCACTCCATACGGGATAGATCCCCATCTGTCGCTAGCTGTGTGACGGATCGCGGCCATCGGGAAGCGTCGAGCGGCCCCTCTAATGAATTGTCCCAAATAATTGGGATACTATTTTATATCGGCATCATTTGTCCAGTGATCGGTACATTTGTTATGTCGCGTTGATTTGTGCGATGCTTTAACCTTTGAGTATTGGGATATTTATCCATGTTCTTAAGATTACACGATTACCAACCTTGTACTAACATTAATGGCGTTCATTTCTGACTAACTTATGATCGTGTTTCTTTGATAAAGATGTTATTGGGCGAGCATTATTTTCTTAATAATAAAAAACTGTCTAATAGTAAAAAGACTGCAATATAATTATGTGGTCTAAGTATACACGTTAAGTATAAAATGATAGTATACCTGGCTAAACGCAGTCTACTTTATTTCATATCCTTCTATAGTATCTTTTTGCGTATTCCCAATGTAGCATGACGTTGATAAAAGTCTACTGGCATCTGATCGGTAGTCATGAGTTCAGACAATGCTCGCATCACATCATATCGCATTCCTCATCTCGACTACTTCAGCTTCTGGAGGCTAAGTTACTTTACAATGAACGAGCGAACATTCGTTTTCGATTTTATTACAATGTGTTAAGACAACTTTTACGTTTACTGCAGAAGGCTTGACTAAAGTGTGGTGAGGCAACAGATTTTAGTAATTTAAAACTTTGTAGACTAATAAATTATGTTTTTAATATTGCTATAGAATAAGTATGACCCTTTTATTATAAAGCGGCGTCTCTTGTGCCAAAAGTGTAACAAAAAATGACGAATTTAACCTGAAACACCTTGTGCCATCCATCGGATAATATTGTTAGATTTAAAAAAAAACATGAAAATATCCTCTGACGTTTGCGATGCGAATTCAAATCCCGCAAGATTTCAAACCCGCAACCCGCAGTCTCTTGGATCAGCAGCCAGGTTCCACCAACTGAGTTCTTCGGCCGACAATGCTATGTGGATGTGAGCTTTGTGTAAAATAATCAAAATACAATTTAAAAGTACCACATTGAACTAAACATTCGCGTTGCAACTCCGGTGTAAATATCGCCGCCTCTCAAGATAAGGTATGGCTGACTTTGATGTATGCGCCCTGCTCCCATCTTGATCGACGTTTGCACCCGTTCCAATATGCATACAGGCTGTCGGCGTCTTCTGTTAGAACCTGCTTCTCATTCCGGTTCCAACTAGCTCTGACAGTTGCAGCTGATCCGTTTGAGTTTTAACTTTGGTATGAAAGTTCATGGTTTTAAGAGGATATAATTCGGAGCGCGCTCCATACAAACGTGCTATGGTGATATTTTCAATACTAACCAATTAAACTCAATGAAATTTTTCTGAATCAATCTAAAAACAAATTCCTGTGCTTCTATAGAGTCAGATTTTCGTTAAAATGTATAGTTTTAAAGTTACAGTGCCTCAAAGATTTCCATACAAATCTTAAATTAATCCTAGCATTGAAACTGTATATTTTAACGAAAATCTGACTCCATACGAGCATAGATATTTGTTTCAAGATTGTTTCAGCAAAATTTCATTGAATTTCATTGGTTAGTATTGAAAATATCACCATAGTACGTTTGTATGGAACGCGCTCCAAATTATATCCCCTTAAAAGTCTTTGGTGAGACGTCTAGAAAGAAAGTATCTAATAAACGCAGAAGGAAATGCAAGTGAATAAGAGATTCTAATAGTATTCGTATCTTTTTTTTGCAAATCTTCACGAACCGTTTGGTTTAGTATGTCCTCCTTCTCGTAATTATACGTAAGAGGAGTCTTTGTAACCTGCTGTGGGACATGTAAAGGCTGATGATGATGACATAAACACAAATACGTGTTTATATTCAAGCCTTTTTGATATTTTAAGGCTGGTAGAGATAATTGATCGTTATAAAGAGCTTCTCTTATCTAATAGTAAGTAAATAGCATTATTAAGTAAGCCGTTTCATTTCATCATTGCTCATCGGTTTCATTTCATTCGCTTTAAAGTACGTTCCAAATATAATCAGCGTAATACATATTGCCCTTCTACTACTCAAACCATCCTTTTACATAATACTTATAATTCAATCAACACTCACTCTTCTTTCGACAAAATCACATAAAATCTTATAATTTCATGATTTCTGAAGGAAGATAAATTAAGTACCTAGACTTCATTATCTTAATTCAGAAATATTTCTGTTATTATGTCAATATCTTCTTTCAAATACTTACAAAAGTTATGTTTTAGCAGTTTACCTTACTAAAAATAAAAATGAGCAACCTATTAATAACCCATTCTCCAAACGCCTACAAGAGCCCACAAGTATACAACAAATAAAACCCGATCGATAATACAACTGCTTCTAGTAATAAATAGCCACAAAATATGTCAAGTATCAGAGAATCATGTTCGGCACATTTGTTCAGCCCGAGGGGCGATATCTGTCATGTCGTGGCGAATTATATCGGATTTGCGACGTCAAGCCCCGTTAGTAATGAGCCGTGATGGAGTTGGCAAGAGCTGAGTTTTTGGTTAATTAAAAATGTACGCTCCATTTATCATGATAAGCTATTAATTTGAATAAATTTTGCGCTTCGTTATTAAATGCTTTTTTTTTAAAGCGATAGCTTTTTACTGAAATTATTGTCCAATGTTTAAAAAAAGTTCTTCCGCGAATACGGATATTGCTCATATATTGTTTTGAGATGAGAAATATTAGCTATCGCCTAGAACTTTAATCAATTAAATACTGAATGCAAACGATTTTTTAGTTTTTCATAATTGTAATTTTAAAATCGCTGAATTACCAAACGTCGAACAACAATAAAATTATCGTGGAGACCTTCACCTTCTCGACAACATTTAATATAAAACTGATAAAGATAAGATAAGTAGATCCACAATCTATAAGAAAAAGGTTAAAAACCGATAATAGTAAAAGAAATTAATGAAACGACAACATTAATCTTATAGGAGTTTCACATTTACATTCACTCTCATATCAAGAGCTGATACAAATGTGATTTATCATTCAGAACCGTTAGAGCAATAAATCAAGACCATTCACAATACCGTGCGCACGTCAAAATAATGAACGAGCAGCTTCCGTACGTTTCATCATAAAACAGTCTGAAAGCCTTTAAATATAGAGGTTGTAATTACGTAAACAGACACATTGACATGTCTGAAAGGTAATCATAAGCTAAAATTAATCACCGAGTGAATCATTCAAGCGTTAAGACAGCTGACAGCGCAGCACATATATTATAATGATCGACAGCCTGACGTTACTTGTCACAGAGGGATAATGTTGTTGCCACACTCGTTTTCTTTTCACTCTGAAATCAACCTTCATCTAAGACCTACAAAGTTCTGTTCAGTTTTTAATACAAGTGCGTCTAATGACGTTCTTGTTTTACACCCTCACAAACCTAACGAAAAGAACAAAGTTCTATCTAAAGTCACACAACTCAATTCGGACCTTAAATCTTCTGATAAGGGTGCAGAATTCAGTGAACTAGAAACTCTCTAGAAACATATTCATAGTAGCACACATGATGAATCTCTGAAGGAAACCCACATCGGTAAAAGCAACTCTACCTCCAACAGTACAGAGTTTAAAATCTAGTGATATAGAAGAAGTTACATAGGGTGTTATAAAAGTGAGTAAAGATGGTAGCGCGGTAGCGGAGACGTGTCGCGGCGTGTCATCGGAACGCAATGAAGATTTATTAACAGCCTGTACTACGGTACAGTCGCTGCGATCGTATTTTCCATCTTGTCAATAAATCGTATCTACTAACATTCGAACTAAGTGAACGGTTGTCATTACGTATGACATAGCTATAATGGAATGTATGTTTGATAAAGTGAATCTCGTATAGGTAAAATAATCCATTATGACAGCCGATTGAGCTTAGGATAAGCTTCGAATCATAAAAGGTATAATAACATGACAAATAAGAGTTATACGTATTTGTATCCCATGGTAAGGATTAACAATTTCTAGAATCGAATAGTGAAAGTTAATGATTATCATTATTTATTAAACCAGTAATAGTTACGATAGGGGATTGAGTTACGGGATAAGGGTCTGTGGATAGATTTACGGCCATGGAAGGTTATTGTGCACCAATACAAACATCTAGACAAACACTTTCGTTTTATATCATCATCAACCACTAAACATCTCACTGTAGAACAATGCTGTATAGGGCCTCATCAGCTGATAAAGTTAAGAGGGTTCATTTTATGCACTTATTTTGTAGACTGTTTTCTAACAACTGAACTTTAAAGGAACCGACTTTGGCAGTATATCGCCCCATCAAACTGAACAACTTTTACTATTGGAGCAAACCTGTCAGAACAAAACAAATATCAGCTGTCCCATACTAAACTGCAATACCTACTCGATTTAAACGTATGGGACAGTAGATTTTTTTTTGTTCTGACAGCTTTGCTCCCATAGAAAATGTTGTTCAGTTTGATGGGAAGAGTATGTGGTTGAAAAGGTTAATGATACTTTTCTTACTATTTTTCTGGAATTTCTATCATTTTCTTCCTTAACCTTAAAATAAGACTAATTATAAAGTTATAAGTGACGCAACAGTTTCAAAACGTATCAAAAATATTAATTTACTAAATTATAATCCCCAACACCATTGCTCAGTTTCACCAGTTTCCCTTTAGTAGGGGGCATGTCTGGGCGTCTCATTACGTATTTATGCTGGTCGGAATAAGCTGCATCATGTTGTGAGCTCAAACTGACTTTCAACTAGTCTCGGTGTAGGCTTAGCGCTGTTTTATTTATCAGTAAGGATAAGTATTCAGTTTTTATTCAATTTGTATTTCTTGGGACAAAGAGAATTGTGAACGGTGAAGATGTAGCACTGTAATATTGATAACTTTCTTTAGAAGTTTTATTACACTTTGCCTTAGACTATCTTGTGAATTATATTATAACACTTGCTTTAGATAGATAGATAAGCGCTGCTGTCTGCGTTGACTTTAAAAAAGTATTACGTATATTAATTTAATGCATATTGCACCTGTGTGCAAAATTTCAGCCGTTAATGTGTGATTGAGTCACAAATATCCAAATATCGATTTAAACTTTTAGATTTTTATTAGAAGTAGAATTTTCTATTGAATTAACAATGAACTTTTTATCGCTATTTCACTTGTGAACCACGTACTCTACTCATCAACCTGAACGACTTTCACTATGGGAGCAAACTTGTCAGAACAAAAAAAACGCTGTTCATACATTTAAGTAATGTAGACATTGCAGTTTAATATGGAAAAGCAGATTTTGTTTTTTGCACTGTCTAGTTTTTCCCATACAAAAAGTTGTTCAGGTGGATGGGTAGTGTACGTGGTTTAAAGGTTTGACTTTAGTTAGTTTGCATACTGTATACAGACTGCAATAAACAAAATGTAAAAGCGATGCCCAAGATATAACTATATTTAGACAAAACAACTTATAACAATTTATGGAGCACATGCTTCTAATTTCTAGTGAGATGATATCATAGATTCTACTAGTACTACCAACACATTTTTTCTTTGTAAAATCCTAAATATAAACAACCGAACCAAACCTAACCTTAACTATCATCTCCGCCACGAAAAAAATTGACCCTCAATTACCTTAACTTCATTCATAATAATCGAATAAAGATAGTAGTTTGATTTATATCAAATTAAAAGATTATCAAATCCAATTTCTAAGACCATAAATAACTTATGACGATAACAAAAAGCTTGTTCCACAAAAACATACAAATTCTAAACTACCGAAACTCATTATAAACGTCATCGTTCAAAAGGGAAATTGATTTACAACACTGCATTACGCCATTATTTTATGACGCGAGAACGCCCCGAAATAAAATACTAACAAACATACAACCGGCATCCACGACTATTACAACAAAACAAATTCCACAAAACCATCCTCAAAACCCAACCACTACCATAATGCTCTTAAAATAAAGACTAAACTTGATCATAGATAGAGTAATAGACCGTAAAGATAAAGTTGTCAACGACCGTCATAAAGCGAATAAAATACGGGACACAAAGAATAAGCGCTCGTATAAACGTTGTTATGTCTGTCAACATAAAATATTGTATCCTCTACCGGTCGGGAGCCACAGTTCAAATTGTGTTGCTCTAATGCTGCCATTTATCTTAGTAAATGCATCGTGTGAAGTGGCCCGATGTAGATATTGCACTACATATTGCTTTTCCGTTCGAGATATTCTGTTTGGAGTGTAGGTAATGAGATTGTATTCCAACTTATTCTGAGAATCCGTCTTTGAGGGTTGGCTTTATACAATTTGTCTGCCAATTGTATACACATTTACCAACACTAATATTACATTTGATTATAAAACAAAGATCTAATAATTTTTAAAATATCTCAAAACAACAACTGGTTTGTTTCTTTTTCAAAATAAAAATCTCTGTTTTTAAATAATTAAAATAACTACACGTATGTCATATGAATTATTAAAATAATACAAGGCTTGTGACAATAATATACAACCTTATAATTATAAACGATGTAATTATCGTCATAAAGCAATAATATTTTCTCGAAATTGACTGGAGTACATTTATCGAAAAGTCTGTTATAATTAATACAGTTTAGCTCCTTATAATTGCGATTGTTGTGGAACCTTCGGGCATGTTGGTGGCGTGTGGCAATTACACTATCATTAAATATGTATTGGCACAATTTACTCGATATAGCGAGATTGAACAAAATATAGAGCGGAATTGGAATTTTACACAAATAATCTCATATAAAATAAAATTGTAACTATGTAGTACTTTTTTTAAATAATTATATGATTCATCAAATAGTCATTGTATAACCTATTACTAAAATCTATATTTTTTTATTTAAAAGTAGTTTAATATCATACTGTTTAAAAACAGTCCCAGGGTCAATACTAATATTATAAATGTCAATTTTTGGATATTTAGATGTTTGGATGTTTCAATCACGCATAAACGGCTAAACATATTTGGATGAAATTTGACACGCAGATAGAAGATGTTCTGGATTAACACATAGGATACTCTTTAAGGTCCATACAGACAGAGTCGCGGGCAACAGCTAGTTCTTAATAATTTCTTAAAAGGTTCTCATTCTACTAATTTATAAACAAAACAATGTTTTAACTCACTCTTTCTAGATCAAATTGTTTATACGTTTTTTTCTACTAGTTACGAGTTATCACGAATCAGTGTAATTTTTTGTCATACCAGCTGTATGCTTGTAACTTTAACCACATTAAACCAAGTAGATTAACAAGTCTCCTTGTAATTTGTTCCCCTATCAATTTTGTCAAATGTGCTAGTTATTTTGTTTCACCTTTAATTTCCTTGATAATGATCTCTAATAATTGAATGTCTATATGTATGAAATTGGTAGCGGTGAAATAATTGACATTGTTTAATGTTGATTACTTTTTTATGTTGTATTTTATGTGTAGTGTTTAAAATATTGTTATATTATTTACAGGTCTTTTTACTGGAGTTTCGGTACTACTGGTGAAACGTGGATGTTCTGAGGTTTCAGAATATCTCTGTATAGTCGTGAGCATATGATGATGATGATGCTATTTTTTACCGTCTTATTTGGTAGGTACTTATTTTATCCCAACACAGATTGTCTTGGAACGTGATATGAAAAAAGTCATACAGTTTTCAAATAAGCAGTAATCTTGTTTATCTACCTTATATTCAAGATAATTTTAAATCAAAACAGTAATTAAATCATCACTTTAGAACCTAAGTGTGTATCAAACCCTAATTTCTTAGTCTCCAAATTCAAAAATGCTAATACTTGAAATCTCAAGCTCTGCATTTATGTGGGTGTACCTTTAAGCAGATGACATAAATATAAAGCTTCAATGGAATTTTAGCCTATCTTCTTTACTTTCTGCAAGTATGAGCTCCAGATACGACATGAAACCAATGATTTCCTTTACCTATGCATAAAACTTGAATAAGGCAAACTTTTCAACATCAATATTTTTATTAATTGTATCTTTAACTTGGTGTTCGGGTTTATTTTTCCATTTGACTATTTATATGTGGACTGGTTACGCGTGTAATTCTACTAACAAACATTTCATTCAGTAACATGAAATCCGCAACTTTGGATTTTATTCCCCATAACTTTAGATTCTAATTTTGAATGTCAAAAATCATGAAAAGTAGTCTCGTGTGAACCCCAAACGTTCTAAGTTCGAAGTTATTATTTCGCAATTATAGGCTGTCTCGTTTAGTGATAAGGTGTAAAATTTAATGTAAATGCACAAGATCAATTGTGCTTATACCGTGGCAGAGGGGAAATACTACCGCAAGGCTAGTCTTTATAATAATTAGTCAAAGATTTTTCCCAATGCCGTATTTATTTATTTAGTTGGAAAAATTTGCCAAGTGAATTCCCTTTATTGGATCCAATCTAAACTTGCCTGATTTAATTTGCACCCTATTAGGTACTTCTATGTTTTTTCATTTCCTCTCCCTCACCCTCATGATCGATGAGTCTAACTATAATAATATTTGTTTCCTCCTCTTTGTTCAGCTGTTCGTCTGTTTGTGTTACTATTGATATTTGAATCTATAGATAATATAGTTCTTATTGATGATTCCGGTGAATCACACGTTTAATACTATGCTTTTATTTTTTTAGCAAATACAGTGTAAAGTGACATAATGTGACCCGGAATATTAGGTATGAAATTGTACAGGGTCCTTCTTAATATGCTGACACTTTTGTAAGGGTATGATCAGACCATCAAACTAAACAACTTTTTCTATGGCACCAACATCGAAATCGAGAATAAAACTGCTGCTCCATACAAAACTGCAAACCTACTAGAGCCAAATGTATGGGACAGCTGATATTTTTTTCGCGATTTCGATATTAGTCCCACAGAGAAAGTTGTTCAGTTTGATGGTCGGATCATCTCCTTAAAAAAGTCTCAGAGCATATTAGGACCCTGTATAGATGGAGACGTTTACCCAGAAGTAGGTTGAAACAGGTGAACAAACAAATTATATTTTGGTAATTATGGTAGTAAATAAATAATGTTTTATGATTATCGTAATCTAAGAGTAAGAATAAAAGCCTTCAAAAGTGTAGAAACGGATACTTACGAATATTAGAGTTCTGATGTCTTCAAATTCCGTATTCCTGCCAGTCCCGCTCACGAGTTATAAGTACGTACTATAACAGTAAAAACCACACTAATACATTCACATCTATTATTATTAGGTAAGTATAAAGTTCAAAACTAATGACAATATGGCATCATGGTACCAATTCACCCGTGAAATGGTATTGAAATTTTCTGCATTGTAAATATCGTAAAATTTACACATGTATAAAATAGACCAATTTAAATATGTTACTCCAAATAACACGAAAGATAAATATCAGTCGCAACAAAAGAATTTTAAATTAAATACGATGGTAATATTCCCCACATTGTTGTATTGACAAGTTTCTGCATGGAAGACCGGGTTACTGATTCAGTGTCATACAATTCGTTTATAATTCGGTATGCTTCATTAGTTAACAACATTAAACCTGGTACGGAGATCATAAATAACTTTTAAAGAAATGAATGGTGTAAAACGATGCTTATAGAATATCAAACTGAACGGATCTTATTATTACCTATACAACGTGTTAATGAATTAACGCAAAACTAGAAAGTAGTTTGTTTAGAATCGAAAGCAGAATCGAATTAGTATGTTTTCAACATAGGTAATTTTTTTCAAAATAATAGATAATTTGTTTGTTAAATTTAAAATTTACTGAACTCGATCTTAACCCACCGCACGGGTACACTCACCCTACTTGCTACCAAAACAAGATTCTTAAAACGTATCCATGAGCACGCTAGCGCTTTCATTCATTGCTGAAATGATAACAAATCATTTTTGCCTGAAAACTTAAAATGGGATTAACTTTAAATTTCAACCATCAAAATAATGAAATTATTGTTTCAATCTAATTATTTTGATATGAATCATTGGGGTGTATGAGGTTTTGCGCTTATTTATTAACACGTTGTATATCCCAGAAGACAAAAAAACACAAAATGTTTTATTCAAAATAATATCACATGGATAGCTTTCTGACGTTATTTTTGACTCTACCACCGCGTCGCTAGGTTTTCCATTGTAGAGAAGATGCGGCCAGAAACTCTACAACACACATCTTTAAAAAAAATATACGCAAAGTACACTTACAAATACAATATTGAATTACAAAGTGTAACATTGTCAAGACCAGACAGTTTGGTCATTCATATCATTCATAATTCAATCATCGAGTATGTAGTAGCTTTTTTTTACAGAGGACTTGCTTAACTTAGGACTTAAAATGTTTGTCTGGCAAGTTTAGAATATCCTCGGGTATCTTTTATAATAGAGTATACAGTGCCCTATGAAAGATGTGTTGAGTTTACTAAGTCGAAAATGTGGGAATACTAATTTATTTTATTTCTTGTATTGTAACTATGACCGAGATAAATCTTAGCAATTATTCATAGCTGTTTTGTAACTTCATCAAGCACCAAAAATTTAACAACATTTTAAATTAAACTTTACAAAAAAAATTGCATCTACAGGTTAAAATTATATTCCAGTTTAATTTGTCATCGCTATTAATAATGAAACCCAAAACCAGGTAACTCATTACAATAATAATAGGGTTTCATCAGCTCATCACACAAAACACAAACTTGACAATAAAATTTAAAGGGGGCTCTATTCCTGTACCCTGTGGTAACCCCTTATTACATTATGATACAGTTGAAATTATCTGAATAATTTAAAATGGGGACTATATCAATCTAGACGGAGAAACTTAAAAATGAAAATAATAATGATGAAGAAAAAATCATAATATTTAATATTTCTGGTGAAAAGAATAGCCATTGAGTCATTGATTCAAATAATTTTATGTATTAGTGTAATTATACGTTCTAAATTAAAAAAAACCTTTGTTGATAATAATGTCTTTACTAATACTCACTTACAAAAAGGTTATGATTAAAATTAATTATTATAATTTAAACGATGCGATTGACAATGATTAAACGATAAATTTACATGTCCTATCCCATCATTGACTAATACTGAACATAGTTTTTCTGAAGCACGCCTCAGAAGTTTGTATAAAGTAAAAGATCTGCTATCTGGAATATATAGGGTACTTCTTAATATGCTGACACTTTTTTAAGGGGATGATCAGACCGTCAAACTGCACAACTTTATCTATGGCACCAACATCGAACTAGCGAAAAAAAATCTGCTGTTCCTTACAAAACTGCAAACCTACTCGAGCCAAATGTATGGGAAAGCTGTTTTTTTTCGCGAGTTTAATGTTGGTCCTATAGCGAAATTTGTTCAATTTGACGGTCTGATCATATTCTTAAAAAAACTGTCAGCATATTAAGTTGGACCCTGTAAAGTTGCACTACTTTAAGGGGTGATTGTACCCATGATACTGAACTACTGTAACCAATGGGAAATTAAAAACAAAATGTAGACATTTCATATAAACGTTCGATCAGCAGATAGCATTATATAATAATTTTTACTTAGGGAAAGTTGTTCAGTATCATGGGTCCAACCAAGTAATGCAACTGTTTATCCTATGAACCTGTATGAACATTTATACAATTTGGAGCGACTTATTCTGCTACCTATCCTAACTATACTCCATTCAAAATAGCAACGAAATTTTAAGGATATTTTGCATTACATAAACAGAGATTTGAAACACTTCCTCTCTCTAATTCTTAGAACAGTAACGTCCAAGATATGTCGAATAGTATATGTATCCAATAAATACATTATATTTGGTATTCAGAATTAGCCAGAAAGCTAAATAGGAATCGGAATATCTCGTCGTCCTTATTTGGAATGAAGTATTTGTTTTTTGTCCAAATTGAAAATGTTCATTCGTATAATTCTATTGTTGTTTTTTCGACAATCGCCCATCTCTATACCAACCCCTCATTCGTCCAAGCCTATAATACCGGAGTATAAATTTATCTCTGATAATATGCTAATTTGACTCACCTTATGTTTATGGTAATCATAATTGGTTATTTCGCTGAACGGATTACAGAGTTGTACGGCATCAATCTTGGGTACATATCTGTCATAGTTAATCATGTCTTTTGAGTGCTTGCATACAGGTTGTGCTGTTTATTTGATTATGGAACGGAACATGATTATGATTATGATGATTATTTATGTACGATTTGTAGCACTACTGGCTTTTCGGTGAGGGAAAACATCGTGAGGAAACCTGCATGTTTCAATTTCGAGGTGTGTATTGTACCCACTGTCCATTATGTGGCGACGGGCTCACCCCCATCACACTGGACATAGTTTCGGTACTACTGGTGAAACGTGGATGTTCTGAGGTTTCAGAATATCTGTGACTACTCCCTCGGGGAATATAGTCGTGAGCATATGCTATGCATGCTATGCTACATGATTATGGTGAAGATGTTTTTGGTTTATTTGATTAATGATTATACAGGGTGTAACAAAACACCCCAGTAATACTTAAGGGGGTGCTTCAGACCATCAAACTGAGTCGAGTCGTTACTGCAGTTTAGTATGGAACAGCAAATTTTTTTTTCGCGATTTTGAATTTGGCTCCATAGTGAAAGTTATTCAGTTTGATGGTCTGAAGCACCCCCTTAAGTATTACTAGGGAGTTTGATAAATCCTGTATTAAAAAAATAACCGTTAATTTTGTTCGTAAGTTGACCAACATTTTAAAATAATACCAAGTATGTTTCGAAAATGTTCGATATAATATTTTTAAGGCTAGCTCATTATCGCTGCTTTCCATAATTACCTACAGCATTAACGACATGAAATGGTTAATGCTAGCCCTTATTTTATATTTTTATGTAAACTTCATAAAGATTATCAAATTATCAGCAACTAAATCAGCTAGAAAAACAACGTTAGACACCATGTATAAACCTTTAAAGACATCCCAAGGCGGGACAACATTAATAAAATCTACATTATTATCTCAATTAATAATCTCACGATTTATGAATCCCCTTTAAACTTTTTAATGTGACAATTTATCACGAGCAATGTGTTAAACCATCGCTTAGGAGAAATAAATTATAATGTTCTGCATTTAAAGTTGATTTTTAAACGTCCATTCAGGGTTAATTAAATGTCAGAAAGTGCAAATTATTGCAAAATGTTAAATTGCGATTTTAAGCTAATAGTTGTTTCTTAATTTAAGTATTAATAACTCTTTTTTTTTGTTAAAATGTCTATGCAGTCCAAAGGTACATTTTTTCATGTTCATTGTACTTTATTCGCGTTTAATTGTCAATGGGATCGTAACCTATGTATTAAAAGTAATGTAAATCACTGGAAGAGGCTTAAGCCAAAAAATAAACACGTTGCGCAGGAGACCCGCTTTTATATTCTCCAATGGGCATTTAATTTGAGTTCTCAAAACATCCCTGAAATCTGTAATGCTCACCGGAAAAACTGCTTTAAGATAAGATAAGAATAAATAAATATTCTTAATCCTAATCTTAATATTATTTTCGTTATTATTTATGCTTATTTTTTTTGTCTCTTTTAAAAGAGACAAATAAAATAAGCAAAAAATAAGCTTAAGCTTAGTACCTATACCTTGTACTGTACTGTATTATATATTCTAACATTCCTTACGATTAACAAAATTATTCTTTCAAGACTATTTTCATTGATAGTACCTATATGCAGAAAGCAGCTTTTCAAATTATTTAAAATTAGTTCACTATAGAAACCTGTTGATAGCATGCCATATAGAATACTTTGTAGTCGTCAAGCTCTCATTAGTTCAAGTAGACGCTAACAGATGGCGTAACTTGTAGCATTTCGCTTCAAACAATACGTTTGAAAGTGTGTCAAAGTCGTCTCTTGTTATCTTTCTGCAGCTGATTTTATTGTTGCAATGATATATTGCAGTGAAATATAGTGCATTAAATGTCATATCAATCAGTTTAATTTAAATTTTTAAGTAGCTTAACCTACATAATTTTTATAAGTGCGGGTAAGGTAAATAAAAACATTAAATTTGCGACTTTCAGGTCACATCAAAAACAAAATATTTCTGTCAAACTGAGTAATTTATATCGCATGAGGTTTAATTCGCATGTCTTTAAAATGATATAAAACATCAAACTGAAAGCTATTGCCATGCATTCTTTCTTATGTTTAATTAACCTCTCACGTCCCGGCGCGGCGACCTATTCGTAGTCGCCACCCATTGTTCGTCTATTTTGTTCTCTTAAACCTGAGATATATTGAGAGGCTAAACTTTAACCTAATAACTATAACTGTAGTGGGTGGGTTAAATGTAGCTATTGCCGAACATTGTCTTGTCTCTTTTCACTTCGTTCGAAAGTGCTATAAGTAGGTACAAAACTCTTTCCATGATCCAAACCATAAAATAACCCTTTTAATTTACGTATTGAGGAAACATGTTAATTGATGTTAACTACTAGAAAAAAACGACCGCTCTCCAGAAGTTTAAACAGTACAAAATTAACCATGAAATATAAAACAACATTTTCAAAAGTATATAAAACTGTCATTATCCAATGCCTCCGTTTCACATCAACCACCTGTCTCAGCCTTTTCGTGCGACCAATTATGCTTTTGACAGTTGAATTTTCGACATGACATGGGCCTAATCAAAATAGCGTTTATTAAAAAAAACTTGACATTAACAAAGCTGACAGCTCACGGTTGTGTTATTAATGGTTCTCAACGTCAGGATGGCGTGTACTTTTTTTATACTTTTCATTGAAATTATTTCGTTCGCTGTTAGGTGGGTGGTTGGAGCTAGCGTGATAGCAGTCTTGTTTTATTACTCCGCCATCTACGCGTTGATTGACGGCTCTAATGTGTTAGAGGTATATTAATCAATCATTCTGGACTGTTTATTACTCTGCTTCACGAGAGTTGGAAAGCACTTTGATGTTGATAGCGTATAATTTATTTATGGTATCTGTTTGGTGTTTTATAACCTTTCTAATAATTATGACTGAACTTGAGCTTTTTGATGATTCGAAAAAGAAATAAAATCTGAAACGTTTTTGTGTTTCTGTTTAATTTATAGTGGCATTAAAATTTTTACTGAGTGCCATGGGATACGATTTTTAGAGCGTAACAAAAGAAAAACATTTTTAGATTGGTATGTAGATATTATATTTGAAATAATTCCTTTAATATTAAACATAGAGTGTTTATTATGTACACGAAAACATTTGGCTGTACAGAGTCCTCACAAAGTTTAGACACTCGCTTAAAAGCAACTCCGTCGGCAAGTTCACTTACATAAATAACTATTATCTAGATTGCACTAATCACTAAATTTGTCATGGCGATTCACGCCGCAAATCTTTAATTAGAGTCTATCGATATCACAGAAGAAAATTGGACAATACGACATTAAATTATACATCTCAGTCCAATCAGTCCAGCTTTGCACTACACTTTAAAAAATCTATTGGTGAACGGCTGCGCCAAGCCGCTGTCCATACATCGCGTAAGGTGAATAGAAAGGTCCTAATGCAGGGTTGAAGGCACCGTAGGGAGAGGCACCCAGGCTTGCTGGTAGACCAGCCTTTGAGTAAGGATGGTACCGACTAGCAGAGAGCGGACTCAAAGGTGCCGTCGGATAAGCGCTGCGGAGACCCGCTGTAGTGAAAAGTGGGTTGAGTGGATTCAACAATGACGGCTGAGTTGAAGCAACTGAAGCCGGAGTCGAACCATCCGTTGTGTGACTTCTTAAATGCTGAAGGAGCTCCTCGGAATTTCCAAATCGTTTTCCGCAATAGGACTCCCCAACAATCCAATTGCAAACGTAGGGGCGGCTTAGTTGGTGGTATTGGAGACCGCCAGCTGCGGCGCCCTGCTGAGAAAGTGCCATTGCCATTGCTAGATTGTATTTCTGGTGTTCACATTGAGTGCAACCCGCCGGGCACGAACCATTGCTCATTAGCAAATGGTGATTGTTGACTGAGAATTGGCATCCAGTGCAGTAGGGGTCTTTGCAGACTGGGACGAGAGTTTCTCCGCCGGCGGGCGTCTTCACTCTTGCGTAGCCAAGGTATGGGTTAGGAGATGAACCGGGGAAGCCTGCAGCAGCTGCGAGCATGGCCGCATGGTGAGCACTGAATGGGGCTCCAGCATATGGAGGCCTAAACGCAGGGTTCGCATGTTGTTCCATTCCTGGAGGGCAGCAAAGTCCAGCGAGAGGATTAAATCCGGGCATGCCAGGTAAGTTCTTAAAAGCTCCAAGGTGGTCCTTTCCGTGTCCTAAAACTTCCAATCCTGATCGGATTATCGGACTCGTTCCGGATGATCCCGCGGAAGAGGATTTCTGTTCGGAGGGACTGCTCTTTCCAGTTTCTGTTGTTGGTGGAGTTGATTTGCGTCCAGGTGTGCTTTTGCCAGATTTCTTGTCATCGGAACTGTCCGTGCTTGCTTTGGATGAAGGACGGGTTTCTTCTGGCTTTTTGGATACAACGTTTGTTTCGTAAGGTTTGAATGCTAGATGTTTACTTTCCGGAGACGAACGAGGTTTGTCCTGTTTAATTGCATTTGGTGAAGAACGACTTATTGATTCACTGTTAACACTGTTCACTGGCTTCTTTTTGTCGATCGGCGGTAGCAGCGGTTTTGCCGGCGATGTATCAGCACCGATCTGGCTGCATGTTTGCGCTAAAAGCGCAAGAGGGCTCTTCTTCGAGTCCAACTGTAACAAAGAAAAATATTATTAGTATCATTCGAACACAGCTAACAATAAAAAAAAAACTAAAAATATTTTAAAATTAGAATAATTTAATTATATTTATACTTACAGAGGACGGAAGAGGCGTCAAATAATCAGGTTGTAAATATTGATTGGGATTAGTAGTCATCATTCCTCCGTCTTCAAGCACGACCATTTGGAGATAACTTTACGATCACTTGTAAACTTCACAGTGCAGTCGCGGAACGCTTCTGTCAGCACAACTACTCTGTGACACAGGTACGCGGAATACTGAAGAGAGACGCGTGCGTTCGTGGCGGAGACCGAGAGAACTGTGAGCGGCCGGACCCCACCAGTGCCCGCCGAGCGGCCGCCCCCTCACCCCGCGCTCTGCGCGACAAGGACAGCTATACTGCAAGTCTCCGTTAGAGAGAGAGCGTTATATCTCTCCGCTGCAGCGCCTTGCCATAAAAAATAAAGCGGAAACGACACATAGCTGCATTGCGGTAGGGGAAAAAGGAAAGGCGGTATGGACGGCAGCCGGGTGCGGATTGAGACGTGCGATGGTGTCGGTGGCTCGGCCGCCACCCAGGACGCGCTTTGAGCCGCGCCGGCCGCCGCGCCGTGACCGCTCTACCTGACCGTGCCGCGCGCCCGCCCGCACCACTACGCTCCAAAGCACTTTTTGTTTCACGCCACTTTTATTACGCCCCCGACAACGAAGCTTCTTTCTTTTGCTGGCGTCATCGGTACTTTACCGCTGACACATTCGAAACTACTTACTCTTTTACGAGCTCGCTTTGTTCCGAGATGCACCGAGCTTTCAGTTCAAAGGGGGAAAATTGATACGTTCCACGCGAAGGCAGCGTTCTATGAAACCGTTTGATGTGTCAACACGCTCGCGTTTTACTACGGCGATAACTTTGTTCGCTACTCGGAAACTCGTAAACCTATCGATAAACATTCGAACGTCGAGTACAAAAGATATTTATTGACAAAGTTAACTCCATAACGTTAATGTTAATCCGACACTAAAACCTGTCAAACACGACCTCGTTCGGACCCTCTGTAGCGATCAAATTAAATATGTCAATTTGGGTACCCATATCAACAGCTGCGAGCGACGGCGGGCCCTTTAGAAATATTGCTTATTGTGTCCAAACAAAGATACTAAGTATAACGTATGGGCGGACGACAGAGGTCGTAAATAACGCGGCGGGCTGTAATATATTTGACAGTACGCGGACACGCGAAACAAAAAACATGTTTATTGCGAGACCGGGTCTCTTGGGTTCTCACTCTTCTATAAATTAGGGACGGGCCCGGTTTTAGTGTTTGTTTAGGAGTTGTGTAGGCGCCTAAGAGGTTATTGTTGAGTCTAGTTGACTAAATCTATGTTAGTACGTGAATAGACTGCTGGCTATCACTTTGTTGTTTTTATTGAAATGTTATGCGGGTTTGAATGGTTAGTCTTTTATTTTGAAGGCCTTTTGTGAATACTAAACTGTTTTATTTTATTGTAAAACTTAATTGGATACACAAATTCAATAACAATACTAGATAGATTTTGTTGGGATCGGTTTTTATTGTGACTGTTCAAAGTGCGGTTCTTTTGTCCACGGAATAGAACAGCGTAAATTGAACATTCACAAAAAAAAACATAAACTGATGGACCAATCTGTACATATACGTGGCGTTTTAACGCCGTCGATTTAATCCCTACATATTTTCATCTGTTTATCAGAAAAGATATACAATTTTGTAGCGCAATTATAGAGGAATAAGATCTCTTACCTGTATTTGTATTAAAATAATAATCGTGCTATAAGAACTCAAACGTTATGGCGTTAAGACGCCACTAAGTATGATTCGGATTTAAAAAAATCTAATAGCCCTGTTTTTTAAAAGCATCACATAGACTAAGGCCAAAAAAGGTTATTTAATAAAGATTTATTTCTTTTACGCAATAAGACTTTAAGGTTTTGAAAATGAAGATTTTTATACTTTATACCTACTCTAATAGTTTACATTTCCATTTCGATACTAAAAGAGCTTTTGGCCAAAACTCGAATACGTTATCGAACCGTTTATCTCTATTGATTGCTCAGTATAATCTATAAAGCAATGTAAATAGACCGTTATCTAAATGGATCGCTGTTATAGTGCAATAGTCATAATACAAATAGTTCTGAGTCAACTGCAAATTGATACCATTTTATAACACACTTAAAAATACATACATACGTAAACAAATGATTGTAAATACAGGGTCCTTCTTAATATACTGACACTTTTTTAAGAGGATGATCAGACCGTCAAACTGAACAACTTTCTCTATGAAACCAACATCGAAATCGCAGAAAAAAAATCTGCTCTTCAATACAAAACTGCAAACCTGCTCAATCCAAATTTATGGGAAAGCAGTTTTTTTTTCGTGATTTCTATGTTAGTCCTAATGAGAAAGTTGCTCAGTTTGATGGTCTGATCATCCTCTTAAAAAAACGTCAGCGTATTAAGAAGGGCCCTGTATGCATTAATATAACCCCTTTCAGGATGATTAGAATCTTTGCTACAATTAACGGTAGTATACAGTAAGTACTCTATGCTACAAACACCAAGTATCTTTCATGCAAGCAGTTGTAGTTGTAGCAATGAATAACGTGTCAAGTGCTGATAGGTGGCAAGCATGTTGCCCACAAAAACAATGCATTGAAAACCTTAGTCGCCTCATACCGTTCGACGCCCACCAGAAATAGGGCAGTCTATTCTAAGCCGGAACGACACGGCTAACATGCATTGATACATGAGTAACATACTTAAAAATGAGTTTTATTTTTAATCGTATTTTAACGCATGACCAACCATAATAAGGTTTCAAGAAACCCAATTTCCGAACCCAATTAGACGTCAATAGCAAAATTTGTTCACGTGTAAACAACCACAATTATTACGACACGGATCGAACGTCCAATAAAAAAAAAGAAAAAGAAGTTAAATGAATCTCGCCGAGAACCGAACCGGGGAGCGAACTCAAAGATAGAGCGGCATTGTGAAGCGGCGGATGCGGCGAGATCAAAAGATACCGAAAAGCCGGTACTGACGATACCAAATTACTGTTTACAGTCGGTATAAAAAACTTGACAGATACCACTCTGGTTGGTGTTTGTGATGCTTGACAGCTTTGAGGTATTCTGTTATCCATTAGCATCTTGTTAATGAATTAGTGTCTGGGATTGTGAGGGATTGTGGAGTTGATTGGTATTTAGTCTAGGTTTTGATTGTTTATGTTTGGTTTGTATTGACGGCCCGATAGCTCGGTCGGTAGTGAACCTGCCTGCTGTGCCGGGGTCGCAAGTTCAAAACCCGTAATATGCAACTAATTGTATGGTGAATACGAATATTTGTACCCAAGTCAAGGATTTTTGTATCTATGTAATTAATTATGTATTGTATATCATTGTCTAGTTAAATAATACAAGTCCGGGCTAGATTCTAGTACTTTAAATGGGAGTACTGTAATCTTGTGTGAAAACGTCCAAGATATTTATTTACGTATCTATTAGTTTGTAATTTTTAGGTTCAACATCATTACCTCAGCCGCTAGACGTCCGGCATCCCCCATGAATCGCCAGCAATGCCCTCAGCCGACTGTTTCCTGCTACCTTCACCAGGTCGTCGGCTTTTTAGTTTAAATCCAAAATTCAATAAAAAATCTTTTGTTAAATCGCAGAAAGGACTATTTTAATTTTTAAAACGTAAGTAAACGATAACTAAATTAACAGTATGGGCCATTAGGTTTTTTGGCAAAAATTACTTACGTAACTTATTTTAAACGGATGTGTCACAGCAGCAACGGTTTCATTTGGATTATAATTTAGACTTTATTTCATAGCTAGTATTACCATGAACCTAATGGTATCTTTGAGGCCAGACTGGATACTTGAAAGGTTGATCAACAGCAGTTTTACAGTACCACTATAAGAATTGTGTGTTCACTTGCCCACTAGGTGAGAGGAACTTCATAAAAACATTGGTTATGATAGCGATATGAGAGCGCATCAACACCAAAAACGAAGATCAAGCAATCGTAGTAACACAGCAAAGAGCTTGTCTTGGTTTCCCTTTAATTTGTTCCTACTTTACGTGGACTTGTCAATAATCAACCTGTGTGGTATTTTTACACAGAGCTCTTTTATTTGACATACAAAAACAAAATTTTTAGGTTTATAGGACCTTAAATATGGGTGAAATAAACATTCATAAATCTGTATTTCTATTGTAAGTACTACCTACCTGTTGAAAGAAATAAACTGCCGACCCCTAATAAAGATAGCGCCACTTTCTGTCTCCGGGACTAACCCAAAAGATAACTTAATTTTTTACACTCTCTGTTCACCCCAAATTGTTTTATTTATAGCTATCGTAAAACATTATCTTCGCATTTAGATAAAAATTTTAAAAGCGAAATCTGCTATTATCAGTGCAATAAACTCAGTCGACCTTCTTACCTACATATTGGGGATAACCCTTTAGTTTTGCTTTTATTTTAAGGATATAATGCAATACTAGCTGTGTGACGACTTTGTATCGGTAGAACACTGAAATAAGAAATTATGCCTTACTTTTAAAAACTTTAAATTAGAGGTAAGCTAATTTGAAGTTTTAGCTTACGAGTACCTCTAATTTGAGAGATGCGAAAGCGATTAAACTAAAACAGTAGTTAAAGCACTATGCTTTTCTTAAAACTTAATTCGGTTATAGTGGTATGTACCGCACAATACTCTTTCTTTCTCATACTACATACATCAAAAGTCTAACATACGGTAAAAAACTGAAAAAATATACAATTCAATAAAAAAAATAACTAAGCGCTGTGCCAGCAGGGGTTTATTTCATAAACATGACAATACTAATTTACATTACGGGGTGCATTGCTGGTTACTTTTGGCGCTAATGAACATGACATTATCAGTAACGTTTTCTGAAATAGGCCCCAGGTTGACTCGCTAGTGCTCCTTACTATGGGATTATGTCACTACTGTCACGTATCTTTCATCTTTTTATATCGTGGACATTGTCACATAGATTATCTATACTTCATTTCAAATAAGGACGAAAAGATTTTCCGATTCTTATAAAAGATGTTACAAAAGTAAAAATAAACATTCAAGGGGGTGGTTTGGACCATCAAACTGAACAACTTTTACTATGAGACCCATGGTATGGAAGATCTGCCTTTTTTCGCGATTTAGATATTGTTCTCATAGTGAAAGTTGTTCAGTCTGATGGTCTAAACCACCCCCTTAAATGTTTATTTGTATTTTTGTACCACCTTGTATAGCTTTCTGGGCAATTCTGATTTGCAAATACAATTTATCTATCCGAAAGATATATCCGACATATCTTGGACGTTACTACTAATATTTGCCTTCGCGCGGGATTTGAACCCGCGACCCTCGGCACAGTACGGAGGTTTACTACCGACTGTGCTACCGGGCCGTCAAAATTGATGGTGAAAAATAAGATAGAACAATCTAGAACCAGGTCAAATTCCCGAAACTCATTGACAACAAGACAGTTGAAAATTTAGGCGCACGTAAAAACCAGGGCGTAACACTAAAGCGATAAATAAAAAGGTGAGGCTAAATAAATTTCCCTGGAGTTGTATTAGTATTTATGGTTGTAATAAAACAGGCAGGCTTTTGTGAAATGCCGCCCGCTGTAAATAATTTCACTGTGAGACAGTCCTTGTAACACTTGTTTTTCGGGCCGAGAAAGTAGCGGTTGGTGGGAAAGATGAGCGTATAGCGGATCTGTAGGTGTAGAAAACTGTAGTATATGCGTAAAAATATGACATGACCATAATTGCAATTGGAGTGGACAACATTTTTGCTACGTAGTTGTAGCAAAAATAGACAGTTATCTAGCTCAAGTGAAGGAAAAGGTTGATGTCGTGTCGTATCAAGAACTTAAGACACTAGCGGAAAAGAAAAAGGATTAGCGAATGCTCCACTAAGAAGAGCGTTGCTCTTTAATAAGATGATGACTTGTTGCAACGTAGTTATAATATAGTTTAATAGTGCAATTAATAAAGATCAGAATATTAAGGTTTTAGGATGATATGTAATATCTGTCATTTATATTTGTTAACGTACTAGCAAATTGGGTCCTTCTTAACATGTTGACGGCTTTTTAAGAAGATGATCAGACTATCAAACTTAACGTCGAAATCGAAAAAAAAAGTACTATCTCATACTCATTTGGGTCGAGTAGGTTTGCAACTGAACTTCCGCCGAACTCCGACGTTCGCGATTTTGACTTTGGTTTCTTAGAGAAAGTTGTTTAGCTTAACGGTCTGATCATTCCCTTAAAACCATTAGCATATTAAGAATGTCCACATATACAGGGTCCTTCTGAATATGCTGACACTTTTTTAAGGGGATGACCAGACCATCATACTGAACAACTTTCTGGACTTAACTTATTCATGGACGTAATTTATTCGTGAACGTTCTTCGATGAAACGATATATCATTAGAATATTCCTCAGCACATCGATTTATTGCCCAGCAAGATACAAAACAGCCCAACTATTCCAGCTTTAGCCCAGTTGCTAAACCGCTAGTCTCCTAGCCCAACACAAAAGTCGGCGTACTTAAAAGGTGACAAGACAATACTTAATGACGGTTATAATGAGTAAATATTGTAGAACTTGGGTGTCAGTTTATAATCCTAATTGTAAAGGCTTGTTTGAAGGCCGGCGCTACTTTAGCCCACCGGGGGGTTTAGGAAATAATTTATGATGGTGACAGGAAAAAAATTGGCACATTGTTTTTGGGGTCTTTGTAGACGCCGCCTTTTGAAGTTTGCCGACTTAGACTTTGGAAAAAAAATGTGCGTTTGTTTTTTTTCGGTTGTCAATAGGTTAATGTTTGTAGATTTTATTTCTGAGATTATAGATGTCTAGAAAGTTGAGTGAATACGAATAACCAATTTAAGAAATGATAAAAATATATTGGTATTACAAATTAAATCAAAATAAGACTTTTGACTTTATCATACTTTAAACAAAAAGAATATAACGAAAAATCCCCAGACTCCTAAAATACTACAATATCCATGGAAACTTTTGATTGGCAATTTTATAGAAATATTGATACCCTTATTCTGTAATTAGTCCATAAGTTTTCCTAAAATGAATTCAAAAAAAAAGTGAATAAGAAGAGAAGAAGATAGAAGAGAAAATAAGTAGGTACATTATCATTATCATACGGATATTTGGTTACATAACATAATTGTGTTCTCATTCATGATTAAGTCGCCGGTGCAGCTAGTTTCAAATGTTGTTGTTAAAACAAATCTTACAGTCAAAACTTTCCATGAAAGACCTCACAATGCGATAAAAATCAAACAAAATCGTCTACTGAATACGTAAATAACAGTAACGAGTATTAATACAAAAGAACAGTAGCAGCTACGCATAACAAAACATGGTAATATGTAAACAGTACCATACATTGTATTATGCGCATAAATAAGTACTTTTAACGCCATTCTAAGAAATAAACAGAGAAAAATAACTTTGCATTTAAAGCTGTTTCTATTTATGATATCGTTGCATGTTACATTACATTGAAATATAAAACAAATTCAGATCGATTAATTACGTTGCTTAAAACAATAAATTCTTCGGTCTTTTGTAGTTTTTCCTATTTAAGTTAATAGAGTTAAGTTAAGTGGGTTGCAAGTCATACAGGGCTTCCCTCTATCATATTTTATGATTTCTTAAAAATATACATCATTTCTAAAGCCGAGGTGGTCCAGTGGCGAGTAACCTTGCCTGCCGTGCAGGAGGCGATGGTCCGATCCCCGTCCAGGCCGACTCGTACCAAAGAGTTTTTTGGAATTTATGTATATATATGATTTGTAACACCACTGGCTTTTCGGTGAAGGAAAACATCGTGAGGAAACATGCATGTTTCAATTTCAAGGCATTTATTGTACCTACTGTCCATTACAAGTGGCGACGGGCTCACTCCCCATCACACCGGACAGAGTTTCGGTACTACTAGTGAAACATGGATGTTTCATAATATCTCTGACTACCCCCTCGGGGAATATAGTCGTAAGCATATGCTTATTTCCAAAAATCAACAATGTCACATTGTAGTCATTTCAATTTATCATTGGATTTCATTTTTTTTTTTTTTTCATTTCTTTCAGTAGCATGGACTTTAAGTTGAAAACATCGCCAACTATCTATATAGTTTTTAGTTTATGAATAATTATAGCAATTGTACTCAAATACCTACATTTATTGCATGGTAGGTATGACCAAAGATACTATTAATAACTCTCTAGTAGAAAAGCTATGAAGCCGTACACATACTGACACAATAATTTTAACATATTGTTCATTTCATCCTTTAATTTCGACATGCAATCAAACTTATTACACACCCCTTTTATGCGTATGGGGTTTAAAATATTTTCAAGAAACGATGTAAAATATTTTTATGGTAATGCATTACCATTCACGATTTTCAACATAAACATTAGGGACGTGACCTCTGTTAGACACATGTCTAAAAGTTTCGACAAAAAAAGGTAATTCTATCTTAATTCTGGTAACCCTTTAACGAGTTTGAACAAACGAGTTAAGGGGAAGACGATACCAGTGTGAATAAAACGATCAACTAGGGGAAAATAATTGATAGAAATATTACAAAAGAGACACACCTATTACTTTATATATAATTATGAAGAAATGATTAAATACAAGGATAATAGGAGATGTCATGTTGCATCGACCCCAAAATAAAGAATGGAGCGTAATGGTGGTAATGAATCTTAACAAATGCATTTCATATAAAATGTAGAGCCAATCTTAATTCTATTTAATGATTGCTCTTGGTTTTTTTATCCTACTAATATTATAAACGCGAAGGTTTGTAAGTATGGATGCATGTTTGTTACTCTTTCACGTAAAAACTACTGAATGGATTTTAATGAAATTTGGCACACATATAGAATATGATCTGGATTAAGAGGATATAATTCGGAGCGTGCTCCATACCAACGTACTATGGTGATATTTTCAATACTAACCAATTAAACTTAGTGAAATTTTTCAGAATCAATCCAAAAACAAATTTCTATGCTTGTATAGAGTCAGATTTTCGTTAAAATGTATAGTTTTAAAGTTACAGTGCCTCAAAGATTTCCATACAAATCTTAAATTAATCCTAGCATTTAAACTGTATATTTTAACGCAAATCTGACTCCATACAAGCATATTTGTTTCAAGATTGTTTCAGCAAAATTTCATTGACTTTAATTAGTTAGTATTGAAAATATCACCATAGTACGTTTGTATGGAGCGCGCTCCAAGTTATATCCTCTTAACACATAGGATACTTTTTAAGTCGGAGTCGCGGGCAACAGCTAGTTATTTATAATTATGAAGAACCCCAAGTCTCACGATTAAGGCAGAGGTTTAAGTACCACTGCAGCATCAGGCCTGAAGAGTTAAAACCCTAAATGAGATAGTGCGACAATGCAATATTCATCGATAATCGTTAAATCATTTTATTCTTAAAAAAACAATTTTGAAAGAAGATTTTTGGAGCAGTATACACTTATTCAGTGTGTGATCTAATTCGCTCTTGATTTAGTTTCATAACGTTAAGGGTATATTACTGTTGGCGCGCTCCATACAAACGAAGTCTGGTGATATTTTTAATACTAACCGATTAAACTCAATTAAATTTTGCAGAAACATTCTAGAAACAAATCTCTATGCTTGTATCGTGTCAGATTTTCCTTAAAATGGACAGTTTTAAAGTTTCAGTGCCTCAAAGATTTCCACACAAATCTTAAATTAATCCTAGCATTGAAAACACGATACAAGCATAGAGATTTATTCCTAGATTTTTTCTGCAAAATTTAATTGAGTTTAATTGGTTAGTATTGAAAATATAACCAGACTTCGTTTGTATGCAGCGCGCATTTACGCATTCGGAATAAACTTCTCTTAACACTATTATATGTATTTATTCTTCCGAGTAATACCTAGTTTAAATCATATTCTTTATTCTTATTCTCCTTCCGTGTCTTCCAAACATTTAAAATACAAAGGAAACTGGTCCTTAATTCAAAAGTTTATTATTCGAGACCGTATTATATTACCATTCGTACACGCATGAACACAGTATAAATAAATGGTGGGCCACCATAAAGATAGCGATAAACAAAATTCAACCCTGTACCTTCCCCTTTTTTATTGGCAGGGGGCAATTTGAGACGATGTATTCTGTCACATTTACCATCTCATTTATACCCCTAATCTATATCCTCTGCTACTTTATTCTGTTCGTCATAAGTCACAATCTTGAGTGCTTTTTAGTTCTTTGACAACGGAATTTAATGTGGTATTTATGTAATTTATATGCCAGTGACGGTTTAGTGCGAGTTTACGAAATTGTTAAAGACAGATAAAAAGGCTATATTTACATTAGGGGGTGGTTTATGGGAGGTCTGAGTGTTCAGATACAACTGTCAGATGACAGATTGTAATGTATGAATGTTTTTATACAGGGTCCTTCTTAATATGCTGACACTTTTTAAGGGGATGGTTAGACCGTCAAACTGAAGAACTTTCTCTATGGCACTAAAATCGAAATGGCGAAAAAAATATCAGATGTTCCATACAAAACTGCAAACCTACTCGAACGAAATGTATGGGACAGCTGGCTTTTTTTCGCGATTTCGATGTTGGTCCCATAGAGAAAGTTGTTTAGTTTGATGGTCTGGTCATCCCCTTAAAAAAGTGTCAGCATATTAAGAAGGACCATGTATATAGGGTGTAAAGTAAACTTAAATGTGTTACATGCTTAAGTGGGTGCAACTGACAATCAAACTGAACAAATTTCTGTAAGGCACCAACATTGAAATTGGCATCAACATGAAAAGAATAATCTTAAAAAAAAAAAAGAAATTAACATCTTGAAATAAGTACTTCCTTAATTATAAGAAATCCTTCATTTTATTTGCGTTTCATAAAAACCTTATCAATGAAAAGTTCAGCAAATAAAAACTGAGAAGAATGTAACTACACGTGTTTGATAACCCAAATCCTACTGCATTATTGTATGGAATACTTTTTATTGTCTTTACTATCAAATCAAACCAAAAATCTCGTATTCAATCAAAGTGATGTTGATATCACATAGATAGCTTTTGATAAATAAAATTTTGACTTTACCACTGCCTCGGAATGTTCTTCGTTGCAGAGAAGATGGGACCAGAAAAAGCCTTCCTAAGGGATACGATTTTATAAACCGGAAGTAGAATAATAATCATCAACCTCTTCTATTCATTTCCATTGCAAAGTTACAGACCTACACCCTGATGAAAGTGTAGCATAGCAAAGCATAGGATAAGATACATTCACGAAAATTTTTCGTTTTTATTGGTTATTAATGAAACCAATAAAAAAAACACCAAAAAAATTAATGTACTGTATACAGAACCGGTTCCAGTTCTAGATTTTCTATACCCGGTTCTGGCATGCAGTCGGAACCGGGTACCTACCCGGTTTTACCCAGTCCTGACAAAAAAACTGTAAGTTTATATGATTTACAAAATTAGAGAGTAATTGAAAGCATAAGACATATATACGAGATATTTAAACAAATAATTGGTAAATTTATAGTCGAATTATCATTTATTTTGCTCATTTCCGCTTGCATTGCTAAATAGTTATTATTACCTATCATTAAACCATACGAAGTTTAAAGGAACATTATTTAATTACAATTAACTTAAACAAATCAGACTTAGACACAACAGTATTATTCAACTCATCCTGAAGAAAGATTTAGGTTGTTAATTATGCACTTTTTGTAAAAATCTTTATATTTTAGGCCAGTCAAAATGAGATTCAGCCTTACAACATGTACTAAGTACCGCGTTATTACAATATTGCGATGCGATTTATGAGAAAATCAACAACTCAAATTTTTTTGAAGTACCGTATCCGTTTTTACTTCATTCGGAACCGGTTTTTCAGATACCTTAACATACCCGGGTATTTCGGAACCGGGTATGCCGGGTACTGGGTACAGTCCCTAATTCTAAGACACGTCATAAGTCCCTATACAAGATACCGTTCAACCTAAGACTGTGTTTCACCTCCGATGCGAAAATAGGGGTGTAGGTAGTCTTAAATATTATAAAACTATAACCAAAATAAGACAACAACATATATTATACAATATATTTATATATTGTTTAATAACATATATTATACTGTAACAGAAGTGTGTTTGTACATTGAAGATATTTACAAAAAAAAGATTACGATATGGTTTTTAAATGTCCCTGACTCCACGTCAACCATTTTTAGAATTGTTGTCTGTCTGTTTGTTTGTGCGAGCATCACGCAAAGACTACTGAACCGACTTTAATGAAACTTTGTTTGTTTGAAAGCTTATGATCTGACTTAAAATCTGGTATATAATTTGTGCGGACAAAGTCGCGGGTTAACTCTAGTACTTCATAAATGTAATTTTCACTGTTAGCCTCATACAAACACCTAAAACTTTATTTGGCCAGTAAATAGCGTAACCCACCCATCATATCAATTAAACATTGCTATCATAATAAAATACACAAAATTTATTCAGTGACATCAATGTTTGATTAGAAATAATATTAACAAATATTAACTTTACAAAGCAAACATGTCGAAATTTATTGTTGTGTGAAACCTTTACCACTTTACTGGTATATTAACGCAACACTTTTGTAACAAATGCATACACTGCTGGTAATGTTGATTATGGGAGGAATAAAGTTTTCTTAAAGAAAGTAATGGAGTAGTCACAACATTTAAAAAACGAAGTCGTGAAACATAAGTTCCATAGCAGACAAGAGACGTTTAAGAAAGTGCAAATATTTTGCCGGAGTGTCAAGATGAAAGATCCACAGCGTCAAGGCTTGACAAACAGTTTTATAGTAGTCAAAATGAAAAGCACTTAATTTGGATTACATTTTACGGCATACATTTTTAAATCGTGCTGCGTTCATTTCGCTTGCTAATTAGGGTAATATACGTTTGAAGATAAGGTAGAAAATAAACAAGATTTCTATTACAACTCATTCCCTTTTTCGTGAGAGGAGGCCTTTTCCTTACAGTAGGAACCTAAAGGCCTAAAACCGTAAGGTATCTTACTTACTTTTGACTCATTTAATTTATATCTATTTTCAGTCTAACTCTTTGTCTAATTATTATAAAGACTAGCCTTGCGGTAGCATTTCCCCTCTGCCACGGTATAAGCACAATTGATCTTGTGCATTTACATTCAATTTTACACCTTATCACTAAACGACAGCCTATAATTGCGAAATAATAACATCGAACTTAGAACGTTTGGGGTTCACACGAGACTACTTTTCATGATTTTTAACATTCAAAATTAGAATCTAAAGTTATGGGGAATAAAATCCAAAGTTGCGGATTTCATGTTACCTCGCCCCCCGCAAAAAGTGGCAGAAATGTTTGTTAGTAGAATTACACGCGTAACCAGTCCATATAAAATTAGTCAAAGTGCTGCGTTCATTTCGCTTGCTAATTAGGGTAATATACGTTTGTAGATAAGGTAGAAAATAAACAAGAATTTTATTAACTCAGATCGTTTACGCTGAGAGATGAAGAATTAGAGTGAGAAATTGTGTGATTAGAGATCGATGTCAATTGAAAGAAGATGTTGTGACAAGAATAGAGAAGGGTATGCTTCATTGGTTTGGTCATGTGGAGAGGATGAGTGATAGCAGATGTACGAAAGAGATATATGGAGCTAAAGTGAGTGGAAGTGTCGGCAGAGGGCGCCCTCGTAGGACGTATTCTGATCAAATCGGTTGCGTCCTACAAAAAGGGGAGGTGCGGAGTACTCGAAACCGACGGGCATGTATGAAGAGATGTATGGATGTGAATGAGGCAAAAGAGGTATGTAAGGATCGTAGTAGATGGCGCGCTCTGGTCTCTGCCTACCCCACTGGGAAAGAGGCGTGACGTTATAGATAGATAGATAGTTTACAACTCATTCCCTTTTTTCGTGAGAGAAGGCATTTTCCTTACAGTAGGAACCTAAAGACCTAAAACCGTAAGGTATCTTACTTACTTTTGACTCATTTAATTTATATCTATTATCAGTCTAACTTTATTATGAAGTTTCAACGCTCAAAATATACCATCTTTTCCTGTGTGTATCTTAATACTAAGTGGCATAGGGTACGGTTTCTTATGCAGTGTTTTTGTGTAAAAAGGTCTACTAAAAACATAATCTGTACGTACGCTTAATTGGGTAGTTGTTAGGTTTTGTAAAGTTTCAACCCGAATGAGAATTAAAATGCTCTGTCTATTGCAGACATACATACAAACATAATTATACAGGTTGTAATGAAAAGTATCACTAACCTTTAAACCACATACTCTACCCATCAAACTGAAGAACTTTTACTATGTCAAGCATAATTTTTGCTCTGACAGGTTTGCTCCCGTAGCAAAAGTTGTTCAGTGATGGGTAGAGTATATGGTTAAAAGGTTATTGATACTTTTCCTTACAGCCTGTATACACCCACCAAACATTATTATGACAATGCCTATTAAAAAAAAATATTCTAGCAAGTTGCAATGAATGTCCCATAGTAACAATTTGTCATCCTGTTACCTATAATTAGAACACTATTGGACGATTTAAATAAACTTATAAACTATGTATGTATGACTCTTATTTCAAAGAACAAATTATCGTCTTTAAATATTATTCAACCAATAACTCGACCGTAAACACATCAGCTGAACCCATTAAACCGTAGACGTGTCAGAAAAAACATCAACATAAATAAACTCATTTTCTTTGTCGTGGAGCAAACTCAAAGTGAAATTACCGGGGCTCTGCGTCGTGTGCATGAAAAATTCATTCGGGACAAAACAAGAGGGCGCGAGGAATAATAATTTGAATAAATATCAAGGCGAGACCCATACGAGTGACGTGACAAAAACCAAGTTCAGCCACGCGTGTTTATGCGTTCTGATGGCGTAATTTGGCAGTTACACTTGGCAGGGATCGCGTAATACGACTCGACGTATCCACATACGCAAAAATATATTATCAACTTTTTAAGGAAACGTCAGAAATGAAATATGAGGGGCTTTCTCGCCTTTGTAGTCTCAAAGGATTTACTTTTTTAAACGCAATAAGATATAATGCTAAGGACACGGATGATGCATTGTTTTCTTTCCAAAGCTGCTTACAGTCTCAGTAATGATTACTATTCTATTCACATATACCTTTTCATGGAAAGATTGAAGTTACGACGTACTTTATGGCTCACACATCCCCTCTTCTGGGAAGGTCTGGTGAACACAAAAGGGTGTTAAGTGTGCTCGCAAACACAAAAATAATAACAAAATCCCCGTGTATTTTGACAACATAATACTCGACGGTCACAAAAGCCGTCATGTCACGAGCAATCGGTTTCGCTTCCTCACCGCCCTTTGAGAAGGGTTCTAAACAAGTTTCGCAAATAATTTATTAAAAAGTTTTTTGTGCAAAGCTGTGCGGCAGTTGGTACACCGTGCGCTACCGTTTGACGGCTCCGCGATGAAAGATTCCGTCCGAGATTATAATTGACAAGATCTTTGTTGGCTGTGACAATGGGATTTGGTATAAATCGTGCTATTGTGTCGGTTGGAGATTAGCAGGAGAGGTTCGCAGGCCCCTTGTTATTCGGTGGGTTTATAATTCTTGAAATGAGTAATTGAATACGGCACGACGATAGAAGGGACAATGTGCGGTTCTAGTTAAACTTAATTCCAGTCCCTTCGTCACTTTTCTGAGATTATAGATTTAATGCAGTTAAGAACTGGTTGCTGCTTGATAGTCGACTATTGTCATTTTCTTGAGAAGTCTTTGGAAGACGTACTGTTGCAATTTCTTTGAAGGGATTTTTGAATGATTAGAATCATTGAAACCAGGGGATATTCAAGACTGAATACAATATTTTCACCTGCTTCATAGTTGGTATGGATGTTGAACGAGGATACTAAAGAAGTCCGTCAGGGTGTAACAAAACACCCTAGTAATACTTGACGGAGTCCTTCAGACCATAAAACTGGACAACTTTCACTATGGAGCCAACATTGAGAATAAATTTTAAAAACCTGTTGTCCTTTTCCATGACCCATATTCAGTACAAATACTCATATTCATCATATAAATATTGGTCCCTTACGGGATTCGAAATTTCAAACCCGCGACCATCAGCACACCAGGCAGGTTCCTTACCGACTGAGCTATCGGGCTGTTCAATTATAATAAAGAAGAAGATTCTTTAAGACCCTTTTGAACAGCGAAAATCTCATAAATACCAGCATGCCATATTCGACGACGACCCATTCCGTATTGCTGGAAGCATAATAGCACATAGCAAGTGAAAATTCTGCTACCTGGCCACCCAAGCAGTAATCCAAGCGCGTATCTTCGCAGAAATAAAAGTGCGCAATAAAAATTCACATGCACGCCTCATGCAGCTCCTCACTGCATACCGATGTCCACCTCCTTGACTCACATAGGCCAGCTAAAAATATATTTTACCAAACCTTATTTATATTGCAATAGAGTTAATAACGGCTCAGTTATATTGCTTTGGGAATGAGGTTGTTGTGGTGACAAATTCTTGGACGATTTAGGTGTTATGTAGAAATTTATGTAGGTAATAAAGGTGAGTAAAGGCAGGGTTTGGTGTGGTTACAAATTAAGTTAAGGATTGATGTCTGGTTTTCTAAAGATATTTCGTAGTAAAAACAGATCAATTGATAATATAGAAAATCAATAAGCTGAATAAGTATAGGTAAGTCCTATGAAACACTCAAGAAATTTATTTTAGTAGTTGTTTACTACCACGATAGTAGCATTTACTCCGTTTTAAAATCGCATCTTATTTTACTTTATTTCGTAGAAGCGAAGGGAGGGGCCCACTAATGGAAGTTTTTTTAAAACAATAGGTAACTACACTCAGTTGCAGAAACGCTCATTAAAGTTAATCCTCCATTAAATTTTTTGCTGTCACTTTTTGTCTTGTTGACGTAGTAAAAGCTAGCAAGAGATTTAATGGAGGATAAACTTTAATTAGCGTTTCTGCAACTGAGTGTAAGTAATAAAATCGTCTGCGTAATAATTTAGTTCTGATTCCATCCTCATTGTGCATCCTTAATTGGGTCACAATCGTCATCCCACCGATTTTAATATAGTATGCCAAAACTATAATAATAAATTATTTCAGGGTATACAATGAACCATAATTACATGATTACGAATCATTGAAAGTGTATGAAATACGACAGATAATTGACGAAATGAAACATGCCTCATCCTAATTTTCGTACTCGTTTTAGAAACATTGTCCGAATTATTTAGCCTTGCATATAGCTACTCCGAAATTTAATTTGATTCAAAAGAAAGTCGATTTTATGGAAATCTGAAAAAGTGGAATTTTAAAAAACCCCATGCATCTTTATTTGCCGCGAAGGTGGTCGAAAATAAAGCTCGTCTTAACAAGCAAAAATTTCCAATTCCAAACAGTCTAAGAGAAACTAACAATCACTCATTACTTATGATAATTAATACCTTTTACGATGCAACTTTAAAAAAAGGATTGTCTCACAAAGGCTATTCATTCCATCTGCCGTTTAAGGACAGACAAAGGTCCGAAAGGATAAACATCAGGATTCTGATCGTCAAATGTCAGCTCAACTCAACTTGGCAAATGCCGACAGTGCTGCCAGATTCTTGAGGGCGTTAGACTCTAAAATGCGTGTAAAAAACTCGATACATTCTGTGGGACGCCAGTAACGAGAGCTCCAGATATTTGCCCTTTATATGTCAATTTGAGGAAAAAATATAACATTATATTTGATGATTTATTACGACTAATTCTTCTTTTCTTCATGTGAAGTCTGCAAGAGAACTTTTATTGAAAATGTCCTGCCTGGACACTTGTACGCATTAGGAGAGCTTATGAAAGCTGCCGGTAGTGTGCTATACTTGTGGCAAAATAGAGGAAGAATATTAAAAGATGAAGTAAAAATAGTTGATTGATTTATAAACCTCTTCCACTCTTCCAATGCACTTATTTAGTTGAAATTATTTAAACCTGGTCTCTTTGACACAACCAATTTCAGTTGAAAGCATAAGGGTGCTAACTGGCAGCGTCGAAATAAACTCAAGAGAAGATTTTGAGACAAAATAATAATACATTTTCAAGGGTTATTCGTCTTTACGTTATGTAAAGAATATCGTAAAACAAAAAAGAAAATAGTAGGCCTTTATTTTACAGCGGAATAATTAAAATAAATTTTGCTGATGATGATGAATCAACAAAAACATGTACGACTGTTTGTTACCCAAATTAAGAGATAACAATCCTACTAATATTATAAACGCGAAAGTTTGTAAGTATGGATGGATGTTTGTTACTCTTTCACGTAAAAACTACTGAATGGATTTTAATGAAATTTGGCACACAGATAGAATATGATCTGGATTAACACATAGGATACAGTTTTAAGGTCTACGCAGACGGAGTCGCGGGCAACTACTAGTTCTAGATACTTTTTAATAACGAAAATATAAGCTGTTTAAATATCCCCAGAAAAGCGCTAAAAAGTCTAATAGCGATAAAAAAGGGCAACACTGGGCCAACTCGGCAAATGTCGGCGATTGAGTGACGTTGATCGACAACCGACGGTCGACAGGAATGCCGGCGCACAGACATGCTAATGGCACTGTTTACCATATAATAAGTCCCGTATTAACTCCATTTCAAATTCACTATGAAAGTGGAATGTCTGCGAAGATTTTTAGTTTTTTGTAGTCTATTGATATTTGTTTAAATCGAACTTTTGAGTCAGTTTCGTTTCCAGAATACAAAGAACCGTGTGTTATTCTACGATATAAACTGTTTGTAGATAATTACCACTGATTTCATAGTGAATAATAAAACGATTAAGTTGGCTGCAGTATGAGAAAGAGTATTTATTAGGTACTACAAAATTTGGACGCGTTTAAGAGGATATGTGAAAAAAATAGGATTCTTCAAAGCATCAGATATCATGAAGTACTAACAGTAGGAGTATGATTTCAGGATATGTGTAAATTGAACATATTATTAAAATTTTGATTGCCGCCAAAACACGATTAAGACAAATTTTCTCGATAGAAAAACAAGCCAAAGTAGCCTCCGTCTTTATCTATAAACGCTTGGAACTGCTAAACGGTGAATAATAGAAACACGAGACTTGATTTAAAAAATAGAGATTGATATTTTATAAATTTTGATTGCAGCAGAAATTAACTTACATAAATAGTAAAATCACAACTAAATAAAGTTTGTTTTGGCGCTTACGTCGTTTTATTTAGTCAGGCGCGTGCGCCGCCCCATCTCTTTCTCTCGCGTCAGGCAGTAATATAAGCTATCACAATCTATTAAAAAGCTCAGTCGGCTGTGGCCTTTGCCCGCGTCGGACCTGCGTTCGCATGCCCAATTTCCGAATTACGATTAATTATCCAGCTTACGTGTAAATATTATAGTGTAATATATTAAATACAATCTAAAATAAATTCGAGGCCATAGCAGCTTCACATTTAAGAGAATATAATTCGGAGCGCGCTCCATACAAACGAAGTCTGGTGATATTTTCAATAGTAACCAATTAAAGTCAATGAAATTTTTCAGAAAAAATCTAAAAACTAATCTCTATGCTTGTATGAAGTCAGATTTTCGTTAAAATGTATAGTTTTAAAATTACAATACCTCAAAGATTTCCATACAAATCTTAAATTAATTCTAGCATTAAAACTGTATATTTTAACGAAAATCTGACTTCATACAAGCATAGAGATTAGTTTCTAGATTGTTTCTGCAAATTTTTCATTTACTGATTGGTTAGTATTGAAAATATCACCAGACTTCGTTTGTATGCAGCGCGCACTTACGCATTCGGAATAAACTTCTCTTAAGTATATTTCTCACTCAAATATGTATAGCAGTTTTTTTGGACTTCATAGACCAAGAGCTAGCTGTTATTACTGAATACAAATCTCTTTATTTCTCATACAATCTTAATTTCTACGCTTACAAGCCAATATAATTATATAGTTAAGATACTTATTTTCTTATTCTAAAAATAGCAGGTGCATCATCCGCCGGTGCATAACAGAGTGCAGAACGAAAAGGAAAGGTACAATATTTATATGACCCCGGCCCCCGGTTCCTCATAACACAGGTTCCGGACGCCGGGGCCCCCCTCGCTCGCCTGTATGCGCTGACAGAGATGGAGCGTTCTGTCTCTTTCTAACAATTATTTCTAATAGGATTCTACCCCTTCTAATGAGGTAATGAAGCTTATTCTAATTGGAATTTATAAGTTCTAACTCGATTCTAATTGTTTTATTTACTTGTGCTATGCGTTAATTTTATTAGGGTAGTGTACCTAATCTAATCTGGGGTAGAAATCACTAGAGAAATCGAATAAGAATCCTATTAGAACTATTTACATAACTTATGTGCTAAGCTCTAATTCTAATAAGAAAATTTTATTTATTGAAATGAACACTTAACCTAAACTTATCCTACTAGTATAAAAGGGTATATAAAACGAAATAAACAAAGTAATGTAAAAAACTATATACAAAGGTAGTCAATTCAGGTTCTGTCGTGCACATTTCTCCCGCCGCCGCAGCTCTGCGATCCAACCTGTAGCACGACGATCCTCTTGGTCGGTCTCCGGAGGACATGCCCGTTGCTGGTTACGACGTCCACGATCTTCACCTCGCCGTCTCGCCCTGGGTAGACCGCGACGATCCTTCCTGTCGGCCATGTGTTGCGGGGCAGGGTGGGGTCGCAGACGAGTACCAGGTCGCCGATAGCGTGCGCTGGTCGTGTGAGGCTCCCGCCGGTGTTGGAGTAGAGGCTGGTACTCTTTGACCTAGCGGCTCCAGAAGACGTCCGCCATCGATGAGCGCGCTGCGCTTACGCGCGGTGAGGTCGTTTGGGTCCCAACAGGATGTGGTTGGGTGTAAGCGCCTCCGGTTCTTCTGGGGTCACCGCCACGTGTGTGAGTGGGTGGGAGTTGACGGTGTTCTCCGCCTCGGCGAGCAGGGTGAGCAATGTCTCGTCGCTAGGGTACTGCTCGTGGAGTTTGACGCGCAGTGCCTCCTTCACGGTGCGTACCATGCGCTCCCACGCGCTGTCCATGAAGGGGGAGGCCGGGGGTACGTAGCGGCAGGTGATGCGCCGCGCCGTCGCCTCCTCGCTGACCGCCGCCAGCGCGGCCTTGGCGAGCTCCTTCTCCGCAGCCTTGAAGCACGTCGCGTTGTCACTCCATAGCTCCTTAGGCACTCCTCTTCGTGCCACGAACCTCCTCAGGTCGCCGGTCGCCGGAGAAGTAGGCTTCGCTCTTCGTATCTTGCATAGTTGACAGTTTTTGATGACGTTCACGCACCGTCGGTCGTATCTTCAGTACCCATAGTCGCTGCTGTAGCTCATTCACGACTGTTTCGATACCGCCATGTAGTCGCTCGTGTACGTGTTGTATGTACAGTCGCGTGAAGTAGTGTTTCCCGTCGAGTACGGTCGGGCTCGCAGTGTCTTCAACGATGTCAGGTGCTACGTGGATTCTTCCTTTGAGCCATCTTCGCCGACGACCGCTGATAGCGCCGACAGCTTGCCTCCCAGCTGAGGCGCCGCGCCGTTCCTTACTCGACGTAAATCTTCGGAAAGACAATCTTCTTGTACAGGTTTCCAACATAGTTTCTCAGCGCGAATGAGATAGTGCGTTTCGATACCGATGGTGTTGCTATCTCATTTCTTCACGTACGGTGTCTCGTTCTTGCGTGTCTTTGAATCAGAGTCGTTTTTATTGTTTTCTTTCGTTCGTTTGCGCTTCGTAGCCAATACTGTTTCATTTTTCTTCTTTCGACATAAATTGACGAACTGTAGCATGCGCACCGTACCTCGTAGCAAAAGTGGGAACGACGAAAATCGCTCGATTCGAGGTAGGTGAGCGTGGTCAGGTCGCTGGTGGGTGACGTGACAAGTCCCCTCTCTTCTCCTGTCTTCGGTGCTTCTGTCTTCGTCTCTTGTGGCCATTCTCGTTCGTGGTTTCGTAGGAAGCTCGGCCCGTTGTACCATCGGACCTCGCTCCCGCCGATAGAGACCGTGGTGCCGCCCGAGTTGGCGGAAAACTACTGTACTACTGAATTTGTATTGGACACCCATCCGCATAGCTCGAAGCCGGCTTGCCGATGAATGTAGTCGACTGATTTCGATACTTCTTTGGCTTCTTTTTCGGTCGGAAAACTTGTTATGTAGTCGTCCATGTAGTGGTTCTTTTCAATGGCTCGCGCGGCTGCAGGATACTTTTCTTTGAAGTCTGAAACATTTCTATTCTTCACGTATAGCGCGGTGCATGGTGATGACATCGCGCCGAAGATCACTGAAGTCATGCGGTACTCTCGCGGTCGCTGGTTCCCTCTCTCGTCGCCCCGCTATAGAAATCGTAGTGCCTCTCTGTCGTCCTCTTGAACTCATATTTGCATAAACATTAATTCCTTTATGTCAGCTGACACGGCGTGTTGGTGTTGACGAAATCGCATTACAGCTCCCGGCAGAGATTGCAGCAAGTCTGGACCGCAGAGTAACATATCGTTCAGGCTGCGTCCGGCTGTCTTCGCTGTGGCGTTGTGTACTACTCTTATCTTCGGTTTCGCGGGGTTAATGACCGCGAAGTGGGGTAGGTACCATGTTTTATTTGGCACCGGCGGTGTGGTAGCTTCCTCGGCGTAGCCCAAAGTGAAGAGGGTTTGCATTCTTTCTTCATATTTCCTTTTCAGGTCTTCATCTCGGTCTAGTTTCTTCTCTAGGTTGTGCAGTTGTTTGAGTGAGTTTTTGTAGTTGTTCGGAATCTTCATGTCGTCTTCTTTCCATATAAGTATTGTTTTGAAGCGTCTGTCGGGCAGGCGGTGACTGGTTTCATTCAATATCTTCAATGCGCGCTGCTCAGGGTCACTATTCTGTACTCGTTTTTCTATCCCGATTGATTCAAACTCGAAATAATTCTTCATCATCTTCTTTCGTGTATAGTTATTGAAATTATGTATTTTCATTAATAACGCCAAATAATATTATACAGGGTGTAAGGAAAAGTATAATTTTACTATGGGAGCAAACCGTTATGGGAGTTCCAACTCTTTGCGTTCTACCTATCTATCTCAAGAACGGTTAACTATTATAAATGACCAAATTTGAAGAAAATTTAAAGTTCTACAATTTTTTTTAAAACTTCAAAGGTCATTTAGAGCATAGAAAAGAAGATATTTCCTAAAGTGTTTTTTGACATTTTACCTTGAATTTTTTGACCTGCATAAACGAGATTTTATGTGACATTTGACCTAACGTATTGGATGTCATAACGATGATTTAAAGAAGTTTGTAGCTTATTATCTCTCAATCCGAGGTTGACCCCTTTTTTCACCTAATTTTCCTGGGGTACTAGGAGAAACAGTGTTAATGAAAAACAAAACGGAACAAAACATTAAATTTGAAACGTAGGCAGGAACATACCAGAAGTATGAGAGAAAAGAAAAGGTAATAAGTTGTAAATAATTTTCCAGCACTCTGTGACCTAAACCTGCATATACGTTTAGCACCCTTGCTTGTGCTCGGGTGCTAACTTCACGCTGTGCAATAATGAACTACTTAAGTCACACTTATCGTAATGTACTAATGTAAATAAATGTTGATTTTAGGTCGTAAGATAAATATTATTAGTGATTTTGTAAATAAATGTTGATTTACCATTTTAAAATTCATTCATACCTGTTATAATATCCTGCATCATCCTCATTCTTCAATGCTATGCCATGCATCTGAGGGATGCGAGGTATTTTAGAATTACCTATGGATTTTCAAAATAGGTTTATGAGTGTTATACAACTTCTCAACCTGAAAGTTCTTGTGGTATCGAGAATAACTGAGATTATTGCAGTATTACGAAACTTATTTTTTCACGTTCTTCTTACATTTTTGTTGACGGCGTAAAATAACTTCCAGGTTTCATCTAGATAGTCGGTATGTTTTGACCATAGAATGTTTTGACTTGTATTATATCAATTACAAGTACAAAATAAGAAGTTGAATTGATTTGATTACGGGACCTAAAGACGTAAAGCCTAAACAAGAACCGAACCGAAGACCAACAGGTAGCTCTCGTACTATAAAGTAAAACAAAATCCTGTAATGATAGTTTTTTTCCTTCTAGATAGGTACAGTGATTTTCGGTATGATATTAATGAGTTTTAAGTTTTTTAAGTGAAATCAATTAAAGAGTATCGTTAGTTAGGTATTGTTTCTATCTATAAATTGGTTGTCCGTAATTGATCCTGTAACAAATTAATAATTGATCAAGGAGGATAAATAGAACGATACTTAATTATAATATATTGTGTTTTTTCATACGACAAAAGGTACTAATAATATATTAACAGCGAAGCGTCTTCTACGCATTTTGAGTGATTTGATTTTCGCGGGCTAGTGCGCGACGATGTTCGGTAGCGGGGCGCGGGGCGCTTGCTGCGCTAAGCCACGCCCATTTCGCTTCAATTATTTTTCGACATAGGCCCTTAATAGTTTCATTGTATCAGTAGCCTAAGTATACAATCTAATATGCTGACACTTTTTTAAGGAGATGATCAGACCATCAGACTGAACAACATTCTCGATTGGACCAACATTAAAATCGCGTAAAAAATCAGCTGTCTCATACATTTCGCTAGAGTAGATTTGCAGTTTTGTATGGAAAAGGTGATTTTTTTTCGCGTTTTCGATGTTGGTCCCATAGAGAAAGTTGTTCAGATTGACGGTCAGTTCGTCCTCTTAAAAAATTTTCAGCGTAATAAGAAGGACTCTGTATAATTTTGTAACATTACCAGCTGTTTCTAATAAATGTATGGATTTAAGATCTGGTTTTATCTTTTTAAGATTGTAAATTTTGTACATACTGATGATGACTATTATTCTTTATTTGTACCTACCTACACTACAATTATAACTTATTAATAAACAATAAAGGATAAATGTATAAGATTTATTTTGATAAATATCTTTTGCTATGTGTCACGAAAATAAATAAGAAATTAGTAGAGCGGAAACCGTTCTGTTAACTGTATTATTGGATAAGAACTGAAATGTTATTTTCAGCCGCTCTTTCAAATCCGGTATGGTCTAGTGGCTAGGATACCTGGCTCTCACCCAGGAGGCTCGGGTTCGATTCCCGGTACCGGAATCTTTTTTGGTTTAATTAATATTTTTTTAATTTGTATTCTGAAATAAACCAATCAATCAATTCCCTGGCTTGTTCCCTATTCGAGATCAGCCCTCCTGATACTATTCTACCACTCTTAGCGGTTTTGCAAATTTATTTTGAACTAAATCTGAAATTATTTTTGGGCGTAGTTTAATGAATTTTGAAACTCATGAAAAATAATTTATCCATATATTGCAAAAAGTGAGCTATGTTGCAATTTATGATGTTTTTATTTATTGTTTTAATGTAAGGATAATTATAATTAGTCATAGATAAAATTGCAAGGTGACTGAGTATGATGAAATACAATTTAAAAACTAAATAAATAGTCATTAAAAATTTAAAAACGCAAATAGTCATGTCCATCAAATTAAATCGATTTTATATGGTAAGTTTTGCAATGAGAACAGAAATCGTATAATTGCAACACGAACTTCATAAAATAATTAATTATCAATCATTGATTAATCGCTCGCAAAAAGTTTGTTAGTGATCTAATAAACGTTGAATAGAAACTTGGTCAACTGTCTTGAGTAATCATTAAATTAGATTGATTAAGTGTAGACTTACATTTTGATAGAGACAAGTTTTGGTAGCCCCCGGCTCTATCCAATATTTGGCACCTTCTGGGTGATTTCTTAGTCGAATTTGACTATAGCAACTGCTTTGTTGCAAAAGCAGTCAATTGTGCAGGTATTTTTAATGATTAACGCACCGCACTTGCATTCTCTTGTCTTTTTACGTAAGTTCCTGCTAGCGCGTCCGAGTGCGTTGCCTATGGACGAAATTTGACCCTATTTTAATATGAACCAATTAAAGTCGATGACATATTTTAAAATATACATAATCTGGAAACTGATCTCTGTTTCGGTTAGTCAGATTTCAGATATGATTTAAAATTTAGGTAAGCAAAGCAGTCGCGAAAGTCGAAATCGACTAGGAATCCAACATCATCTTAAAAAATTAAATTAATTATAGTCACCAATTCAAAATAAAATTATAATAACCAAATCAAAATAAACCTTGTCAAGATATTAAGAATGACCCTATAGTAGAGTTAAAAGACAAAAAAAAAATCACTTTGTTATTCTGAAACTTACATAAAAGATGGCATCATTACACGTATCATTTTATAACTCAGCTAAAGCAAGAGACGTAGACGTTGACAGCAAACCCATTAATAATATATTTAATGAGAAATTTAACATTAACTCATGGTATTATATTCATTATACATGCAACGCCGACAACTACACAAAATGTCGACACAAACGAATGACAATCAACTGTCAATACCATCTACATAAAATAATCAGACTCCATCATTTGCTGTTGTATTTCAAACAGACAGACAGACTGAGACAATTATGCCGCAGTTATAAATCCCAACGTCTCTTTACCATATTTGAATTTAGAAAATTCAGTAACCTACAAAGAATTTTAACCGCTAAAGTTTAAAGCGTACAGTTGAAAATCAGTTGGGGTTATAGATGCATTGGAAAGGATTTAAATTTGAATCTGCATGAGCGTAACAGACGGCGATTGACGGGTATCAATACCCTATCAGGTTGCAGTCGGACGAATTCAAATGATACGACTGAAGCATTGCTATTGCATATTTAGAGGTATGAGAAGTCTATTTAAGGACGATAGGGGTTATTTTTGTATAAACAGAACTTAAGGGTCGTAAAACGAAAGTGGCGTGAAATGTAACATAATAAAATACAAATAGAGTTGATATACTTATACCTATCAACTACCTAAGTGGATGAAATATCATATCTGAGAGATGCTAAGTCAAATTATATTCAAACCAATGCTGGTCGTCAAAACCGAAAGCAAATTAAACAAAAATATTTTTACGTTTTATAACTTAACGGTTTTTTTTATCAAAATGTATCCCAAACGAAACAGTTTAGTAAAATATTTTGAAATCCTTAATTGTAAAGAAAGTGTGTTTATCGTATTTTGAAAGAAAATCTAGGGCGTGAATAGAATTGAATATTGTAAAATAATATTTCATAGATTTACGCATATTTTGATTCTCCACGTGCCTAGAAATATTAGTGGAGTCAAGTTAGTAAAATGAACATACTTTGTTGATCAAGACTTTTGAAATGACGTAACAAATAACGCCATAGTTTTTCATACACAAACAGCAGCAATATATAAACGTCAATAAAAACGGTCATTGAAAGAATAGAAATCAATCACGATCCAGTAACAATATGGCCATGACGAAAATCTTAAACGATCCATTGTTTCGCAATCTCAAAACGCTGTAATAAACAAAATTACCACAATAATTTATTTCCCATTGTAACGGGTGTAACAATAACGTCAGTAGCCAATATGGTATTGTCAAAACATAATTAGAGTAAATAATGTTCTGCAATATTAGTTTTTATACTACGTCAAAGACACAGATTTACCGACAAAAACGTTAAAATGTCGACCTGTAATTTATTTTATAAGCTCACTAAAATCTCTCGTATAGAATTGTTTCTATTATACCTTATTATGGATCACAATTTGGAAAATTATCTCAATGCCACTATTTTTCTTTCAAAATCGACGGATATCGAAAATGTCTGTTTTTTTAATTGACGAAAACTGAACTTTAAAAAAGGTATTATTGGCTTTTGCCCGCGACTTTGTCCGCGTGAAATTTTAATATAAAAATCCATTCTCATCCTACATCCTCGGTAGATCATAATATTCAATTTTTTTTTTCTATCGTCATCGGTTTGCTTTGCGTTGTGTATCAGTCAGCCAGTCACGGAATTGTTTTTATAAGTATAGATTGAATTAACTTTACGTGTGTTTTCATAATTTCCATTGACGATAACTATAATCCTCTGTTTCATTGAATTTTACATTAATTTTTAGTCTTTGTTCTTAAAAAATAAGAAACGTACCTAACTTTATCACCGATAAATTTTCATTATAGTTTCTGACTTGTTAAGGTGATAAAATAATCAAATAGCTAATGAGATAGAATACAAATATACAAAATTATACTATTATAATAATAATTATGCTAATCAGAAAAATCTTCTTCTGTCGAGCAAGTCGATAGAATGTAATTCTGTATATTTCTTGTCCAGAATTTTACCACACGGATAGCACTATGTAATAGTTAGTATTATTTAGCACGACCGGCAGCGGCCATTAGCTCAATTTGAATATGAGTGTTCGGTTGAAGATATATCTAAGACGGAATATGGATAGATGGATGAATTCGAATAATTAAAACTCTTTACAGAAATATTCATGGACCATAACTTATAAAATGCATTATTAATTCAAACGGAAAGAATCGATAAGCCGCGAGTCAGAGTTTGCATGATTAATTAGCCATTTGGTCACGACACGCACATTAAGTCTTTCAATGTTTATTTATTATTTTATTAATTTATAACTCCTAAATATTAGAAATACAAAATTACTTAAACGATGCTATAAATCAGAAGTGGGTTTTTATTGCGGTTATGAATACTTATGGTTGTCAAAAATGATATGTATAATTATGTATAGATACAAACGCGTTTTTCAATTCATATAATATTTAGCTTCAAAGTTAATATTACCTCAAAATTTGAGTTTGGTCATCACAACATTTTTGGTTCTCTGTCTGTATAATATTCTTAAGCTTTAAGAGTACTCCTAGAGAAAACATGTCCATTTTCACTAACGTATCCTTTACAAAATCCTGTACTACACGCACCCTTGTCTTTACAATATCAACATTTAATGCTCGTTTGCTATTATTTCTCATTAAAGCCAAAGCTCTACTTTCAAATAAGGGACTCCTCATCTTTTACTCAATTTTTTTTTCATCTGTCAGTCTGGTTTCTTATAAGACACACCTTTTACTTCCCTCTTGCATATTGACAAACCGATCGAATAACTAGCGGCTTCTTTGTTCTCTATTATTGTATTTCCTTTCGTTATGTCTAAACTGGAATCTGTGTTATTGTTATTCTATCGTTTGAGGTGTGGAAGGTCTTTTTGTTAGCTCTTCGCCAGTAATTTATTTGGGTCTTTTTTGTTCTGTTTTGAGTTACGTATAATCCTCTCACTGTCGGGCCGTGCCGCCCGTGATGTGAAATAAAAATGAGAGAATCGGCTACCGGAATCTTTGGAGACTAATATTTCAACGATATAATTTGATTTAACCTTTTATATTGTTTGAAGTATGATTAATTTGAAAATAATTAATGCCTAATGTGAATCATGCAATGGATGCTTGTTTTAAAATTTGATTGATATTTGTATCATAATTTCTGGGCACCACGAAAGGTAAGAAGTACAGTCGTGTGTTTATTTACACGTATTTTATGCGTGATATTTAGGTTTTGTACTGGAACCTCAATTTCTATCTATTTGGTAACTATAAAGGCTTCATATTTTAAAGGTTTTACAAGAAGAATTTTGTAAGTGCTCATATCAATTTTAAGACAAATTCTTTGTTTTTTTCACTGGTTTTTGAATTCACTATATGCCACTTTCTTATTTTGGAAATCCATTAAATCGACATTTTTCATTTAATGTTTAATGCATTCGAAAAATGTCAGTCATTTCGGAAAAAAACGACTCCACAACTTTTATATTCTTTAATATCTGACTCGGCAGCTACCGGTTTTTAGCTTCTGATTGACGGCTGTCGGCCTCTGCATGCACACCTACCGACATACCACTTCCACAACTATAGCCTCTATTTCGATAGGGTAAAGCTTATTTTGCTTCGATATTGATGTGAATGTCTGTTAGTATAAGTTCCGACGGCGCCGGTCGACATGACTTGATCTCGAATATCATCCACTTATTTATTGCTTCGTTCTATTCGGTTTAAATCATAATCATGGCTTTGGGATTGGAGATAAGTTTGGTCACTTAAAATTTTGCTTTGTCATAACGTCGACATTAAATTTTATTCTGTCTATAATCAATTATAATGGTTTTGTTCACATTCATTTTCATTTTACTATAATTTTCTTAATCGCTTTTTGAATTACCTACCATTACTAACTCCTTAGTTCTCATTTTAAGAGAATAAACCTTGCGACCCACATGAGCGCTGCATATGAATGAAGTTTCATCCAATTTTGAATACTAAAGTCAATAAAGTTTTTAATCACCTTTTCAAACTACTTTCTTTGCCTGTGGTTTGTCAGTTTTCCATGGAAATACATAGTTTTAATGCTAGAAATAATTTAAAATTAAAACTGCAAGGTGTTACAAAAATACAAATAAACATTTAAGAGGGTGATTTAGACCATCAAACTAAACAACTTTCACTATGGGACCAATATCGAAATCACGAAAAAAACAATCTGATGTTCCATACTCTAATCGAGCTAAATAATGGGAAAACTGTTTTTTTTTTCGTGATTCCGTTGTTGGTCCCTTAGTGAATGTTGTTCAGTTTGATGGTCTAAATAACCCTCTTAAAATTTTTTAAATGTTTACTTTAACTTTTGTACGTGTACCACTTTGTATATTATAACGAAAATCTGACCAATCATAGAAACTGAGTTTTTCACAAACTTCGTTTGTATGGAGCACTCTAGAGGGCATAACCTCTTAATGGTTCCAAATTAAAAAAACAATTTAAAACTCTCCAAGTTAAATTCTACATTAACAAAATTAATTATTACTATAGTGACATAATAAAAGAAAAAGATCTCAAAACAAATTATTATGTAGATAAGATTATATAATATTAATATCTGTCTAGATTCTAGATTCTAACTCTCCAATCATAAATCATATTTTCAAGGATTTGTGCTTTACATAAAAACAAACATTGCGTGTTTGTGGCCTTATGTTTATAAAGTATGAAACAAAAATTATGAAACAATGATGCCATTTCCACATTTGAATAAACCCAGGAAGTTGCTAATAGTCACATTAATCATCACCCTACAACAATAATATGAGCAATCAAAAACAAGTAAACCCGCGGGCGTCAACATTTGATAAACAAAAGAAAATTGCCCAAGTCTCGCTACAAGGTTTTGACTGGTAGAATTTATTAACAAAATTACTCAAAGACAATGAAGAATATTTAGAGGCGGCGAAGACAAATTGTTTGAGGCATTGTGTAGATAAACAAGACGGGGCTGTATCGAAGATGCTTGGTACCAGTAACGAGATAAAAGCGACGATAATTGTGTTTGACGTGATCGTCATTACGAAGAATCAAACAATATAACGTCGAAGAAATTATGTTTACTGTAAGCTGTACTGAGAAATGTACTTTTAGCACGTAGGAAGAACGTGGTTTTAAATGTGAGAAACAAAAGCGTAACGTTGATTTAATCATGAGCCCTGAGAATACAAACAATTTAAGAAAAAAATGGGTACTGAATTTCACTCTAGAGCTTAAAAATGGTTCTGCCATTAATACTTTTTCAGTAGGTACTTATTATGTTACAATGACTCATAGTAATTTGATGCGAAATTTTACAGTCGGAAAACAAACTTAACTTCGTTGATGAGAATTCAAGAACAGGCGAACCAATTTCGGATGAAATACTTGAAGAAATTTTTTGGCTTTGTGGTTTCTTATATTTTTTATCTGTGTAGGTAAGTATTTTTGTATAATATTTAATCAAGAGGCTTGATAATAAATATGTAAAAATTATATAAACATTGAAATAAAATTCAAGATAAACGGGACCATCGTGACAAAAATAGGAAGTGAGGTTATAAATTGAACCGTATCTCAAGAGACTGAGAGACCAATCGTTCATACTTGATGGATGATAATGAATAGCACTTTTATGCACTGCAGAGGAGAATAGCGGTTGGGGAAAATCGATCGCGAAACCAATTTCACATTTAATTTAGAAAGTTAAATGTGTATTGATTACTGAACAAAAACTAACAAAAGAATGTACATGATAGAAGACGAGAAATCGTTATGTGAAGTAATTGGAACTATAAATGAAATTGAAATTAAATAAAACTTGTCGAACGAACTATCTTGATGTCGGTTTTCGGGTGTAAATAAAGCACACCATATTTTCCATTGCAGTTTTATGTGAAACAGCATATTTTTATATTTCTCTATGTTGGATCCATAGTGAAAGCTGTTCAGTTTGAGGTCTAAACTTGGTGTGAGTTTAAATATTACTGTTACACCCTTTAGAACACAATTCGTATTTCCCGGAGCTTCCATTTGTTGTGAAGTTGCTATCGTTACTGAGTAACTGTAATACATAGTGAAATTAATATCACTAGCAAAGCATCCTTCTAAGCTAAGAGTCTACCCTTGAAACTGAACAACTTTTACTATGAGACCAAACCGGTCGGAGCAAAAAATAAATCTGCTGTTGCATACATTTGAGTCGATTTGGCATTGCAGTTTAGTTTTAATAATTATTTGTCTCCTATCAGTTTGTTCCCATAGTACAAGTGGTTCAGTTTGATGGTTAGACTCTTCACTACTACTAGACTCTAGACTAAGACTCTAGTTTAAAAGGACGATAATGATAACCCTGTATACTTGAATAAGTACTGCTCAACACAATTTAACACATTCCTCAGTCTATACAGCAAAGTCATACAAGACATTAAAAGTGGCGCAACAGAACAAAAGGCAGAGTACAGAAACAAATGACGCTAATTATTCATCATTAGCAGTGATCTGGCGTCGGATGATGTATGGCGGTCCGGGCTATACATCAGGGGCCTTTGTTTCTCTGGCTTGTTAGATATTAGATATGATGACAGTGAAGTAATCACCTACTGCAGGGGTTCCCAAACTCTTTCAGTTCACTGTGCACTTAAGGTATTTAGTCACGGCTTTGTCAAAATAATGTGTGAAGTGACATTGATAAGGCATAGAAATTAAAACAAATTTTTCAAAATAATGTGATAACTTTCAATGATAAGTTAGTCAATGCGACGTGTGAGCTTGCACATATTTTTTTTGAAATGGCGGGATAAGACTAGATAACTGCATGAACATTTTTTGTTCCACATTGATTTTTGAGCGATATTTGCTGTTACTGCTGAAAATCCGGCTTCGCATAAATATGATGTTACAAAGTGAATGAGAATTCATTTTTGACTAGGTATTATCCAAAATCCCACTAAATCGGTACCAGCTAATTTTGTTTTAAGACTGTTGTCGTAAGATAGTTCAATGAAGTTCTGTTTTTCTTGCCAAGGGAATTCTGGTGTGACATGACATCAAAATGTTATCTATGTGATATAATTCTGAATAAACAATTTTAACTTTGAATTTACTGTTAAATAATCCTATTTAACAGCACTTCTCGCGGTTCACACTTTGCGAACCTCTGATCTACTGCTTAAATACAGTAATCTACAACATTAAGTAATGCATTTGATACAGTTCTCACTAGATATTCATAAATGCCTGTATATATAATACTACAGCGGGCAGTATCAGTTGTAGCTCGTCAGAACCTTTAGAATAAGAACTAAGCATATTTTTTTATTTAGAATATGTATGGTTTTTTGATTAAAGTTGATCTGAAAAAAGGATTCGGCTTAATGTTCATTATAATGAGTGTTAGCCTCTTTATGATATTGATTCTCGATTTTATTATGAATTGGTTTTTTGGTTCATTAATTAATGAAAGAAATTAAAATTATCAGTAGCTTATTTAAGAGTTTCCTGTTTGCTACCTAAGGTCTAATAAATATATCAAAGCGATTGACTCTTTGTCAAAACTTCTAGTTCCTCCATTTACGTACTACAGCTGTTGTGTTGCTCTTATATTGACATTATAAAACATTCCCCTCCATTTCCTTTATTTACGACACAATAGTTTACGTCTTGTTTTTCCCCTACAGTTCTATTTAAGAGCCCTTATACGCTTGACATTATAAATATTCGATATGACAGTAATACGATAATTGATACAATTCCGGCTTAAGGTGCATAGTTTTTGTCACATTTACACTATTATCTTACTTATATCAATAAACAAAAACTATTGAAACACGTCGGCTGTCAGCTTTTACATTACAAGACGTAAAACAACTAGTCAAGATGATTATTTTACAAAAACAAAAAAATTCACAAAAACTACTTTACAAGATACCCTCATCAAGAACTGTCCAATTAATTGACAGCTCATACAGCTGACAGCGCCGGGCGGTTTGAATTTAAAACAAAATTAATTATACAATCAATCAGACGACATGTCATGGCCGTAAAGGTGTTGCTTTTCGCGCGAAATGCCAATCAATGTACAAAATGTTCACCCAAGCGGCGCGCGCTCTTCTCTTTCAAAAGGGTCTACAACATAATCAACTTTATCAAATTCAACCGAGAGTTACATTCCTTAAAGTTGAATGTTGAGTAACTAGTATCGCGGAGATAAAGCTGTGTTATCGATACTATTGTCGGTAGTTTAACAACCCGATTCGCCACACTTTAATCGAGTCGTTGAACAAAAGTGAACTCACTCAAGGTGAGAACGGGTCGATTCAACTCGCAAGTCGCATGTTACAAGGAGAAATTTTTACGTTCCCCTGTCATTTCACGCACATTTAAAACTTTAATTCGCACATTTCTTATCTTGAACAGGGCTCATTTTAATTTTCTCAGTCGGAAATCGTTCTCGGATTTATGTGTGCACATGTTTAATGTCGGCCGTCGTAAAATTTACGATTCCGAACTGAAACAGAAAAGAAAAAGGGAGATTGAGAAATAAAACTGTTCTCGTATTCAAAATAGCGTAATATATTTTATCGGCAACGTTTATGATGTAAAAATTTATGGTCGATTCATTTTATTAAATATAATAAATTGTAAATCATGTTGCGGAACTCGCGGGATTAACAGTTTTATAGTTTTACATATAATAGAACGGATACGGCTTCCTGTATTAGTCGTTACATTTATTTGAGCAACTTAAAGATACTTGCCTCATCGCCTACTCAACATGACAGATAAAACTTTTGAGGCTAAACACAGATATAAAATGCGCAGGAATTAGCCAAAGTGCTTAAAACACACGATACGTCAATGAAGTTCGGATATTCGATAATTCATCCACAGAGACAAAGCTCCATACAATCGTGTTCCGATAGGTACACTTCTGCAAGGCGTGAGCGACGGTGTATGTGTCATCACTCGTTCACCATAGTCTGCCCGTGGAAAAACTAGCTCAGCCAGTGGAAAATCGAAGGGCAAGCGAGTCACGTTATTATTTTGTGCGCTCCTTTCCTTCAAAGCTTTATCTTTATGGGTTACGAATGTGGTTTGAACGCTGCAGTCAAATTATGAGTATGTTGAATATGCAATATTCGAATATTTTGTATCTAACTACTCCCTTGGGAAATATGGTCGTTGACTCGTGAGCATAATATGCTATGTTGTGACGTCTGTATTTAAGTCTATGATACGTCTAAACATGATTTCAATTAAACCAGAGTCGCACTGCAAATCTGTTATTGGGTGGTCACGTGTCGGTTTATCGACTCTCCGGCTTGCAACGAAGCTCCACCATTTTATGGTGGCTCAAGCGTGTGTTTTTTTCCGAGAATATATCCTTGATGTCACCAAATATTTATTACTGTACAAGTTGAGCATTTTCAATTTAGACTAGGTGTTGGCAAAATCAGGAATACGATAGAGCCACAATTTTAAGACTGGAATGCAGGGAGGTAGATATCTTGACGCGATGGTAGCTTCAACGATTTGACGTCTGATACGAGGGCTTCAAGCTCTTATGTAAATTATTTTGAGTTTGAGAAGTCTTCGATGAACGCAATTTGCAGTTATCTCACCGAGTGCAATGTCTCAGAAGATGACGTTAGGAATAAGGCGAAATGGAGAGAAGAGAGAAATATAAATAAAATATCGTAAATGAATGTGAATTGGTGTTGAGCGAAAAGCTATCAGTAAAAGTTAATACTTAATATACGCTCCAAAATGTAATTTCAAATTCTTTTTAATCTCCGATCGAAATTCGAAAATGTTTAATAGAAACATCTAAAAACCGCAAACCGGATTCCAATGCGGACGAGCCGCATCCATTATTCATCGATGCCGCTTTCTTGCTCGATTCGGCTCGGCATCGCTTCATCTGAATCGATTTACACTAGTTAGTAATCGATAAAGTCGCCGACATCGGTTTATCGCCCAATTTGTTCCCCATAGTTGCGGAAACAATTGCGTTTGGTTTAATCAACCGTTGTTTTGCCAGTTCTAAACGTTCCTTTATTAAAATTCCATTGAAATTGTATTGCGTTTATTCGATGTATTTTGGAGACTGTTTCATTAATGTAATTTCAAAGAGTGAGGCTTTTTCCAAAACTAGTAACACGATAAATCTGTCATATTGACGCAAAAAAAATCAGTTTGTTTATGGTTTTCCATTCGACTGACATTTGTTTTTTTTTATAATTTCTTTAACGGCTCTGGATACTACTCCTTTTGAGCCATTTTTTATTTTTTTCTTTATATTCTTTATTTTGATGATGGGATCATAGATGACGATGAATCTGTGGTCGATTTTGTAAGCTCGCGCGTTGCCGCCAAAATGACCATGTACGAGTTAACTTATTTGAGATTCCTGTTACGTCGGTCGCTTTACGCAATTGTATAGTACACAATCCGTACGAAATTATGTCACAAATATCACTAACACCAATTTTTTACGAATTTCAAATACAACGAAACACAGCAAGAGCAATGGCACCAAGCAAACTCCGACTGACATTTGACATTGGTGGTGTTGCCAATGATAAACTATTCAATACTAGTAAATACGCAGTAACACCGCCAATTTTAGTTTAGTTGGTTTGAGAGAAGGAGTCCATTAATTCAAAGTATTAAAACGTCTTTCACATTATAACTATCATAATCCTATTTATGAATTATCTATGGTCCCTAAATTTAGGGAATCGAGAAAAACACAGAACACTTTCGATCTGATGTTATTACGATTGTACCGCGATCCTTCCGGTAACTTTGAACAGTTAAGGGGATATAATTCGGAGCGCGCTCCATACAAACGTACTATGGTGATATTTTCAATACTAACCAATTAAAGTCAATGAAATTTTACTGAAACAATCTTGAAACAATTGTCTATGCTTGTATGGAGTCCGATTTTCGTTAAAATATACAGTTTCAATGCTAGGATTAATTTAATATTTGTATGGAAATCTTTGAGGCACTGTAACTTTAAAACTATACATTTTAACGAAAATCGGACTCTATACAAGCATAGAAATTTGTTTTTAGATTGATTCTGAAAAATTTCATTGAGTTTTATTGGTTAGTATTGAAAATATCACCATAGTACGTTTGTATGGAGCGCGCTCCGAAATATCCTCTTAAAAAAAAGAAAATTCCTCTTTATCTTGACTTTATTCGACGTTTTTTGAAATCAGTTTCATTAAATGTTATTTCACTTTATATTTAGTCAAGAAATAGTCAACCAATTTGAAATGTAGGCAAACGTAAAAGCTTATAACAAACTATTAGCAGTAAAGTCTTATAGAAGCTGAAATAAGCATAATCATAAGCATATGCTCACGACTTTATTCCCCGAGGGGGTAATCAGGGATATTCTGAAACCACAGAATATCCACGTTTCACTAGTAGTACCGAAACTTGAAAAGCTGCGCGGTAATCGGTTATCGTGGTATGGACATGTGATGAGAAGAGATGAGTGGCATATTACAAGACGAATGTTAAATATGAATGTAAATGGCTGCATGAAGAGAGGACGACCAAAGAAAAGATGGATGAATTGTGTGAAAGATGACATGTGTAAAAAAGGTGTGTGCGCTGAAATGACGGCTAAAAGAGATGAATGGAGGAAGACGACATATTGCGCCGACCCCAAATAATGGGATAAGGGCAGGAAGAAGAAGAAGACTAGTAGTACCGAAACTTATGTCTAGTGTGACGGGAAGTGAGCCCGTTGCCACTTGTTAGAAGCAAAAATAAGATGAAAAATAATCAATTATGAAACATTTCAAGGCCACGAACTTCTCCCATAAAGGCCCAATGATTATGTCAAATGATTCACTTAACACTCAAGCCAAACGGCTGACATTTCACATAATGACATGAGTTAATTCCCAATGGTGATCTATTATAGTTTCATTATGATTAAATTGAATCTATTATTATCTTGCTCAAGTTATGTAGTCGGATAATATTCTATACAATTAAGTTTGCCTTCAATAGCAAACTTAATTGTGTCGAATTAGAATATTATGCTTGCTATCTATTGCTTTGATAATTGTGTTGAATTTTTGAAAGGTTATAGTGGTATTCTAGAAATAGATGGTAATGGTACGTTTTGTGAAGGAAGAGACGATACAATCCTAGATGCTATCAGACTACTCACCTACACTATTTATATCTATCTATATCTACACTATCTATATCGACAACTTAAGGAATTACGTAGGTACGATGTGAAGGAAACCGACATGCTTCAATTTTAATTCTGATTTTGTACCCAACCACTGTAGCCTCGGTCTTTTATACTTAACATAAATTGGGCACTGCTTGCGACACATAAATATTACGAATAATGATTTATTAAGAATTGACTCCTCTTACACTTGACATAGCTTGGGCAATGCACTTGACAGAGCTTCGGCATGGGCAATGCTTGTGACATGTAGATATTACGAATAATGCTATATTAAGAGCCGACTCGTTTTAGACTTGACAGAGCTTGGGCACTGCTCGTGAAATAAGAATGTTACAAATATACCATATTAAGAACTGACTCTCTCTGAATTGGGGAATATCTTGTCTGTTTGTCCATTTGTGTACACACTTAAAAACTACTGACATCACATCAAGACATAGACAAAAAAAATCTAAAAAAGTAGGGTTTTCTAAAAAGTATAGAACTTAGTTTTGAATACCTGTAATTTCGATTTTATTTCATCGCAATGGGATCACTTAATCAAAAGTTTAAGTGCGTGTTTTAGTACGAAATCGCGGGTACGACTGTTATACCATATTACTACCATGGACCATGGCCAATGCGTGGGTTATATTGTCGGCCATTTTGAATTTAGTTTATCGCTTCATAATAAACTGTAATAAATATGGGAAAAGAGTTATTGGGTTATAAAGTTGGCAGTTGCGTAGTTAATAGCTAACCCATTGATTAAATTGTGTTTATTTTTTTAGATTAAACATTTCCTCTCACGAATACCGAGAAGGAGTAAGGCCAACTTCAAAATGTGGACCCATGAGTGTTGGGGAAAAGTTAGTCATTGAACTACACATTTTCTTTTACGAAGAAGTGGGGTATATACTTACCCCATGGGTATATACCATGCGGACCAAGCTAGGATTGGTGGAGATAAGTTAGTTATATATGTAAATAACAAACATAATCTCCTCCTATATATATATATATTATATATATATATAGGAGGAGATTATGTTTGTTTTTTACAGCAAAATGTACGACAGTTCTTCATCAAAAGATATTGAACTAGGTACTTCTTCTTGTTATCGTGGGCAGGTGTCAAGCCCTGGTGTCAGAGTTTTTTCAGACCGCCTTACGGCCTCTGACGTGGTTTTTATGTAACTATTACTACCACCAGAGATAGTAGCCGGGACCAACGGCTCAACGTGCCATCCGAGATTTTTTTTTTTGCGCTTATAGATTTGCTCCTATAATAAAAGTTGTTCAGTTTGATGGGTAGAGTATGTGGTTTATAGGTTAATGATACTTTTCCTTACACCATGTAGTGTGCTTATGTTGTAATCTTGTTTATAATCTTAAGAGGATATAATTCGGAGCGCGCTCCATACAAACGTACTATGGTGATATTTTCAATACTAACCAATTAAACTCAATGAAATTTTTCAGAATCGAATCTTAAAACCAATTTCTATGCTTGTATAGAGTCAGATTTTCGTTAAAATGTATAGTTTTAATGTTACAGTGCCTCAAAGATTTCCATACAAATCTTAAATTAATCCTAGCATTGAAATTGTATATTTTAACGAAAATCTGACTGTTTCAGCAACATTTCATTGACTTTGATTGGTTAGTATTGAAAATATGACCACAGTACGTTTGTATGGAGCGCGCTCCGAATTATATCCCTTTAATACAAAGATAAGTCGTTTCATACAGGCTCGTCGGTTTCGGGTACTTTTGATCTGACCCTTCTTAAGTAGGCTGTCAATTTGGTCTTATGACTGTGGAAGAGGCAAAAGAGGTATGTCAGGATCGTAGTCGATGGCGATCAATTGTCTCTGCCTACCCCAATGGGACACAGGCGTGAGTATATGTATGTATGTATGTATGTAATACAAAGATTGATTGTAGTTGCAGTAATATTACTGACCACACACAATGTGTAGGTACTTGCTTACAATTACTCTGTGTCGTAAAGTGACAGTCATATAATTAAGACAGCTCGCCCGCAGTTATTTGCAGTCCAATTAAATTTGAACTTTACTTGAAGCCTCACACGTTAAATTAACATAATTATTAAATTGACATTTTATTCGAATTATGCAAAGGGGTCAAAATGTATGTCAGATTTTGGTGACGGCTTTGAATATTTTCATATTTATTTCAATGAGTCTTTCTTGGTCAGTTGCACGTACGTTCATTCAAGTTAATCCTCCTAAAGCTAGCTTTTACTACGTCGACAAGACAATAAGTGAAAGCAAGAGATTAAATGGAGGATTAACTTTAATGAACGTACGTGCAACTGGCAGTCTGTCTCTTAGAATATTTATCGGACAGTATCTCGTTTAATGGAAAGCTGATCACTTGAATTACTGTAGATAAGTATTTTTAGGGCTTCCTACCCAAAGGGTGAAAACGGGACCCTACTTATAAGCCTACGCTGTCCGTCCGTCCATCCGTCTGTCCTACCTATTTAGGACTATTACTTTTGAACCTTAATAGCTAGACAGTTGAAATGAGTTTCACGGAATGTGCGTTATTATGGCGGAATTACTGAAAAATAAAAGTGACAAAAAATTTAAGTGAAAAAGAAAAGTAAAATGACAAAATAAAGGTGGGTCATACAAGAAAGTAGTTTTAATTATCAAAGTTTTTTCTTCTCGCTCTATGGTAAAAACGGTAATACATACAAGCGTAAAACTTGGTGTGATTATAGATCAAACTCTACAGTATAACAGCAAATAATAAAAACCGGCCAAGTGTGAGTCGGTCGGTCCCAGAGAAAACTAAACTTCTTTGTAAGTTAAAATATTGTGTGGTGTTGTGGTACCCTTGGTATGCGAGTAGCGCGACTCGCACTTGACCGGTTTTATTTTATATTTATTCACACCAAGAAGGTTTTTTTTATTCGGGAAAAGGTGCACCACACATTCCCACCACTGTAACTCCTGTGAACCAGAATCAGCAGCGGCAACCATTCACAACACTAGACAATGAAGTCTAGCGAACCCGGAGATGACTCTGATCTGCCTTGACACCAAGAGTGTTGTGTATTAGATAGATAGATAACTCATTTATTTCACCAGAACAATAAAGGAAAAATAGTGAGAAACAAAGGTAGGTAGCAGGTAACACTCTGGAGTCCGTATAAGGAGGTCCGTGCAAAACCGCAACATCAACATGCAGCTCGCACAATGGACTGAACGTCACAGACACGATAAAGTAGGTATAGATGTTAGAAAATAACAAGGTTTTAGTCTAAGAGGAAGGATCTCTCTTTAAGACTAGAGTGAACCATACCAATTGTAAAGTGTCCTCTTTTTTGACGTTTAGGTTTGAGTGTGTGGTGTCAAGTAGTATGGACAAAAGGCACCAAGTGACATATGGCCTTATGTTTACGGTCACTTTTCACACACACTAGCTCAAAAAAAAGAGGACAGCCGCATAAACAAATACTATAGTTCCATCTCCTTCTACTATTAAAGGTACGTCATAAGACAAAAGAGACCATCTACAATCGTAAATTTATGCGGACTGTATGGAGATCCTTCCTCTTAGGTTTTAGTACTATAATTCACTACAGTATAAATAAAGGTATTGTTCTATACAGACGAACCCACGGCTTAAAGCTAGTACAGCATACAATGTAGATTAATTGACATAAAAAGCGAGTAACACTCAAACTTCTTGTAACCTATTTACGAAGCGAGTTATTAAAGTAAATTGGCTATAAATTTTTCAACGTCGCGTATTTTAACGAGCCGTTGTGTAACTTGCCGTAAATCAAACTATAATCAAGTAATTGTTTATAGCTTCATTACTAATCGTCTATTAGTTAGTTTTGTAATCAGTCGGTGTTAATTAATCATAATTAATGATTCATTCATTAATGTCTTTTAATTATTAAGGTAGGAGGTTGAAAACTTTGTATGTGTCGTAGCTGCTTTTGACTCAACGGTATTCTTTTTTGGGAAGGTTTTGCAGAATTTTTTCTGTACAAACCTTGTAATAATTGCCCACAACATTATGTTTCTAAAACGTATGTATTTATGTGTGGTTCCAAGGGGTCTCAACCATTTTAAAACAAAATTGTTTTTTCAGATTGTTGTCTGATCTTTTTAATAGCATGTTATTCCACTGCACGGCACTAATATCTGTTAATGCTGTTCTGATTCAGATATTAAAATTGTGGCTCCATCGTGGTGTGGATGATTTTTTTCCAATCTCCAGTATTAATTTCAAATTTGATTGACGTTTAATCTCAAATTTACAATGGCAAATGTGTTTGACGTTGTTCGGTATTGGATACTTGCGTGAATTGTTTTTATACAAATCACGCTTGGGCCACCACAAAATGGTGTAGTTTCGTGGCAGGTCGGAGAGCAGACAACCGACACACGACCATCAAATATCAAACCTGCGACTCCAAATATATGTTAGAAAGAGGGCCGATACTCCACTACGAATGCCTAGTACGTTGGTAAAACTATATACTATTACCTGTGGAGACTGATTGCATAAACGACGTTTGTATTCAATTCACGAACAATTAGATTATTTACGAATTGAAAACCTATGACAGTATCGCAGCGATGTTAACAGTCACCGTGTTGTGATTTATCAAACTGTCAGGCTGACATCCGCTGGCTGTCAGTCGGAACGGTCGGAACGCTTTGCGGCGCGCCGTTAATGTTCAGGTGCTGTGGCGAGGGGTTAATGAAAAATAATATTTGGGTAAAGGAAAGGGCTTTGTGAAAAGATCTGATTGTATTTAAATTTTGACAGATATGTAATGTAGTAAAATTTTTATAAAAATTGAAGCATAGTATGATACGCATTGAAAATGTTTTCATGGCTTATGAAGTACCTGTACCTCAGACATGTTAATGTCTGAAGTGCGATTTTACAGAAAATAAAATGTACCTGTGTGGGGTGTGTGTATGTGTGTAGCAACGAGCTCACTCTCCATCACACTAGACAGAGTTTCAGTAGGTACTAATAGTAAAACGTGGATGTTCTGAGTTTACAGAATGTCTGACTACCCCCACGGGGAATATAGTCGTGAGCATTATGCTTCGCTAAAATGTATTGTATTCTTTGTTTTGTAAATTGTTAATCAGGTTTTTTTCCATAATTTTATGACAAGAATGAAGTCAACCCAGTATCAATCAAAACTTTCAGGTACACTTCGAAAAACGTGCATATTTCATTTCAACAAGTGCAAAAATTTTAAATTATCAAACACAGACAGACAGACCAAATGAACAAAACTAAAAGGATCCCTTTTTTGACTACGGAACCCTAAAAATTTAAAATGAACATGCATAACCTCGTGAGTTCCCGCCATGTTCCCGCAAAGAGTTCGAAATTTGATAATAATGACAAAACATACTTATTACTTAACATTAAACCTTTCACCGTATGTACAAACGAGTGAGCTTATAGCATGACAGTTGACAGCTCCTGTGACAGCCCACTTGACAGATTGCGGCCGCGCCTGGATTATGTCATATTATATTATAGTATAATAAAATGAACGAGATAATAAAAGCTTTTATCTTATACATTGACGTAACGTTAGTTGAATAGGAACGAACATTATTCACACCTTCTCTTTCATACCAATTACCAATCTATTGTGAAGACTTAAACAAGTGCGAGTCGGACTCGCGCACGGAGAGTTCCGTACCACCATACAATATTACAAAAAAAGATTATTTTCTCCAGGATCCTTAGCGCAAGCCCGATACACACTTGACCGGTTTTTATTATTTATTGTTTTACCTTATGATATATACTATAATCATAGGTACCAAGTTTGACGCTTGAATGTGTTACCGTTTGTACCTATAATAGAGCAAAAATAAAAAAAACGTAAAAAAAAAGTTTTTTTTAAAATTATTTGTTAACAAATGCACCATAAGCATAACGCATATTCTGTGAAATATTAAACGGTATAGCTACTATGATTCAAAAGATCCAGCCCTTTATAGGTTGAATAGACGAACGGACGGACAACGTAGACTTAAAAATAAGGTCTTGTTGGCACCCGATAAACCCAAAAAAACTCGATATCTGTCAATCTCGAAATTCCTAATAAGGGATCTTCTATAGAAAACATGCGAAATTTATACAGAAAACGACATTGGCCAGTGTCAAGCTGACAAGATCAGTCAAACATTCAATTTAACTTTTTTAGCACTCAAAACTGTACAATAGGTCGACACAAAAGGTTACTCACATAAAAACCTTCTAAAAAGACGCGATAATAATCTCCTTCGTCAAGTTTCCAGTTTCACGGATTACATTGTCGTAAAAAAAGAAAAAAAAACAAAGCTGCCGCGGCGCACCGCGGCGGGCTCACTCATGCGTCATAATTTTGACAGCTCGCCCGACAAGTCGCCTGACAAGTCGCCTGACAGGTCGGCGTTGCTGACACTGACTCGGATTATCCGCCTTGATGGATTAATTTGTATACGCCGGGAGAATTCATTTTATTAGAGCATACATTAGATTACAATCAAAATAGTTTTATAATGAGGTGTCGTTTCCATGTTTTATTAAAATTTGTAAAAAAACGTTATCTTCATAATTATAGAAGTTTTATTTTTATAGGATTGAGATTGGATAGTGTGTGGGTTTTAATAGTTTTTATTTGTCAAAATTATTAGTGTTCATTAGGTAGCTGACAATAATTTATGTTATTTATGGTTAGATCTGACCGAATACGTGAGGCGACCTCCAACGAAACTCGTTAATCGAAATCTGAGTAGGAAAACCAGGTACCTAATCGTTTATTACTGGTCACATGACCAACTCTTAAAAAGTTATGAGATCTCATTTTAAGAGAAGTTTATTCCGAATGCGTAAATGCGCGCTGCATACAAACGAAGTCTGGTGATATTTTCAATACTAACCAATTAAACTCAGTGAAATTATGCAAAAACAATCTAGGAACAAATATCTATTCTTGTATCGTGTCCGATTTTCGTTAAAATATACAGTTTCAATGCTAGGATTAATTTAAGATTTGTATGGAAATCTTTGAGGCACTGTAACTTTACTACTGTATATTTTAAGGAAAATCTGACACGATACAAGCATAGAGATTTGTATCTAGATTGTTTCTGCAAAATTTCATTGAGTTTAATCGGTTGTTATTGAAAATATCACCAGACTTAGTTTGTATGGAGCGCGCCAACAGTAATATACCCTTAAGCTAAGTCTTGAGTAAGTTTTCATCTCGGTCTAATAAAGATAGGACTTGGCCGACATCGTCATCTCATGTAGAGCCAATGCTCAACTTGGTAACGACCAATCCTCCACCTCCTTTCTAATGCGCCCCTAGTCAACTTTGTCCTGTGCTAATCTGATCCAATGTGAACCCGTCACTCTCACAATGTCGTCGGACCAACGTGTTGGTGGTCTGCTACCTGACCTCAGCCCTCCTTTGACCAACACTAATGCTGTCTTGATTTTGTCATTTAATCTAAGACTCTACAACGTGTTAATGAATAAGCGCAAAACCTCATACACCCCAATTGATTTATAAGAAAATAATTAGATTGAAACAATAATTTCATTATTTTGATAGTTAAAATTTGAAGTTATTCGCATTTTAAGTTTTGAGACAAAAATGATTTGTTATCATTTCAGCAATGAATGAAAGCGCTAACGTGCTCATAGATACATTTTAAGAATCTTCTTTTGGTAGTAAGTAGGGTGAGAGTGTCCGAGCGGTGGGTTAAGATTGAGTTTAGTAAATTTAAAATTTTACGAACAAATTATTTAATATTTTGAAAAAAATTATTCATGTTGAAAACATGATAATTCGATTCTGCTCTCGATTCTAAACAAACTACTTTCTAGTTTTGCGTTAATTCATTAACACGTTGTATACGGGATGAAGCCGAGGTGGTCCAGTGGCGAGTAACCTTGTCTGCCATGCAGGAGGCGATGGTTCGATCCCCGTCCAGGCCGACTCGTACCAATGAGTTTTTCGGAATTTATGTGCGATTTTTAACACCACTGGCTTTTCAGTGAAGGAAAACATCGTGAGGAAACCTGCATGCTTCAATTTCGAGGCATGTATTGTACCCACTGTCCACTATAAGTGGCGACGGGCTCACCCCCGTCACATTGGACAGAGTTTCGGTACTACTGGTGAAACGTGGATGTTCTGAGGTTTCAGAATATCTCTGACTAACCCCTCGGGGAATATATTCGTGAGCATTATGCTATACGGGATGACGATATCTGCCAAGCCCTATCTTTGTTAGACCGCGATTGAACACTTAATCAAGGTTTGGCTCAAAATGAGATCTCATAACTTTTTAAGACTAAAAGAGTCGTGAGTCTTTGCTACTTTTATATGAAATGTTTTTGGTGGGATCTTAATTACTTTTTGTAGATTGCTCTTGCTTTTTAATTGTTTACAGTAAGCAGATCCCAAGTATTACATATTATGTACCCCTGCAGTACCGGGACTGAAGAGTTAGAACCCAGGAGTTCACTGACAAAGTCTTTGCTTGCTATCCACAATACTATTTTAAATCATCGAGTTAAACCACACCGCTGTCCCCTGCATTATCAGAACTGAAGAGTTGGAACTCAAAATGTGTGCAAAAGTGTTTTCCTAATAATGTAAATTAAAAGTCAGCAGATTCTCAAGTATCACGATATAGATGGGCAGTACCCCTACAGCATCAGGTGGTCATGAATTTGATATTGATACTGTTGTTATCTTTACCAAAACAACCCTAAAAAAACCCTCAAAAGTACCTTATATTTCATAAAAGCACACAATCCAACGAATGAACTACAAAAGCCATTTTTTAACCCCCACCGGGCCGGATCCTGTCATCGTGACACATCCCGTACGTCATCCAGTCCGACACGTCGTGACATGTCAGACGACACGCGTTACTGTCACGTGATCTACATTTCGGCAACGAGTGTAAATTATTCAACTGCGTGCAAACGAGGCTTGTTAATTGGCGCCATTTAGGTACCTGTTCCATCGCGTGCTAGCTTTGATATGCGAGTACATTTTTCACCTAATAATGTTAGGTACATTATTTAACGTAAGAAATATTACTACAACTCTAATTCACCTTAATGGTAATGTGTGACGTAGAAGAACACTGCAGAGGAAATTCTTTTGGGACGAAATAGACACCACTATTTTTTTGTTTCTAACATATTGTAAGGTGTACCCAGACATTATTAAACTTACCTTAAGTAACATGGGTGAAAAAACTAGAAAATTTATTGGATCTCCCATAGAAAATCAATCGGTTGATCCACACTTTTGTGTCCAATGACAGGTCCAAAAAAATTTCTCGTTTTTGACCAACGCTTCTTAATTTGGTAAATAATTAAAGAATAGTGGTGTTGTACGTTGGAACTAACTATACTCCATTCCAAATAGCAAAGTAACGTCCAAGTTATGTCCGATAATATATCTTTCTGACAAATAAATAATATTTGCTAATCAGAATTGGCTAGCAAGCCAAATAGGAATCGTAAAATCTTTACGTCCTTGTTTGGAATGAAGGATAGGTAATAATGATCAAATCGGTATGAAGTTTGACTGCTAACATCCAGTAACGAAGATAGCAGTCTGCTTCGCATAGGTATTAATAGATCAGTAGATCAGTAATTAAATCGTGCCGTCAATCTCGCTGCTTGGCAATCTCACAGTTTACCAACTCGCTGCGAATTTCTCGCTCATTAATTAGTCGCTGGGTGATGGGTCAAGCCCTTATTAACGGGTAAGGTTAAAGTCCAAATTAGCGTATTTATATTTGGTGACACTAATAATTTACACGGCATTTTCTGTCTAATTTACATACGTAAAGCGTCCGCGATATAATTTATAAAGGACAGGTGGACTATTAAAGATAATTAAGTGCCTATTTAGGTTATTTGCTCAGCCTTCTTGGTGTACATAATTTTAATAGAAGGCTTAGCTGGACTTTAGCTGGTGAAGGTGACTTTTTGTTACATGTTTGTTGACTGTAAAAAAGAGTTATAATTATATTTTCCGAGTAAATGGAGCAGCACGTAATTAGCATTTATAACGCGATAATGGCTTTGTGACTAGGTAGATAGCCACACAAGTTGCTTGTTTCACACTAGTGTAATCTACTAGGAATACAGAAAGAAATTTATTTTTCTTGTTGGTACATATTTTTAATTTATGACATAGGTAGGTACATAACTTACTAATATGGTACCGTTGATGGTGAGATAAAAACTAGCTATCAAGATGTTGTAATAATAGCAGACATCAGAATCTATGAAAGAAAACAATTTAAATAAACTTCTTGGTAAGTAGTAACTTTTAACTTTCTATTGTAGGGCTGAAAAAACCTCAGGGTTAAAAGCCCCAATTAAAAAATAAAGAATTAAAAAATACTTTCTATTGTAAACGCTTTCTTATTCAGCCGATGGACGCCCACTGCTGGACATGGGCCTCCCCCAAGGATCGCCACACCGCTTGCTTTATCCTAATTCCCTGCCTTATTATAGAGGATTCTGACTTCTTTAACAAAAGCTACGAGAAATGTTTAAACTACACTCCACAACTCCTATCCTCGATTGCACTTGGGTTTTATGTAATTATAGTACTCTGTGGTTTTATTCTAACAAACAAATGCAAAATTCGATAATACTAATTACAGTCCAGTACCACGTGGTACTAGTGTAAAGTACTTTTTTTATTACGTACCTGAGGCTTTCCTCGATCATATTCAAAAGCAAAATCTCAAATTGTACTGCATCATTTGTGCAAGTCTGGGATTGAAATGCAAGAATAAAACTAGTAATTAAACTACCACGGTTTTGGCTACGATATGCGAGTGTCCTTAGAGAAATAGTGTTTCTCATGGATGTAGTTCTAAACGGAAGATACGGTGGCAGCATCGACAACAGAACTGCTCACAACAGATTGTGACAGCATTGTCACGCCTCTCTTCCAAAAGAGTAAACCAGGCTTCCTATATCCATAGTTCGGCGAGGTAATCCAAACCTATACGACTATATTCCCCGAGGGGGTAGTCAGAGATGTTCTGAAATCTCAGAGCATCCACGTTTCACGAGTAGTACCGAAACTCTGTCCAGTGTGAAGGGGGGTGAGCCCGTCACCACTTATAATGGACAGTGGGTACAATACATGCCTCGAAATTGAAGCATGCAGGTTTCCTCACGATGTTTTTCTTCACCGAAAAGCCAGTGGTGTTACAAATCGTACATAAATTCCGAAAAACTCAATGGTACGAGTCGGCCTGGACGGGGATCGAACCATCGCCTCCTGCACGGCAGGCAAGGTTACTCGCCACTGGACCACCACGGCTTCCTAAATAAGGCTTTAAAACATGAGTGCCACTGTACCCACAGCCTAGTACCGTTGCATGACGTGACCGAGCGCTCGCTGTCAGCTCGCATGACTGATGGCGTGCCGCGTCGACGTTAGCACCTGATTTATTACTTCCGAGACCCATCCTACAGGCTGTAGGGATAGCAGTGCAGTTTTGTTTAAGATAAAATGACTGAATTATGAGGAATGATAATCTCAGTTCGATGTCTGTCTGAGGTGGATGTTCTAGTTGGTTGGTTGGTGTACTCGTGGTCGGTAGAGGGAAAGGGAAAATTCCACGGATTGTTTGACTGAAAGCGCAGTGTAAAGTGCTCTTATATTGATGATAAATGTTTTAAAAACGATTATTATTATGCTCGATTTGCAAGACACTAGCTGAAAAGAGACAGGGTTGTCGATTGGTGAATACTCCAGCCACAAGAGCGTAAGTCTTAAATAAGATAATGATAATGTTGATTATATTGTTTACATCGCCGCGCGTCGGCACTATAGTTTCGTTTTCTTCTCAAATCATTTGATAGGTCTCCATATTATAATCTATTAACTATTCTCTACTCTACTAACAGTGTGCTTCCTTAATGTGGTCTATTTTGTGGACCATGTTGTTTCTTCTCGTGTTTGTCGTTTTGTGGGCGAAAGGCGGCTACACCTAGGAAATGCAATCCCGCACCAAAACATCAGTCGCGCAAGCTTGCGGGGTTGAGATCATTGATCACGCGGATTCGCGGGATTTGTGGGAATTATAGTTTTTGTTTACAGTTGTTACGCGTTTGCGGAATTGTATTTCTGATAGTCACCCCTTGAATATCTTTCCATCCTGAAACCTTTGAACCCTGCTCTTGAAACCTGCACTCTTCTAAAAATATAGTTGGTAGTTGTTACAAAGTTTCTAACTACCTCGGAATCCCTTTTAAATCTTGGTTAAAATTGATTAAGAAAAAAACATATTTTTTTAATTTTTCCGTTCGTCACCAACATCCAGTCTGTACTCTCATCAATTTCAATACAAAGATTAGTTGCCACTGCGCTGCTGACATTACCTCCTCTCTCCCCTCCCCACACAGGTGTGTCGACATGTCTACGTGTCTTGTTTCTCACTCCTTACTACGCAGTTAGACTTTTACCATAGAATAGATAGAGTACTCGTATTAATAATTATTCTTATGCTTTTACTTACAGCTTATTATTTATTGTCGACTACTGTAATTTTGACACGATTTTCAAACGTCTATTAATACATTGTACATTTATATACTCACGTTGTATTAACTTTTGGGGTGGTCTGAAACTTTGCTTCAACTTTAAATATCTTTTTAGGGTTTCGTAGTCAAACAATGAACCTTTATAAACTCGATGATTATATGAATGACCAAAATGTCTGGTCTTGACAATATTACACTATGTAATTTAATATTGGATTTATGTAATTGTACTTTGTATATTTTGTTTTGTTTAAAAGAAGTGTATTGTAGAGTTTCTGGACGCATCTTCTCTACAACGGAACACCCTGCGACGCGGTGGTAGATTCAAAAACATGATGTCAAAAAGTTATCTATGTGATATTATTTTGAATAAACAATATTGACTTTGACTTTATACTTTTCTATTCTGCCCGTCTACACAGGGAGGGACCTTTTTAATATGCCAAAACTTTTTTAAAGGGATGATCAGACCGTCAAACTGAACAACTTTCTCTATGGGACCCCATTTGGCTCGAGTAGGTTTGCAGTTTTGTATGGAACAACTGATTTTTTTGCGACAGAAAGTTTTCTATCCTCTTTTTTTATACTCTACCACCGTTTCGGAAGGTGTTCCGTTGTAGAGAATATGCAGCCACAAACACTACAACAACATCTTTCTTCATTATTATCATCTCATCATCATCAACCCAAAAAAAACGAAACGCTGTCAATACTAAAACAGTTTCACATTAAAAGGGCTTGCAGTAAACGTCGCAGCGTGGCAATCTACCACCGCGTATATCATTCAGTTTTATGAATTGTAAATTTAACGTTATATAGTCTTTAGTGGGCCATATTTCAAGTTGTATTAATGCCCCGCCGGTTCGTAGGGTTGCTTGCTTTCTAGATGGGTTTTATATCGTTAAATTGAAAAGGGCGTTTTGATGTTAGAGTAATATTTACTCTGCAGGTTTTATTTGGAATTGGCATGCAAGTATTGCGAGTGATAATTTTTTTGTTATTATTGTGATGGATTTTTAAACCTGAATGGGAAGAGTCTTCCTCCACGTTGGCATCACGATCTCCTTTGATGAACTGTCTCGATGTAGTTGAAAGCGGATCACGCCGATCTCGTAAAAGACTATTGACTCTAGATATTACTACTATGATTTCACAATATACAGAAAGGTTCAAAACTATTAGCTATGAGAATTTTATAGACTGTTGCAAGACAAAGCAATTATAATACGTTCAAATAGATACTTATTTAACTTATAATAAAATTAGGTATTTGAAGAAATTAATTTAAATAATACTTTTAGGTATTAAATTTCAGGAAATACAGACGCTAGTCATTTTAGTAGCAGATGGTAAGAGAAGTTTATTCCGAATGCATAAATGCCCGCTGCATACAAACGAAGTCTGGTGATATTTTCAATACTAACCTATTAAAGTTAAACAATCTAAAATCAAATCTCCATACTTGTATCTTGCCAGATTTTCGTTAAAATATACAGTTTCAATGCTAGAATTAATTTAAGATTTGTATGGAAATCTTTAAAACTATACATTTTAACGAAAATCTGAGAAGATACAAGCATAGAGATTACTTTATAGACTGTTTGTGAAAAAATTAACTGACCTTAATTGGTTAGTATTGAAAATATAACCAGACTTCGTTTGTATGGAGCGCGAGAACAGTATTATACCCGTAATCCTAGTCTGTATAATCTTGCTATATATCATAACATCCAGAATCCAGATAAGATAAGATAAGATAAATATTCTTTATTTGCACACCAAAATACACAAAAAAACAACAACAATATACGCGAACAAGAAGGGTACAAAAGGCGGCCTTATCACTAAAAGTGATTTCTTCCAGACAACCAGTGGATGGAAGAAGTCTTACATGAGATAAATGCTATGGCGGTGTACTAATTGATACATAATATTATAATTTACACAAAGTATAAATGCTATGTGTAATATGATGCTATAAGTATAATTTTTATACAAAATAAAGACTGAGAAAACTATGGACTACAATTTTTTAACCTTGTATTTGTGTTAACCTTGTTAGTAGTCCTAAATTAGAATAAATTAATTAAAGTCATTATGCACGAGCAAAAAAATTTACATAATAATCAACCTCTTCATAATTTCTAGAATAGGTAATGTTCCTGTGAACATTAAATACAAAAAGTTGTTATTTATATCTTTTAACATAGTAATCATTAGATTAATTAGTCACAATAGTTAAATAATCCATCAAAGTCAGAAAAAGATAAGCTCTTTAATAAATTTTCAACATCAATGGTCATTAATATTGTATATTTTAATAAATTCTCAAGTTTCTTTAATTCGATAGGTCAAATTAACATAATTGACAGTTAACATAAATTTGTATCCAACAATTTTTTACTGAATACAAAAATACATATTTGTTACGTTTAAATCAGTTCAGTTAGTAATAAAATTAAAAAAACATTTAGGTCAGTTATTTGAGACTTCATAGAAATTTTAGGACATTTATAATTTGTGAATGTGGTCAATATTTAAATATGAGTGTAACTATTACTAAACATCATCATCGCCATTAGCCTATCCTGCCGAAAAAAAATCTGCTGTTCCATACTAAACTGAAATCTTACTCGACCCAATTGTATGGGACAGCAGATTTTTTTTTGCGTTATTTCGACATTGGTCCCATGGAGAAAGTTGTTCAGTTTGATGGTCTGATCATCCTCTTAAAAAACTGTCAGCATATTAAGTTGGACCCTGTATACGTCCCACTGCAGGGTACATGCCTATCCTGAAAGAGGCTATGAATTGCTTTTTTGTATGGATTTTATATCAAAATACAATAATGAATAAGAACAGACGGTAAGTAGATACAACGTAAAGAAACAATTTGATGCTTCAAAAATAAAAATAATGTAATAATGCCGTATACAACGTGTTAATGAATAAGCGCAAAACCTCATACACCCCAACTGATTTATAACAAAATAATTAGATTGAAACAATAATTTAATTTTATTGATAGTTAAAAGTTAAAGTTATTCGCATTTAAAGTTTCGAGACAATAATGATTTGTTATCATTTCAGCAATGAATGAAAGCGCTAACGTGCTCGTGGATACATTTTAAAAATCTTGTTTTGGTAGTAAGTAGGGTGAGACTGCCCGAGCGGTGGGTTGAGATCGAGTTCAAAAAATTTTAAATTTTACAAATAAATTATTTAATATTTTGAAAAAAAATTACCTATGTTAAAACCATGATAATTCAATTCTGCTCTCGATTCTAAACAAACTACTTTCTAGTTTTGCGTTAATTCATTAACACGTTGTATAGCGGCGTGTACAAAATTAGTATCCAAAATACAGACATAAATTGGTAAATACATCTGTTCGTGAAGCTACAGTTGCAATATAAATAATCACTCTAAGTATTATATTGAAAGTGTAGCGTTAGTGTGTTAAGAAAAAATATAGAATTGATTTTTCCTGTAATTTTCTATACAATAAATTATCAGGCCAACAACTGATTATTGCTGTCTGAATTCATCTAATTCCGTAAACATTAAAAGTTGAGTATATTAATTAAATAAATGTCGAACAAATCTATTCGGCGTACTTATAACTCTTCAAGACAGCCTTGAATTACGAACCTAACATTTCGTATCAACGTATGCTCATCTAATAATTGTGATATAAAAATAATCTACATAACATAATTAATCAATCCACTGAAAGCATTATGATTAAACAACATAAGTCCATGACTTTATAGAAACGATGATTGATTCCAAGTTTAACACAAGACAGATACCATTAATATTGTTTACATCATGATTGATCACCTCTTTATAGGCAAAATAACTCGTACATCATTCATTGTAATCGTAATTCCTAGTCACGATCCATATAAAGGATTAATTTTTTTTTTAGTACAAACTAATAAACAAGATTTAATTAATCAACCTTTACACATCGTTAAACCTATAAATTATTATACTACACATAATAATAAATTAAAAAAGAGTTATTCAATTTCAATAACTACGCAACTCGAACGATAACATCTATAACAAAGATAAACAATATAGATAAAGATTAAATTAACTATGCTCGCAACGGGATACTTTTCTCTATATGATATATCGAGCTATTAACGTTCTCGCACTAAAAATATAAAGAAAATTATGATGTACGTGGTAAGGCAATAAAATAAAAATATATTAGCAACCCTACGCGAAGCGGTAATAAACAACTTTTGTGTAGAAGGCAGCTCTCCGGCCGATTCATAAATTTCGTGGCGCGCCGTTTAGTTTTATGTACGATATTATCTATTTGCACGCCACAAACACATGCAGGACACGCACACTGACAAGACGTGTCTTGTCATTTCACAACATTGTCACCAGGTGTCAAGTAATATCACACGACAATGGACACAATGGCACATACACATATTTTTTACGAGCAACATAATAAAGACGGTGAAAACCATCCATACCATGTTATTACGAGATCGTTACGTTATGCATAAACATGACCGATTAACGCGAATTGGAAGCGAAGAAAAAGATAAAATTCAAATTGACTCAGTAAACAATTCATTAACGGTCGTAGAAGAAGGAGATATGGCAAACGACCGCCTTGTAGGGACGTATTAACATAATCAGACACATTCGTCGAAGTAATGTGTGTAAAGAAGTTTAATGAAACGTCCCCGATAGCAAGCTCGGCGAGTCATGAAATAACTATCATTAAACCCGACACGATACGGACGATAATCATCGACTGCGAGCAAAAAGCTATGGCATCGGTTCTGATGCAAATTGCATATGCCATAAATCAAGTACTTAATCACCATGCCGCTGCTTGCGACGTAATAATGAGATTACAAGAAAAAAATTGCTATACAACGATGTTCTCAAGATTTTTTTCTGTTGATATTATGAGAACGATGACACGATATACTTTGTCGACTACTATGTCGGCTAAAGATAAACAAGAAGTGTAACTGTTTCGGTAATGCAATTAAGAAAAAAATATTATATTGTTTTGTTGAAGACATTATCGTAAGACTTGTTACTGAGAAATAAAAACGAATCATGACAAAGTCAGTGAAGATGTAAAAGGCGATAATAAGAAATTGAACGAAGCTGAGGCAGAATTTATAGTCTGTGCTGAAAGAACAAGCGGTGACGATAATTCACCGCATGCAATAAAGAACGCTATTGATCTTGCAGAAAGCGAATCGGCTCGTAACAGAGAACAAAACACGCTACCGCCGAATGTCGCATAAATCTTTATTATGGCCGCAACAAGCTTATAGCAAGTCGTTTCAGGTACTCAAACCGGATCTTGCTCGGTATAAACTCACGACTTCGAAGCATTTTTTCGCTCAATGAAATATGCTACATCGCCCCCGGCCCGGAGGAAGGAAACCCATAAATAAATAATAATACAACCATTTATATTACCAAAGGGTTTCGCCCGACGTGTCTATTATCATCTGAATTGTTTAAATATGATAATGTATCAAAATAACAGGCCGTTCGTTCGCGACCGCGACTTCTGTTCCGCCATTATCATAAAGATTCACTTAATAGACTGTTTCAAAATTATTATAGTGGTCTGACACTGTTTTATGGGTGACCAAGATTATGGTGTTGACTTTTTGCCCGAATGTTTAATTTTAAAGTCGAACGGAAATTCCGAAACATTATTACAGCTATTAGCATCACATATACGAGATACCGCTCAGACTCGGAGTAGTTAGTCGCTTCTGACTACCGCATTAACTTAACACCTTAATGACGTGCATAAGCCATAAAATAAAGCCAGTCTTATCTAGACTTGAGCAAATAAAGATCTCCTGAGATTTCGTTATTTCAAGTAAAAAAAAAGCTTTTAAGATTGCAACGTAATAACGGAACGCATAATCATATTCGCAGATTATAATCAATTTTAATTACACCATCCGGCCGTCAAGACGTAACGAAGCTCGCAACCAATGTTTCTGCATTAAAAGACTACGTATAAAGGGGTAATAAAGTACCCCTAATAAACCCCGAAACGCATCGACTTGCCTCGCAATAACCGTACGTAGACTAAACAAATGATTTTCTTGATAATAAAAACTTCACAATAAAAGCGTTCACGAAATGTCGGTCATTAAGTGTATTTACGCAGTGAAACGGATATAGGGGCCGTAAAAATGTGGAGCGGCTTATTGAGACGTTGGCAACAGTCTCCCGGCGAGATCCGACTTAATCTATGGCCTACGCCTCGTCGGGCTAATTTGGGACTACGAACACCCCGAGCTAAGAAGATTAAACAGCTTAAATTTTCTGTCAAATTAAAAATTTCAACATAAAAACATTTTGCGAACAGTATCATCAAGATAACAACGTCCTTTGTATTGTGCATTCACGATTAAAACTTGAGAAAAATCGTTTAGGTAAACACGAAGCAACAAAAACCGAGCATGCAATTCTCGCCCGAGAGCACTGAGCGTGAACTGTGTATGTATGTATTTAAAACTTAAATTTATTCAGTTACTTTATCGCTAACACATGAGTTTACACCAGCCGGTAGCAGCCAATTAAGTCGGTTGAAAGGCGAGGCAATAATAACTTTATATGGATTAACTGTGTCAGATGCATTTAAAGATATGGACGTAGACTGGTCTATCGCTGACGGGCGGTGCGCTTGAGTCCGTTTCAAACGCATAAATTATTTATTACTCTCTGTGAAATTTCACTCAGGGTTGCGCCTAGAGAGACGCAACAATTAATATACTTCTTGATAACAATGAAGATAAAAATGAGTCGAATGTTAAAGCTGAGCCGAATCAAGCGGAAGGAGAATGGAGCTTCAAGCACAATGGACATAAAAAGAGTATTACAGAAACCCATATTTATAAGACCATTGTTGTAGACAACAGCTTTTTGTTGTGTAGCTCCAAACACGAGTCGTCTATTGAATCTCAAATTGTTATTTCATTCATAATTTATCACTATATCGAGCTTTGTATTTAAATGTCTGGAAATGAGTTTCATGTGGACAGCAGAGATTAATGCTCTCTACAAATTCATATTTTTCATTACGGGATGATTTGACATAAAACGTGCGCGTCATGGCACTGTTTTCTATTAGGGTGTCTGTATAGAATTTAGAAGAGTTAGATCTGTTATAGGAATTGCTAACGCAGAAAAATCGTCAGATTGCATAGATTAATCTGGGAGTAACTGATGGCTTCCTCCAATGAAAAGAACATTAGCTTTATTATTATTATGTATCTCTGTAAAGGTTTTTCTCACGGGCCGTAGCCCGAACCTTTGGAAGGCTTGCATGGGAACACAGATCCAACACGTAGAGGCCCCTTTGACACACTTTTATCTCAATGTAAGGGGATGCACCAAGCGTGGTCTATATCTGAATACATTATGTAAATGAATGAAAGTATGATAATTATTATTATTTGAGAAGCGTGTTTTACCTGTAAAGTGGTATGTTTACAACCGTGATAAGGGCTAATCAATGCCGAGTAAGATGGGTTTTTGTACAGACGACCGCTTATGTGGTTTTCCATCTCGAGCGGCTACTAATTTCACTCTACTTATCAAATAGTACTCCTGGGAAGGTGAAGTTGGTATTATTTACTGCATTCAGGCTAAAAAGTATCCAGTGCGCATTTAAAGACGTGTCTGATGAACTGCAGAATAGAAATTAGTGTTTTAAATAGAAAAGACGACTGTAAATGGTATTTCATCCCGTCAATATTTGAGGCCCAAATCAAATATTTTCCACGAGCGCTATTTGTCTTCTTAGTCGATACAAAATCATCAAAAGTATTACCACCGAAATTAGTATCTTCTTGGTCTACACTTTCAAACTCTTTTACTTCTCAAATCTCATCACCATTACTACAACCCAGTTAAACAGTGTAATAAATATTCCTAACAATATCCTTCGAGCGACAAAGCAATAGTTTGTCAGATCTATGCAGTCGTAATGCCACGTGGGCGGGGGACTGAAGTCATCAATCACGCGGCGTGACTCTTTCAACCTGTCTGGATAGACAGGGCTGGCAATACCACAGTTATAAATTATACCACTTTTTGTCTAAACGTCAAGAGACGAAAATTTGTTGGCGACACTCCTAATTAATTGCACGATCGTGTTTATCTATGTAGGCTTTGTGAATTTTATATTTATGACGTTGTTTGATTGAGGTCAGTTACAATGTTGTCCAATAAATTGACATTAATTGTCTATTTATAAACTAGAGTTTGTACGGAAGTGTATTTACAACGCTTTGCATAACTAATTGTGACTGTTATTGTCATTAAAATCGAATCAACTTTGACAATATCAATTTGAATTGATGAATGAACTTGTCATGAATGGCATTGATAATTTAAATAAGTAGTTTTAACGATCTGAATTCACCAATCCCCTTGTAATTTTTAACTGACTTTAACATTCTCTACACACATTCCAAAAAAATATATGTTTAATCTTACGTATATTAGGGGTTCGTTTGAATCTTTCGGGAAGTTGTAGAATTGCACTAATTGAAAACTGTAATAGACTGTCATGTACAGGATTTTAGATGTGGTTATTTCATTCTTTTGTCTCCTCAATATAATATCGTACAAATTTTTGAGGTTGGGAACCTTATCTTTCCTACTAAATAACTACCCTCACAAAGCCATCTGCTAACCCTAAATAGTAAAGAGAGTGTACTTGATCATAGTCACCGCTCAACTGACGTTTTTATACCGCCGGCGCACGATGGATCGAAGCTGTCAGGTGCTTACGAAAAATTGCCTCCGTAGCTGTTTGGTTAAGGAGCCTCGATTGATTCGAGCCGACTTGATTAACGCGATGCTTATTTAGATGAACAGCCTGGGTTAGAAACCTGATACAGTAGATAAATTGAAAGACGTGATTGAATCTCTGTTTGAGAAGGTACACGATATTGACATAGTCAGAACAATAGTCTAATAATCAGCAGTGCAGGGTGTAAAATTTAATGCGTTAGTAAGTAGTCTAGATCTTCCGTCGAATATATGGCATGTCATTGAGTTTGGCTTGCCACCATGGTGGTGATGAGATTTGCCAACCAAACATAGTTGGCAAGCTAGTAGTCCAAATGCTATCAGATCACATCTCCAAGCATCTTCAATAAGCCTCTGGCATGGTAATTGACTGTCATATTTAGTCGACAGTATTTAAGTCTGCTTCTTCCTAAAGCAGAATCAAGCTTCTAGCATCCCAAGGGTGAGAATATAAATAGAAAAACAGATAACAATGAAAAACGCAACATCGGAACTAAATCTACAGCACAACGCCTTTTAAAATAGTATTCAAAAGAAAAATTTCAATACAAAACACGAGTAAATTCGCTTTTATCCGAACACAATGAAAGATTAACCCGCGTGTCAAGGAAAGAGTAATGAAGTAAAGAATGCGTTTGACAGAGGAGAGCGAGCTATTGAATATTTTAAAAGCACCCGTGTTTGTAGGGGATTTGAATTGAGCATTGAGAAATAAAATATAAGAATATTTAGGAAGGTTTTCAGCTTTTAAAGATCCAATGTTTATGGATATAAAGTGAAAGTAATCTTAGACTGTGACATAATATTAATACAAGATGTTGATACTCACGACTATATTCTCCGAGGAGGTAGTCAGAGATATTCTGAAAACTCAGAACATCCAAGATTTAAAAGCAGTACCGAAACTCTGGCCAGTGCGAAGAAGTCTCGAAATTGAAACATGCTGGTTTCCTAGCGATGTTTTCCTTCACCGAAAAGCCAATCGCTTTATCATAATGGAGAATGTCTCTAAGGTTAAAAAACTTAAGATTTTTGTGAATACGGACTACCTATGTGACCAAATGGTCAAATTTGACACTTTACCCGCCCTTTTGATTTTCTATATAATAAATATCGTGATAATTTTTGTCGGAACTTCATTGTAATAGAGTTGATGTATGAACAAAAACTTTTCATTTTTCAAAAATCGCAAATGAAAATAGGGATTGATATACATGGTGTAAACATAAATGCGTTATATACATAAGAGGGTGCTTCAGACCATCAAACTAAACAACTTTCACTACCTATAGGACCAACATTTGAATTACAAAAAAAAAAAACATTAGCTGTACCATTCCATACGATGGGTCGGGTCTAGTAGCTACTAACGTTAACGTTTTCTATCTAACGTTTACTATGGAACTAAAATAAATTCGCGATTTCATTATTGGTCCCATAGTACAATTTGTTCAATTTGATGGTCTAAAATTTAGATTTTTTGTTTAAGTATGTAACGAATTTATGTTTTGTTTAGTCTAAAATGTAAACCATCAAATTGAACAATCTGTACTATGGGACTAATAGAGAAATCGCGATTTTTTTCCATTATAAACGTCAATGGCTCCTCGACTCGACCCGTCGTATAGAATCGTACAGCTAATGGTTTTTTTGCGATTTAGATGTTCGTCCTATAGGTAGTGAAAGTTGTTCAGTTTGATCGCTTACATCCAAATATAATATTTAAATCCATACAAACGTACTATGGTGATATTTTCAATACTAACCAATTAAACTCAATAAAATTTTTCAGAATTAATCTAAAAACAAATTTCTATGCTTGTATAGAGTCAGATTTTCGTTAAAATGTATAGTTTTAAAGTTACAGTGCATCAAAGATTTTCATACAAATCTTCAATTAATCCTAGCATTGAAACTGTATATTTTAACGAAAATCGGACAACATACAAGCATAGAGATTTGTTTCTAGATTGTGTCTGCAAAATTTTATTGAGTTTAATTGGTTCCCCTTAAACCACACCATTTTTCTTCGTTTGACTCACGAAAGGTCTTCTAAAGATAATTTAACCAGAAGATACGATGCATTTTAACTGCTAACCAGACATCGTCTGTTGCTAATTCGTTCTCGTGCTGCAAAGGATGTACACTAACAAATATTACTTTCCCCAACATCCTTCCAAAGGGCGCAGCACAATGCTCGTTGTTTCGCCCGGGAAATTAAACATTTGATTTAGTAGACACATCCGTAGTCTGCGACGTGACGCCTCGTGGGAACACCCTTAAAAAGAAACCGGCCAAGTGCGTGTCGGACTATTCGCGCACTGAGGGTTCCGTACTATCACACAATATATTAACTTAGCAAAAAATGTTGGACCCTTAACGCGAGACCTATTCACACTTGGCCAGTTATTATGATTTGATGATATACAGTAGAGTTTGCACTATAAGCACACCAAGTTTTACAGCATAAGCATAGCATAAGCATATGCTCACGACTATGTTCCCCGAGGGGGTAGTCAGAGATATTCTGAAACCTCAGAATATTCACGTTTCACCAGTAGTACCGAAACTCTGTCCAGTGTGACGGGGGGTGAGCTCGTCGCCACTTGTAATGGACAGTGGGTATAATACATGCCTCGAAATTGAAGCATGCAGGTTTCCTCACGATGTTTTCCTTCACCGAAAAGCCAGTGGTGTTACAAATCGTACATAAATTCCGAAAAACTCAAACCAAACCAAGCCAACCAAGTTTTACGCTTGTATTTATTACCGTTTTTACGATAGAGCGAGAAGAAAAAAACTAGTTCTTTTAATATTTTAGCTTTCATTTTTTATTATTTGTTATCAAATCCAAAACAATAATACATATTTTGTGAAAATGTCACCTCGCTGCCACCGTTTCAAACGATAGAGCCCTTTAGAGCTAGGACGGACAGCGAAGGCTTCCGAATAGGGTCCTGTTGGCACCCGTTGGGTACGGAACCCTAAAAACATACATTTGCCTTTAAAAATGTTGTACACGCATTTCGCATTACAAGACGGGTGCGGGCTGAGTTATTAAGCATTGAAATACCCAGTTACCACGTCACACTTTTTACGCTACCTTTTAAATTTTTAACACTTTACTTTTAAATGTTAATTGGTCTTTGCGCGAAACGCTCGCAAGAAGCGTGGGTCGATGCAAGCTATAAAAATTTAAACACAACTCGACAACAAATTAAAAAATTCGAAATGACTCAGACGTTAATGATTGAGTCGAAATTCCAAATATGTCCACCGCCACTATAAAACAAGCACCAGATTTTATCGGCTACTATAAAATATTTTTATTTATTTTAATGGCGCTTTGTATGTTGTCAGTTATAATGAATATATTACCGGTAGCACGAACGGTATGTTGCTTTGAAAAGGTAATTATTTACAGAAAACGATCGTCGAATTCTGATAAACAGCGACGATAACAATACATCTCCGACAGCGTTCACGCATTCCCTATCCCCATCCATTACTGTTTCATCTTCAATAACACGTTTCGCTGAGGCAGACTCTACGGGTACGATTATTTACGAAACCTGAACCTTAACACTCTAGCCACAGAGTACAATAATCGATTGTATCCCGTCGGCTTTGTGGAAGCGCTAACTCTTTCATCTATCATAATCGTTCATGCTGAAAACAATCAAGATTGATTTTTTGTTTGGGCTAAATTCGACTCTAGCGATGTAGGGATACGTTTTGATTCAGATTGTGTCGGTAAGGCTTTGTCGGTTGGTAGGAAACCACTGTCGGGGGCGAATGTAGGCGTCGGCGTAACGAAGGGACCCACGGCTCCAGGAAAATGACAAATGACATCTGCCTACCGCCTGTCAAATAACGGACAGATAATAAATGACCCCGATTGTTTATCATCAAATATCGCATATATCATTATCGTGCTCAGCGCTTCTAGACGCTTTGACTTCGGGGAGAATGATTAATATTGTTTGGTTAATTTTGAGCTGGTAATGTAAATACTTTGGGGAAGTTTTGGACTGTCATTGTGGGTTGATTACGTTGATGAGCCTGCGGGTAGCTATTATTTTATTTTAGCTTAGTTCTAAATATAATTTGTTTATTATTGCTACATTTCATGTTGTACTTACGTACCAATTAATTGCTTTACAATCAGATATGGCATCTCTAATAATGAAAAATGCCAAAAGTAAACCTACATACGTTCATAGTTGCAGCAATGTTTCTGATTACTAATAAAAAAAAGTATGTAAATCAAAATATTTGATGAAGATGCAAGATCTTGGACGCAAAATGAGTCATTGTGAATCTTGAAGTCATTGTATTTATACTGTAATCAATTCAATTGTTTAATTTAAATAAACTACACAAAGGGCAAATTAACTGACTGTAAACTCAAGTACAACAAAAATGTTTCATTGTAAAAAACGAAAGGAACTGAACTGACCTTCATTGAACTCAATTTACTTAACAAAATTATTCAAACATTTATTTAAAACGCTTTTAAAAATCATGAACAGAGGTTTTTCTGAATCTTTCACCGCTAAACCATTTTTCATGCAGCCACGAAAGCTATACGTCAAAATCAGTGTTCGCGTAAATTTCGCCTGCCACCGCACACTATTTCACTTTTGTTACAAGTTGAGAGGAGATAGCGATACGGTCATCAATACCATAATCATCTGTGTTAAACTGAAAATTAATTATTGCATCAATCTTTATAATTCGATTTAGATAGAAAAACTGACTGATAATTCAATTCAATTCAATTATACTTTATTGCACACCAAAACAGAACATACAATATAATAATAACATTATATATATAATTTTAATGTTTATAGAGACTAACCTATTGGGGTGGCTAAATTTTCAAGCAAGCAAGGTTTAGAGATCATCAAAAGTAAAAACCAAATATAATATAAACCTTAACAATAACTTAATAACCTTAACTTAATAATTTAATAACCTTTATTAACCTTTAATTTAACCTTAAATATAATTTAAACTTTGTTCTATGGTCTAAATTTCTACAGCATCGGCTATAAACCTCCCCCTCTCCCCCCATTAGGATGAGGTTGGTCCCTTGTATCCAGCATTTCGCGCCGGTGCATTATGCATTTTGTCACGTTTCTCGGCCAGGTGTGCGAACCAGGCTTCTTCATGAGTAGTCCGACCATCTCTTGTTTTCCTTCTCCACTCTCTTCTATTTTCCGCTCTTCCCAATTCGCGTGGCTTATTCCGCGGTCTATTTTAAGCACGTAGTATCTAGTATTTCAAATCAACTTTCGTTCCACTTTCACTTCCATCCTCTTCAGCTTTCAACTTAAAACACATCGTTAATTTTCAGAAACGGAACAGTAAGCTTGATAAATGAGTGTCGGAATTTCAAAGGGAGCACAATGGAGACCTGACCCCAGACAGATCGTTAATCAAAAAATGTCTATGACGTCAAGGTAAGTGTGTGGAGTAGAGAAGGTATTGCTAGACCATTGCTAGACTCATGTAAGTGTCTGTCTCAATTTTGTAACGTCATCATCTTAAGCCTACATCCCATTGTGACCATAGACCTAAGCTGGGTCCAGCGAGTCCTATTTTTTGGTCCTATTCACTATTTTATGATATTGTGTTTGTAAAATTTTAAAAAACACTTATATGTTTTGAATAAGGTGCAGACCCAGCGTGATGGATAATCTGTGACGCTTATTATAAGAGAAGGCCTGTTCCTACATTCAGATATTATACAGGGTCCTTCTTAGTATGCTGACACTTTTTTAAGGAGATGATCAGACCGTCAAACTGAACAACTTTCTCTATGGGACCAACATCGAAATCGCGAAAAAAAATCAGCTGTCCCATGTTCATTTGGCTCGAGTAGTTTTGCAGTTTTGTATGGGACAGCAGATTTTTGTTTTGTTTTCGATGTTGGTCCCATAGAGAAAGTTGTTCAGTTGGACGGTCTGATCATCTCCTTAAAAAAGTGTCAGCATATTAAGAAGGACCCTATATGTATAGGCTGATGATGATGCTAAATAAATGTTAAGTATTATCATCCGAAAGCACAGATTTCCGCTTACTAACCCGCACTTGCCCCTTATTGGCACGATGAAGCAAATTATGTTTAGAAAACGAGTGTTTCATACTAAAATAACAAATAAATTTTGAAAATGAAAAGAAAATCTTCTTTTACCCGTTTACAGTCATTTAACTAATTATACATACATTAACTCCCTGTGGGGTATTTTTAATGTTATCTTCTTTCTTTTATAAAAGGCTCAGGCATGTAATGACCCCAAATAAGCTACCAGGCTTTTTATTATGCGAACATTAACTGCACAAACATTTAAACATCCATGACCGAGCCTGGATTCGAACCCAGGACCCTGGAGTACTAGATAGCATAAGCATATGCCCACGACTATATTCCCCGAAGGGGTAGGCAGAGATATTCTGAAACCTCAAAACATCCACGTTTCACCAGACTAGTAGAGTACTAGAAGTCAATCAATATAATTTTTATTCAATATAGGAGCTTACAGCACACTTATCAAACGTCAAATTTTTTTTAAAGCTACCACCTCGTCGGAACGTGTTGTCGCTTTAGAGAAGATGCGGCCAGATACTCTACAACATAACACGACTTAATAACTATTACAATATAAATTCTTAAGCTAAAGTTATGTATACAATAATACATAGTCTATTTAATAAAATAATTGATACTATACAGTAAAGTAAATAAACTATAAGCTAGTGACCTCAGACCCAAGCATTTTGATCATTTAGATAATCATCTAGTTTATAATATGCTTATAGATAGTGTTTCTTTTACTGTGACCCTGGTGACTATTGCATCCACCTGGTCGTATCGTCATTTACTCATGTGATATTACCACACGACTAGTTTATCAACTTCATGATCCACTAATAGGATCTCCAACAGTTGCTTGCTATGATGGATCGACGATCAGTGTCAAAAGTAATGCGATTAGTACTCGGCTGCCGAGTCTCTTATTGTAGGTTCGTGCATGTGACAATAATGTTTGATGGGTTCTTGGTAGAATTACTTGGTGTTTGACTTATTGCTTTGTGGTTATGATGACATTCTTAATTATTTTATTTAAACAAATAAACAAATTGTAGATTGTTCTATACTGTAGAACCTACAGGACATATACAGGGTCCTTGTTAATATGCTGACACTTTTTTAAGGGGATGATCAGACCGTCAAACTGAACAACTTTCTCTATGGCACCAACATCGATATCGAGAAAAAAAAATCTAAATTGTAATTGAGTATTTAATTCGTTAAATAATGTTTATATACTTAAGAGTTTAGAAGGTGCTTCAGACCATCAAACCATACATTTTTCTCTACAGGGAGAATATTAAAAAGGCAAAAAAGCTATTCCATACGTTTGGGTCGAGCAACCATTGACATTATCTATGCAACAACAATGTTTTTTCCGAGATTCCAGTATTAAATTGGTCGTAGTACAAATAATTTAGTTTGATAGTCTGAAGCACACCTCAATATACTATGTACCTCAATGTAAGCTTAGACCCTTTTTATTACAAGTGTAAATTTGTAAGAGAAGCAGAGGAAGACCTAGATTGTTTTATGTGTTATGTTACACTTGCGGAGAAGTGACATGATTCTCACATACTCCACCGACACGAGCGTACGTAAATAAAACGATGATGATGGTTTGGTAAATACTAAATGTTAAATTTATTTTATATAATTATCGGCATTTATGCCGTGGTGGTCCAGTGGCGAGTAACCTTGCCTGCCGTGCAGGAGGCGATGGTCCGATCCCCGTTCAGACCGACTCGTACCAATGAGTTTTTCGGAATTTATGTACGATTTGTAACACCACTGGCTTTTCGGTGAAGGAAAACATCGTGAGGAAACCTGCATGCTTCAATTTCGAGGCATGTATAGGTATTGTACCCACTGTCCATTATGTGGCGACGGGCTTACCCCCCGTCACACTGGACAGAGTTTCGGTACTACTGGTGAAACGTGGATGTTCTGAGGTTTCAGAATATCTCTGACTACCCCCTCGGGGAATATAGTCGTGAGCATATGCTTATGTATGCATGATAAGAAATATATTTGGTATTTGTATCAAAATTTCTGGCCACCCGAAATAATACTCGATGTGAAATATTTTGTTCAATCATACAAACTCTCTAAACAAAAACATCCCCTACTATTTCTTTCACAAAATGTTATTTACATAAAATTCTTCCTCATCCTTTACGCTGGGATAAACAAAATAGGTTCTTTAGCCTTTTTTTACGAGCAAATAGCTTACTATGCTTATTTATCACTGTTTCCTAGAACAGTACTGCTCAAAGCAAACAGGATGCCAGTCGAATAAAGTCCGAACGGATACGAAAATCGCTCTATAGACAAATTTATGCAGTTGTAAAGGCAGATTTATTCGAAGAGGCGACGTGTGAAGCCAGTGGAATATACAGGAGGAAAGAATGGCAAGCTTTTAATAAAATATTGTGCATTCTGTGATTAAAGTGACATGGGACATAGATTACTTTAAGTCATTCCAAATAAGGACGAAAAGATTTTCCAATTCGTATTTAGCTTTCAGGCCAATTCTGATTAACAAATATAATTTATTTATCAGAAAGATGAACTATTTGACATATCTTGGACGTTACTAAAGCTATTCTAAGAATAAGTGAGAGTAAGTGTTTCAATGCCGCTGTTTCTTTAATTCAAAATAGCCTTAAATTTTCGTTGCTATTTGGTATATAATAATTTGGAGTATAGTTACTGACGTAACAGATACATTAATTCCTTAGAAAATGATATATTCCCCCGCTTTATATACCTACCGCCAGACGGTACGCGCAAAAATGTATTTTATGAAGCTTGACTCAGCGTTGTTATTACTTTGTACAGCGTGCGACTTATGAGACGTTGCCGCCCGGCGCGAGTGGCAGAAAGCAAGCAAGCGCATCGCTTACCATGTGCCAAAGTGTACGTGCTTATCTCTGTACCTACGGCCGAGTGACAGAGTCCTGACATGGAGCTGATCTGATGGAGATGGAAGATGGTCGAACGATCTCAATTCATCATCATTCTCAATGTGTCTCGATTAAGACTTTAGTTTGACTGACATATTTCCAGTTGCACGTACGTTCATTAAAAGTTAATCCTACATTAAATCTCTTGCTGTCACCTTTTGTCACGTAGTAAAAACTAGCAAGAGACCGACGTGCAACTGACCGATAGTAATTAAAAAGTCAAAAATAAAAGGTGAAAAATGTTAAGGTAATGGAAACGATTTTTTATTAATATTTTCCAGAGAAAAGATATTGATGGGTTCTTTTACCCCCTTGAGTTTTCGGGAGAGGTCTTCTTAAACCGTGTATCGACGGCTTAGAGTGAAGATCTCGTAAGTGCAAAAGAGAAAATTTTTCAGGAGGAAGAATAAACGGAGGACCTATATCTTTTTTGCATGTTCGGGAGAATTTGCGAGGTTCTTATTACACGCTATAGATGGCATTACGAGTATCAGATAATTTTTTGAGTGAAATTAGGACACGGTTTGTAAGATTTTCTTTCCAGAAACGTAATACCAAAATTCCGTTCTCGAGGTCTTCACTCTAAGGCGACGGTATAGTGAACTATAATGATACACAACCTTACAAATTGCAAAAACTTTTTCTGTAAGGGTAAAAGCTACTCAAAACAAACGTTGTTTCTTCAACCAGAATTTCAACCAATGGTTTTGACTAACCTATCACGTAACATATATTGTACTTTCTTCAAAACATCGTAGTAAGAAGCCGTAGAAATAACGATTTCGTAATTGAGGTAACAGTTTATTTTTTAGAGTACCTACCTTCAAAACAATAAAAAATTATTGAAAGTTGTAGAATGTTGTTTTCGAACTTTTTGCAACGAGTTGAAAATAATTTCAAACAAAAAAGTTGACATTTCAAACTTTAATAAAATAATGTTATAATGATTACATCGACATTACTTAACCATGGTTTTGAGTTATTACTTATAAATGTATTAAATTCTCGTTAGATTACATGTTGAATAAGACTATCCCATTTCTTCCTATGGGTGTAGTAGTACATAACATTATTTCAATTTCTGTTTATTCTTCTTTGTTTTTGATTCTTTTCTATTTTTGAAAGACCACTTGAATTGACTCTGAAACTAATATCCTGTCTGCAGCTATACCCATGCCAAGCAGTGGACTCCTCGTGGCTCCATGTTAATGATAGGTAAACTAAGTACTCTATACAGGGTGTAACAAAACACCCTAGTAATACTTAAGTGATCGAGAAAAAATAAAAAAAATCTGCTGTTTCATAGAAAACTGTTGTACCGACTCGACTAAAATGTATGGGACAGCAGATTTCTTTTATTTTTTCACGATGTTGGCTCCATAGTAAAAGTTGTTCAGTATGATGTTCTAAACCACCCCTTTAAGTATTACTAGGGTGTTTTGTTCCACCCTGTATACATATTATGGTAATGCAGCGCTATGATGAATATACGGTACTTCAAATATTTGCAATTTCCATCAAGCAAGTAAATGTAAATTAAAAACCGGCCAAGTTCGACCGAAATCTCAAATTTCTTGTATGGGAAATAACGAATTTCTAATTTTGATTTTATATCATTATTTGTTAGAAAGTCCGCCATAATCACATATAAATACTGGTAAAATCAACCGGTTACCTATAATAGACACAGCCCTTTAAAAGTAGGACAGACGGCGAAGGCTTAGTAACAAGATCTCGTTGCCCCCATTGGCAGCCTTTCTGTACGAAAACGTTCGTCAATTTCCACGTCCGTGAGTCTCATAACAATTTTCGTGTCTAATAACGCGTGGAGCTCTTTATATTGCGCTGAAAAATTTATGTTCAAGAAAAATGACATCAAAGAAAATGTATAGCGTGCCCGATATGATCGTAAATCTTATACATAATTTATTGGGAGCGAATCATCAAAGGCTATGCAAAATTTTGCTATTGCTACAAGAATATTAACTGTTAATTTTTATCGTTCATTGGATTTTTATTTTGCATTTCTAATTTTTGTTGTTGCGTTTAAGAGATATTGGGTCTAGACCATTTCTTTAAAAAACACTAACACTTTTTTTTACTTGTTGCGGAATGAATGAACCTAATAGCCGATTTTGAATACAACGACCATTTTACTAGGTGGTAGATAAGCAGTCAGGTATGTAGAAGATGTTAGGGTAAACAGTAGAATTTCGTTAACGGGTGATTGTACCCATGATACTGAACAATGTTCCCTAAAAAACCTATAGAAAATTCGCAAAAAATGTTTTTGACTTTCCATACAAAATGCAATCAGCTGCTCGAACGTTTCAAAGACAATTCTTTTTTTTTGCAAATTACTGTTATGTTCCTATGGGAAAGTCGTTGAGTATCATTAGTACAATCACCCATTAAAGTAATGCAACTGTCTACCCTACCCCCCTGTACACACTCTCTCGTTCTTACCATCCTGAATCAGATGGAAAGGGAATTCATCATACATTGAAAGTAACTGAAGTAGGGGGGGCTTTGCCACAACCACCACCTTATTATTATTATTGTTGGTTGAGCTATTGCAAGTAAGGGTCTTTATTAACACTACGACCATTGCTGGTCTATTGTGTTCGCCCCAAGCTCACCCACATTATACACATACATCCGAAAAAAAATTTTTTATTCTCGAGTATGCAGGTTTCCTCACAATGTTTTCCGTAACCCCGAGCTGGTGATAATGATAAATACAATCGTACATAAATTCCATAGAGCTTAGTAGTACAGGCCAGGAATCGAACCGCCGCCTCGTGATTGAGTCGCTAGCTCTCTTCCGTAAGGATTATCGTCGATCTTCACCACCACTTAATGTATCTTTTGGAGCAGTTGCAGCGACGTTTACATTAAGCATATTGAATGTTCGGGCTAGGATGACGTGTCAAGAAATTGAATCTGCTTTTGCCCACAGAATCTTTGTCCAAGAAACCTTATCCCTTAGTCGCCTCATACGATACCCAAGGGAAGAAGTGGGATAGTCCAGAGACCACACGGCACAATCAATATTGTCTATGAGCGGTCACGTATCGGATTCTCTCCGGCTTGCACGTGCCTCCACCTTTTTTTAGCTCATAATTCATACAAGTTATTCGTACGAATATTTTTTTCATAAAACAATCCGTGAGAGGACGATATTGACAAACCCCAGTTGAAAAATGCTGTTTGCATTGCTGCAAAAACATAAGCCAATCGCCATTCGTTACATAAAAAAATTATCTATTTGTCTTAAATCTATAAAAAACTATACACCCATTTCCTTTTAAAAACCAAATGACTCAGTACCATTCAAAACAGGAAACATATATTTGCGAAAGCGTTTCGACGCGCCCTTTGAAGAGTGGCGGCTGAATTATGGATTTCAACGACTGTACCATCTGCAATCTCTTTTGATTTACGACCGTCGAGTTTAATGTTTAAATTAAATAAATATTACAGTCGATGAGTTGCATTTGGATAAACTGGCGAAGTTGCTAATATCTGGGTGAGAAGAAAGACAGTTGAAAATATTAACAAGATTTCCCAAGGAATAATTTCGAAGAAGACTTATTGGCCCAGATAGACATAATCGTCAACATAATTATGTAGAAGTCTAAGGTAGAAGTAGAAAAAATGGGCTTGTCATAATAAATAACTTGGACGAAGCGCTCGTTGGCGTAGTGACGTTTCGGTTTCGGTATTGGAAACGATCACCGAAGTTAAGCAACGCTTGGTCCGGTCAGTCTTTGGATGGGTGACCGTTTAGTGGTATTTCATCTTGGTGGAGTATAGCCCACTCCCTCTCACCCTTATTCGTGAGAGGAGGCCTTTGCCCTGCAGTGGGATTCTACAGGCTATAAACTAAATAACTTGGACATTGTCACACAAATTATCTAGTCACATTTAAAGTAATTGAATCTAGCCTGGACTTTTATTATGATGACTAGACAACGATGTAGAGTACGAACACCCTCGGCACAGCAGGCAGGTTCACTACCGACTGTGCTATCGAGCCGCCGCGCCGTGATACTAAATGTAATCAGCAGAGCTGATCTAACGTTTGTATAAAAAGTTGAATTTTTTTTTCGAATTTCCTTTTGTTTCATCGAGGGAAGTCTTCTGCTACAACTGCATGCTTATTGGTAATCTTAGAAAAATTACTGACCACGAAATTATTATGTCCATGAGTTGATGTTTGTATGTATTTTCAGTTTGATTTTACTATCATTATCGTACATTAACCATTAATATCCACTCAACCAGTTGCTAAGCTGATTAACCAACGAGTCTTCATAGTTAGTTCTATATAACCAGGCGAGTTACTCTAAGATTTATAATCTAGTCATAATGTGCAATTATCTAGCGGGCCGCCATGTCGCATCAATCATGTGTGCGTCGCCTCTGCACGACCACCATAGTTTAATAATATTAAACCCATAGCACTCAAGCGATTCTTGAGCGTAGGCGTTCACAGAACGATATCGTAATCGCCAGGATATTTCTGAGATCAATCAGTGTCGCGGCGGATACGGGCGATATCGCGGCGATAACGCTCAGGGAAAATGCGGCAATTCAGTCGCGACGTCGCGGAGGTGCAGTTGCAACGTCGTTGCGGTCCAGTTTCTAAACCGTCTACGCTCAAAAATCGCTTGTTGTATGACTCTAAGATGTTCCCTGACAAGAGGCAGTGACCCTACAAAAAATAGCTGGACCACAGCCCCTCGTCCGTGCCCGTGGTGCAACTAGTTGGAAAGAGCAGTTGGACCACTGCTCCGTAATATAATTAAATACTACCTGACAAAATATGTGGCGGAGCTACGAGAGATCCGACGAGGATATAGTAAATAGGTAATAATGAAAATGCGCCAAAATGATGTAAAGGAATTAAAATATACAACAGTGCCGCACATTGCATGTTATAGCCAATCAAATGATGTGAAATAAAAACAATATCAAAGACTACAAGAGAGTTAAGAATTAAAAAAAAACGACAACTTTCAAATATTTAACATTAAACCTTCATTATACAGATTGGAATAAAATAATATAATTAATAAAGATTCTTTGTTATTTGCTGCTATCAAAAGAGCTAATGCTCATTCTGCAACGAAAGAAGAAGGGGATCCTCAAAAACAATTCCTACAAAATAGCTGCAAATAAACCAGACTTTAGAATTTTTCCGAATTTAGAACTAAAGTCTAAGTCATGCTACGTCTAAGTTAGCATATGCATATGCTCACGACTATATTCTCCGAGGGGGTAGTCAGAGATATCCTGAAACATCAGAACATCCACGTTTCACCAGTAGTACCGAAACTCTGTCCAGTGTGATGGGGGGTGAGCCCGTCGCCACTTATAATGGACAGTGGGCACAATACATGCCTCAAATTGAAGCATGCAGGTCTCCTCACGATGTTTTCCTTCACCGAAAAGCCAGTGGTGTTACAAATCGTACATAAATTCCGTAAAACTCATTGGTACGAGTTGGCCTGGACGGGGATCGAACCATCGCCTCCTGCACGGCAGGCAAGGTTACTCGCCACTGGGCTACCACGGCTTGTCGGCTACGTCTAAGTTAGTCAAGCATATTCGTGATCCTATACGCGTTCTCAAACATTCTGTTGGTCCTTCTGACGCGACGCACACGTCAATCACAACGCATCTAGCGGGCCGGGGGCCATCGATATTAGCACCACCTGCCTAGACGGATATCATAATTTTACCGTAAGCTTCAGTAGACGTGTAATTAGATGATAGTTATTGGACAGTGTTAGATGCTAGGTGTAATTAAGTGTTGAAATAACACGGATGCTTCGAAATAAGGAAACCACATCGTAAGGAATGCACATGCAGGTGCATGCTTCAATTTCGAGGCATGTATTGTACCCACTGTCCATTTTAAGTGGCGTTGGGCTCACCCCCCGTCACACTGGACAGAGTGTCGGTACTACTGGTAAAACTTGGATGTTCTGAGGTTTCAGAACCTTTCTGACTACCCCCTCGGGGAACATAGTCGTGAGCATATACATACATACATATACAACGTGTTAATGAATAAGCGCAAAACCTCATACACCCCAACTGATTTATAACAAAATAATTAGATTGAAACAATAATTTCATTATTTTGATAATTAAAATTTAAAGTTATTCACATTTTATGTTTTAAGGCAAAAATGATTTGTTATCATTTTAGCAATGAATGAAAGCGCTAACGTGCTCATGGATACATTTTAAGAATCTTGTTTTAGTAGTAAGTAGTGTGATTGTGCTCTTGCGGTGGGTTGAGATCGAGTTCAGTAAATTTTAAATTTTACAAACAAATTATTTAATATTTTGAAAAAAATTATCTACTATGTTGAAACCATGATAATTCGATTCTGCTCTCGATTCTAAACAAACTACTTTCTAGTTTTGCGTTAATTCATTAACACGTTGTATACATTAATTTTAATCCAGCCACTATCACGAACTTACAGGGTGTAACAAAACACCCTAGTATTACTTAACGGGGTGCTTCAGACCATCAAACTGAACAACTTTCTCTATAGAGCCCACTTCGAAATCGCGATAAAAATATCAGAGGTGGTTGTTAGTTGAAGTAGTTTATAATGATTAACAGATAAGTAGCACACACATGAGCACGCCTATATTCCCGTAGTCAGAGATATTCTAAAACCTCAGAACATCCACGTTTCACCAGTAGTACCGAAACTCTGTCCAGTGTGACTGGGGGTGAGCCCGTCGCCACTTGTATTGGACAATGGGTACATACATGCCTCGAAATTGAAGCATGCAGGTTTCCTCACGATTTTTTCCTTCACCGAAAAGCCAGTGGTGTTACAAATCGTACATAAATTCCGAAAAACTCATTGGTACGAGTCGGCCTGGACGGGGATCGAACCATCGCCTCCTGCACGGCGGGCAAGGTTACTCGCCACAGAACCACCACTGCTTTTACGTACGGCACAGATAAGTAGTAGTTTATAATTATAGACCCAAACAGAAATACAGTCGTGAGCTATCGTATTTATTGTATTATGAATCATTACTGTTTTAGTAATCATGTTTATTGTATTAGTAATCACACAAAATTATCCATATAGCATAGCCTATTTCATATTATACCACAGCTGTTACACGCAGCTTTCAAAGACAGAAAAATTTATCCAATGTAGGAACTTCTTCTTCTTCTTCTTCCTGCCCTTATCCCATTATTTGGGGTCGGCGCAATATGTCGTCTTCCTCCATTCATCTCTTTTAGCCGTCATTTCAGCGCACACACCTTTTTTACACATGTCATCTTTCACACAATCCATCTATCTTTTCTTTGGTCGTCCTCTCTTCATGCAGCCATCCACATTCAGATTTAACATTCGTCTTGTAATATGCCACTCATCTCTTCTCATCACATGTCCATACCACGATAACCGATTACCGCGCAGCTTTTCATTCACAGGAGCCACTTTCAAACTTCCTCTAATATACTCATTCCTAATCTTGTCCATTCTAGTAACCCCACACTTCAATGTAGGAACTTGAAGCCCACTTAATAAATGTACAATATTTTGTTGAAGCTGCCACTGCGTCGGATCGTGTGCTGTAGAGACGATGCGGCTAAAAACTCGCTTCGCTCATGTATCAAATCAATATACTTACAGCAAGAATAAATAATAGCAACTAGTTTTTCACAAGTGATGTAATCACAAAACGTAGCTACTAATTACACAATCAAGTATTCACCCTCGGCCGTGTCCATTCATTTCACCGTCGGCGTCGCGTCGCTGTGTGAATTGTGAAACGGTTACGCGCGTCAAAATGTCTGCTCGCTGTCAACGCTCCACTTTGTGTCGACGCGACAACGTGACTACAACGTGTGATGAAATAAGACAGGTTGTCATGTGGGGTTAGTTGTAATTATAATTATATTAGTAGGCACAAATTGAAAATAAAAACCGTGGTGGCCAGTGGCAAGTAACCTTGCCTGCCGCGCAGGAGGCGATGGTTCGATCCCCGTCCAGGCCGACTCGTACCAATGAGTTTTTCGGAATTAATGTACGATTTGTTACACCACTGGCTTTTCGTTGAAGGAAAACATCGTGAGGAAACCTGCATGCTTCAATTTCGAGGCATGTAATGTACCCACTGTCCATTAAAATTCCGTTACGTAAGTCCGGGATCGAATCTTCATTTGAGTGAGTTTTTCTAACTTATGTTCATAATACTGACTGCTCTCAAACTAAAGCAACGAAGAATAAATTCTGATGCTTAAGTATTTAAAGTTTACCAATCCACGATGGGACTCGTGGTGTTCTTACTGCCATACGCCCTCCTTGAAGCACGGCTGTGACTTGCAGTGTATACGTATATAGGCTGATGATGATAACTGAAAAAATTAAAACTCTGATATCTTCTACTATCAAATCTGTGGGATGTCAAGTGCTGATGCAGCCAGTTTATGTTCAGAATTCTTCTCACAGATTTAAAATTTTCAATACAGCATGTAAATTAACTAAAGGCAAACCTTTAAACCACGTACTTTACCCATCAACCTGAACAACTTTTACTATGGGAGCAAACCTGTCAGCGCAAAAAAATACAGCTGTTCCATACTAAACTGCAATGCCTACACGACTTAAACGTATGAAACAGCTGATCTTTTTTTTGTTCTGACACGTTTGCTCACATAGTAAAAGTTGCTCAGGTTTATGGGTAGAGTTTGTGGTTTAAAGGTTAATGATACTTTTCCTTACACCCTGTGTACGTCTTACTACACGACAAAAGCCTATCATCAGGGAGGGTATATGGACATCAGTCCACCACCCAATGCGGATGTAAAGATCTCTAGCGCCCTGTCTAGATATCTTATAGGGAAAACTAGACGAAATGATAAAGCGGACTGTAAAACTTAAAACTGGTATAATTCGGAAGCAAAGGAAGACCAAATTTGTTACAAGCCAATTTTGCCAACTAGTTTTTTTTTTTTTTCTTAATTAATGGCTGGTTGCTTGCGTCTAGCGCGGCAATTCTGCCAATGTCAAGTAGTTTATAATCTCAAGTGATTGTTTTATGGTTAAAACACAAAAGAGTTTCACAAAATGGCGGAGCCACGTGCAAGCCTAAGAGAGGCCAACACGCATGAGTCTACCCTCCGCCAGACTTGCAGCGCGACTCCCAACTAGATTTTATATAACCTCCAAAATGCCAAGTAATCACGAATGACAGGTGTCAAGTAACAACTGTTAAATTACGACAGATAAACGGCCATTTACGAGAATAGTTAAGTTAGCTACACATAATTATATAATAATAGAAAAATTAAGATTAAAGAGCTTTAGGAGCTCGAACATACGTGATTTAAAGGTCTGCCTTTAGTTTACATGCTGTATTCATACCAAATTATCATCCTTTTGCAGAGCTGATAATGATGTATCCAGTGTCATCATAAATCTGTTTGCAAATTTTACGATTGAAAATAAAACTAAAAACCATTTCAAAGACATTTACGACTCTCAATAATTGCTCATGAATATCTAAAAATAACAAACAATGCCAAAAGACAAACGAAGACGAATATGGAAAGACGTTTACCCAAAACTTTCGAATGCAACAAAAAGTCAGTAAGAGAAAATTCAAAAGTGAAGGAATGATGGCGTGACGCGCATACCATCACCTTACAAGCGAGTTGAGGTGTTGATGTTCCATTGTTTAACTCCAAATTGCTGCAAAACTGACAGCCGGTTAAAAAAGTAACCAATTACTAAAACGAGTACCAACATTAAGTATGCTAATGGTAGCCAATTGAGGAGATTTTGGGAAACGATTATACTGGACACGCAAGGATTGGAATGGTAAAAAGTTTAAGAATCATCTAAGTGGTTTAGTCGATACCAACTGTAAGTACATAGACCTACTTTCTTCACAGCGTGTAACACTAAAATCACTTTAGTAATATTTAAAGGGGCGGTTTAGACTATCAAACTATACAAGTTTGACTATGGAGGGCGCTAAATCGAGAAAAAAACCCTTTGTTTCATACAAAACTGAAGTAAATACATGCAAGGGACGGCAGATTTTTTTCTCAACATATAGGGTCCTTCTTAATACGGTGAAACTTTTTTAAGGGGATGATCAGACCATCAAACTGAACAACTATCTCTATGGCACCAACAACGGAATCGCGAAAATAAAATCAACTGTTTCATACAAAACTGCAAACCTACTTGAGCCAAATGTACTGGACAGCTAATTTTTTTTCGACATTTTGATGTTGGTCCCATTGATTTTTTTTTTTCACTTTGATGGTCTGATCATCCTCTTAAAAAGTGTCACCATATTAAGTTGGACCCTGTATAGGCTCCATAGTGAAAGTTGTCCAGTTTGATGATCTAAACCACCCCTTTAAATATTACTAGGGTGTTGTGATACATTATAATCATATCCAGAATATCTACATGTCATAGCGGATGCGAAACTTACATGTCCAGTGAGATAGGTAATGAGCTCGTCACTATTTTTAATGGTGCAATCCTACCATATAATCTACGCCTCGAAATGCACACAAGTAGGTTTCCACACGATGTTGCAGCCAGTGGCGGTTCTTCAGGAGACAAAAAAGTACTTGGAAGTCACACAGGCTCTGGTTTACCATTAGACAATAACATGAAATAATTGTCTAATTAGTAATTTAACAACATCGTTGAAAGTTGTAGCTAAACATCTAACCTTCCCAAAAGGGTGATTACATTCGTGTTATTATGTATTTATGTACTTATGAAATTTTTTTTTAATTTTTTTGAACGCAAATTAAAAACAAAACATCGTGTTAAACAAAGCGAAACCAAAACAGATGCATAACAAAACAAAGTGAATTGAAACCAATCATTAAATTCTTCCACTCTGATGCTAATTTGAGCATTTGCATTGTGTTTGAATTTTAATCGGAATGACTGATTCTCTATTAATATTCTGATTTGCGAGTGTTCAGTGTTTAATTTGTTGATGAAATAAAGACCACATGTAGTTTGATGACAGGTTTTATTTTTTAATACTGGATATTGATTTTTTATCAGAAAGAAAATTGCTCTACAAAAAGATGTTTGATTTATGTAATTATACAACGTGTTAATGAATTAAGAGGCTATGTGAAAAAATAGGATTCTTCAAAGCATCATATCTCATGAAGTACTAACAGTAGGAGTATGATTTTCGGATATGAGTAAATTGAACATATAATTGAAGTTTTGATTAGAGCCAAAACACGATTAAGACACATTTTCTCGATAGAAAAACAAGCCAAAGTAGCCTCCGTCTTTATCGATAAACGCTTGGAAGTGCTAAACGGTGAATATTAGAAACAAGAGGCTTGATTTAAAAAAAAGAGATACATTTTTATAAATTTTGAATAGAGCAGAATTGAACTTACATAAATAGTACAATTACAATTAAATAAAGTTTGTTTTATGCTTGCGTCATTTCAGGCGCGCGCGCCGCCCTGTCTCTTTCTCTCTCATAAGGCAGTAATACAAGCTATCACACGCCCATTTCGCTTCAATCATTTTTCGACATAGGCCCTTAACGCAAAACAATACAGTAGTTTGTTTAGAATCGAGAGCAGAATCGAATTATCATGGTTTCAATATAGTTTTTTTTTTTCAAAATATTAAATAATTTGTTTTTAAAATTTAATGAACTCGATCTCAAACCACCGCACGGGCCCTCTCACCCTATTTACTACCAAAACAAGATTCATAAAATGTATTCACGAGCACATTAGCGCTTTCATTCATTGCTGAAATGATAACAAATCATTTTTGCCTCAAAACTTAAAATGTGAATAACATTAAATTATAAGTATCAAAAAAATTAAATTATTGTTTCAATCGAATTATTTTGTTATAAACCAGTTGGGGTGTATGAGGTTTTGCACTTATTCATTAACACGTTGTATTACGGTCAATGTAATAAATCCAGTTAGTATAAATAATTACCGGTCAATAATAATACTCACCTAGTCAAATGGTTAATTTATTTAATTAATGTACTGAATACCGGCGAAATAATCATTTTAACCGGTTATTATTAATAATTATTTAGCGGCCGCGGTTAAAGTAATAATACATATGAAGAAATCTGTAAATTGTGTTTTCATAATACATTTTTTTTATGTTTCCGCGCGTATGTACAGGCCTCTCGTCACCTACCGCAGCGACAGGTAAAAGCAAGCGGCACAACTTGGCGACAAGTTGCTGCCACCTACTGCCGGTTTCAGAACTGTCGTTGTGGTCGGCGGCGGCGACACATTGTTGCCGCTTGCTGCCGGTGTTGGAATCATATCTACCGTAAAAAGAGGCAGCACAACGCAGCGAAACGTTGCTTCAGAATTATAGCAACTACAACTACACATAAATATGTTCTAAGAAAGGATTCTTCTAAAATAAAGCCCTAAATGAGCTGCTAAAGTTTTCTGTTATAAATTGTCGCTGACACAGTTTGAAGGTTTTACGAAATATACAGGGTCCAACTTAATATGCTGACAGTTTTTTAAGAGGATGATCAGACCATCAAACTGAACAACTTTCTCTATGGGACTAATGTCGAAATCGCGAAAAAGAAATCAGCTGTCCCTTATAATTGGGTCGAGTAAGATTTCAGTTTAGTATGGACCAGATGATTTTTTTCCCCAACTTGGACATTGGTCCCATAGAGTAAGTTGTTCAGTTTGATAGTCTGATCATCACCTTAAAAAAGAGTCAGTATTATTAAGAAGGACCCTATATAAAACACCACAAAAAAAAAAAGTTGCACTTTTTTACTAATGCCTCGACTGAACTTCAGTGTAGGAACTTCGATATTATTACTGAGAATACAGAGGATTCGAGGATGAATCTACGATTTTTTGACTGAAGTGGAGTCGAAGCAGAATTCGAGGTAGTGACTGAGAATACGGGCATAACAAGCGCCAGTATAAGTATCCCTTTTTCTACACTGGATACAGAACCCAAAAAACGACTCCACCTCACGTACTAAACGCTCTTGGTAATGTAAAACGAACCATCTATTACGGCTCGCCATATAATTTGCGTCCGCGTCTGTAATCTGCGCCGGTGGAGATAATCAATGGTTACTGACTTCATGTTTATTTATACCTTGGGCTGTCTTGAACATAATCATGTCCCTTTGTGCTTGAAAAATTGGTTTTTGAATGACGCAATTTGGTATGAAATCTTTGGGTAAATTCATGAGATGAATCATAATCATTTATTGGATGAATTTGGCTAAACGATGATGGATGCAAAACGAAATGAAGCGAGAATTATAGTATCTGAAAATTTTGTGTAAATTATATGTTAAGAGAAGAGTGAAGAATGTATTTTAGTAAACAATGAAATAGTACTAAGGCTACATAACAAATACTTTGGATAATCAGATAACAAAAGATGATAATCATTAGTCGTAAAGTAAGTTATCCCTTGTAGACTCCCACTGCCAAGGACTGGCCAGAGTCACAAATAATGGTGGTAGGGAGTGAGCCATACATCACAACTCGGGCTCAATGTGGATGGGTAGAGCAAAGTTAGTCGCCAACTTCCTGTCTCAGAATTTTCAAGCCGCCTTAATATTATAGGCCTCTGAGACTTTTAGTCTTCTACTACAGTCGTAAAATAACTAAAATTACACGGGTTATACGTCCCACTGCATGGCGGAGTTCTTTTTTATATTCTTAACCAATTATGACTAAATACCTAATAATGACACACATAAAAAGTAACCCTAATTTCCAAACAGTTTTAAAGTTCCACGACTTTACACCATAATACATATTTCAACCCTCCATAATAAGACATGTAATGTTGGTAACAACCCATAATGTTATGTTGCTCGCAAGGCTAATCATATACTGTCAGACAAATTGACTGTTGCCGTACAAATGTATACCTACACGTTAACTCTGTGGTATTTAAGTGTGTTAGATTGTTTGGGAGGGTGACAGGTTTTAGGTCTTCAAAATTCAAGTTTGAGAATGTTCTTTGGTTATTTGGTTGTACAGCAAAGCACAATTGATTGGAAACGTCTGGTCCCAAAATTAATACGCCATTTTCTTCTCACGGGTTTTAGAAGGCAACTAAGGAATTAAGATCTCTATCAGTTATCACAATACTTGATACGATGCTGAAAAAAAAGCTAAAAGTATATCCTTATGTACAATTGCATCATTGGTAATTATAACAAAGTTTCAGTCCACCTCAAAAGGAAATAAGGCCTTTATGAATACCTAAAATGCTATTAATTAAACCATCCATAATTACAATTGCAGCGTTGATAACGAAGTTTCTTTTCATCCCGAAAGGAAATACGAACGGTTATGTTCATCACCATCAGCCTATCATCATCCACTACTGAACAAACTATCATATTCATACATTTATTGCTTTTCTATGTGTTAGTTTACATGGTCTTAGGTTTTATCTTATCTCTCCCAAGGAGAGTCACAGACTCTTTCCTCGGCCTTCCTTATCCAGTCGCTACCCGCTACCTGTCTCATGTCGTCAGACTAGTGCATCCGAGTCTTTCCCACACTACGTCTTATTTACAAGAGCAATAATGCTTTGCAGCATTTTTTAAAGTGAATTAATACACTTTTCGGAGAGCGAAAGCCAAGTCGCAAGTAGAGAAATCATGCTAGTCGTGATGGTGCCTCATACGCGCTAAATAAATCAGTACTGAAAAGTCATCGGACCGCATGCGAATCACAAATTCACAACTTTTTATACACTCTGTATCGCGCTTGACAGCTCATGATAGCAGTTTGACAGATCGCTCAGATGTTTCAAACTGTCAAATAGTAAATAAGTCAAGTTTAGTGCGATACAGAATTCAGTTGAATAGTAACTGGCTTGCAATTTGATCACAACTGTAAATTTTATTAAAGATCGAACTTCGATGTTTTAAATCAGCGCGATCGGTTATGTCTCTGACCGGTAGTCACACGGTAGTCATCAGATTATGTTGACTATGCCTGATAATATTACTCGATAATTACAAGACCATTAGTCTGGTATAATTTTAAACCGGACCCAAAACACCAGACGTAATTACCTACTTAAGTATCAAAGAAATCCCTATAAAAGTTTATTGATTTTTAAGGCTCTACCACCCGATTTTACCGTAAAATTTGGTAACTTTGTAACTATTTTATAAATATGGCACTTTTTAAATAGACAAAAAAACTGGACAATCTACAGGACAAGAGAAGTGATTTTGTTTTTCTCGAAATCTATTTTAATTAATAAAACTCAAGAAGAAAGTATCTAAAGTCACACCCCTTTTTTTCCAGTTGTAACCATTTAACTCTTACATTGTTGATTTTGATTGGAAGAAAATGAAAATTTACAAAATACAACACAATGCAACAAAGAATTATTTTTTATTCAAATTATTTTTTTATTTATAATAATTCTAGAATTTAACATTTTAACGGGTTCTTACCGCGTTTTCGTATATTTGAGTTGCCGATATTTCGGTAGTGTTACAACTGCCGTGATCACGGGGTGACTGAGGAACTGCAGGTAGATTTTTAAGAGCAGACAAATCTGTCTATCCTCACTCTTCGTCGTTTGCTCCGACCACTACTATCGGAACTCACTCGATTGTCATTGTCACTTTTGTCACTTGGTCCAACCCGACAAAATACACTGACTGTGTCACTCCGATTTTTGTTCGAACCCTAGTATGACGAAACCCGTAAAAATGTTAAATTCTAGATTAAATAATAACCGCGTAACTCTCAAAAACTATAAAATTCATCTCATTTTTCAAAGAAAACGGCTAAATTCTGTCCGGAGCCACGCGCTCGTTCACATCGAGTATGGAGAGTCGTGTTCCTGGGTGGATACGCCTTAAACAAGCAAAGGTAATGAAATCGTTTTTAAACTTAAAAAACAATAATGGAAGTTCAATAACAAAAACTAACCACGTTTCCTGGATTATTAAACATATCTGTTTTATTGCTAAATGCAATTTCAAGGTAAATTCTTAGTATACACTTAAATAAAATTAAGTAATAAAAGATATTGTTAGTACTTAAATAAAATAATTAAAATGATAATTACTGATGTTGTTAACGGGAACCGCTAACTTACTTATTCAATTAAAATGAGTATGAGCAAGGTTGTATAGAGAAAAATTTACTTTTTTTTGTTGAGTGGCCAGTATTATCATAAAGGTCGATGTTTAGTGCTAAGACCGCCTTGTTTAGTATCTTCTGTATTTTTTTAAGGTATATTTTGCTGAGTAGGTAATATGTTTCGATTGATTGATTGGAAATGAGTTGATTCTTTTTGGTTACTTTTTCATGAACCGTTAGAGTCAAATATCTCAGTTCAGATACGAGCTAGGCTCATGAGTGCGCATTGCGAAATATGTTTGTTTTTATAGTACTGTAATTGTACAATAATTTCATAGGTGGCCGCGACTGTAATAAAAATTACAATAGGTTTACTTTATTCATACCTATTTTTATTTTTATTTGCATTTTATGTGCCCTGATCTACTGTATTTACTTCTAAAAACAGATCCAGAATCAAATTTAACATTTTTGTGACGGGACTCGAACCCGTAACCTGCCTGTGACTTTCCTCTCATCCTATCCGTGTTAATAATAGGAATGATAGATATTCGTCAAACCACTGCTGAGGTGGCTTGAAAATACTTTGAGAGCATATTGATCACGCCTAGATCCCTATGTCCTTAATTGCAGTTGATATTTTTTTTATTAGTCTACCTCATCCCACTGCTGGGCAAAGGCCTCTCCCTTGCTCTTCCACTCGTTCCTATTTTGACATGCTTAATGTACAAAAAATTTTTAACATTACTTTTGAAAAAAAATGTTACGATTACTGCCCGTCCATAACCAAGTCACTAAGTATCGAGCATCAACTATTTACAACTAGGCACTTATAACAATATAATTTTATCCCACAGTCCCATGAAACAAGGCATTTTTATGTTTATGCCGATAACATAAGAGTTATATCAAGAGATGTAAAACGAACAGTAACAGTTGCTTGTGTTTGTTCTCAATTACTATAAGCATACGACCGTTATTTAAGGTCTCCATGATTGTAGAAGCCTAATGAAGACTCAAAGCTCCTTGAATATGCTTAAAGCGGAAAAGAGGCAGTAAAACTTGAAATACAGCTGGAATAGAGATGGGACGTTAGGTAACTATATAAGTTCGGATACCTAATTAATATTTTTTTTTTTTTTTTTATTACTTTTTTTATTCATGCGATTTATTTTGGTATTGGCATTGGTAGAACGAGAGAGTCTTCGGCGATCATTTTGCGTATGGTGGCTATATTCACTACTTTTTTATTCCAACAGGAATCCCACCAGCTGGTTGATATTGCTGTAGGCTTCTGTACAAAAATTACTGTATTCGATAGTATTTCGTCGACAAAAAAACTTGATAAAAATAAAACTTTATAGATAAGTTCGGTAAATGTCGACAGAATGTTTACATGGACATAATAACCAACTTGCTTGCCGTAATACCTAGCTAGTTAAATATAAAATACCACTGAAAAACTATTGATACTAAAAGAAGAAAAATACTCGAATAAATATCACAAACTGGCACGCCTTGTTTGGGACCTCCCCGTCACCGGGCTTGTGCTTGCTGGACCGACTTCCTGAGACGGGAGATGCTAGTGACTAGACAAGAAAGACCAATAGATCAATGACAAAGGTTTGTGACGTTGATGATAATAATGCTTATGATTTGATGTAAAAGAAAGTATATTTAATTCATTGACCGATGATTTCTAGTCAACCATACAATGACATTCTATAAACAAGGATGTATCAGTGTGCTGTTAACAGGACCGCTAAAATGTGCTTAAATGTTTTAAATTACTGCTTTGTGACAGAGTATATTTGAACGGACTGGAATGTCAACGGCAATGTATGACAGCCAAGCATAACTGAGGCATATTAGAGACATGTGCCATTTTTTGGTTTTGTTTTTGTATGAAGTGGTGAGTCCTTGTGTGTAGAATGGTCATTGCAACCATACAAAAAATTTTCACTCATGACGAAGATTATTTGAGATCGCTTTTGTTCAATTCGTATATGAGACGGATCTCCGCACACCCCTATATCATAGTTAATAGCTCAACATACGTTATAATACCGCGTGAAATTAAGGGCAATTCGTTTTATAGGCGTTCGTGCAAACCTCTAACTACTGTTTTACGTTTTAATGTGGGCTGTTTCTTTAATTATGGTGCACCATTTGGTACTAAAGAGACTCTAATTATGTTACGTCTCTCCTCATTCGTATAGAAAGGTAGGTTTTTATTTATGAGTCGGGCACATTGACCTGGGGGCTTAGACAAAGTACCTTTCGATTAACAGTAGAAAACATAAAAAATGTATGGACTTGACGTATGGTGACGAAAGCAAACGTCAAAATGTTTCGATCGCTAATGTCAAATCCATACATTCTGTCATTTTCTACTAGCGTCAGAGTCACGTTGCAGGTTCTGACCCGAGCACTTGTCTCGCGTGTTGTTCGCGCGTCGCGTTTTTGCCTGCCACGAGGCTCCGCAATCCTCAATCTCTTCTTGTTCTTGATCAAAAACAATCCCTGAGATTGGGATAGATACTCCCATAAACTACTTGACATTGGCGGAAATGCGGTGCTAACGCACAAGCAAAAAGTCCATTAATTGTAAATAAAAAAAAAAATACTAGCGTCATCGCCAATAGAATGTCACTTTCTCTAGGGTGGCTGAAATATTATACTTCATTACATGTATGACTCATAATGTAATATAAAATCTTAGCTAATTTATGTCGGAATTGACATAAAATTTTTAAACTTCTACAGAGTTTTCAATGACTATGTTTATTTCTAACGTAATAAGTTTCAATGGAAAGCAAAAGTTATAGTCTAGGTATGAAGTTGTAAAAGCTTCTCGCATGACATTACTTGTAATCCAAATGCTCCTTGCATCACAAATTTTTTGAATTATTTTATATTTGGACTTTTTAAATATCGATAATTAATCTAAAACAATTGACCCTCTTTAAGCTTCTATTAAACTCATGACGTACCATAAGTCAGTGAACAAACATTACCTTAAAGTGTCATTAAGTTGACTAATAAAAATACCCACACGAAACAGTATTAATATCCAATAAACAACCGACTCATTTTGTTGGTTTATATCACCCACAACATACCTACCACTACTATTAACTAAATTACACGACGAATACAAAGTAAAGAAAAATTACTAGGTCGCTGTAAATGTTAAATTCATCAAGCAATAAAGACATTATCCTTCATGTTACAAGGACAGCAAAAGACACAATTTAAATTTCTTTTACCTACTCAAATCACTGCCGTAAATTGAAACTAAGCATCTATTCAGACGGACCACAGTCACAGAATTTACACTAGTAAAGGAGACCGTTTGCGCTAATTTAAAACATCGAAATTCTATTCTTATCCATTTAAAGTCCTAATCACATTGCAATCCAATTACTATTCAACTGTGCCGAATTCCGCATCGCGCTAAACTCTATGTAACTGACAGTCCTTAACGTCTGAGCAATGGGTCAAAACGGCTCTAACGGCTGTCATGTGCTGTACCGCGATTAGCGCAAAATCAAATGTGTTAAAAGTAATGGTTCGTACGTAGTCCAGTCACGGTTCAATCACAGAATCTTTAACGCGATTGTAGCCCAGAATAGTTACTTCTTTCCATGCCTCTTAACTTGAGATACCGGATCTCACCTAGCATGAAGTGATATTTGTAGCAGAACAAAGGACACATAGATACACGCGCTTCCGAGTCGTAAAGGTATGCATACGCAATATTGTTTATGTAGTAGTAATCGTGAGATCTCTCTATGGTGTATCTAGAGTGTGGCGTATATAAAACTTTGGCCAGGCACGTTAGTTCTATTGACATGTTGAGTTATAGCTGCGATGTCGTCACTGTGTAGACGATATCGATCATACGTATTTCTGGTTGAAAGATATTATGACTCTTAAATATTTCTACTGCAGAAACAAAAATGGAATAGGCACACGCACCATCCCGCTTGCAAGAGCGTGCTGCTGTATGTGCTTCTTATTTGGCTCCTGTAAAATCTTAAAAGTTACTGAGGGGCAGAGAGTGGCCATTCTCTTTGTAATCTTACTATAATATTCTGTGTCGGTGTGGTACGTCTAAACGAACGCTTACCTCAAAGAATATCATTAGATTTTTAATTTACCAACACAACGTGTAATATTGCCTGTCGTCAAATTGACAGCCAATGAGTTGATTTTGTCCCATCAAGTTTTCATTACAGTCCTACGCAATAAAAAATTATAGTGCAAAGTTTGTCATGGCTAGTTAGGTAAGCATCAAATTAAACTGTAGAAGAACTTCATTTACAAATGTCACATATTACGTTGTATAATAGCAGAGGAATTTGCTTCCTTCTGTGGTAACCAGCATTTAAAAAGCCCGGAGGGTTCTTTTGGTCTTTTCAAGGTTTGGTGAATCCTATATGGCGCCAATGGGGCCTCAGACATTTAACGTTGAATAAGCTATATTTAAAACTTTATGCAAGATATACTTAAGGCGTATCAGCCCGGGAACACGACTCTCCATACTAATCGATGTGAACGAGCGTGTGGCTCCGGTCTGAATTTAGCCGTTTTCTTTGAAAAATTAGATTAGTTTTTATGTATTTTCAAAAAATAAGCAAACCAAATCATTTTATGTTCTATTGTGATGTATTTCGTAAATTAACATTTTCTTCCGATCAACAATGTAAGAGTAAAATGGATACAAGTTGAAAAAAGGGGTGAATTTAGATTCCTCCTTTTTGTTCAATTGTATTAATTAAAATAGATGTCGAGAAAAACCAAATAACTTCTCATGTCCTGCAGATTGTTCAGTTTTGTTTTCTGCTAAAAAGAGCCATAGTTAATGTATAAAATGGTTACAAAGTTACCAAACTTTACGGTAAAATCAGGGGGAGCCTATTCGCTAAATATAAACGCACTCTTTTCTCCATACAAAAGGTATCTTATGAGTTGATGACTTTAATATCATCTCATCTTGCTATGCTAATCTTATACTATTATAGAGAAGCTCAAAACGTAAGCGATGACTGTTCATGACGTAAGGAAAGGGGTATAAGATGTCAGTCATTTATTCTAACAGGTAGCCACGCAGTGTGGGTGTCAGAAATGTTCACGATCCTTGAAAAGATTAGTCGCCTTTTACGATACTCTTTGGTGTTGTGTTATCAAAACACGAAAAATGCAACGAACAATCCAAAAACGAACGCTTTTCAATAATAAAATTATGGGTTTTTGCCAAAGCAGACGCCTGCAATACCTACTCGACATTACCGAAAAAAAATCAGTGTTCAGTCACAACTAAGCACTGCATTTTTTTCGCCGATGTCGAGAAGGTATAGAGGGTATTGTAATCTCAAGAATACGAAAAACACATTTTAACTTAATACAAAATTGCGTAGCTTCGTGACCATGGAATGCACGCGATGTACCGTTCGCGAACCCACTCGCCGCGTGACTCAAAACAATTATTAAGTCTTCATAAAGTGACACGTGACAAAACCATCTCAAGATTTATGACAGCTACTGTCTCAAACGTCAATTCGGTCTTGACAGTCATTGTCTCAAATGTCAATATCATACAGACAGCTGACATGATGTTATTACAATAGCTGTCACGACTAACTCATTTTATATGACTAAGATGCAATAAACAAGTTGATCTAGTTATTGCTCAGTAGGGTCGGCAGTAACCACCTGCTGGCCACACACACGTACCCTATATTGTTAAATGTCAAACATGTAATTTACTATGAATGGGATAAAGATATTAAAGTGAAGGAAGGTTGTAATTATCCATAATGTTAACAAATTGGCGCTAAACTTCAAACGTCCTTTGTGGTTTTGGCTTAGACCACCTTGTTTCTTGAGTCGCAAGGCTAGAGGATTCACTGATGGACGTAAGCGTGCGCGGTTTAGCTGGCCACGTAGCTCCGTCATTTTAACTCAAATGAGTTTTCGTATAAGACAATAAATTATGATACTCCCATACTAAGCATATGCTCACGCCTATATTCCCCAAGGGGGTAGTCAGAGATATTCTGAAACCTCAGAACATCCACGTTTCACCAGTAGTACCGAAACTCTGTCCAGTGTGACCGGGGGTGAGCCCGTCGCGTCGCCACATAATGGACAGTGGGTACAATACATGCCTCGAAATTGAAGCATGTAGGTTTCCTCACGATGTTTTCCTTCACCGAAAAGCCAGTGGTTACAAATCGGTGGTTACTCCCATACTAATACAAACTAATTGTCATTGACAGAATTGCAATGCAAAGCATAAGGAACCGGTCATTTTTAAAAAAGGCCCTGTTTCTTGTGCCGTGTTTTTGAGAACTAGAGTCTAGCATGAAACCTTTGAAGGTGGGCCTTGCTACAATTGCAAGCTTAATAATATAGTTAGGCGGGGTTTGTATCTATGTACCACGAAAAGGATTTATTATCGTTGGTGTTTGCACGTGTAGAGATGAAAGCATACATATATGCGTGAATAATGTTAGAAACAGCTACCTACCTCACGTTAATAAATGGGTAGGTTATTAAATTTCATCGCATGTCTCCGTTATGTAAGTCGTAACTTCATTGTCTATAGGTACTTAAAATTTATTTATCACTATAATTATTTAAACATCGCTCACTCTGTCCTAAACTTGTAATTTTTGCCTGATAAATCGTAAAGGATTCCCGAGATTCTGGCTTGCTGCATGCGGGGTCCATTGTATCATGTGTACTGACTAGTTCTTTTTGTTAATAAATATATTTGTATTTGTATTGTATTTCTTATAATTGGCAATAATATTACAATTACAGTTTGTTTGTTGTAACTGAACAACTTTTACTATGAAAGCAAACCTGTCAGAAAAAAAAACAACTCTGCTGTCTCGTACATTTGGAACAGCAGATCCCATAGTCAAAGTTGGTTTGATTGGAAGTTAATGATACTTTTACTTACACCCTGTATAGTTTACTCTTGGATAAATAAAAGTTTAGTGGAATCCGGCCTTAATAAGCTTAGAAATTCAATTCTCAATCAATATTACGATCTGATATAAAAACCTTAATAAGACAAGGGTAATTAACGGCACTAACTTATAACTTCTGACAGGTTATAAATATAGTTAGTTTACGAGTTATTATTACTTAGTTTATTACCAAGTTTTTATTGCACGTAATTACTGCCGTCTCGCATAATTATTTTAATTTGATTTTAATTATCCTTTGTATGAAAACTTAATTTGGTAATCAACGGCTTTAGTTCTTTTTGATTTTTACTTATTTTGTAGATTTTCATTTCTAAGGATTCCATCAGAATAAAAAAAACTCTTTGTGGCCATGATTTGAACATTGTCACTTTTTTTCTTAGACTTTTTCATCCCAATGCTGGGCAAAGACGTGAATCCCTGAACGTCCGTGTGCGTCTTGAACGAGTTCCATCTAATCTCCGTCAAAGGCATCCAGGTCATCTCTCCATCTCTTCCGTGGTCAACCCTGATGGCGACGTCCGTTCTCCGGGATCCAAGGTGTTAAGGGGATATAATCCGGAACGCGCTTCATACAAACGTACTATGGTGATATTTTCAATACTAACCAATTAAAGGCAATGAAATTTTGCTGAAACAAATATCTATGCTTGTATGGAGTCCCATTTTCGTTAAAATATACAGTTTCAATGCTAGGATTATTTTAAGATTTGTATGGAAATCTTTGAGGCACTGTAACTTTAAAACTATACATTTTAACGAAAATCTGACTTTATACAAGCATAGAAATTTGTTTTTAGATTTATTATGAAAAATTTCATTGAGTTTAATTGGTTAGTTTTTAAAATATCTCCATAGTACGTTGGTATGGAGCGCGCTCCGAATTATATCCTATTAAGACTTTGGCCCATCTTTCCGGGTGCAATCGACAGACATGGCCGGCCCAATCACATTTCAACTTGGCGATACGTACGAATGTGTATAATGGTAGACCCAATTGCATAAATATTTTTTTACTACTCAACCGTAATGCAGCTAAATAACTTTTACATTACAACCACCATAAACTTAAAAATTAAAAGCACCCATTAAAACGTTACAGTAGTAACCGAAAAGACACAAAAAGTTAATAAAAATGAAGTAATTTATACGTATAATAACATAATGACATACTAGGCATTAATTAATGCGGTATCTAACGCCTCTATGAGTTGTTGAAACAATGTGAACCCACCATTTTGGCTGTCGAGATGGTTAGATTAGATGAATGTCAATGTGATCGCTGTTTTGTACAAGAAGTTCCGTACAAAGGTTGATGGGTGATATTTGTATTGTTTTTCGACAATAGTTGTGTTACAATATGAATATATAGGGTCCTTCTTAATATGCTGACACTTTTTTAAGTGGATGACCAGACCATCATACTGAACAACTTTCTTTATAGCACCAACATCTAAATCACGAAAAAAATATATTCAAAATATCAAAGTTGTTCAGTTTGACGGTCTGATCAACCCCTTAAAAAAGTGTCAGCATATTAAGAAGGACCCTGTATATTAATATTAAGGCAAGTTTTAGACAAAAAATAGTCTCAAAACGTGATCCAAATTTTTACTAATCTGTATAAAATCATAAAAATAAGAAAAGTTTATATAAAATAAAAAATTATCTATAAAGTGACTTACATAAACTTTTTTTTTCGTAGTCCGGTTTTTCAATGTTATATTTCAAAGTAATAATCCAAAATTGTAATTTTACTACTAATTGTAGTTATAATTGTGGGGAAACTCAGAGATGGCGAATGACTCATTGATAAGTGCTAGAAAAAGAAATTGAACAACCATTTTAATAAATATATTACTGTTTTCATTTCGTTTATTCTCCCTCCCTAAAAATTGTGCAGAACCCTAATAAATAGGGAAAGTCAGACGTCGTCGCTTGACTAATTATAATAGTCTATCCAATTAAGTGAATTCACGTCTCTCCGGAAAATTATAATGCAACCATGATGGCACCTTTTACAGTATTAAATTAACCGACCGAGACGGGAGGGAGAAAAAACTACCCACATGTTAACACATTTCAACTCTAATGCACAAACATAGGGTTTATAATTGATTGAGTTAGATTACAGCAAGGATACAATGATAAAGCATGTCCTGTTTTACATAAATATTCATTTTGATATATTATTTTTTGGGGTAAAGGTTTTTTATCGCTTTTTTTGAATTATTGTTCAGAAAATGTTATTAAAAGTTATTTATTGCGTCGACTTAGTCAAATTCGTTAATTCGGTAGCTTTTTGCTTTTAGGGATAATTTATTTAGGTATGTGGTGTTTGACCCTCAGTAATTAAGATATTTTGTTAGTTAAATTTGTTTTTGAAGTTAACGAAATTATTTTGTAATCTCTGTTAATCTAAATTAGTTATTAATTAATTTACTTATAATAACGTACACTAAAGAATTTTAGATTTTGTGTTGTAATTTTCCCTACCTTTTTTTATCTTGTTAAAAATCAATTTAGGGCTGTCATAAACAAATTGGCATCAATTTTTAAGACATACATCGCGGTTAGGGTTCACCCTTACAGTTTATGAATTTGACATCCATCTTTCAAATTGAGGAATAAAAATCGAAATCATTTCTTCAATCGTATATAAAAAGGTACACATAAAAACTTGAAGCGGGAAAATAGTCAAAAAATAATCATAATTCGGTCAACAATGTAGGAACAACGTAACGGAACAACGTAAATTCTGCAAAATGGATTAATCCTTATTACATAGATCGTAGGTCTCTTTTCGACTAATGAAGTAGCCAAGACTGAGTCACCTGACTGACGGCCGACGGACAATTACGGCGAACATAATTTTCACTATACTAAAGAAATATTGAAGATGAGCGTTTACCCACGGGCCACGACTTTGTACCAACCAACCAATTACATACCAGATTTTAAGTTAGATCATAAGCTATGAAACAAAAAGGTTTCATCAAAATCGGTTCAGAAGTTTTTGCGTGATGCTGTTACAGACATACAAACAATCAAACAAACAGACAGATAAATTTCTAAAAAAGATTGATTTGGAGTCTGGGATATAGCCTGTTTGCCCTGCGGTACTGCAGGGCAAAGGCCACCTCTCACGGTAAGGGAGTGGCCCATAATCCACCACGCGGGCCCAGTGTAGATTGGTGGAGGCAAGTTAATGGTCAACTCGCTGATAGAGAATACAAGGCGGTTTGAAAATAAAAAAGAATTTTAAAAAAAAGCTCACGCATTGCGCTCATAACTAACAATATAGTCCTAAAGCTAGTAGTCATATTTTTTCCAATCGCGCACTCGGACCGCCCAAAGCCATTATGCGATATTTACGTGAGTCCGCATAAATCACGCGCACAATAACCGAAAGGAAAAAAAAAGAATAATGAAATCATCGCACCATTGCGTCCCGTTTGCTTTACTGCATATGGGTTTCGCGCTTGGCCGCTTGCACATATTAATTTTATTGCCAGTTTCAAAAGAATACAGAATTGCCGCTAGTCGTAAATTTATTTGTCTTTTTATTTTTTGACCTCACTTGTCAGAGGTTGAATTCAATATTTTAGACTGCTTTTTTACTATCCTAAATTGACAGTAATTGCATTTGAATTGAAAATAATGTTGTCAGTACTTTATAGGTTCGAATTAGAGATTTGCCTCTTTTTTATGATATCTCTTAAAAGGTCCTTTTAATATCTTTTTATTTTGTAATTAATTCAAAAAAGATCTATCACAAGCCCGGACTCTATCGTTTTAACCTTATTGAGATAAAGAGCAAAAAAAATGGAAGGATAAACGAACTGGAAATTAAACTGTTGCAGATTATAATAATTAGTACCAAGTCACTCAATACAATAATATCACCTGTAATTAAAGATCACAACACAAACCTCATCAGTGAAGATCTAGAATTGGAATAATGCAATACGGAAAGAAGCAGTAAACAATAGATTGAAAATAATGACTATATCGCTTCCAAAAAATGTTAGGAACAAAAAAAGTTCTTTTAGAAATAATAATTAAGAAGGTCAGAAACATTACAAAATAAGAGGTTTCTCTTTAAACATCAATAATTATACTTCGGTATTGTAAGTTTCCAGAATCGAACTTAAAAACGTAAGTACGTAACCCGAAAAATACTATTCAAAAAGAAATGTCACATTTCACCGCAAAAGTTATTTGTTGTGCGAAATAAATTCCGTATGCCATAAAGCCGGTGCAATAAAAGAGTTCATACGTTAGCGGCATTAACAAACTGTCGCCGCGGGCACCGCATACGTTTCCGCTGCTTTGTTTCGTATTTTTGCGGTCCCTGTTTATGACTTACTGGCTTAAAATATTCGGTTGCGGTTGAAATGTTTATTTAAAAGATTTTGGACATCGGCTTTTAGACTACATTGTTTTTTTCCAATTTCTAAAGTTGCGTTTGTTTATTAAAAATATCAATGATTTACAAAACATATTTAGGTGTCATTTCTCCTAAAACCCAATTCGGTTGCGTATAATATCATGTTTCTATTTTTAGTGGTTTAGTCACCAACACCTTCCGACGTGGTGGTAAAGTCAAAAATGACGTCAGAAAGCTATCCATGTGATATTATTTTGAATAAAACATTTGGAGTTGAGTTTTCAGATTATCGAGACAAATCATTTTCACGCCCTCTCACACACGATGCAAACCTCGTTTCTCTACAGGGTGTAAGGAAAAGTATCATAAACATTTAAACCACATACTTTACCCATCAAACTGAACAACTTTTACTATGGGAGCAAACCTGTAAGCGCAAAGAAAAATCAGCTGTTTCATACTAAACTGCAATGCCTACTCGACTCAAATGTATGAGACAGGAGAATTTTTTTTTGTTCTGACAGGTTTGCTCCCATAGTGAAAGTTGTTCAGTTTGATGAGTAGGGTATGTGGGTTAAAGGTTAATTATACTTTTCCTTTCACTCTTTAAAATTTGACGATAGATCTTCTCTCTATGTTTTGTGTGTGTCTGGTAACTATATTTCACAGCCCGGCTCGATAGCTCAGTAGGTAGCGGACCTGCCTTCTGAACCAAAGGCGCTAATTCGAATTCCGTAAGGGGCTAATATTTGTATAATGAAAATAATAATATTTCTACCCGAGTCATGGATTCTTGTATCTTATTCTATATCGTTTTCCAATAATCATTATGCAAATCCGGGCTAGATTCTGATACTTTCAATCTAGGTTGTAATACAATTAAAAGCATACTTATTCGATCCTTATAATTATTAGGAATAGATATGATTAGAATAAGCCGTGGTGGTCCAGTGGCGAGTAACCTTGCCTGCCGTGCAGGAGACGATGGTTCGATCCCCGTCCAGGCCGACTCGTACCAATGAGTTTTTCGGAATTTATGTACGATTTGTAACACAACGGGCTTTCGGTGAAGGAAAACATCGTGAGGAAACCGGCATGCTTCGTATTTCGAGGCATGTAATGTACCCACTAACCACTGTCCATTTAAAGTGGCAACGGGCTCACTCCCCGTCACACTAGAAAGAGATTCGGTACTAGTTTCTGATGTTCTGAGTTTTCAGAATATCTCTGACTACCCCCTCGGGGAATATAGTCGTGAGCATATGCTGTAAGTAAAAAAACAGTAATTTGTCTATGATACAAAACAGTTACGCCGACGTTATAATAGGTTTAAGTTATTCCGGGTTTATTAGTAGACATTTTGCTTATTCTTAGTTTATTCTTGGTATAACGTTTTATACCACGTTTATTTATACCACAGTAAATGTGTAACAATGTCCAAGACATTTTCTTTTCATTCATTTAATTCATTTCCTAATTGACCATATCGTTACCATTTAAAAGTCCTACAATTAACACACTGTATATATTTAGCTTCCAACAACCAACAATTTACAAGTACAATTATATGTAAAATTGATGAGCTTTTAATGATGCCTTGTAATAAACTACAATGTACGACAATATTAGCTACAATGTATAATATGGACTTATCTTGTTCAAATTATTCAATTCGTTACACGTCATTCCAACTTTGTTAGGAAACACCTGTTCTCGAATGTACCTAGATATTTTTCCGGTCCGTTGTGTAAGTTTATCGAAATTCATGTACCTGCGAGTGCGAGCACGCCCGAACTTGCTGCATACAAACAAAGTTTGATCCTAATTCAATAGTAACCAATTACGGTCAAAGAATTTTTTTAAACACAATCTAAAAACTAATACCTGTGCCCGTCGCTTGGATTGTCAGATTTCCTTTAAAATGTACGGGTGTTAGGAAAAGTATCATTAACCATTAAACCACATACTCTAACCAACAAACTGAGCAACATTTACTATGGGAGCAAACCTCAGTCAGTCAGTCAGTCAGAATAAAAAAAAACAGCTGTCTCATACATTTTAGTCGATTAGGCATTGCAGTTTTATATGGAACAGCAGATATTTTTTTTGCGCTGGCAGGTTTGCTCTATAATAAAAAAAATCAGTTTGGGTATAGTATGTGGTTTAAAGGTTAATGATACTTTTCCTTACACCCTGTATAGTTTCAATGCTAGGCATAACTTAAGGCTTGCATCAAAATATTTGAGCCACTGTAACTTTGCAATATATGTTGTAGAGTTTCTGGCCGCATCTTCTCTACAGCGACAACACGTTCCGACGCGGTGGTAGCTTTAAAGAAGATTTGACGTTTGGTAAGTGTGCTGCAAGCTCCTTTATTGAATAAATTATATTGACTTTGACTTTTGACTTTCACTTTGCAACTACACAATTTCACGAAAATCTAATACACAGACAGATATTACATTCTAGATCGTGGGTTAAAAATTTTCATTGTTTTAAATTAGTTAATATTTAAAATATAATTAAACTTCGTTTGTATGAACCGCGCCACCAGGTATCTCAAAAGCAAATACTTGAAGCAGCTCTATGAAATTAAGATGTCAGAAATTTTTAACTATAGGTGGAGCCAGATTGCGCTAATTTAAAACATCGAAGTTCTATTCTTATCCAATTTCAGTTCTAATCACATTGCAATCCAATTACTATTCAACTATAATGAATTCCGCATCATGCTAAACTCTATGTAACTGACAGCCTTTAACGTCTGAGCGATCTGTCAGTACGGCTCTAACAGCTGTCAAGAGCAGTGCCGCGATTACCCCAATACCAAAAGTGTCAAAAGTTATTGTTCGTACGTAGTCCAATCACGGTTCAATCACCGAATATTTACCGTGATTGCAGACCTGCTCTCCTGTCCTGATGGATACCTGTCTGGTATATAAATAAACGACTGACTGACTGACTGACTGACTTGACTGGTAATGGTTGTTATAGCATCGTCAACAACTTTCTTCAACGTAGAGTTTAACTGTGTGAATCAATAAAATATAATTGCTTTAGTTTACCATATACAGAACTGAAGCAGTCAACAAAATAGGCATAAGCTGTCTTATACCTGTTCAAGAAATTGCATCTAAAGAAAACTGACATTTATGGCTATTTACAGAACCACTACCTAACCACTAACATTGCTCACTTTAAGGACTATTTTTCTGCAACACCTTTAACAACACATTCTACATAAAAATACACATACATTTACTCTTATGTGTATTACTGTTAGTCTGAGAATGGTTTGATTCATGTGACGTTGCATTTAAAACAAACTATAATCACCACACATCAATCTCCCACAAAAGAAACTTCAGTCCACTCATTAACGGGTCGGTTGACACTTCAAAGAGGGCCAGCTGTCATTAAACGTCAAATGTCACGCTGCGGTGACAGCGGCTCCAATATGATAAATAGATGCGCTGATTATACTTCATTTTTTCTGTCTCTCGCCTTTTTTGTCGACACAAAAACTGTCAAACATTGTTTGAATGTTAGTTTGACATGCGTGGCGAATGTATGTCGATGAGTTTGCATTGTCTAATCTGTTAAAGAGTTAAGCCTCTTAAAACGGACATTTGACAATATTGCATACTCTAGTTGTTTGTTTAGGGAAGACACATACAAGGTTCAACTTAATAATATGCTGATGGTTTTTTAAGAGCTGATTAGACCATCAAACTGAAAATCTTGATTATTCCAGCAAAATAAAAAATAAACTGCTATTCCATACTAAACTGCAATCCTACTCGACGAAAATATATGGGACAGCAGATTTTTTCAGCTTATAAAGAAGGACCTAATCTACAGGGTGAAAATGATATCATTAGCATCAAATTAAACTAAGAGTCTACTCATCAAACTGAACAACTTATATTATGGGAGCAAACCGACAAACTAAATTGCTTTTTAAAGTTATTTCATATCATTACGTAAACAAGCAAAATGTATTGTTACAACGCTGTCACTCATGTAACAAATAAATTCAATAACACCCACACGAATCCCAATAAAAAATAAAACATCGATAACATGCAGCACGTCACTAGCAAACGCTCCGACATAAATTACTTCAAAAGTGATTTACTCACGCCATACAAATCGCTGTCGACTAGTCGTTGCGGCCCGTCTCCTCCCGTCCGGGCTGTTCAAAGCAACTGACAGGTGTGAATGATGCGAGCTAGACGTACGGCGACTGACAATCCACACCAAAGAGGTTTCGCTCTTTGAAGCTAATGGTTTTTGTTTTTGTTTCGTTGAAAAGCGTTTATTTTTTTTTCTCTAAGCTTAAGAATAGAAACACTAAATGGCATGGTCTTTAAAAACAAAATCGATAAATCGAAACTTAAAAAGAAGGTTAAACATAAATATTCATCAGTTAAAACATCTCGAGCGTTTTAAAAGTCGCCATTCTAACGTTATGCGGCATCTTTTTTACAGGGAACTCTTGACGAGCGCGTCACGTACACAGCTCGCAAAATAAAACACGTGCGGAGTGGCGGCCACAAATCACATTTTTTAATCGAACTCACGTCTCTTCCAGCCTACAAAATTGAACTTCAAACCCTACTAAACCTTATGTTGCTACCATAAAAGTAACTTTTGCAAAATCTAGCGTCAACTTTATCGTGGTTGCATTTCAGTGCGCAGTCACGTCGAGCCGCGCGGAATGCCATCGACATCCGCAAAACTATCGACGTTGGCACAGCACTAATTGCTCTTTTTGTGAGCCCATTATTCTCACAATGATTTACGCAACCTCGTTCAAAGAACGTAATCGTATCATTAATGCTAAAAACGACTTTAACGGGCTATTCACATGATTTAGATTGATTACACGGATTATAAATAAAAAGGTAACTTCTAACTAGTGGCGAGTACAAGGTGGTAGACAGCGGAGTCGATAAATAAATTATTTTCTTTATCTAAATTACGAGGGGAGCCGAGAACACGGTACATTTGTCAAGTAATCTAGCGGATAAGAAGGTTTTTAACTCAATTAAAAATTTATTTCGAACCTCCGTCGGCAGTAGTCTGAGCAATTAAGATATCTTGTACGCATAGATTATCCAAGTAAGTTAGGGCTGCCAGATTGGGATCAGACGAATTATGCGCATAAATTTCTCAGAATCAAATAAGCCAGACGTAATTTTGATATCGCGTTGATAATCTTGGCGAGTCATGCCGGAATTGCAATGTGTTTCGACATGTTCATTTCCTTTGTAGCAAGCTGTAATTATTTTTGGCTTGTTTTCTTTCTGTTTTGTGAATGTAACTGATTTAATGATAAAACATAATAAAATGTTAAGTATTGTGTAACTTCTTATTTCCTATTTCACACAATTTGCTGTTCATCTTTAACTTTACCGCAAAAAAACATTTGTCGATCAAGATATTATAGAAGCAATCACTTATCTTTTATCTTCATCACAAGTCCAGACGTATTTACTATTAATTAAAAAACCGTAACAGTTTTTACTCGACGTCTCATATGGGCGAATTTTTTACTTTTTCATGGGTATGGGCTGGACATGGGTTTGCTATTTTTCAAATTCCCTATATCGGCCAACTCTTCCGAATGTTTTCAAAAGTAGATTAACCATATTCTTCTAGGTCTACCTCGACACTGACGACGAATCTAAAAATATTTTCTCGCATACCCCTGAAACCCATAACATTACTGCTTTAAATACATTACCATTTTATTACACAAAACAATCGATAAGTAAATTACAGCGGACACTTTGACAGCCCTAATTGGCGGTTTGTTTATCGGCGACAGGGTTAAAGGAAACGATTTTCGTTCGTAATTAGCGGGTTAAAGATAAAAGTGTCGGGTGTTAACGATTTGAAGTGACAGGTGAAGTCATGGCACTCTTTGAGTATATGATTACTTTAGAAAGATATGCTTATTAGTAGCTGCTGCTAGGGGTCCGTCTAGAAAATCAAGGTTCACGGTTTCAAGTCCTTCAGAGAGCCAATACTTAAACCATAAACCACAGTACCTACGTACAGTACGGACACTTCCTTCCCGCCACAATATTTGACTACACTCCCTCCCGGTGGTACAGGAGGTTTACGACGGCAAGCAGTACAGTGGTGTTCCTTTTTCACTTGTGCTCACTCAGCATACAATGCGCTAGCCTCTTCTTCTCAGTGCGATTCTGTTTGTATATGAAGTGTCCAGGGTATGACCAAATTTACTTTTAGCACATCGAAGCTTTTAGGATGTAATGACGGAATGAAATGTCAAGTTATGTTGAAGTTAAAGCTGCTTGAGAAATGTTAAGTATATCTTTGTCGTTTCCGACACCGACTATGAAAAGAAATGAAACCTATTATGAGGGAAACGACACGGAACCACATCAATATTAGCCTATCAACGTCCACTGCTGAACCTAGGCCTCTCCCAAGACGCGCAGCAAAACTCCATCTATCATCTCTATTCTGAGCCTTCCTCATCTAGTCTCTCCCTGCTACGTCTCTCAGGTCGTCGATCTAGTGGGCTGCAGCATCGTACTCTACACCTGCCAGTTTGTGGTCTCCATTCTAGACCTCAGATTCCCTATGGGTTGTCAGTTAGGAACCACATAAAAAATTATGTTAAAAATATCAATTCGTCAGTGGCGCGTTGCAAAGAGGTATGGACAGTCAATAATGAGGGTCTTGGGTTCGAATGCGCACGGACCACAAGCCATGAACCAATGAGTTTTTCTAACTTATGTACGTAATACCAACTGATCTCAAACGGTAAAAGTAAACATCGTGAGGAAACCTGCATACGGTGATGAAGTAATTCTGATGCGTATGTGAAGTCTACCAATCCGCATTGGGCACGCCTACGTACCCTCCTTGAGGGTAGTACGTATAATATAAGTTCCACTGCAGTGTGGCCAGCAGTGGAACTTATATTATAAGCTGATGATGATTATCAATAATTTTTTAAAACGTACGCTCGCTACGTTTACTCATTTGCTACAACTACAATCTTTAAAAAGATATTTATGTAATTGTACTTTGTATATTTTGTTTTGTTTAAAAGAAGTGTGTTGTAGGCCACACTGCAGTGGAACTTATATTATAAGCTGATGATGATTATCAATATTTTTTTAAAACGTACGCTCGCTACGTTTACTCATTTGCTACAACTACAATCTTTAAAAAGATATTTATGTAATTGTACTTTGTATATTTTGTTTTGTTTAAAAGAAGTGTGTTGTAGAGTTTCTGGCCGCATCTTCTCTACAACGGAACACCTTCCGACGCGGTGGTAGATTCAAAAAACATGACGTCAAAAAGTTATCTATGTGATATTAAGTTATCTACTTTGACTTGACTTGATAAAAGGCAGCTGTAGCAAGATTTCTGACCACCACAAAAGTGAATAAGGACGGTAGTTTAATACAATAATTATGTATATGATTTTAAGGACCGACCCAGTTTCCGGTAACCTACAAAACTAGCATTTCGAAATAATAATTGCTATAACAGTGACAACTGTAATTATAAAACAGCGTATTATTGCAAGTAGAAAGGTAACCAGAAGACATGTTAAAGGCAAACAACTTGTCAAACTGTATAACTTGAACAAATTTATTGCTATAACATAAATCATTGCTTTCAATGTAGACCAGTTTGTAATTAATGCGTCTATCACAGTTATCAGTGAAGGTTTTAGTGACATTTGATTTAGTGTCGATTAAAGGTACGGTCTTATCAGTTGAGGAATCAGCAATCGATGCAATAGACGAGTTCTGGAGTAGAAAGAGCTGGACTCGCCGCGTCGGTCATCGTGAATAAAATTTGTTTAGGTACTAATAAATTGTCTAAAAATCTAGTCTTATATGATAGATAGATATGCAGAGATATCAACCTAAACAACTTTCTCTACGGGACTAATAACGAAAATGCAGTAAAAATCTGTTGTCCCATACACATACCTTCATTTGGGTTGAGTAGCTTCACAGTTTAGTAACACAAGCCGTGGTGGTCCAGTGGCGAGTAACGTTGCCTGCCGTGCAGGAGGCGATGGTTCGATCCCCGTCCAGATTTGACTAATTATTATAAGGACTAGCCTTGCGGTAGCATTTCCCCTCTGCCACGGTATAAGCATAATTGATCTTGTGCATTTACATTCAATTGTACACCTTATCACTAAACGAGACAGCCTATAATTGCGAAATAATAACTTCGAACTTATAGCGTTTGGGGTTCACACGAGACTACTATTCATGATTTTTGACATTCAAAATTAGAATCTAAAGTTATGGGGAATAAAATCCAAAGTTTCATGTTACCTCGCCCCCCGCAAAAAGTGGCAGAAATGTTTGTTAGTAGAATTACACGCGTAACCAGTCCACATATAAACAGTCAAAGCCGTCCAGGCGACTCGTACCAATAAGTTTTTAGTTTTTTAGTATGAAATAGCAATTTTTTTTTCGCTATTTCAATATTAATCCTATAGAGAAAGTTGTTTAGTTTTATGTTCTGATTATTCCCTTAAAAACCGTCAGCTTATAAAGAAAGACCCTGTAAGATAGCTTAATTATTTTATCAGAACAATTCAAGACAAACAGAACCTAACAAAGGTAGCAGGTACCGTAACACTATGGAAACACATGCACTTTATGTGCTTAGAAGGTCGTACGTCGTACGTGCTAAGTCTTAAAATTTTATTGTAAACACGTTCTGTTTTGAAACTTTATCTCATAACGACAACATTTGGCTCAAACTCTAAACGCGTATGCTGTAGAACCTTGTCCACTCGAAGCAGCCGGTAGCAAAAAGGTCGGTAGCTGTTTATCGCGACGATGATCGCTGTCTTGGATCCCGCGAAATGTGCCGACTGTCGCAACTTTGTGGATGCCGCTTGAAATTTCATTTGGATGCGGTTCTTTAAAGTTAGAGCCTTTGGGATCTGCAAGGCTTCTTGAGATCTGCAAGGTAAAGGCTTCCTTTTACTAATGAAGGGGTAAGTGAGGCTCATATTTGCCTAAAGCATGTTGGGGCGGCAAATTAACGCCCGTGTCTCACCTTCAACTCAATATTTCAATTTTTGATTTGGTTTTCCTAAACAGCGGAATATGGTAGTATCTGCTTCTTAGGACTCTAATGAACAAAAGCTTAATAGAACTGCTGTCGGTGCACTCACACATAACACACGTTAGAGAACGTACGTACAGGTGCACACATACCCTGGCTTAGTGTGTGTGATATTAGTGTATCGACAGCGGTCACTTGTATAAAACTTTCGTTCTGTAGTGATTTTTTATTAATGTGGTTGCACTTAACCTGACTTTTAATGATTTTAGGAATTGCCCTAATTTGCTGCTCACAAAGCACTGCAAAAAACACCTTATTCTCAGTCAAATTGGAAGAATTTTGATAACATTGTCTCACCTAAAACCACACAGTTAGATCAACAGTGATTAATTGATTATCTCAATCACAATAATCCCGGTACGAATATTTCGCTCATAACTGACCTCATCTAAGAAAGATTTTAGGAACCTTGTTATATAAATCACAATGTGTGGGCTGAATCACGTTGGTGTTCAGTAAAGAAAGCCTCACGTGCCAGTGGTGAAACAATCCGCATGACTTTATAGGACGAAAATAAATCAGGTAATAGAAGGTCACGTGTGGAGCAAAGTTTTTGACGCAATTCTTTCTGTTTTCGAGTAAGAAGGTTTCCTCACGATGTGTTTGTCAACGCGTTGGCGAAGGAAGAAAGAATCGGAGACTGCACAGGCATTTTATTTATATGACCTCGTTTTGAAACTTTCTGCAATCTGTTCAGCATATTAAATGTACAGAAAATGCGTGATTAATAAATTTATTTCACTCCTTTAAAGAATATAGTTTTATTACATATGTATCTGCCTACTTACAGCGCAGTTAGATTATTAGGTCGCTGAGTCAGCGGAATAAGTAGGTATAATACCTCCTATCAAAAACATTATGATTTTTCATTCTGTTTCTATGAATTAAAATAATTAAACCTTTGTTTCTTATTCACCTCATTGTTTTCCCTAGGTAAGGCTCGAATATCAAAATTCTGATAATAAACTCAAGATAACTATTTAATAAAAGTATAATAATAGATATCAGTATCTATGCTCACATTTCAGATTTCATTATGTAAATTATTTTTAGATTCTACAGTGAATTCCTGTTAGCTGTTTCGTTTCTAGCGAAAGATAGGTAGAGTTACGCAAAGCTACAGTAATATAGAGGAACCCGAAGAAGAAGAAGAAGAAGCTCCTAGTCATCCAGATCCTCGCATTATCTATAATCTGACTTAATTTAAACCTAATTTTCAAACCACTATTACCTTCCTAACACCAGTCCGACACTACAATGCAAATCACGAAACCTCAGCGATCAAAATAAAATCAGACAAGACAATAGATTCAAGTATGCCGCATCCACTGCCGGATACAATTCATTCTCTGAAGCCGTCTCATAAATCAAGATGTAGGCGATAACAAGCCACTCATAAACGCAACACCGAGAACGGTTTTACGATTCATAATTGTACTTTATTAAATAGCCGCCACTTGCATTTTAATGGAAGAGTTCTAGGTAATAAAACTTTAGTTGGGTTATCAATGTGTAGAGAATTGGAGCTAGAGGAGGCGTTAGGCAGAATTCGTTGGGTTTGAGTGTTTATGGTTAAGATTGTTTCTTTGAAAATGCTTTAGGCCTGATTTATTTCTAGATTAAGTCCGTCCTTGTCATTTCACTTGTATAAATACAAGTGACGTATAAACCCTTAGTATAAACATAATACATTAAAAATGTATAACCTCACATTGCAATTTAATAAGTACGGATACAACGACCTCTTTGTTTAGGTATTATTCCTTGTTGAGGTACTCTTGGATTACTCAAAATTTGGTCGAATCCGGCCTTAATATTAGTAAAAAGTATTGGATTACTTAGAAACGTGGTTGAGAGAAAAAGTGGTTGAGAGAAAATTGTTTCGAAAAAAGGATGATTGTGATAAGATAAATATTCTTTATTTGCACACCAAAATACACAAAAAACAACAACAATATACACGAACAAGAAGGGTACAAAAGGCGGCCTTATCACGCGAAAAAATCATCTGTCCCATACATTTGGCTCGGGTAAGTTTGCAGATTTGTATGGAACAGCAGTTTTTTTTCACGATTTCGATGTTGGTGCCATAGAGAAAGTTGTTCAGTTTGATGGTCTGATCATCCTCTTAAAAAAGTGTCAGTATATTAAGAAGGACCCTATATATACCTATTAGTTTAATGTCATATTAAATGTAGGCCAATTAATTAAAATTATTAGAGGTGGTAGCAGTATGGTAGCAGGGCATGATGGTAGCAGTAAAATAGGCAAATATTAAGATACGGTCAAGAAGTGAAGCATCTATTTTTATCTTTAATCTAACATAAGAACGGAATAACCAGACGCCTGCATTTGAATATTTTCTATTTGTATCAGCTAATTGAATTATAAATCTTTTACGCGGTCGCTTTCACGAGTCATAACATAAAATAGGATAATAAGTCAAATTGGATGGAGAAGACCAGAGTTTAATACAGGAACGATGAGGCGCCATGTTTTGTTTTAAAATATGAAGATAATAACAAGAAATAAAAACTGGTCATGTGTGTGTGGTTCTCACGCTAATGATCCATATGAAAAAAATGTTGCATCCCTCCATCTCGGAAAGAGAATTTTTGCTGTTCGATATCTGAGTGCCAAAGCCGTTTTTATCCACTAGAGGATAAAGTAAATTGAATTTAGAACATCGTGTGCACTAAGTTAGTGAATTCAAAACATCATTAAACCTATTTACTTCTCCCTCCATGGTGCCGAATTTATCATATTTTTTTTTTTTATTTAGTTATTTCCTCGCTGAGGTGGGATGAAAAGTTACGTGTTGCACTCGAGTGTAAAGATTTTTCACCTCGTGTTCTTTTGACTCCCTCGCTAACGCTCAGGATTCTAATTTTAGAATCCTTCGCTTGCTCGGTCATCAAAATTAAGCACGCGGTTAAAAAGCAACTTTGCACTCTTGTATAACAAATAACTATTTTCTGTAAATCCTGTGATACGGAAGTTGTGAAACCCTGCAGACAGGAGTCCGATTAGTACTTGACCGGTTTTTTCAACTATATATTTTGTTTGTAGTAATTTTATATCTGTATACAGGGTCCAACTTAATATGCTGACAGTTTTTTAAGAGGATGTTCAGCCATCAAACTGAACAACTTTCTCTGTGGGACCAAAGTCGAAATCGCGATGATAAATTCAGCTGTCCCATACAATTGGGTCGAGCAAGATTTTAGTTTAGTATGGAACAGCTGTTTTTTTTTCGCGATTTCGAGTGAAAGCTGTTCAGTTTGATGGTCTACTCAGTCCCTTAAAAAAGTGACAACATATTATGAATGAACCTATATAAAATAGTTTAAAAATAAATCAGATAGAAACTCTAACTAATATTGATGGTATCGTATGCCAGCACCAAATCGTGCTAGGCCGCCAGGCCAGTTTCGGTCCCGTTTCACCAAATGCAGTTTGAATATGGTTTTGCAAATGATATACAGATATTTTAGGACTTCTTATTTCACTCTATGAATATATTTCACTTTTAATTGACATTATCTGTAGCATAATCATCATTATAAAGGCTAAAGTACTTCCTGCGAATGAAGGTAATAAAATTAAGGAAACTAGGTTTATTCTAAAATTATCACTGTAATTATAATATTTTCTACTAGAACTTCTTAAAATGCCAGCTATTATTACTGTATGGGTGTGAAAGGAAAATAAATATGGATGTACAATTTGCATTTTATTAAAAAGAGCGATAACAATTTAATACCTGTTTTTTAACTATTTTAATCTTGTTGGTGTATATTACATTTTCATAAACCAAAGTGTTAAGAATTACTTACTTAATTTTCGTATCAAGTTCGTGTCTGACTTTTAATTGAAAGTTCTGTACGTTTTCTTTTGTAGGAAAAATTAAGGTTTTATGTACTTACTACTTACTTACTATTATTTGTAATTTTTTACCATTAGTACCTAATTATAGACAAACATACTGGCAATATATCAATGTACCTATTTAGTATTGGAATAAAGAAATTGTAATGTAATACATATATTTAAAGAATTGTAGTAAATGTTCTGCATGCCCTTTCTCGAATTATATATTGCATGCTCATGGGCAGATCACAGAGCTCTATGTAAAATACTGTTAACCACCTTTATATTACCTGTGTCGCAATACAGTCTTTGAAGTTTGAAGTTTACTATATTGCTTAAATGAAAATCTTTTATAGCAGTGTATTAAAGCATCGTTATAAAATCAATCAGTTTAGACTTAATTTTCTTTTTTAGTAAATGGAAAAAGAAGTCACCATCAATATATATTTTTTACCAAATTACTGCATAGTGATAGACGATTCTGGTGCACTCATTGTCATAAATGTGAAAATGATCAGTTCAAAATAAGAATGCGTAAGATCTTGAGAGGTTGTAACTTCTTTAATTTCACTAAGTAAATAATTTTATATCGAAAATTCTGAGTGATGAAATATATCGCTCATCTTAAGCGGAAGTGTTGGGAGAGGCCATACAAGGAAAACATGCTAAGATAAAATGCAATTTTTTCCAAAAATGACAAATTCGTAGCACCCTCAATCGACGGAAGTGCATGAAAAAATGTATGAATGTGAATGAGGCTAAAGAGGTGTGTAAGAGTCGTAGCGTGTGGCGGTCCGTGGTCTCTGCCTACCCCCATGGGACAATGGCTTGAGCTCATGTATTGCAAGTATGTAAATTCGGAGTGTTTTATTATAATATAATAAAATACAAGCAATACAGTCGTGAGTAATTATTACTCATTATTTATTCCTTCAGATAAATAGCATATCATATGCTCACCACTATATTTCCCGAGGGGGTAGTCAGAGATATTCTGAAACCTCAGAACATCCACGTTTCACCAGTAGTACCAAAACTCTGTCCAGTATGACGGGGGGTGAGCTCGTCGCCACATAATGGACAGTGGGTACAATACATGCCTCGAAATTGAAGCATGCAGGTTCAGCTAAATATCCACGTAATTATTGTGTCATTAATTAATAACTCAATTTCGGAAAAGACTGCAATTGTGTGGTTATTCTCCCTGGTGAGCGATATGTTTTTTATAATCTCGTTATTATTTTAAAAATATTTTAAGATCATTTTGGGTTCAAAAGTTAAAAATATATTGTACGGTACCCTAAAATGTAATAAGCATGTGTTGTGAACATAAACAATTAGATCGCAAATTTTAATGTATTTACGCAGTCTTATCTTTTTAATTAGAGGAAGTTATCATTAAACTAAAGATAAATCATTTTTATCTTTTATCTTACGATGTGCCAGAAAATACAACCGTTAATTTTATATACATGGTGTTAATTTAAATAGAGTTTCTAAAAATGTTTGATTTACATACCGAAGATTTTTTTTTTTAACTAGTTGGGCCGGGGTTGCTATGCTTCTTTTATTCTTCTTTCTTCTTGCGATACGTCAAATACGCGAACAATAACCCACCATCGTTTCATCTAAATCGGACGAACGATTTAGGAACGCATAATGGATAAACAAAAAGACACTGATTTTTATACAGATTTTAATAAATGTCTGATTTTTCTTTTCATACTCTGTTAATCCGCAATTATATAAGGTCTTTCTTAATGTCCTAAAACTTTTTTAAGGGCATGATCAGACCGTCAAACTGAACAACTTTCTCTATGGCACCAAAAACCATACAAAACTGCAAACTTACTCGAGCCAAATGTATGGGACGGCTGATTTTTTTTTCGCGATTTCGTTATTGGTCCAATAGAGAATGTTGTTCAGTTTGATGATCTCGTCATCCCCTTAAAAAAGTGTCAGCATATTAAGAAGGACCCTGTATAAATTGTCAACGATATTATCTACACTAATATTATAAAGAGGAAAGATTTGTACCTATTTTTGTATGTTTGTATGTTTGTAATGAATAGGCTCAAAAAGTACTGGGCTGATTTAAAAAATTCTTTCACCAATAGAATGCTACATTCTTCCAATTTGACATAGGCTACATTTCATTTTGAAAAAAATTAGGGATCCTTGGTAAAATTTGAACAATGTAACCGAAGGTGTAGAAAAATGAGTCTTAAAATTTATTTGTCTACCCCGTGCGAAGCCGGGACGGGCTGCTAGTTATAACATAAATGAGTAATTTTTGTTTTTTACATGACATATTCTGTTTTTTTTTAACTAGGTAGAAACGTTAGTAGGTACATGTTCTCTTTTAGGATATTAAAAGGATGCCCCTATAATGTACCTATCTCTAGGATCCTTCAAATGATTCTGACAGTTTTTTAATTCCATCAGACCAGCTTTCACTATAGGACCAACATCGCAAACAAAAAGATATAATCTAATGAAGAAGGACCCTGTATATTTTAAATAAAATGTTTAACAAATAAATATACCTAATAGGGAATTTGTTGTTGAATAGATGTAAAAAAAAATAAAGAAATAATGATGATGATGGAATTATTTCCATGCATTTATACAGGGTCCTTCTAAATATGCTGAAACTTTTTAAGGAGATGAACAGACCAGCAACCTGAACAACTTTTGCTATGGGACCAACATCTAAATCGCGAAAAAAATTTCTGTTGTCCCATACATTTGGCTCGAGTAGGTTTGCAGTTTTGTATGGGACACCTGATTTTTTTTCGCTATATCGATGTTGGTCCCATAGAGAAAGTTATTCAGTTTAATGGTCTGATCATCCCCTTAAAAAGTGTCACCATATTAAGAAGGACCCTATATGTATGTGAGATATAATCACCATATATTATGCAGTTATACGTTATACAACGTGTTAATGAATAAGCGCAAAACCTCATACACCCCAACTGAGTTATAACAAAATAATTTGATTGAAACAATAATTTCATTATTTAGATACATACAATTTAAAGTTATTCGCATTTTAAGTTTTCAGTCAAAAATGATTTGTTATCATTTCAGCAATGAATGAAAGCGCTAGCGTGCTCGTGGACACATTTTAAGAATCTTGTTTTGGTAGTAAGTAGGGTGAGTGTGCCCGTGCGGCGGGTTGAGATCGAATTCAGTAAATTTTTAATTTAAGAAACTAATTATTTAATAATTAAAAAAAAATTACCTTTGTTGTAAACATGATAATTCGATTCTGCTATCGATTCTAAACAAACTACTTTCTAGTTTTGCGCTAATTCATTAACACGTTGTATATATCAAATTACAAAAGTGGGTAATTTTGTTATAAATTAAACAGATTAGAGAAATAAAACCTGTCTTAGAAACAGAATAATGTTAATTGTGCCATTGTTTATAAGTGCTATAAACAGTTACGCTTTTATTATAAAATATGGTAATTAAAAGAATGAAAAATATAAATTACTATAATAATCATAAAAACTCACGACGTATACTCCACCGGCTGAAGAAAAATTGGTTTTGATATTATTAAAGTCTGCAAATTTTTTATATATTATTAGATATATGATGTAGAGTTATACTCCAAAAAATTATAAAAAAACTAGAACTTGCTTTTGATAATAGTTCATAACCTGATTCGCCGATATCTAACATTTATAACAACTGTATAATATGAAGCTAACAACACATAATGACAGTTGAAACCAGAAATATTCAATTTTAGATCAATATTAATATGAGATAATGAGAATACCTAAAGTGTATTTACCATAAGTTCGAAAGTGTTATAACATTTTATAAATACATATGAATATTAACATATACCCGATATATATTTTTGACACATCATCAACTCTAATATTATTATAACCAAGTGGTTATTTTACGGCTTCTACGCCCGGACTAGTACCTCACATGACGGATTGAAACTTTGATGCATTCAACTCTCTTTTTTGTGTAACAATAAAATAAATAAGGAAGAGCAAGTTTATTCTACATTGAAACCACTTTTGACAAAATTGGCATGTGCTAACAAGCTGTCGCCTATCCCCACCTATTACACACAGACCTATATTCTAAGTGATTTTTTACTGTTTTGAAATTTTCAGACTATCCAAATAAACAACTTAGCGCAGTAGTAAAAAAAAAATCTGCTGTTTCGTACATTTGAGTCGAGTTGCAGTAACATGGAACAGCTGATATTTTTATTGCGCTTTCAGGTTTGCTTTGCGATGTTTAAGAAAAGGCTTCTTGGATGGCTACTGGAGAAATGTGTTTATTCTGTCAACGATAGGCATTTTAGTAATGAAATGACTTTATTTGATACAGTTAAATTCAATTTAATATGATAACACATACGTGACATAAGATTTAAGTTTAAATACTTTTGTTTTCTTTTGATTTGACATTATAGTTTTTGACATCACTGTAAAATTTTGCTTTGGAATGTTACTCAACTAATTATTATCTTTTTATACTTATTTTGCACGCCTTCTAGGAAGATTGTATTGGTTGCTTTTTTATCCGTAAATTATGTTTATTACCTATGTTGTTGTGTTCCTACATTAGCAAATAAAGAATCTGAATCTTTCATAATAAAAGTTGTTCAGTTTGATGGCCGGAAGCACCCCATAACGTATATAGGTAACGAATTTAAGTTTACATCCTGTATAACACCTACATATAAATTCCACGACACCATCTTACATCTCCAGGGAGTCGTAATCGTCGCGTGCGCCGCCGGCATATTATTTTTAAATTATTAAGGCTTTAATGGAATAATTCCGATATGCTAATGCTATGACGAACGGCCAGTTTGCACGGCAACCGCTAATTGTGGAACACTTGCAATTTGTTCCTTAGTTTGTAGCCAGACTATTTATTGCTTTGAGCTAGACTTTCTTAATGGGGCTATATTTAAATGATTTTTGTATTGATCTTATAAACAATTTGAAACAAGAAAGCCATCGCTAATACTAGCTGGCCGAACAAATGCCACAAAATTTAACGCCACAAATTTTTGCCCGCGTTCGTCCACACCGGCTCCTTACATCATAGCGAGATAAACCAGACACAGATTTTAAATCTATCTATCGAAATATTCTTGCTTGATGTTTGACCAAACAAACAAACAAACAACAAATCCAATAATCGGTAATTTAGATTCAGGACACTCAAAAACCATTAATATAACATTTTTGTTTGTTTGTAAATACTATCTTCAATGTAAAGACAGCCACTTTTTTGGGTCGGTTGTGTATATAAGATGTAGATAGACCAGTGAGATTTGTAAATAATTTAATTTATTTTTCACTTTATTACGGAAGGTTATTAGATATGCAGTAAGTGTATATTTATGCATACATTGGATAAAGGAAGTAATAGAGACAGAATACTCCTAAGAACACCTTCGAGGCATATATTATATCAAGTGTCCATTAAAAGTGGCGACTAGCTCACTACCAGTCAAACTGGACAGAGTTCTGGCACTGTCTATATAATATCCACTGCTGCACTTCCTCGGAGAATATATTTCTAAAAATTTGATACGCTAAAACCTTTGACTAATTATTATAAGGACTAGCCTTGCGGCAGCATTTCCCCTCTGCCACGGTATAAGCACAATTGATCTTGTGCATTTACATTCAATTTTACACCTTATCACTAAACGAGACAGCCTATAATTGCGAATTAATAACTTCGAACTTAGAACGTTTGGGGTTCACACGAGACTACTTTTCATGATTTTTAACATTCAAAATTAGAATCTAAACTTATGGGGAATACAATCCAAAGTTGCGGATTTCATGTTACCTCGCCTCCCGCAAAAAGTGGCAGAAATGTTTGTTAGTAGAATCACACGCGTAACCAGTCCACATATAAATAGTCAAAGGCTAAAACCCATCAAACTACGCCGAAAACCGTCAACCAAAAATCTAGACTAAAACCGCAGGGGTCATATTTTGAAAGCAAAATAGATCAAGTTTAAAGAGGGGGTGACAGCGGGTGGAGGGGAGAGACAAACGGTCCAATAAATCAGCCGCGAACGCTGCCTGCAGGTGCTGCGCTGCTACCCGTTGAAATATTGCACCTTAGAGTACGTTGGGGTGTGCAGAGGAGGCACGAAGGCATAAACTAAAGAGATCGGTTTATAGTCGCGTCAAAAGTGCATGCATGCATATGTTCACGACTATATTCCCCGAGGGGGTAGTCAGAGATATTCTGAAACCTCAGAATATCCACGATTCACCAGTAGTACCGAAACTCTGTCCAGTGTGACGGGGGGTGAGCCCGTCGCCACATAATGGACAGCGAGTACAATACATGCTTCGAAATTGAAGCATGCAGGTTTCCTCACGATGTTTTCCTTCACCGAAAAGCCAGCGGTGTTACAAATCGTACATAAATTCCGAAAAACTTATTGGTACGAGTCAGCTTGGACGGGGATCGAACCATCGCCTCCTGCACGGCAGGCAAGGTTACTCGCCACTGGACCACCTCGGCTTTTTTTCAAAAGTGATTGATTAATTTCTCCTATTCAATGTTAACTACCACGCAAAACAAACATAAGCTGGCCGCGCGACGTTATACATTACTTTACCTACGCGCGGCCAGCTTATTTTGGTTTTGCGTAGCTTGATGTGTCGCTGTGTGTACTCTAACGGCGGAACAAAATGTACACTCAAATGGACAAATAGCTTCTTAGTATTTCGCACAAATTATATACCAGATTTTAGGTCAAATCAGAAGCTATCAAAAAAAAAGTTTCATCAAAATCGGGTCAGTAGTTTTTGCGTGATGCTGTTTCAAACAAACAGACAGACAAAAATTATAAAAAAGGTTGATTTGGCGTCAGGGATACCTAAAAACCATATCGTAATCATTTTCTTATTACTTACTTCTATTACAGTTTTATAATAGAGGGATTTGTACTTAAATTAACTTGTTTTTGTCAAACAATCTGCCAAACATTGACTTACCAGCTACTGGACGTAGGGTCGGCTCAAAATGGTATGAACCAAAAGAGCACCAAAACGTAAAAAGAGAACCAATTACGCAAAGTCTGCGTTTGATCGGCGGAGTACACGCAAGCGCGCCGTGCCCCGATGGGGGAGTGGGATGGAAAAGAATTTCAGCATTTTCAATGTTTTTAGTTGGTTACACGTACTTTGGTTTGTGTAGTTTAGTCTCGGACACTTTTTTCGAGAATTTTGTACTAGACCCGGCGTCCATAGTATTCTACGCCAATGCTGCCGAATCAATTTGACGGAAACAAAATCAAATCGGATGACTTTTTTACCCGACCACGCCAGAAGGAGGGTTATTGTCTGCAGTTTCTAAAGACGCAGTACAACCTGTAGCTTAGTGTTCTGCATCTTGATGACTTATTAATAGCCAAGACGATTTACTTGATCGATTGAAAAATTGTAATATTATGTAAAAGAGACAAAAGCAATTTTATCGTCAAGAAACACAACTAGTTTTTTTTTTTTTTTTTTTTTTATTTAATTTATTTTTTACAGGGCCTTAATACATTTTGTATATACCGGTCCTATCGTACCTTATAAAAATACAAACTATGACGATACAATAATAACATTACAAACTATGGTGGAGTATTAATCACGGCTAGCCATCCTGTAAACTTTCTTCGCTAACTCGCTCGTCGGATCAGACAGGATACTTATAAAGACTCCAACATCATATCTACTGAAGTTGGCAGCCGTGAGCAATGCCTCTCTTTGACTACGGTTCCGCTCACACTCCACCAGCAAGTGTTGGACATCTTCTATTTTACCACATGTATCACAATTAGGTGAGTTAACTTTTTTCATTAGAAAGCCATACTTGTTCAATGGAATGTGACCGGTCCTTAGTCTATGTGCTAGAACAATATTATTTCTATTTAAATTTGTATTGTAGAACCATGGGATGCGAGGAGGCTCACACTGTATAGATTTATACCAAATTCCCTTTTCGCGCGACCTTTTATCAAAGTATTCTTTCCACTGGCAGTGACATTTGATTTTATATTTATGCAAAGCTTCACCAAAGTCCGGTAATATATTTATTTCCTTACCCTCTAAACTAGCTCGCTTTGCGAGTATGTCAGCCTCCTCGTTACCCCTCAAACCAACATGTGAACACAACTAGTTGTTACAAGCAATTCTGTAACGCATTTCAATTTGCATAATAATATAGTAGCTTGAATGATTACTATGACTTTACTTGAGTTGATAGGTGTTAATTAGTCTTTACAAGAAACTGTCTGCATTTATAATTTAATTAGGTCGTATTCACTTAGATATGGATTTATTCGCATTAAATATCTGTAGGTAAATTTAGATCTAGACTTTTATTGAATTTTAAAATAGACTCGTGGGTAGTAAAATGATTTTATTTCATTTCCCCAGGGAACTATGTAGTTAGTGAGTTTAAATTTAAAGTGTAATTTAATACCTGTTGAAATGCTGTCCCATACATTTTTTTTCGTGATTTGATTTGATGTTGGTCCCATAGAGAAAGCTGTTAAATTTGATGGTCTGATCATCCCCTTAAAAAGTGTCAGCATATTAAGAGAAGGTTTTTTCCGAAAGCACAAATGTGCGCTGCATACTAACGAAGTCTAGTAATATTTACAATACTAACCAATTAAAGTAAAAAAAAATTGTCAGTAACAAACTAGAAACGAATGTCAATGCCTGTATGAAGTCAGATTTTCGACAGTTTTTTCGCGATTTCGATGTTGGTCTCATAGAGAAAGTTGTTCAGTTTGATTGTCCGTTTTTTTTTTTAAATTTCCTCCTAACGTTGTGTGGAAGAAATAGCTTTTTAGCGATAACACCGCCTTATTTGTATCATTACCGTTTTTTTTGTTTCTTTTTTCTATGCTGTATTTCTATGTTTTGGTGCAAATAAAAGTATATTATATTCATTCATTCATTCATGGGCTGATCAACCCCTTAAAAAAGTATCAGAATAATAAGAAGGACTCTATATAATTATAATGGCTGAATTATAATTATTCGAACAATAATAATTGGAAAAGCCCTCTGTCGACAGCTTATTCTTAGCCTCAAATTATTACCGCCATCTTGTTTTGTGGATTAATTGAGACGGTTGTTTTAACCGTATCCGATTTTAAAACTTAATTATAAATAACTAGGATTTAAACTGTTGCCGCGTGTTCGGTAAAGATTAACTGGATATCAAATCATTATTTATTGGATTTTTACCGACCGTAGATAATGAAATTTCAATCGACATTATGATTCTCGTTTTCGATTCAAATATGGTTATGACTAGCGACCCGACCTGGAGTGCGATTTTTGAAACTCACACGTTCAAATCAGCAGTAGAAAGATGCATAATCTCCATAGTAATTTTGTCATTTTCTACTGCTGATTTCTAGGTGTGACTTTCAAAAATCGCACTACTGGCTTTGCACGAGTACACACATCTTTCCCGTGAATCAGTATATAGGGTCCTTCTTAATATGCTGACACTTTTTTAAGTGGATGACCAGACCGTCAAACTATACAACTTTCTCTATGGGACCAACATCAAAATCGCGAAAAAAAATCAGCTGTCCCATTCATTTGGCTCGAGTAGGTTTGCACTTTAGTATGGGACAGCAGATTTTTTTTCGCGATTTCGATGTTCAGTTTGATGGTCAGTACATCCTTTTAAAAAACTGACAGCTTATTCAGTTGGACCCTGTATATAAAAAATTGTAGACATTACCGTTTTGAGTATAATAAGTGCTAGTTTATCATCGAGATCCTTGGTTGTACAGGGTGTAACAAAACACCTTAGTTATACTTAAGGAGGTGAGTCAGACCATCGAACTGAACAACTTTCACTATGGAGCCAATGTCGAGAAAAATAAAAAAATAAAGTATGTCTCATACAAAACTGCAGTACTTACTCTACTCAAATGTATGGGAAAGAAGATTTTGTTTTCTCGACGTTGGCTCCATAGTAAAAGTTGTTCAGTTCGATGGTCTGAACCTCGTATTACTAGGGTGTTTTGTTACACTCTGTATACATATTTTATTCGTAAAGCTTAATGTTTTGATAACAATTCGGCGGTGATAATAAATTCTGTTGTATCATCATCATCTCAGCCGATGGAGCACCACTACTGGACATAGGCCTCCCCCAAAGATCGCCACAACGACCCGCTCCTGCGCTGCCTCATCCAATGGGTGTCCGCTACATTCACCAGCACTTCTAGTATGTTTTCTCTACACGCGCGCGACACGCTTTCACTCTTTGACTATTTATATGTGGACTGATTACGCGTGTAATTCTACTAACAAACATTTCTGCCACTTTTTGCGGGGGGCAAGGTAACATGAAATCCGCAAATTGGGATTTTATTCCCCATAACTTTAGATTCTAATTTTGAATGTTAAAAATCATGAAAAGTAGTCTCGTGTTAACCCCAAACGTTCTAAGTTCGAAGTTATTATTTCGCAATTATAGGCTGTCTCGTTTAGTGATAAGGTGTAAAATTGAATGTAAATGCACAAGATCAATTGTGCTTATACCGTGGCAGAGGGGAAATGCTACCGCAAGGCTAGTCCTTATAATAATTAGTCAAAGCTTTCACTGTATGGAAAATTACCTCTTCCTGCGCTTTTCACCCGACTGCGCGACGCAAAGGAAGGGTAATGTTTTATCAGCCTATGCATTTATGTTTGTATGTAAGTGTGTTTCTTTGTGGCACACTAGAGACCAAACGCGTGGGCAGATTTTGATTATTCTTACGTCAATCGATTTGTCTTAATATTGCGAGTGTCACAGAAGACATGACAGTATATAATTCAATATGGCAACAACCAGACGCCATATTGTGAAAAAGTAAAAATGAAAGTTGACGAACTATGTCGAGTATAAGTATTTACAAGGTGTTACAAGACTAAAAATAAACATTTAAGGGGTGGTTTAGACAATCGCGAAAAAAAAAGGATTTGCCATACTAAACTACAAATCTACTCGAGCTAAATGTATGGGACAGCTGATTTTTTTTTTGCGATTTCGATGTTGGTCCGATAGTGAAAGTTGTTCAGTTTGATGGTCTAAACAACCCCTTAAAAGTTTTAAACATTTATTTTTACTTTTGTAACACCATATCATTGATTAGGTATTTAAAAATTTTTCTCTTCGAATGACCTTTTAGGATCCATAACAATTTAAAATTGAAAAAACTAAAAAGTGTAAAATAAAAAAAGTTTATTTAAGAAATCTAAATACCCGTACTTGAATTTTTTTTTCAGTTTTTATTTGAAGATCACTTTTTATGCAGACAGGTTTTTTGATTTCTTAAATTTTTAGACACTTCCTCATTTGAACAACCTTCTGTAATATCCTCACCAACCAACATCACTCATTATTAAACTAACTTTAATAACTCCCGTAAAATAAAAAGTTTAAAATTAAAATTCTCATTTCAATTAACAATTTAACAGCGAAGTGTTGTAACGTCTAACCGTCAATTACACACATCGTACGAAACATAGTTATTATTAACAGCCTTTATGTTTCTCCATTCATTATTAATTACCATTCAAAAGAAACATTCACAATAGACATGTACCACTTTATGTATACACTTCATCTGTACCTTAATTTTAAGAGTACAAGAATCAAAATTGAATGTATGGGATGTAGGTAGATTGGCTTTTATATGTTAAGGAACATGATGTGGTTATTCATCATTTGTAACAAGCGAGAATAAATAGATTTGGACTTCAATCTTTTCTGTTTAACACTGATTTGGTTACGCCCTGTTCAATATTTAAATAACAAGAAAAAAAAAGTTTTTGCAGCGCGCTCCACATTTTAAATTTCGTCCTATTTTCAATATTAACCAATTAAAGTCAATAAATTTTTAAACACAATCTAAAACAATTCTAATTTCTCTGCCTGTGGTTTGTCAGTGGACTGACATCCATATAACAACATTATCCTCCTTGAGGGTAGACCTTTGCTCTGCAGTGGTATTCGACTCAACCCATACAACCATTTGTTACCATTTCGTTCGACGTGTAGTAATGTTACTAAACTTGTGTAGTAGGAAATAAAATCAGCGGTCCCATACAACCATTTGTTACCATTTCGTTCGACGTGTAGTAATGTTACTAAACTTGTGTAGTAACATTACTACACGTCGACCGAACTGGTCACAAATGGTTGTATGGGACCGCTGATTTTATTTCCTTATTTTTCAGTTTGATAGTCTAACTAAACCACCCCTTTAAATATTACTAATAATGATCAATCATCATCATCATCACCCTATAAACTTCCCACTGCAGGGCACAGGCGACACCGTTTTAACGAAAATCTGACTTCATACAAACATTGAAATTTGTTTCTAGATTGTTTCTGAAAAATTACATTTACTTTAATTGGTTAGTATTGAAAATATCACCATACTTCATTTGTATAAATATCTATAAATATCTTGGACATTGTCACACAAATTATCTAGTCACATTTAAAGTACCAGAATATAGCCTGGACTTGTATTATGATGACTAGACAACGATATAGAATACATATATAGATACAAACATCCATGACTCGGGTACAAATATTCATATTCATCATACAAATATTTGTCCCTTACGGGATTCGAACCCGCGACCCTCGGCACAGCGGGCAGGTTCACTACCGACTGTGCTATCGGGCCGTCAAATGTATGCAGTGCGCATTTACGTATTCTGAATAAACTTCTCTTAAGAAATTAAGATCTAAGTGGAATGGAACCGCAAGATTATTTTCAAGTGGGGAATAAAATACCACATCACAGTACTATATGCCGCTAACAAGGACTTAATTGCCGCTATTAAGTTTTCATACCACTTTTATACAGCCTCAATAGAATAACATTTTATTTCATTAAAATCCTTTAGAAGATAACAGATAAACTCGTAAGTATATTAATAAACGGTTCGCCTATATAGATAGCGCGTGGTTTTATTCATTTAAGAGGAGCTTATTCCGAATGAATAAATGCGCGTTGCATACAAACGAAGTGTGGTAATATTTTCAATACTAATCAATTAAAGTCAATGAAATTTTTCAGAAACAATCTAGAAACTTATTTCTATTTTTGTATGAAGATTTTCATTAAAGTATACAGTTTGAGTGCTAGGATTATTTAAGATGTGTATGGAAATCTTTCAGGCACTGTAACTTTAAAACTATACATTTTAACGAAAATCTGACTTCATACAAACATAGAGATTAGTTTCTAGATTTTTCTGAAAATTGAATGTTTCTGTGAATTGTTTTTTTGACTTTAATTAGTTAGTATTGAAAATATCACACGACTTCGTTTGTATGGAGCGTGCTCCGAATTATTTCGTAATATTCAAAATGAGGTTTATAGACAGTGCACCATCTATCGGATCTACTAGTCAAAAACAAAATATGTCGATTCTACAGAGTCAATATTATATCTCTAGTTCCAGTAATAGCAGTAGTACAGGGAAATCCCAAAGGGACTTGACTATTCTTAGAATCAGAAAAAATAGGAAAGGTTATTGAGCTGAAACCTTACCACCATGCATTATTGAAATATTGAACGACCGTCAATTACTTTTGTATTTATTACCTTCAATTATTGATCGGACACTTGATACGAAACGACAATTTCTTTAAAACCATACTGGAAGGGAACATAGAGGGGAAAAGAGGCAGAGGAAGACCCAGACTGAGTTATCTAGCCCAAGTGAAGGAAAAGGTTGATGTCGAGTCGTATCAAGAACTCAAGGCACTAGCGAAAAAGAGATAGGATTGGCGAATACTCCACCGACAAGAGCGTAGCTCTTAAATAAGATGATGATGTCAATTACTTAATTTTATAGCAGTTACCTACATTGCCAGAGTAACATTCCGTTGCAGAAACGCTCATTAAAGCTAATCCTCCATTAAATCTATTGCTAGCTTTTACTACGTCAATAAGACGAAGAAGTGACATGTGAGATTTAATGGAGGATGAATTTTAATGAGCGTTTCTGCAACTGTGTGTTAGTGTGAGTGAAAACTAACAACATTCAACACAACGTCGTTTGTAATTTCCAACGTCAACATAAACTATCTTTTTCTAAAAAATCAATCATTCTAACGTCCGTTTTTCTCAGATATTAAAGTAAAAGATAAAGTCTACAGTCTTTTTATAAATCTAAAAAACATGATAAACGGACAGACAGAATAATTCATTTCGTTAGTAGCAACAATATTTATAGCTTCATGCTTGAATTGCAAAATGAATTGAGAAACAATAATTACATCGATTCATGAATAAAGATAGATAGCTATTCAGAATCGAGTTATAATCGATCGATTATTATTTATACAATCATAAATACTGACTTATAAGGGGGATTGGCTGCCAGCAATTAATTTAATTTATTTTAATGACGTATTTTTATGAGCTATTGTGGGTAAAGTTAATTTTATTATATTGCTTAAAGTGGTTTGTGATATAAAACTTTGTTATTAAATTTTTATGTTAATACAGTTTCTCAAATGTATTAACTGAGTTGATACAATTCCTTTTATGGGTGAAAGTTGCCTTGGAGGCTAATTTTATGTTAATTGTTAAGGTAGATAAAAATTCTGGTTTTTCGATTACAATGTAGAGCATATTCAGTGCGCGGTAAATAAGAATTCTTAAATTATAATACAGTTCAAAATAGTATGACAAATAGTTGGGGAAATCTACGGATTTTTGTATGGAGTAGGTTGCATTAATTGCACTTTTGGTGAAAATTTGGATTATAGTAGATACACTCCTGAAAACATAAATTCTCAATAATCTCCGATTTTATATGTTATATTATTGAATAATTAAGACATTTACAAAACATAAAATTTAGGTATGAACAAAAAATGGAAAACTGGTGATTATGTACAGGATGGCTTTATTCTATACTATTTACTTATAACAATAATAATCCACGGTTAATATCGTTAATTTGAGTAGATATTTAATATTTAGTAAGTCTCCAAAAATTATAACCTCAAAACTAAATTATTTACTGTTTATTTTTACACATTAAATTTGCCTTTTAATAATTAACTGTCTCTATTGCTGGTATGCTGGTAGAAATATTTTTAGAAATAAGCTTGCCATTTGTACATTGATATCGATTTTAAGGTATTTCTCAGGTTCCTGAGCCTATATAACTACGAAATCTCGACATGTGTTATAAACTAACAGTAATATTAGTTCAAACACAATTTACTAAAGTGTCTTTAATGCAATCTCAAACCTTATTTTTCCTAGACTAAAATAAAACACATAGTTTTATTGGAGCTAAATAAATTAAGTAAATTTAAATGCTGCTTAGACGTTGATATTTAGATTTCAAGATTAAATGACATGTCTAAATGTGATAAGTGGCCAGCCTACTAGAAATTTACCTACTGTTTAATATTTACATGCTATATCGTTAATGACTGATTCTTCTTGGTTGGTCTCCAATTGTTCTTGGTTGGATGTTGTATCCATGCAAAAAATGCGGATTGTGCCATAATTAATAGGTTATTACTTAAATCAAATAAATCTAAAAAAAAAACATTTTTTTTTAATCTTATTGCATAGGGCGCACTGGTGATTTCCGTCACAGTCCTTATTCAGTTGTCACGTTTTCAAGTGCGCGCACTTCCATAAGGATCCATAGACCTGCACGTCTAGTATGATTTTTCTTCACGCGCGCGACGCGCCTTCTCTGCATAGAAAATAATCAGATCCTGCGCGTTTCAGAGAGCGAAAGCCGCGTTTGGCGCGACTTGTAGTATGGCAAAATACCGAGTCGCGCGCAAGTAGAGAAATCATGCTAGACGTGCTGTAGGCCTACCATGAGTTTTCACTGTACTTTACTACTGTGGCTCCGACTGGCGCTCCTAGTGATTACGTTGAGAACTAATTTCTGCCATACGAAATTGGCGACGTAACTGCAGTAGTAAAGAATAGTAAAAACTCATGGTAAACTGGTGACGGTGACTAAAGTCACGGTGACTAAAATCACCAATGCGCGCCCCCTCTTAGAATCCAGATAACAATATACATTAGTATAGATACGTAGATTAATATTTTGTTAAAAAAAATTATTGTAATGCATCAGAATAAAGTCATTTAATAACTTATACGATAATAAAGTTCAAAAGAAAAAAGATGTAACCTTAAAACACGCCAATTATAAACCAAGCCGTAAATTGATGTAAGTAGGTGGCGGAATATATTAAGAATGTTAACATCAATATATTTCTGCTTCATAACATATGATAAATATTTTTAATTCCTATATTAAATGTCATAATAAATTATGATTTGAGTCGTCGGTTCTACCCACGCTTTGCTCAAACGTTATTTTTTACGAGTTTTACGGAAACATGCATGTTTATTAGTGTTCTTTTTATCACTTTGACTTTGATTCGTACTTTTGTACGTGGATTTAATGAGTGCAATGTTTTGACTTTGAGAAAATGTTTCATCATTTGCCGTGTATCGCTATGTCAGTAAATCATTGTATTTTAATTTTTTTTTTAAATATTCTTGTTATGAAAATAATTTTCTCTGGGGTGAAAGCTATCTAGATTAACTTGGAAGACGCTGAGATATCTCGATCCATCCAGTAGGCCTACCATGAGTTTTCACAGTTCTTAACTACTGTAGTTATTTCGCCAATTTCGTATGGCAGAAATTAGTTCTCGACTTAATCACTAGGAGCTCTGTACGAAATTCAATACAAAATTGGTGACGTTACTACAGTAGTAAAGTATAGTAAAAACTCATGGTAGGCCTACTGGGACTTGTATTCTAAGAGATACGTTTCACATCTAAACCACCAAACCCTATTAATAAAATTTACTGTATGTTTGGATTTTTGGCCACACCGTGTTTTCCCGTGGATGTCGCACGAGTTTCTAAGGAAATTTTGTTTTTCTGCTTTATTTATGTGAGTAGAATGATGTCTAGATAGTTGCCTCCATTTCACAAGTCCTTTCATTATGAAACCTTCAAAAAGGCGAGACTTGCTAGAACTACACGATTCTAAGGGTTGTCTGACCACCCGAAAATGAAGTTAAAAGTTTACTTTGTAGTAAAGTTTTTTTTTTATTTTTACCTATTATGAGACGATGATTGAACGCCATAAAATTTGTAACTTGAGCTACTGTGATTTTATAAATATTAGAAACTAGCTATTCAAAAAATCCAGCATAAATATCTTATTTATGCAAATGCAACATCCTAACTTTGGCCATAAACTACAGTCATTTATCAAGTGTCGCATCTGCCATACAAAATGTTATTCAAAGCTCAAAACCAGACACCGAGAAGCGAAACATAAATTTAACAACCGTTTTCTAAAATTAATAACGCATAATTCTAATATAAAAACCTTAATGAGTGGCGAATAAAGCGATAAAGTGGAAATTTATTACCTGCACCGATAATAAAAATCTTAAATGCTAATATGTTATATGGAAATCAATTATTTTGTTTACGTCTCCTTCGTCAAATGTTTGTTTGGTGTTCCGTACGAATAAAGGACTATACGAAACCTAGATTTTAACTAAACCTTTCTCTCCTTCAGAAGAAGAGTCAACAACGACCGGTCCTACACTGCTCTCATCCAACGGGTTCCCACCTCCTTCACCAGGCCGTCGGTTCAGCCATGGATGTTTATAAATATGACGTTAAAAATATGACAAACTGAACAACTTTCACTAAGGGAGCAATACGGAAATAGCGAAATAAAAATCGGATTATCCATACTAAACTACAAATCTACTCGAGCTAAATGTATGGGACAACAGATTTTTTTTTCGCGATTTAGATGTTGGTCGCATAGTGAAAGTTGTTTAGGTTGATGGTCTAAACAACCCACTTAAAAGTTTTGAATGTTTATTTTTACTTTTGTAACACCTTGTATACAGGGTCCAACATAATATGCTGACACTTTTTTATGGGGATGATCAGACCGTCCAACTGAACAACTTTCTCTATGGCATCAACATAACAATCGCGAAAAAAAAAATCTGATCTTCCATATAAAATTTCAAACCTACTCGAGCCAAATGTATGGGACAGCTGATTTTTTTTCGCGATTTGATGTTGGACCCATAGACAAAGTTGTTCAGTTTGACGGTCTGATCATCCCCTTAAAAAAGTGTCAGCATATTAAGAAGGACCCTGTATAAGTACTCCTTTCTTTAAACTACCGACTTATGCATATTTTTACTTACTTACTTTATACATATTTGAAACTGCCTCAGTGGTCTAACTAATGGTTAAGAGCATTGGGCTCTTGACACTGAGGTCGTGGGTTCGATTCCCACGGGGGAAACCTAGTGATATGTCACTTTGTGCGTTTTTTCCCAGTTGGCTAGGATATTGCAGGCTAAATCACCTGATTCCCTGAAAAGCAAGACGATTCCGTGCTTCGGATGGCACGTTAAGCCGTTGATCCCGGCTACTATCTCGGGTAGTAGAGTAGTCGTTACATAAAAACCACGTCAAAGACCGTAAGGCGGTCTGAAAAAACTCTGACCAGGGCTTGCTCCCAACGCGATAATAAGATACATATTTGAGTCGAGCAAGTACTGCAGTTTTGTATGAAACAGCAGATTTTTTTTCTCGACGTTGGCTCCATAGTGAAAGTTGTTTAGTTCGATGCTTGTTGACTTTCGCAGTAACGTAGGGAACCTGGGCCCTATTTAATAAACATTACAATTCTAATTTACTATGACAATTTAGGGTACATTGCTGGTTCCTAATAACGCTAAACATGCAGCAGTTAATGTGTCACTAACATTCTCAGCAATGTATCCTGAATTGTAATTGTATTGTTTATTAAAGAGGGTCCTGGTCTAAACCACCCTGTTAAATATTACTAGTATGTTTTTTTACACCTACACATACAGGATAAATAATTTGAGTAGGTATATTCTTAATTGTTTCTTATTAACGACAATAATCATTAATTTCATTTCAACTTCTCTTTTTACTTTACTGAGCCAGGAAGGTAACGTTTTTGAAATATTAATTATTTGAAAAAAACAACCTGATTCTAGAATTAATTAACTTATAATCTGCACTTATCATAATATAGATTAATGTAATGTTTTGTGATAAACAATTGGTACGCACTACTTCCTTAGTACTTTTCATTTGTTTTATAATTATATAGTTCAAACAGTAAACAGCTATTAGTAAGCTATTAACATGCCTGGTTGTTACGTCGGAAACCTTTATGTGAGCGCAATAAGCATAAAAGTCTTATGTTTGCGCATAATACCCGTTTTTCGATAGAAGATACAGAGTGCTGTTATTAAACCGTACTTAAAGCTTTTTAAGCTGATATGCTGGTATGCTAAGTACATCATCATCATTGTTGCAGTCAAAGATGGACGAGTGGAAATGTAGACTAAGCAGCAGGAGAGTGGTTGAGAGAAACAGCAGGATTCTTCTTAATAAAGTTTATGGTTTGGTTATTCGGACGACCATAGCATAGCTCGGTTGGTTAGGAGAGGGTGAAGAGAGAGAGCGAAAGATGACATTGACAGATCAGTGTTAACATAAAAAAATTATTGTTGAATGACCAAGAATCATCATAACCATTATCGGCCACATCGAGTGTTTGTAGCTGAAAGCGGTGTTTGTGTGCTCTAAGGTGGCTGACGTTACAGATATTTGCAGAAAATTCATGCACGTCAGCATTCTTCCGACTAGATTGTAATGGATGGCCGCAGATGAACGGGTCTTCAGATCATCCCGTTTTGCATCGAGGTCCAATCATCCTGTTTAAATTCTGTTCACAGTCCTGCGATAAGGCCGATCTTAAGCCAGTGTCTCCCACCTCGTATGTACGTATAAACATTGTCATCCTCTCATTACTTTGCTTACCTTTACTATTTTAGGCAAACTCTGCCTACGCTTGTTGGCGTAGTGGAGTTTCTTTATTGGAAACGATCATCGAAGTTAAGCAACGTCAAGTCCGGTAGTATTTCTTGAGCGTCTCCATTCTTTGGACGTTAAATAGTTGGTTCCAGATTATTCACTCAGATGGCGGTCGGTAACTATTCGTTAAGTTCTGACAGCAAGTTGACCAACAAGCTGTCGTCACCAATCCGCACTGCTTTGGAGTACGATTCGAGAGACCACCTGCATTTGCCCAGTAGGATCCTATAGTCTAGAATTTCCTTACACTATCTGTGTGCCCAAACTTTGTCCATATACCGTCCAGGTAGAGAGTCCATCACTATTTTTACTCGAGACAGGACACAAAATGCGCCTCAAAATTGATGTTGGTTTTTCTATAAATGTTATTTTCTTTTAACGAGCATCCTGTGTAAAAACGGCACTCTCAGTCTAAAAGGATTCAAAGAGTCTTTTACGATTTCGTAATAGAACTCATTTGGTACCTATTACGATTTTAGTAATCGTATTTTAGTTGTTTTAATCTCGTTTAAAGCGGTCTCAGTAATTTGGTAGCAAATACATGTTTCAGTTTTAATGCATTTTGAATATATTCAAGGATTTACCGTATAATTTTACTGTATTTTTAGTGCATTCTGAAATATTCTTCTAAATGTGAATCCGGGTTTAATTTGAAGATTCGATAAGATATAGATTTATTGTATTTAAGAGGTATCCCAAAGCTAACTTCCTTGACCCTTTCAGAGCCGCCTCACCTCTACTAAACCTCATCCTTTTAGTAGGTATACCAATTTTTGACTGGTTTTTCCTTCGTTATGTCATTGTGGTGTCTTCTAATCCAAGGAAATCAAATTCGAAAATCATAAGAATTAGCACCAAATTTTGAATTTATCTAATTGAATAATTAAATATAGGTCTTAAAAAAATCTTATTATTGTCTACACAATGGTTTGTGTCGCAAGTAAAATTGACTTCAACTTATAAAGTAGATGCACGTAAATACAGATATTTTCCAATAATTAGGTTTTCCTTTGAACACAGGTTTCATACGTATTTTATAGAAAAATAAGAAATATTCTTCATTGCAAATAAAGCCCAGATGTTGAAGATCATTACCATATTTCTCATTAATTTGTATGTCTTTCAAATAACTAGACTAGACAAGAAACCTTAAAGGAAGCCCATAAACACATAAACAGCGAAGGAAGTCAATTTCTATAATTTCTACAATTTCCATTACCGTATAAAGACATCAAAACTTTCAAAGCTATTAAAGAAAAACATGGTAACTTGTTATTTAATGGTATCTAAAACTCGTCCAATAAACAGTGTACAAGTGATCAAGTGGATGTATTGGCGACATGTGATCGGCATCCGAATGATTCGAGGCGCGCTCGCGCTGCCGCGGCTGTGCGCTTGCGCCTGAACCGACATAACGTTCTTTTTAAGGCGTTACTGTTATTGGTTGACTTTTGCTGCCCGTTGTAATGTGGTAACTTGCTATTTTTGAAAATTAAGGATTTTTCAGTTAAATGTTTTCTTTAATAAAATACATGAAGGATATTGTTAATACGATAACGAATTACTGTCCTAGTTGATTTCATTCAATTATTTATAAAGGCGTTCGGCATGCAGGATATGTTTAACTAAATGAGTGTGTGCGTTAAAAACGAACTCATTTACCACATAAACTTTTTAAATGTTGAGTGCTATATTTTAGTTTTATTTTACCACGCTGTACTTGTTATTCGCGAGAAGAAGCTTATGCCACATGAGTAAATACCCCTCAGAAAGAGCGCATAAAATAATAATGTGTGTGACGCGCTAGCCCATATTGTCCACTGGCCGAGCCGGTTTTTCCACGAGCAGCGTGTAGGTGAACTCGTCGGTGAAAGTTCACGCACACACCGCCGTGCCTTGTAGAAGTGTACTTATCACAACGCAATTGTATGAAATTTTGTTTGTGCTGTATTTTCCACTGAGATTTTACAATGAGACAAGAGATGATGGCAGTAGTTTTCCTTAAATGTATTTAATAAACTGTTATTAACATTCTACAAAGTATGTATGTATGAAACGTGCTAATCAAAGGTGTCTTGTTTTCTATTTATATGCCAATTATGTCAGATAGACACGTGCGTGACTACTAGTTCGTGCGTAAGAGTGATAATTAATAATTATTGTCAATTTGTCATCGTGTCAATTTTCCCTGTCTTTACAAATGGAATACTTTTTCAATCATTTCTTTCGTTGTCAATCATGTTAGAGTAACGAAACACAGTAGATTCTTAATTAGTTTTTTTTACTGTAGCTAACCTGTAGCACAGTATAAGAAAGAGTATCACATTCCCGTTTCCTCATATATTTATTTATGTAATTTATTTTTAATTATCAAAAACTTTTCTGTATTTGGAGAAATCCATATTAAGGCTACCTATAATTATTTTGGAAGTCCAGTTCTTATATTAAATAATTGTTGAAAAATGCTTTAATCTTTGTAAATTCTTTCAATTAAATGTTAAGTTTACACGAGATGATAGGGTTGAATATGGTTAATGCCAGATTAAATAACACGACGTTTTATAAAAATATTATTGTGTCGTCTGTTGACGGATCTGTAACTTCGAACGGTTTATATTTAGGTATAAACATAAAACGATCTATTAGTTTATTCCGAAAATTTTCGAAAACTTTTAAGTTACAAGGTTTTACATCAAACCTAAAATTATTAAGTTGCGTGTACACAAACGATAGCATTTACTTTTCTGGCGTTACTCTGATGTTTTTGCCTCAATTAAGCATACCTCGATACATGTTCAAATGGTTGTAGTTTCTCTAATAAGGTTTTCATAGAATTTTTATGGTTACCAGGTATGGGGGTACTATTAAAATGTAGGAGACATTCTCTGAGTGTTGGAATATCGTGATAGTATTTTTATTGGTGCAAAAAATTCGAATATTTTATCGTTATGGCTTCGAATAACACAATCATGTTGATAGGGCAATAGCATGATATAATTAACATTATGTATTTCTAGGTACCTACTCGTATACATTTTTTTCTCATTTTATATTTCTTGAAGTTGCATGTATTAATTCTGTTCGGTATATTGAAGTAGGTACGTCAATTTATAAATTTTTACGTATTTACTTGTTTAAAAACTAATAGTTGATTATACAACGTGTTAATGAATTAACGCAAAACTAGAAAGTAGTTTGTTTAGAATCGAGAGCAGAATCGAATTATCGTGTTTTCAACATAGGTAACTTTTGTCAAAATATTAAATAATTTTTTTGTAAACTTGAAAATTTTCTGAACTCCATCTCAACCCACCGCACGGGCACACTCACCCTACTTACAACCAAAACAAGATTCCTAAAATGTATACATGAGCACGCTAGCGCTTTCATTCATTGCTGAAATGATATCAAATAATTTTTGCCTCAAAACTTAAAATGCGGAAAACTTTAAATTTTAACCATCAAAATAATGAAATTATTGTTTTAATATAATTACTTAGTTATAAATCAGTTGGCGTGCATGAGGTTTTGCGCTTATTCATAAACACGTTGTATTTACGTACACAAACTCATGATTGCTATCGATCGGTGTGGTTGGAGAACTCTTTTTAAGCGTGGAGTCGTAGAAAAAGGTGCGCATATTGAACGAATTGATGAAATATAAATCAATGTAAACTAAAGTGGTTGACATAGTATATGAAGTGGCAATGGGCTGGTCATATCTGCCAAAGTACTGACAGCCGATGGGGTTTTAGATTGAAGACTGCGAACTGGTAGGCGTAGTGTGGGACGCCCTGCTTGCCGCTGGACAGACGACCTAAACAAAGTGGCGGGGAGCGACTGGATGAGGAAGACCGAAGACAGAGTTTTGTAGCGCGCCTTGAGACAGGCATATGTTCTGCAGTGGACGATGATAGGCTGATGATATTTAATAGACTATGTATTATTGTATACATAACTTTAGCTTAAGAATTTATATTGTAATAGTTATTAAGTCGTGTTATGTTGTAGAGTTTCTGGCCGCATCTTCTCTACAGCGACAACACGTTCCGACGCGGTGGTAGCTTTAAAAAAGATTTGACTTTTGATAAGTGTGCTGCAAGCTCCTATTTTGAATAAATTATATTGACTTTGACTTTGATGATAATGACGAAATCAAGATAAGTTCATAAGTGTTTCAAGAAACAAAGTGTAATTCATACAGTAATTTTAATTAAATAATAACTTCAATCTGTAGTATCTCTACATGTTCCGGTTGTTGTTTAACTACCTTAAAGGTATAGGCACACATACCTGCCTACACAATTGTGTTAATAGCATTGTTATACTGGACGTGTCCAATTTGGTTTGTTATTCATATTATCTATCAGAAATTCTCCTTCAGCGTATGTATGTTTCTTCTCGATGTTTTCCTTCACCATTTGAGAGCATTCAGTATTAGTTACATAAGTTGGAAAAACTGATTGGTAAATGGCATGTCGTCAGTTCTGATTTAAACACCAACCCGCATAATTGAATATCGATACCTCTCCGAAACGCTCAGAAACGCTTTCGCGTTCGTTATAAATTTAATTAGGTACATTTTACAATTAAATACGAAACATAATACAAATAGCCTTCCCTTTGGCCAGTTTTTTCCCCGTTCAAAGCTAAGACCGGCTTCAGATTGTCAATTCAACCCACGACAGGCCACATAATAAATCTGACCATAAATAAACACATAGATCACCTGTGCTAATTGACATTTACAATCAACTTCAATGCGGAATCGATAAATATCGACACAGGCGTGTTTCGTTTGACAGATCGAGGTGAGCGGAACAACTGTTGCTTTTGTGGCGCAAGTTATAAGAGATTTACTAGAACCTAAGAATATTTAGGCACTGGTATTTATTCTGAGCTATATGAATGAATGAATAAGCCCTTTATTCAGACAATTTACATTTTTGACTTAAAAATAATGTACAGAATAATTTATTAATCCTGAGCAGTAACCTCGTAATAAAGAGTTCCTTCATCGGTTTGATATCCCTGCAATGTAGCAGTACCAGTAGCAGTGCAGATATTTTGTGGTTTGACATACTTAATTAGTATTGTAACGAGCTATTTCAATAGTTGTTTTAAGTAAAATTCTCATGATATCCTCAATGTTATTTTATACTATACTTCTGCACTGTTTGTAATTCAGAATAAAGTAGAGATACACTACGATAACATGATCTGCTGTCATACTGATAACTATGATCAAATTAGTGAAGTTATTATTTTTACACCAATTACAACCTTTTGGATGCGCAGTTCATGTTATGTAGTTTATCTATAAAGACTTAGTTATTGAAACTTGATTGAATTTGTTGTTTTTTTACTGCAATTTTGACGGCTCGGTAGCTCAGTCCGTAGTGAACCTGCCTGCTGTGCCGAGGGTCGCGGGTTCGAATCCCGTAAGGGACAAATATTTGTATGATGAATATGAATATTGGTACCCGAGTCATGGATGTTTTTATCTATATGTGTATTCTATATCGTTGTCTAGTCATCATAATACAAGTCCAGGCTCGATTCTGGTACTTTAAATGTGACTAGATAATATGTGTGACAATGTCCAAGATATTTATTTATTTGTAATTGCAACTGAAAAAGAGATACTCACAATCACCTGTATTAGCAACGTTAAGTTTCATTGGTACGAAACTGGAAACTGGAGTGACTAAGTTTTACGGTGGCTTACATTATTACATTATGAAAGACTATACAATTTGACTGTCTACGGGGTTTTAAAATGTATAAAAACGCTTCCGCTGCGACTTTCCACTTACACCAAAGCCAAAGCTTTTGACATCAAACTGACATCAGTAAATATTCATAATTCATTTGCAATTAAACGCCACAAAATATTGGTCAGAGCTAAAACGTGTGCAAATTAACTTGTGTAATTACCACCATCCTGTTTAAACGGAATATGTTAATTTTGTGTCAGTACAGTATGTGTCAAACAGACCTGGCTAAAAAGGGGGCATTACAAAACATAATGATAGTTCTTTTAAAAAGTACAATATTATTATACATTTTTATTCTTTTACGATTTGTAACACCACTGGCTTTTCGGTGAAGGAAAACATCGTGAGGAAACCTGCATGCTTCAATTTCGAGGCATGTATTGTACCCACTGTCCATTATAAGTGGCGACGGGCCCACCCTCCGTCACACTGGACAGAGTTTCGGTACTACTGGTGAAACGTGGATGTTCTGAGGTTTCAGAATATCTCTGACTACCCCCTCGGGGAATATAGTCGTGAGCATATGCTATGCTTTATTCTTCATCTGTATTCAAATGTATGTTCTGTTTTGGTGTGCAATAAAGTATAATTGAATTTGAATTTGAATTTATAATACAGGGTGTTAGGGACAGCCCTCCGCAAACTGAAATGGTGAACTCAGACCATCAAATTGAACAACTTTCACTATGAAGCCTACCTCGGGATACGCGAAAAAAAATCAGCTGTCCCACACATTTGATTCGGGTAGGTACAGCAGTTTTGTATGATACAGCTGTTTTTTTTTTCGCGTTCCCTGAGGTAGGCTACTAAATCGGTTGGTCGGTTTGATGGTCTGTGGGATGTTCCTTACACCCTATTTAAACACGTACGACCAAAATTTCCTTTTGAAGTTAGGACCTTTGCTAGAACTATCAGCGACCTTGTAAGGTTGTATTTAGGTCTAGAATTTTTACGGTGTAGGATGGTTGGAGTGACAAGTGGCATAAGAATGTATGATATATTATAGTATAAACTTTTAGTCAATGCGGAAAGTTTAACCGTCCATTACACTCGTCAAACTGAAGCTGTTCTAAACGTTTGAGTAGAGTAGGTAGAGGTACTTACTGCAGTTTTTTATAGAAAGGCAGATTTTTTTTCTAAAAGTGTTATAGGATCTCAGAGAACACGAATAATGGTGAGGGATACGGTCCTTATGCGGATTGGTGAAGGCAATTTAGTAGTCATCTTGCATAATATGTCTAACCTGAGCTTAACGATTAGTTATTGACACCGCTACCAAACGGAACTATCCAGGATGCGACTCTAGATTAAATTCCACTTGAACCGTCACCCATCAAAAGACTGACCGGACCTAACGTTGCTTAACCACGGTGATTGTTTCCAGTAACGAAGCTCCACTACTGCATTTTACCCCCTTTGGATTTTGTTTTGAAAAATTATTACACTGCAGCCCCGGGACTTTTTAATTACCAAAAATATTACCGATTGCCGTTTAGATATTGTTGTAAAGTACGAAATTACTAATATACAACGTGTTAATGAATTAACGCAAAACTAGAAAGTTGTTTGTTCAGAATCGAGAGCAGAATCGAATTATCATGTTTTTAACAAGGGATTTTTTTTTCAAAATATTAAATCATTTGTTTGTAAAATTAAAAATTTACTGAACTCGATCTCAACCCACCGCTCGGGCACTCTCATCCTACTTACTATCAAAACAATATTCTTAAAATGTATACATGAGCACGTTATCGCTTTCATTTATTGCTGAAATGATAACAAATAATTTTTGATTGAAAACTTAAAATGTGAATAACTTTAAATTTTAACTATCAAAATAATGAAATTAATGTTTCAATCTAATTATTTTGTTATTAATCAGTTGGGGTGTATGAGGTTTTGCGCTTATTCATTAACACGTTGTATAAATTATTAATATAAATTTACTGAATTTTTTAAATTTCGAGGTTATTGTTTTTTTCTATACTGTCATGTTCTTCACCTTAGTTCAATACCCATACGTAATAGTAAGACCGTCTTAAGTTGCCATACAGCTATAAGACCAGATAAAAAATGACAATTTTGATTGATATTATAGCTTTGTATGGCAACTTAAGACAATACGTAATACTATGGGTATTGAACTTAGGCGAAGAACATAACAGTGTAGAAAAAAAACAGTAACCTCGAATTGAAAATTTTTTTTTTCTTACGGCTGTTTATGTTCCGTAAAAACCTGTACTTAGGTTTTTATAGTAGTAATGTCGTACCTTACAACAATATCAAAACAGCAATCGAGTAATCTTTTTCGTAATTAAAAAGTCCCGGCGCTACAGTACTATTAAGAGAAGTTTATTCTGAAGGCTCCCGAGCGCGCTGTATACAAACGAACTTCCGTCCTATTTTCAATATTAAGCAATTAAAGTCATGGATTTTTTTAACCACGATCTAGAAACCAATATTATGTGCTTTACATTTTTCAGATGTTAAAATATAAAGTTTAAATGCTAGGACTAATTTAAGATTTGTATGGAAATCTTTGAGCCACAATAACTTTGAAACTATTATTATATTTTAACGGAAATCGGACAAATGTAAATCACAGATATTGGTTTCTAGATGTTGTTAAAACCTTTTTTTTACTTAATTTCTTAATGTTCAAACTAGGACGGAACTTCGTATTGTATGAAGCGCATAAGCATAAGTATATGCTCACGACTATATTCCCCGAGGGGGTAGTCAGAGATATTCTGAAACCTCAGAACATCCACGAAACTCTGTCCAGTGTGACGGGGGGTGAGCCCGTCGTCACATAATGGACAGTGGGTACAATACATGCCTCGAAATTGAAGCATGCAGGTTTCCTCACGATGTTTTCCTTCACCGAAAAGCCAGTGGTGAAAAATCGTACATAAATTCTGAAAAACTCATTGGTACGAGTCGGTCTGGACGGGGATCGAACCATCGCCTCCTGCACGGCAGGCAAGGTTACTCGCCACTGTACCACCACGGCTTATATGAAGTGCCGTATGAATAATATCTTAATCCTCATAATAACGACTAATTCACCAACATCCTGCGCTGTAGGTATACAGACGCGTGATTCGTCACGCCACTATGTAATCTCTATGAGCCCGGCTCGATGACGGCCGGTAAATCTGCGCAGACGTGTGTTTTGACAGCTTAATGCCGGATCTAGGCGTTTCCACAGATTAACTGATATTTTAGCTTTAAGATGTTTTTGTAGTTTTTTTGTTTTTGATGTGCGGGATTATTTTTGTTTGGTAAATGTTGCTTTACGATATACCAACGTGTTTGAGTGTGAAATTTGCATTTATTTCTAAAATTCTGTGCGGATTACGTGGAAACTTTTACACCCATTATTGCCCATAGGGTTTGATTTTCGAAAAATACTTTTTGATAGCACCCCTACACATTCTCTATAGAATAGAATATAATTCATCATCATCATCAGCCTTCTTACGTCCTACTGCAGCGCACAGGCCTACTCTCAAGGAGGGTGCATGGGCGTTAGTCCACCACGCGTACCAATCCGCATTGAAGGACTGGTAGACTTCACATACGCATTGGAATTTCTTCTTCATCGTATATAATGTTAACTATACCAAAATTTATATGAAACACCATTTTCACCATTTTATAGTTGGTGTCATAGTAATAGTTATTTATTTTTATGGTCTGATCATAACGCTTTTAAGTTTACCTTAAATTCCAAATTTCATGTTTCAATCTTCATCGGTCTAGGCTAATTTACAAAAATCTGTTATTTGAAGTCAGGGATACCTAAAAACCATATCGTAACCTTTTTTTTTTGTGAATGATTCTTCAATCTGTAGACATCCTTGTTGCAGTTTTATAATACTGTAAAAGCTTATTGTGTCGCAGTTATCCACATAATACACAATATCAGTAGCGAGATCAAATAGACCACTATCTCAACTCTATAGACCTGTATAATATATTTACATACAATGTCCACTCTATAGTTGTCAGTTAATACCACAGGAAACAGCCTTAAGGCGATTAGATCTGCTAACAAATGAGATACAGTATAGTTAGTTATAGCTGTCAATTTGTTCTATCGTAGTGGGTGATATTAAGCTAGTTATATGTTGTATTTATTATTTATATTTAAGACATAAAGCTAGTTTGAATAAGAATCAATTGTCTCTACCTATCCCAAATGGTCATAGGCATTCAAATATGTGCATTTTTGGTAAATTCGACACTACTATTTCGTTGTAATATCCTAAGTTTAACAATACATTTCATTTTGATGAGTATTTACATTGAAAGAGAAGTGTATCTGATAGTGTCTGGTCCAGTTCTATCCAATATCAAACTGTACAAAAGCATGTATAGTTATTCCTTACAGTCGAACACAGATTGCCATAAAAGAGCTAGATTAGACATAAAACGGTTAGGTCTGTTAAAAAAATGACACACTTTTTAAGAAAATTGAAACAAAATTCCTTAACGTAAAGAAATAGCGTAGTCATCCAGCTGGAGGCCTGGTGACCAATTGTTTCAAGATGGCATCTGTTTACTATTGACATCTCGCTTATTCTAATGGATGATTATCATAAGTGTGAATGCATGTTAAGTAGCGTTTTTATGTCTTGCTTTATATTAATTATCTACCCTAATACTATATCTTTGGTCTGGTCACATTTTCTCAACTGCAGCGCAATCATTTTGCAAAACATACAATTAAAAGTGCAAAAAGGTAACATAATGCGTAGATACTACTAATTCTGTATAGTTCTTCACATCATTCCACCCTGGAACCTTGAAGTGAGAGTTGACAAGATATGTTATGAATCTAGAGTAAGCAAAACAATTGTACCCTTACTACCACTCCGGCAAAAAGGCACAAGTGAAGCAATTAAAAACTTAAATGTTTCATAATTTTATTTAAAAATTATAATTTAAAATTCAAAACTGCAATAACAACTTACTTGTTTAAATAACATCCGTGTTTCAAAAGGATTAGTCACGGTGTTGTAAATGCTACTGCGTTTATAAAAATGTGCTAATTTTATTACTTTTAACGGTTTAATTCAACTCCGTTTCCGTGAAACTTCATTTAAGTATTTAAAAAGGTACTATCAGCAGAAAAATGAACTTTACAAACATCTATGTACACATGATGACTCTTCAAGCTATACAAAACCAAAATAAGCTGGCCGCGCGTAAGTCGAGTGACATATAAAGTTGCGCGGCCTGTTTATGTTGGTTTTCATGCACAATCCCTATTATTTTATTAACTAAACGACCGTAAAAACTAAAAATAAAAACCTTTTGATATTAGAACTGACAAAAAAATATGTATATTTGTGAAGTTATTTCACGACTTATAGTATACTAAGTATTAGCAACATTAAAAGTATTAAAAACATCTGTTAACCAACATTTTAAAACCAATAAAAAACTTACAGTAAACTTGAAAGTGTTAATAAATTATTTGGCATTAATATTCAAGAGCATAAAAGTTACGCCTCCATAAATTAGTTTCATAATAAATTTATAGGTGCTGTCGCAAAAATATGTTTGGTTTTTAATTAGCGATCGATTTCGCAAATAATTTATGTAAACAGCGCTGAGGGTTAATATTTATGATCATAGAAGTGTTTTGGAAGTTATTTTTTTAAAATGTTCATTATAGATTAGTTATTATAGGTACATTAAACTGGCGGGCACCCGGCCCAGAAGGTTTGAACGCTGTCATATTCTGGGCGTAAATTGAATATCTGAGGGGCTAGGGGTCGTGAGAGATTACCGAGAAAGTATCTGAAAAGTTTCAGATAGGAATTTCTTACTACGAAAATTTTCAAAACAAATAACTGATGGTGGCATGAAAATCACTGGCGCTGGACATCAGGTTTTTGTTTTCAAAATTTTCGTAATATGAAATTTATCTGAAAAAGCCCTGTGCACGGGGCACTGTATCCTATCTGAAAGTTCTCAGATACATTTTTGGTAATCTCTCATGACCCTCTAGCCCCACAGCTATTCAATTTACGCCTTTAATATGACAACGTTCAAACCTTCTGGGCACCCGGTCCATGGTAGAGCAGATGTACTACAAAATTTTTATAATAGTAATGTAATGATTGAATCGCTCCGTCGCTGTATATGATATTCTCAAAACATCATAATAGCAAGACATTAATTTCGCAAATCGGCCTTTTGTATTTGATTTAAAAATACAGGATCCAACTTAATATGCTGACGGTTTTTTAAGAAGATGATCGTACCATCAAACAGAACATCTTTCTATAAGTGACCATCATCAAAATCACGAAATAAATCACACTGTCCTTGAAATAAATACATTTCAGTCAAAAAGGATCGGAGTTTTGTATCGAACAGCTGATTTCTTTTTCGCTATTTTACGTTGCTTCCTAGAGAAAGTTGCTCAGTTTAATGGTCTGATCATCCCCTAAAAATGCATTGCTGCCAGATTTGACTGTCCCATACAATCCACTGGGTGAAGCTGGGGATTGGCACAGTCAAATAAACTATAATAATAAATACATAATATATTATTGCTTAAGATACCTAATTAACACACTAACTCATATTTTAAGTAAACATTGTTACTAATCAACCTATTACAAAATTATGGATTTTTGTCTGAAATAAGAAGGTGTAAAGGATCCTAAATTCTTCTTATCGTGTGGGCAGCAAGTCCTGGTGTCAGAGTTTTTGAAGACCACCTTACGGCCTCTGACGTGGTTTTTATGTACCGACTACTATCATAAGAGATAGTAGCCGGGACCAACGGCTTAACGTGCCATCCGAAGCACGGAATCATATTTTTCGGACAATCAGGTGAATCAGCCTGCAATGTCCTAACCAACTGGTGAAAAATGCACAAAGTGACATATCATAGACCTCCGTGTTAAGAGCCCAATGCTCTTAACCATTAGACCACTGAGGCAGTCCCTGATATATTACTGATTTCAATCAGTAATATATCCATGGTTGGTGGATGGTGGTTGCTTTTAAATGAAAACAATTTTATCGTCATTTACTGTGTCAACGTCGGTATTTACTAGAAAAGTTTCCCCCAAAGAAGAAAAAGGAGGGTAAAACTTATGAGTTTCACTCAGGCGATCGCTAGCTGCAAGATAAATCTCTGACCCCATACCATAAATCTCAAGAAACACGACCAAAGCCGCGGGACAGCGAAGTGCAAAATATATTGGTATTAATTAAAATACACTGGAGGCCACTATAACTTACAATTCAAAACAAATAATTAATGTGATAGTTGTAAAAACTTTGTACAGTCGGTTTCAAAAGTACAAAAGGCTTATCCTCACTTGAAGCTTCTTAGTAAGTGCATGTGGTATTTACAATGTGTAAAATGAACACCTTGCTTTTGGGAAAGGTCTATGTTGAGCTGGGACCTATTTGCTTGCTATAGCATATCATAAATTACATGTTGTTCTATTGGTGTTGCGTTATATTTTAGGTTTGTATATTATATTATATTGTTACTTATGCAAATAAATAATTTATCTATAAGCCTACTATTATAACAACTTTTTTAAAGCAATTAATACAATCAAATAAATAAAACTGTATCAGCTATGTTTTACCGGTTCACTATGGAACTCACAAGAGACGAGACAGATGAAAAGAGGATTTGAATATTCAGTACTCGCTGTTTAAATCCATAATGTCTGTTTTTATCTATTTTTTATTTAAGTAGGTAGTCAGTATAATTCAACATAAAATTCATAATTTATTAACACTTACATTCATACTTAAACTGATCTGTTTTGTTTCCAATACATTTTATAAATGCTTATTATTAACCATCTGGAATTATCATTCATAATGCATCATTAGAGTCAATCACAATTATTCTAGAAAAGGCAAGCAAAAAATGAGTCTGCAGATTCTATACGTTCTTTATGCTACAATCTAAAAGGCACCATAATTTACAATTCAAACAAAACAAATGATAGACATAAAAACGTCGTACGTAGCACATAAATTGTGTTACACTTGCGTGCATTCAAACTCGTGTAAACATGTTACGATGCGCAATTAATTGCATAGCAGTGTATCGCACGCACCTTCAATCAACAAGTGATTTGTGTTAAATGGTGTATCAATAAAATGGCGCACTGTGTAATTTGTGATCATCTGTTTAGTTTGAAGTTAAATTGTTTCTGATTGTTTACTTACTCACTATTGACTTCAACCTGCTTCGGTGACGCAGGAGCACTCACTCAACATACATGTGCTAGCCTCTTCCTGTCAGTGCGAGTCCGTTTGTATGAAGTGTCCATGTTGTGGTACAGTCATGAGCATAAGCTATAAAGCATTATTTCATTACAAATACGTTCACGCTAAAAATAGCCTCGAATAAATTATTAACTTTATACAGCCGCTAATTCTTCCATCAATCATTCATTTTACATTACTTTGATAACAATAATAGCCTTTATTACTACGTCTGTCTCACCACGATAATATATCTACATTGCCTTTAATTATATGACTTTATTCATTGACTTTACTTATAAACGCCGTAACTGGATATAACTTTTCAGTCTATTTGTAACCGTATTTGTAATTGGCTAGGAATGGTAATTGAGTAAAAGGATAGTGGAGTTTTGGATAATGTTGTAGTTAGTGCATTTTTATTGCATTTTGACATGCGATGCTTTGACAACGACAGTCATTAACTCAAATTTGACTTGTTAACATAGATCTAAAAAAAATAGATGGAGAAATCTCACGTTACAGGGTGTTTCTCCTGGGCGTTTGAACGCCGTCATTGTCCTCTCTTACTACGGGGTTTTCAACTTGTTTATAAGAAAAAAAAAGACACTGGGTTTCATAGCAAATGAAAGAAAGTGAAAGGGAAAGTAGCCCTGCTACTGCAGCGCCTGCGTACCAGTGACAACAACATCCTGAAATGCATTGCTGCCAGATTTGACTGTCCCATACAAAAACAATGGGTGGAGCTGGTGATCCGAAATTTTTGTTATTTTTTTATTTTTATTTTTTTATTCTCTTTTTTGTTGTTGTTTAGATTAAGTTTTGGCAGTGCAGTGTCATCACAAGGCGTAGACTGAAAAACAGCAGTATTGCTGAGGCTCATGCCTATTCATCTTAGCATGTTATTTAGTATTTAAGATCACTTTTGTATCTGTACCTATTTACTTGCTGATGAATAAATTTCTTATTATTATTATTATTATTATTATTGTGATAGTCAAATAAACCATAATATATATAGAGTCCTTCCTTTTTTTTGCGATTTCGATGTGGGTACCATAGAGAAAGTTGTTCAGTTCGACGGTCTGATCATCCCCTTGAAAAGTGTCAGCATATTAAGAAGGACCCTGTATACAGGATGTAAGAAAACACCCTAGTATAAAATCAATCATACAATGGTTAGGAGCCATGAGAAACAAAAAAAATATATATCATAATGGTTTATTCAAAATATGGAATAGCACATATACAACGTGTTAATGAATTAACGCAAAACTTGAATGTAGTTTGTTTAGAATCAAAAGCAGAACAGAATTATCATGGTTTCAACATAGGTAATTTTTTTCAAATTATTAAATAATTGGTTTGTAAAATTTTAAATTTACTGAACTCGATCTTAACCCACCGCTCGGGCACACTCACCCTACTTACTACCAAAACAAGATTCTTAAAATGTATCCATGAGCATGTTAGCTCTTTTATTCATTGCTGAAATGATAACAAATCATTTTTGCCTCAAAACTTAAAATGCGAATAACTTTAAATTTTAACTATCAAAATAATGAAATTATTGTTTCAATCGAATTATTTTGTTATAAAGCAGCTGGGGTGTATGAGGTTTTGCGCTTATTCATTAACACGTTGTATAATTTTCTGACGTCCTGTTTTTGAATCTACCACCGCCGCGGAAGGTGTTCCGTTGTAGAGAAGATGCGGCCAGAAACTCTACAACACACTTCTTTTAAACAAAACAAAATATACAAAGTACAATTACAAAAATCCAATATTAAATTACATAGTGTAACATTGTCAAGACCAAACATTTTGGTCATTCAAACAATCATCAAGTCTATAGCAACAGGACTGGTTTAACATGGGACTTAAACTAAATCCTGAATGGCAATCAGAAAAACGCTTAGTTTATGAGAATGACTAATTTTCAATCACCTACGTCACGTGTATCACAATGTATCAAACCCGTGTCTAGTCTTAAACTAAAAAAAAGCTAACTGATCAATTAAAAGTAAAACAACTTATCATTCAAGAAAAAAAAACATCACGAATCCATTATACGTGGGGCATTAACAAACAAATGTTCACACTTAACCTTTCTTTCGGTCTGATATACATCTTTCGACGAAGGCTCATTATTATACAAAAACCTACTTCCTTTTTCATCCAACCACACTTCTATCACAATCGCATAAAGTTTAAATTGTCCTACCTTAACTACTTAAGTATATATGTAAAAGTTTTTAACACAGGGTGGTATCAAGGTGTCGTGGAAAACTTAATTTATGTTAAACTCGTCTGCAGAGCGATTATTTAGCTTGCGGCCGCCGATCGGTCAGATAAGCAAGATTAATTGAGTCCGTATCTGGTTAAAAAATTCGTGGACACGTAACTTGTGTGGTTCTGTCTACCGAAATAACGATTTGAATAAAGGATGAGGTTACGACTTTTTGGGAGTTAAGACGTTTTTGTTGATGTAAATTTGTTTGGGTTTGACTTTTGGATATTCAGAGGAGGTAGGATATAATTGACCGAATATTATCTTAGATTTTATTTCTAATTTTCATATCTCTTCAAAATCTACGCGATTGATTTATAGGAGAAGTTCTTTCCGTAAAAAAAGTTTAATTTTCTTTTCAAAATATTTAGTCATTATATCGATTACGAAAAAACATTTTTGTAGTTAAGGCATTAAGATCTTATCGTAACACTATAAATGTAAACACAAAGTATTTGGTGTATATTGTCCTCTTGTACATAAAAACAACTAGTTTCAGTTGAATTGAAAACAAGAATTCTTCCATTTTTATTTCCAACAATTTTTAGCATAGCATATGCTTACGACTTTATTCCCCGATGGGGTAGTCGGAGATATTCTAGAAACCACAGAGCATCCACGTTTCACTAGTACCGATACTTACTCTGTCCAGTGTGACGGGGAGTGAGACCGTCGCCACTTGTAACGGACAGTGGGTACAATACATGCATCGAAACTAAAGCATGCAGGTTTCCTCACGATGTTTCCCTTCACTGAAAAGCCAGTGGTGTTACAAATCGCACATAAATTCCGAAAAACTCATTGGTACGAGTTGGCCTGGACGGAGATCGAAAAATCGCTTCCTGCATGGCAGGCAAGGGTACTCGACACTGGACCACCACGGCTTTTTAATATATAATTTTTGCAGTAAATTAATTACAGAAGCATCTAATTTAGGTAATTCGCCTGGAAAAAACCATGCACACATACAATGTTGCAATAGTCAAGATTAGTAAAACCAACATGAAATAATCTTCAAACCCTGAAGCTATATTAAACATGACATAAATGACAAGGACCCCCCATAATATGCAATTAGATACAATAGGATATTACATACAATTGTACCAAGAGAACACAAATGGAATAGATACGACTTTTGTTATTATTGACTAACGAATTACTTGTTATACGACTATTCAATTTATTGTCTACGGGTATTTTTTTTTTATTTTTTCGTTGTATAAAAATTTTTTTTAATGGAAAAATTAGGCTTTTTTTTTGGTTCTGAGTCTAATTTGTTTTCTTATTTCAATTTAATATAACATATATATAGAATAAATTTTTATTTAGAGAAAATCTTTTTACAATTCAATACGTCGTTTTATTCAAAAGTACCTAATGGCTTTAGAGAATCTACGGCTAGATCTTACAACAAATTAATAAAGGAGGATGTGTTTCTGTTTGATTCATTTTCATGCTTAAACTACTGAACCAATTTTGTAAAAATTTGATGTAAATATAGCTTGAACACCGAGAAATTATCATGTTCAACATTTCTAAGCAGATTGGTCACCAAGAGTAACAGCTAGAGTAATATAGAAAAGAAAATGTCTTATGTGTTGAACAGTATTAGCAGCATCCTCATTAGCAGCCTATAAAAATCCTACTGCAGAACACAGGTCGACCCTCAAGGTTTATGGGTGTAAACTCTATCACTCGTGCCCAATTCGGATTGGTAGACTTCACATACACATCAGAATTTCATCTTCAGCGTAAATAGGTTTCCTCAGAATGTTTTCCTTCACAGTTTGAGAGCAGAGTTTGAAAAACTCATTAGAACATGGCTCGTCGTTCGTGCGGATACGAACCCGGACCCACATGATTGATTCTCCTTACCTCTCCGTAACGAGCCACCGACGCTCTTGATATATTATGTAAAATAATGTGAATGAGGCTAAAGAGGTGTGTCAGAGTCGTACGTAGCGTGTGGCGGTCTGTGGTCTCTGCCTACCCCCATGGGGCAATGGCGTGAGCTTACGTGTCACGTTTTGATCGTAACAGACTTACCTATTGTAGTTTTTTTTTGAGGCAATGACTGTTATCGACCAGATCGACCCAACCCAGGAAGAAGTGGCGTGATGACCTGGACAACTTTGACGACCAATGGCTAGAGATTGCCCAAAACATGAATGAGTGGAAGAGCAAGGGAGAGGCCTTTGTCCCGGAGTGGAAGTGCAGCTTTGCATCATCATCAACCCTAAAAAGACAATGTACACTATATAGTTGCACACAGAACTGGCATAGCGGACGTGGGGCGCAAGACAGCTGGGCCAAAATCACCACAGATGGGTTCCCCAGGATGGTCGCCGGCGTCGAGGTAGACCCAGAAAAAGATGGAGAGACAAAATGGATGCCTTCTTGGAGAGTTGGCCAGTAGTTGCACAAAATAGAGAGGATTGGAGAGTAAATGGGCCTTTGCCCAACAGTGGGACATTTAACAGGCTACGTATATAAACACTATGTATATGGTTACGTAATATTTGAGTTCCACGCATGTCGCGAGTCACTTGTTTCTCTGTTCTCCATGTATATCTGCCATAAAGTGATGGTTTGTGAGTTTTATGTGACGCAAGCACGCGATGCAATCGTATCGTAGCCGGAGCATGAAGCTGACTGTAATTAGGGCGGTTTAACTTTTTAATTTATGGTTTGTGTGACATGAACATTGGTCGGAGTTTTTATTGTATCGTCTATAAAAGACGTAGTGGTGTAGTGGTAGTAGCATCGCCTTCGGTTCGGAGTTGCTCGCTTGATCCTCCAACCTATCATAGAAGAACAATTTTTTAACTGCTTGGCACTGATTTCACGGCTTCAATAAAATTGTGTACACAATCCATTAAGGTTATGTGAAATATGCATGTAAGAATGCGATATATTGTAAAGTAAGAAAGATAAATCTAATCTTAAAACTGGCAATAGGGATGCCTATCAGTCACATTGGGCGGATTTTTGGAACGCTAGTGAAAAATTTGGTTATTCTAAACATAATCTAGCTAGAATAGGTAGCATCATCATCACTGCACGACACAGGCCTATCCTCAGGAAGGGTGTATTGACGTGAGCCAATGCTGATTGGTAGACTTCACAAATGCATCTAAATGTTTTCATCAGCGTATGTAGGTAGGCAGGTTACCTCACGATTTTCTTCTTCCGTTCGTTTGAAAGCAGTTGGTATTACGTTACATACTCGTAAGTTAGACCACAACAAAATATCTGACCAGGAAATTATTTATACTAACATTGTATTCCTGATGATGAAGGAAAATGTGTATGATGTTGATGGGACCGGGATTAATCTATCATATAAAAAATTTATACCTTGATATTCAGAAAATCATATCTGAAGTACTTTAATGTCTTTCAATCGATAACAATTTGATCAAAAATTGCTCGACGAAGGAATGACGTTTATGACAATCGACAGAAAACGAATAGCCCCAGTTGTTATTGTAAATACCAATGTGTGCTATAAATTGTACTTTAACGTCGAAAATATTGATGTGGCTGTACAGATTTGAAGAGAAAAGTTGAAATTTCGGTTATTTGATAATAGAGCTATTGAGCTGCTATGTAGGTAATACGTACTAGAAGTGACACGACAAACAAACGTCTACCCAGAAAAGAGAGTAGGTGCCAATGAGTTTTTCGGAATTCATGTACGATTTGTATCACTATTGGCTTTTCGGTGAAGGAAACCTGCATGCTTCAATTTCGATGCATGTATTGTTCCTACTATCCATTACGAGTGGCGACGGGCTCACTACCCGTCACACTGGACAGAATATTCGGTATTGCTAGTTAAACGTGGATGTTCTGAGGTTTCAGAATATCTTTGACTACCCCCTCGGGCAATATAGTCATGAGCATATGCTATGCTAAGAGCGTAGGCGAGTGAAAGAGAATCCTATCAATTTACTGAAAAAAGTGTTGGTGATATCGCCGCAGTTGAAATGGGCGTATATAACATAATAAGCTCACAATGACTTCAATAGAAAAAGACCTAGCTCGTCTAAATGGAGCTTTCGAATGTTAGTACGTTCTTAGTTAAAAATATTGTACAACGCTAGATCTTAAATAGTGCTCTCCGCATTCAATTTATACATTTGATTATTCCAATTATCTCCATGTGGTTCTGGCTAAAGTTGACCACTGTTTTCTTACCGTACGTGTCTTACGAGGTTATAAAGGGATACGATTTTTGCAGTGTTTTTGTTTGATGAAAAACTGGCTAGTGCAGTGACAAAAGCTATACTAAACTGGACACGTCATTCCATTGTGAAATCTTGAATCGCTGCAAATCGTCTGCAATCGACCTGATTTCTTTTTCGATGTTTTGAAGTGGGCTCCATTTGATGAGTAAAATTAATGTATGGTAAACGTTTCTCTAAATAAAAACGTATTCTGAATATAAACACTTCAACCCTGTACGAACACTAACAGAAAAATACCGTCGAATAGATGAAAAATGGCCGAGCTGCCAATTACACTAAAAAACGTCCGTAGGCGCCAATTAAAATGATTTACATATCAATAAATCGTCGGCATACAACTGGGGGCTTAAAAACGGTTTTTATATCGTCCCTCACGGCATCGGATTACGTTATTATATCAACTTTATTGAATGTTCCATTGAATTATGACTGTTGTCTTTTTGATATTGTTTTCGACGCTTATAAGTTTATATTGTAGCACAGCGAGCAATTGAGAGGAACTTGGTGGGAATTATGCTGAGGGACTAAACGAATGGTTCAGGGAGAAAAGCAAAGTCACTGATTTCATCAAGCGTATTGAGAAGCTCAAATATCAGTTGACTGATCACATTGCCAGAATGTCGAAAAATTTGCCTCGTAGTGCAAAGCACTGATAGATTGGAGAGCGTGCGTAGAAAAATGCACAAAAGCCCGCCCTACTTATAGACAAGTCTATTGTATTAATCTGTTTTTCCATGTGTACAATAAAGCGCAACATATCAGTCTAGCGATCTAAAGAGGCAAAGCTGCCAGGCTTCTAGGCACTCTGCCCCGAGTAGGCGCTTTAGAGGGGATTTTTTACCTGTATGTTGGTTAGGGGTTATTCTGTTTTTGTTTCTATCCGTTATATTATTTGTTATTTTTGATCCTTAATAAATATATTCATCTATCTTAAAACAAATAAATAAAATAAAAATAAGACATGAAGATGTCAGCTGTAATAAAATGGATACATGCGTTATCATGCTTAGCATATTCTCACGACTATATTCCCCGAGGGGCTAGTCATTGACATTCTGAAAACTTTGAACATCTACGGTTTACTAGCAGTACCTACCGAAACAGTATCCAGTATGACAAATAGTGAGCGCATCGCCACTTATAATGGAAAGTTGTTACAATGCATGCCTCGAAATTGAAGCATGCAGATTTCTTCACGATGTTTTCCTTCACGTAAAGGCCAGTGGTGTTACAAATCGTACATAAATTCTGAAAAACTTATTGGTACGAATCGGGGATCGAACCATCGCCTCTTGCAGGACTGGCAAGGACATCCGCCACTAGAATACTACGGCTTTTGGATATAATGTAGATGGCTTCGAAATCTATAAAAACGATAATATAAACTGATGAAGGCTTAGACTACTGCGGTTGAAAATTGCTAAAAAGATGGAGTAAGGATTGATTATTTAACACAAACTTACGCTGAATTTTAGGAGTTTAGATACAGTTTCGGTTCTATATAAATATAGAGTTCACAACAGTCTTTAACTGGACTGGACTTCAACCAAAAATACATTGCTACTAAAGTGGTGTAATACAAAATTAACGTCTATTCATCATTCTCACCTCACATTCCTCTGGACCACACTAGAACTCAAAGTGAAACTTTTCAACAGCTCATTACCACCATCGTAAAGTATAAACTAAACATTACATACTATCGCTAATGCAACCAAATTGAAATAACTACTGTTTAAGAACTGCTCAAACAATGTACGCACGAATGTAACTGGATAGGTAATTGCGGTAAATGATTTGGCAAATATTTGTAACTGTTTTTGGTTGGAAGGGTGTAAGAGAAATCTTGTAAAATTAAATATGCAAAGTTAAGGTGAACGCATACCTATCCCAGCCGCACTCAGAATTTGTATGAACTGACAGATACGGATGCTGCGGCCGCCACTGTCAATTCATACAATACAAATTCTGCATGTGGCGACTGCGGTGCGGACAGGTGTGCGTTCACCTTAATGTGACTAGCTAACTATAACAGGTTAGCATAGAGCTAGCGAAAATTGTAATTTTTTTAGTATACAAGGTGTAAACTTAAATGCGTTACATACTTTGGAACCGCTTTGGGTTTTGGTTTTTTTGCTACAGACAATCAAACTGAAAAAATATTATGATGAGAACGGCATTGAAATCGCGAAAAAAATGTATTTGTTTCATAAATTTTTTTCAAGTCACTATTACTCTAGCTATGGATATTTTCTATGGAACAGCAGATTTTTGTTTCTCGACTTCAATGTTGGTCCCATAGTGAAAGTTATTTAGTTTTATAGTCTGAAGCACCCGTTTAATATGAAACGCATTTAACTCTACTTAACTCTACATAAGAGTAAAGTTATTTTAACTTATTGATGTCGGAATAAAACCTTTTTCGTTGACGCAAGACGATAAATAGAATACCTATAAACAAAATTAGCAGTAGTTAGCAGAATATTTAGCGTTCAGTCAGTTATCATATTTGATGGATTGTTTGTCGGTATATTAGCGAGTTTCTAGGTGGCTGTGGTTAGCATATTTTACAAGAATTGAATTCTATGGAATTGATCGGTAGTTCATTAAATTAACACTTTTATTTTAACGTCTTTAAAGCGCTGTGGCCCAAATTATAATTAAATATAAATAATAATTAATCTATAATAAAACTACATGCAAATTTTGCGTAGATGTAGATTACCTATCATGTGAAATATTTGCAAATTGTCCGAATAGCTACAAAAGTGCCCACAGATATTCGTTCTAGAATTTACAATTTTTGAGCATTGATCACGGATTTATAACCAATAACCTCCTTACAAACATGGAACACGAAAATTGACCATGACGGTCGGTAATGTATGTCCTTCTTTCGTACTTGTCCGTCGTCGATGTTTTAGATATTACGTTTGTCCTTTTCTATGAATTTTTACCGTTGAATTAGAAAGGGACAAAGTTGACGTCAGGAACAACGACGGGAATTTACGAACGAAGGACGCCTGCCAAGGAGTATTTTTCACGTTTCACCGCTTGTAAGGCAGTCTGAGGCGTGTTCATTTTGTTATCTATTGGCCACTAATGTAGTGGCAATGAACTGAATAGTTTGGGCATCTCTAGCAATAATATGTACGTAGATAATACGAAACAAGTTAGAAAAAATTTTACTGCACGTCGATACAAAATTTTGCTTTGGTCTATGTTGGCCCGAACTTTGACTAATTATTATAAGGACTAGCCTTGCGGTAGCATTTCCCCTCTGCCACGGTATACGCACAATTGATCTTTTCATTTACATTCAATTTTACACCTTATCACTAAACGAGACAGCCTATAATTGCGAAATAATAACTTCGAACTTAGAACGTTTGGGGTTCACACGAGATTCGAGAGTTCACTTTTCATGATTTTTAACATTCAAAATTAGAATCTAAAGTTATGGGGAATAAAATCCAAAGTTGCGGATTTCATGTTACCTCGCCCCCCGCAAAAAGTGGCAGAAATGTTTGTTAGTAGAATTACACGCGTAACCAGTCCACATATAAATAGTCAAAGGGCCCGAATTACTAAGACAAAAAGTATTTTTGGATGACCACGCCATACAACTAAGTCATACAATAACAAAACCCAAAACTGGCACCTGTCTGTAATGTCGATTGGATTGAAACATTACAGATGTACTCTTCTGTTATACATTTCCGCTGGTATTTCAGTCCTTTCAAATGTCCTCGGTTACTAAGGAGTTACGTAAAATAATCCTGCATACTTTTGCGGTCCAGATAATACCGCGCTGATGCGAAGTCCGTGCACGTTAGGTACCGAAGTAAATACCGAACTACTGAGACTAAACGTTGACACATTACTCAACAGTTCTTAAATCTGTTACATTTACTAATTCGATCGACTTATAAAAACTTCTAAAAATCCTCAAAGAAAAAACCTTCGGCACCATTTTCTATAACCTTCAATAGACAATTCAGCCAGCGCAGGTGTCCACAGCAATAAAGACTATAGAATCAGCGTTCTGTAGAGGTGTCGTTACGGACGAGCTGCGATCGTGTCACGATAGCGGTTGACTTTGTGGGCGGGTCGCACTGTGCGCTCGGAAGGTGATGTTGTAGGACACAAAATATTCTTACTCTTGAATTATATGACATCAAGTTGACCCCTAATTTGCTTCCACCTATCCATACTTGGTCTGCATCAGTGAAAGGCGGTGGTGAAATATTTCTTTTTCTAGTAAGTAAAATTTTTGTTCTTTTACATTTAATAGATTATCACAGTGACGGCTTAATATGTTGTCTTATTTCAAATAGGCCAATTATACGCTCGGTAGTAAGCAAAATATTTTTATTCATAATGCATAGCGTATGCTCATATTAATATTTAATGAGGTTTCTGAGATATTCCTAATATGTCATATTCAAAATATCCGCATTCCACTAGCAGTCTCTAAACTCTATCCAATGTGACAGGTAGTGATCTTGTTACCACATATGTTTTATGTGTTAATCCAGAACATATTCTATCTGTGAGCCAAATTTCATCCGAATCTGTTAAGGCGTCATGCGTGATTAATTGACAAACATCCTAACTTTAACAATTATAATATTAGTAAGAGAACGTCTTTAAAAATGAACTATTAGAGGCAAAAGGTAGTTGGTACTTTTAGCAAAGTTGGTAAAGCAATTTGGTTACAAATATGGGTACACAAGTAACATTTTTTCTTTCATGTTATGTTCAATTTAATGTAGTGATTGATACAAATCTATAGTATGTGGTAAAACAGTAAAAAATATTATTTTTTATTCCATCTTAAATGTGAACCAACCACTGTGTCCATAGAGCGAAGACACAATCAGAGATGGCGAACATTAACGTTCTGTCGTAACGAGCACGGATAATCCGAGCGATAGAGTCGACGAATGTCGATCCAATTTACTCTGAAAGTTACAAGGGTTCGGGTCACGAAACTGTTTGATTTTAGGTGGGTAGGTGGAGCTTTAGATTGTACGTTATTTGTTAGTGTAGGGGTTCGGTGTTTGAGGAATTAAATGTAAGATACTATTTTAATTCGTTTATATGGGTATACAGTAGGTACTTGATACGATAGCAAGTAAACGATGATGCACTTATTTAAACGAATGCCTGACAAAGCTTACATTAGGATTATATCTTTTGTATGTGATGTATGGGATTTTATTCAATTTTTTTGTTAATTTACTAGCTTTGTTATTATTATGTATCTGTTACGATTTTATGAATAAATTAGTTTTTTACACTAATAATAACATACTAGTCAAATTATTATTTAGAACTAAAAATAGTTCATCTACTAAAATTAAATGAAAGTACTTTAATTTATTCTTCTACGAAATCTTAAATAAACTACAAATTTAAAGTGACCAACATTTGTAACAAAGCTATTGTATTATTTAAGTATTATTATCCTACAATTAACAAATAATGTCGTTTTCTCCATAAAGTATTTACTTAAACTACGCGCATCCAAACTGAAAGTGTCACCACCAAAGTCTAACAACGAAGTAAACACTAACCAGACCATTGCGATGCATCAACGTCGTCGGCATCTTTGTCATCCCTCGCCTATTTAGCGAGCCAATACGAATAGGAACCAATAATAACGTTCCTTTCGCTTCGTGACGTTCCGATAACAACTCCATTTGCTCAACAAATTTGGTATTCGAACACGTTTTCAAATTTAAAAAATATCGTATTGACCATCTTGTCCTTCTCAGAATGCTAAGATCTACAGAGGTCGCGTGATTTTAACGTGTTCACGCTAAATCACCCGTCGGGTGTCGCGCAAAGAAGATTCAATATTTATTTTTGATGGGTCTAATTATTTTAGTAATTCTATGGAATGAGCAAAGTTTTGATGTTAGCAGCTACTATTTTTGTTGACTTTTTATTTTCGGAGTAAATAACAAAATTCTTAACAAAAGAAGAATGTCTTGGTTTCATTGCATATCTATATTTATTTTACCTTTTCTTGAAATGAGGAATATGTTTGAAATGCACAGCATTGTTATAAAAGGTGAAACAGCAGATTTCTTTTCTCGGTGTTGGCTCTATAGCGATAGTTATTCAGTTTGATGGTCTAAACCCTAAACCACATCTTTAAAATGTCTAGGGTGTTTTGTCCTGCTCTAATGATAATTTAAGTACCTCACTTTATACTACTTTTATTTTAAAGTACTTACTTACTTATACATCTTCTTTCTCCTCATGAATTTTTAACCTTTATTTCGGATACCAATTGAAGAAAATAGAAACTGAATCGCAATGAGCAACAATTTGCATACTCCTTATTTGAAACTGCAACCTAAAAACGATTTCAATTTGCAAAACCACGAGGTCAGTATGCACTTTGATAGATACCTCTACAAATAATTTAGACAAAAACTCCTTTCTTCAAATGGGTCGACGTATTTGTCTTTAACATAACTCAGAGTTTCTTTTCCTATTAGCGTATGTACACTAAAATACGTGGTCAAATATACTCGTACATGCTGGCTGTAATAATAACAATTTCGTATTAGTTTTAAGGCGTATATTTTTGTCGGCGTAATGGAGTTTCGCTACCTATTAGAACTGATTACAGAAGATAAGCAACGCCAGATCAGGAGTGCGATTTTTGAAACTCATACGTTGAACTCAGTAGTAGAAAATGTTAAAATTACTATGGAGATATGCATCTTTCTACTGCTTATTCGACTTTCAAAAATCATAATCCAGGAGTGCGATTTTTGCTAACGAGAGACTGAGAGTCAATTCAACTGCTGAGTTCAACTTATGAGTTTCAAAAATCGCACTCAGGGGTCTTTATTGTCCACCACGCGTGCCCAATGCGGTTTGGTAGACTTCATAAACGCATCGAAATAGGGGAGCGGACAACTAGTCAAATTAACAACTCTTAATCGAATGTCAAAACGTGCGCTTTGTATGAAAAATTGTACTAGATACCCACAAGTGACGTCATCAATATTTAATTACTTTTATACTTCATCCTCGCGCTGCAAGTCTGGCGGAGTACGGACGCGTGCGTATCGGCGCGTTGGGCTTGCACGTGGCTCCACCATTTTGTGAACTATTTTCTGTTTTAACCTTAAAACAATCACTTGAGATTATAAACTACTTACATTGGCAAAACTGCCACGCTAGACTTAATTAATACTACTGATCATTTTCCTTCGTATACTCTCCACATAACGAGACATTGGCTGAATTGTTATAACACATCGGATGCCACTAAACAAAAATTGAATTGAATTGAATTACTTCATCCTATAACTTGTGGATGTTGACATCTGTGGCAAGTCTCCACAACCCTAACACCCTGTATGCGAAGGAGCGTTAAGCTGTTATGGATAGTGCAGTTAAGATGGCGGTATATCTTTTTGCTATGCCACATCAGAAGACTATTGAGTACCTATACTCTGACAGTACATTTAACGTTAGTCTGTTCTAAATCGCTACAATATGCTACAAACTTACAAGTTACCCCAACAATAGAAGAGTTGACTACATAAAATACATTTTAGTTTTAACTGCTCAGTAAATAAACCGTTTGAAAATAACGCTAATCTCAGCATATGATCACGACTATATTCCCCGAGGGGGTAGTCAGAGATATTCTGAGACCTCAGAACATCCACGTTTCACCAGTAGTACCGAAACTCTTTTCAGTGTGACGGGGGGTGAGCCCGTCGCCACTTATATATAATGGACAGTGGGTACAATACATCCCTCGAAATTGAAGCATGCAGGTTTCCTCACGATGGTTTCCTTCACCGAAAAGCCAGTGGTGTTACAATTCGGACATAAATTCCGAAAAACTCATTGGTACGAGTCGGACTGGACGGGGATCGAACCATCGCCTCCTGCACGGCAGGCAAGGTTACTCGCCACTGGACCACCACGGCTTTAATCGCTAATCTCACATTTTCAGTAATACTGTTGCTTGAATACTATTTTAATAACTGGATAAACTATAAAAGTATCAAAACGACGACGAAAAACAATGACGTCACTATTCAATATTTAGTACAATATTTCATGCAAAGCACGCGTTTTGACGTTTGATAAAGAGTTGTTAATTTGACCAGTTGGAAATTCGCGGATTAAGGGGGATATACATTCATCAACATCATCATCTTCAAAGGAGTACCTATGTTTTTAAATTCCAAATATTTCAAGCGCCTATTTGAACTCTAAACCTATAAAACAACAATCTTGTCGTATAATAAGCAACAAAGCATGAAATAAGCCCATGGGGTAACGGTATATATAGGAGAAAGCGCGAAGGCTCAGAAACCGATTAAACTTTGCCACTTCCACACACTATAATTTGTCGACATCATAAAATAGAAATGGGCTGCTGAATTTTAGGGTGTCCGCATTTAGGGACCATACTTTTTTGGTCACTTCGTTCTCCATATGGGGTCCTTCTTAATATGCTGAACCTTTTTTAAGAGGATGATCAGACCATCAAACTGAACAACTTTCTCTATGGCACCAACATCGAAATCGCAAATAAAAAATCTCCTGTTCCATACAAGACTTCAAAGCTACTCGGGCAAAGCCCACTCCTCTCACTTCTGGCGTCTACAGGCGCTACAGGCACATACCAGGCCGATTCCCACCGATCCCAGCTACCCAATCCGCCGCGTAGCCCCAGCAACGTCCTATGCCGAGGTCCGTACCCCCCTGGGGTGCCCCTAGGTCGGTTGCTTAAGTTCATTCAATTGGCTCGGTGACCCTTCTGGTCCCTCCAATAGTCCGCAGTAAAAAGCAGTAAATGCTCCATGAGCAACGCTGTATATGTCACTTAAAAAAAAAAAAAAAAACATGGGCAAAATGTATGGGACAGCCCTTTTTTTTACGCGATTTAGATCTTGGTCCCTTAGAGAAAGTTGTTCAGTTTCATGATCTTATCATACTCTTAAAAAACTGTCAGCATATTATAGTTGCACCCTGGATACCGAAAATCGCTAAAATGGCGGTAACTCTCTTTGAAAATGAAAATGATTAATTATTTATTGGCAACATACATTTCATAAGACTTACATTATACGGTAATTAAAAACAAAATAAGTATAATTTATGAACATTGATTTAGGTTAACAGTATAAGTTTAACCATGGTCCCCACTTTAGGCTAGCCCGAAACTTGGGCACTGTGTTTTAGAATTAATAAACGTGAGATTTAGCCTCCGAAAATTCACTGTCCGCTATAAGTGGCGACGGGCTCACTCCCCGTCACACTGGACAGAGTTTCGGTACTACTAGTGAAACGTGGATGTTTTGAGGTTTCAGAATATCTCTGACTCCTCCCCCTCGGGGAATATAGTTGTGAGCATATGTACGTATGTTAAAAATTTTGAGTTCACAAAATAACAACATCTGAAAGAAATGGTAAAGAGATGCCTGTACGAGGACACCTTGTCTCCTACGCCATATTAATACGACTTGATTTTTTTCTACGCGCCTTATTATAAGAACACACCTGCCTAAATTACGCGACAGAAATTACGCGTGCATTACTTTTTCGTATACCGGCGGAATTTACGCTGCATATTTTCAGCACAAAAGAATATTTTCCCAGTACCCCAATCGGAACAAACCTCATAACTAGCCGCAAGGGACCACTACGATGACCGTTCCAAATAAAATACGCTTTTACTACCGTACTGAACAAACAACGTTTTAGTTTCGACACTTTTTTTTGTTTCACGATATTACACGAAATATTGTTTGGGAAAATTATTGTTAAGTTTTGTTATGTATTTATCTGTGTGGGTTTGTTGGTGAGATGATAAAACTTCTATTTATTTCTAGAATACATGTCCAACAACCACCAACAGATGCCAGATAGAGCTAAGCTAAGAAGTGGGTTGTCCGTAATCCAGCAGCCAGGTGGACAGATGACATTGCAATCACAAGCACTGGATGCTTCCTAAAAAAACCTTCCTAAAGAAAGTATTTCCCAAAATGTTTAAAGACATAAAAAATGTTTTTGGTCTTTCTTAATATCCTGACGTTTAGTCCATCAAATTAAACAACGTTTTCTGCAGAAATAACTTCGAAACCGTGGAAAAACATTAGCTTTTCCTTACAAAACTGCAATCTTAATCAACCCAAATTATGATGGGACGACTGATTTTTTTTCGCTATTTCAATGTTGGACCCATAGAGATTTTTTTCTTCATTTTGATGGTCTGATCATCCGCTTAAAAAACGTCAGCATATTAAAAGGAACCCTGTAGAGGATTACATTGCGCAATTCTATCAGAACACCTACATAATTGTTAAAATCTACAATTTCTAATTAAGGCTTTTCACATACATACGGAATTTCGGAAATTACGATTTCGTGTGGATTTTCCCCCTCCACAATTCCGTTCGGTATCAATCCTGATTCAGAATTCCGTATGTGTGTGGCACGTCTTAGAGCCTCAGTAAAATAAAACAAAAATTCATCATTTTAGATAAATGTACGAATAACGGTATCGATAGTAAAAGGTACGCATCACATCACTAGTAAGGAGCTTTGTCAGCTTATCCGTCCGACCTCTAACAAGGCGAAGGATTTGTAACAACACGATACCTTCTATTTCACACGAAACTTTAACACATTTATACTATTTTGCGGCTGTAGTATGGCAAATATCACGACATCGCTCTCTTCCTATTTGCTCGCGAAAAAACGAGATAAATGGCGTGATATAGCCGTAAAATGCAACGGCTTCAGCGGCCGAATTTTTAGATATAATTTCAGCTACAGTCAGTCCTCCCGTGTGGTTCCGTCTGGCAGAATGGACCACCCTATTTCTTCTCGTGAGTGTCATACAAGGCGACTAAGGGATAAAGTTTCTTGTTCCGTTTTTTTGTGGATGAAAGGGTAGCCCCCTGTCACCTCCTGACACCTCATTTCATCCTGATACATGTAATGTCCTAAAAGTGAGCCTTGCTATAACTATACACTTAAAAATTTTGATGGTAGCAAAACTTCTAACCATACTGAAAGGAATTATGGTCGTGAGTTTATAGTGCTGGCAAAAAATAATCGTCTTACACACGGAAGCAACATATCGACACCTTAAAACCTTGCATCGAAACATCAAAAATCGCAGTCCAACTTCCAGTTTCGACCAAACCTCATCAAAGGACGTCGACAAAGCGTTCGAAAACAAAAAAAAAGAACGAGATGACATAATACAAGCCCCTTTATTGCTGGCGGTAACGGGAGAAAAACGAATCGCAAAGTTCATTTGCAGACTTTTGTGGTGTACTACCAGATTTGTCAGACGGACTTCATTTTGTCGAGGCGATGATGCGAGTAAGTCTAGCCATATCACACAAGCGATATTTGGTGATCGCGTAGGCGTTGATTAAACGATATCGCTGCTGCATTAATGTCACGACATCGCCGTGATATTTCTGAGATCAAACAGTGTCGCAGAGGATTCTTGACGATATCGCGGCGGAATCGACCCTGTTCAGTATGATGGTCGAATAATCCCCTTAAAAATTGTCAGCGTATTAATAACCCTGTATATTATACAACAGTTCAATGACTGACTGACTTTTATGTTACATAGCAGATCTTGACATTTGAGCGAAAGATTTATACGACAGTGTGTATCGAACCTTTCTTTCGCCCGGCGGCGACACCGTCGTTTCCGGCGTGCACCGGAAGCCGACAGAGGGCGCTCGCAAACACGAGCCCCATTTCCGGCGCGGAAGAGCGCGATGGCGGCGCATCCGGCCGCCGACTGATTGGGCCTTTATTAAAAACTGACACCTGAGGCGATTTGGCAGCGAAATTGTGATCGTGTTTTGTTTTTGCAACGTTTCTGTTTAGGGTGTGGCTGTGCATGTTTACTTTGGTTGTTTTGGGTTTTGCATACAAAATGTATAATAATTTGGTATTACGTAAATGGTAATGAACTATATCGGAGTCGCGTTACTAGTCTGTTACTGGGCGGACGCCTGCTCTCCGGCTTGCCACGGGATTTCACCATTTTATGGTGGCTTAAGTGTTTTGTTTATAAAAAATCCTTGAAGAAGCCAAGTATTTATTACCGTACAACGTCAAACATTTTTGCTTATTAAAAAAGATATTTGAAAAATAATCAACTCTAACAAAATATGGAGGCGCGAACGCGACGTGACCGTGACTCCGTCTGCGTAGACCTTAAAAAAGTATCCTATGTGTTAATCCAGATCATATTCTATCTGTGTGCCAAATTTCATTCACTTTAGTCAAAATCATAAGAAATCATCATCATCATTGTCAGACGCTGTAATGAGGGATTTTCCGAACGCCATTAAAAAACTAAAAATAGTTCCAAATGGCGCCATATGTCATAGATGGCGTTTAGACAGTGCAAACTTGATATTAATATAATACAAGCATAAGCTCACTGCTATATTCCCTCAGGGGTTAATCAGAGACATTCTGAACTCTCAGAACATCCACGTTTCACCAGTAGTACCGAAACTCTGTCCAGTGTGACGGGGAGTGAGCCCGTCGCCATTTTAAATGGACAGTGTGTACAATACATGCCTCGAAATTGAAGCATGCCGGTTTCCCCACGATGTTTTCCTTCACCGAAAAGCCAGTGGCGTTACAAATCGTACATAAACTCCGAAAAACTCATTGGTACGAGTCGGCCTGGACGGGGATCGAACCATCGCCTCCTAAGTTTTCTCAAGATGTTTTCCTACAAAACACAAATGAAATAGTATTAATATTACTTTTTAAATAAGCAGGAAAACATGAAACAACATTGGATCCGTCTGAACCACTGACGCATTTATATTAACTTTTTTAGCCTAAATCACATCTTCGGACCCAAGTCACGTCAACGCCATCTATCAAGGCATGTTGAACTACGTTTAAACTAGCTGTCAGAAAACTCCCTATTATCATATCATACTATAACGTTGCATACCATAGAATTACGATATGAACATTACGATGACGTGTGAAACTCACCACCCATCACCCAACTTCTACACACCCACCCCCCTCCCTACTCTACTGGTGACAAACGCTACTGTCACACTCTCTTGCTGCAGCAATCTGTCATCTCGCATTAGATAGATGCGCATGAATTTATAAACCGACTTATAAAAGGGAGGTTTTCTGTTTGACTCGAATACAACTTGTTACAAAAAAGTGTGGTAGTTTTAAAAGGGGTTCTTTAGACCATCAAAATAAACAACGTTCATTATGGATCTGACAAAGAAATTGTGAAAATTTCTTTGTCAGATCCATAATTATGTAAAACTCTATACTTTGTTTAAGAGACAGTCTAGCAACTGAAACGACGAATTCAGACCATCAAACTGAACAACTTTCACTTCGGATCCACCCTCAGGAAACGTAAAAAAAAACTGCTATTTCATAAATTTGAGTCCAGTAGGTACAGCTATTTTGTATCGAGCAGCTGACTTATATAGTGAGGTTGGCTCCATAGTAAAAGTTGTTCAGTTTGATGGTCTGAATTCCTCGTTTCAGTATTTGCTAGGCTGTCACTTACATCCTAGTTAGTAATTTGCGTGCTCGCAATTTACTCAAAACCTACTGCATCGATATTGATGACTCTTTTACAGTGGTATGGTACCTTTACAGCGATCTATCTCCTACCTTTAGATAGTATTTATTTGATAGATTTCAAATCGATTTATCATCTTAATTATAGTACTCGATGGATCAACTAATAACATACCTAATGTATAAGTGCCTATCTATATCTAACGTTTGTAATAAATTAGGTAAAATTAGCTGCCTAATTATAAATACTAAATTGTGCGCTGTTTATGTTGCCGCTTCTAGAATTTAATTATATGCATTAAGGCTGACAACATTAATTTGTGAATTTAAGCGACATTTCAACTGTAAATTGATAATACTATTTTCGAAACACAAAGAAATAATATTTTCGAAATTTACTTCAATGAACATTATTCTTTTCTATTATAAATTTACTTCGCCAATAACGCATCCCTATTGAAAACAATAGGTGCGAGTATGTACCTGTCAATGTGAAACAAACTAGGTATGGGCAAAGGGATGGAGACCGTAATATTACAGCCTAGTCAGACGGTTGTACGGACGGAATTCAAATTGGTTGGTTAATAATATTTTGTATCTTTGTGATTATCTATTCCTTTGAAAGTATTATACATAAAGGGTCCTTCCTAATTTACTTACACTTTTAAGGGGATGATCAGACCGTGAAACTGAACAACTTTCTCTATGGCACCAAAATCGAAATCGCGAAAAAAAAATCTGCTGTTCCATATAAAACTGAAAACCTACTCGAGCAAAATGTATGGGACAGCTGATTTTGTTTTCGCGATTTCGATGTTGGTCCCATAGAGAAAGCTGTTCAGTTTGACAGTCTGATCATCCTCCTAAAAAACTGTCAGCATATTAAGTTGGGCCCTGTATAGATTGGCACAGGTCTGTGGCGCCATCGACCGATTCCTACGAAAATTGATGGGAAAACGTTCATTATAAAATATAATAATCGTTTGACAACCCTACAGAGTCATGACAGGTATCGATAAAATATCAATTTGAGTGTCAATTCTACCTTCGCACGGCACATACATAAAACTTTATAACTCATAAAATGCAAATAGATTTGAAGATAATGACAGTCGTGATCCACTCATTAGCATTCGTATTGGAGTTACAGGTTAATAGTTTAATTTATAGAGATGAGCTGGTGAATTGTCATAGCTAAATGTCCTGATTATTTTTGAAGTCTCCATTTTTTAAATGTATTTTTTACGATGTGGGGACGAGGTTGGTAGTTGTAGTGAGGTTTCTGTTCAATATTAATGGTCGTGAGTTTATGTATGATGTATCTTGTATACAGGGTGTAAGGGAATCGCTTCCGAAAACTCAAAGGAGTGAAAATACCCATCAATATGAACAACTTTTGCAGTGGGACCAACTATGAGATCTCAAAAAAAATCGGTTATCTCATACTAATATTAAATTTCATTGACTTTAATTGGTTAGTATTGAAGATATCACCAGACTTCGTTTGTATGGAGCGCGCTCCGAATTACATTCCCTGAACCACATACCTACCTTTTTGTAAGTCGGTTAAAAAACTTAACATCTTATAAGTGATTAAAAAACAATCAACAACTTTTTCGTGATAATCAAAACCAAATACCGTATTTAAATGGAAACCGTAAACGGAAAAACTTAACGATTTGGACCATAAATTTCTAAAAGCATAAAAATTACCATATCTAATAACCATGAGGCCATTAAACGACCAACATACGTAATTAGATAGTTATAAATCAGTGCAGTTTCGAAATTTTAGTCGACCACCGAATTACACTGTAATATATTATAACATGACAGTTTGGAACAGCGAAAAGGGTGGAGAAGCCATTTGTGTAAAAAGGAAAAAAAAACTTTGTTTTGTTCTACTAATTGAGATGTGACTGAAAATTATAACATACTTGGGAAACCTAATATAATAAACGACGTAGATTAAGAATTTTGATTTTGATGTGTTTGATCTTTATATCAAAAATAGAACAAAAACTATGATGTCCTCCACGACCTATCCGTCGATGGAGAACCTCGTTGGTTCCTGGCATGAGCGCGGATGTGGCTGTAGAATCCGAGTTTGACTTCAATATTCTGTTACACGCAACACAATACAGTTGGACAGTCGAATTGTACGTTTAGTTGTATGTTGGTTTGGAACGGGTCATGCGGTCTTGACGTTTGGCAGCAAAAAGCAAAATATGGTTGGCAAACATTGTCAAAAATAAAAATGTTATACAAAAATCAAAATGAATTTTGGAAATATATTATTATTTATTTGAAATTTTGAATATATTTTTGTTTATTCATAATTATAATTGTCATCTTTGTGACAAAGAAGTTTAACTAAAACCAACCTGGTTGGTTCTTGTACAAAAGTTTGTGATAAACGTATATTATTGTATTAGTCTTAAAATATTGTATGTTTAAAATAGAAAATCATGCTGACGATTTTTTCAGGAGTTGATCAGAAGACCATCAAACTGAAAAACTTTCGCAATGGGATGGGACCAACATTGAAATAGAGAAAGTGGTTCAGTTTGATGGTCTGATCAACCCCGGAAAAAACCATTAGAAAAAAAAGACCCTACAACATAATTAAGGTATTTTGTTAGCACTGACATTTCTGTCAATGTCTTGTGGGTGTCGGGAGTATTGTAATCTCAAGGATTGTTTTATGAACAAAAACTTTAAGCCAACACAAAATGGCTTAGTGGCAAGCTCGAATGCAAACTACAAAACCGCTCGTAAACCAACGCAATGCGATTCTAACTATAATAATGATCAGACATCTCAATACAACTAAATACCCTACTTCAACTGACACCCTTTCAATACACAAAACAATTAATCAATCGTCATCTCTATACCTCCTGTCGGCCCAAACACCTCGCGGCGACACTCTGAATATATTAATTTCAATATTTGAACTCGCAACTGGTTGTCCCATTAAAAGACTATTAACTTATTTGCATATTCGATAAACATTCGATAAAACCGACACAGCACTATTAATTCTGACTTGGCTTGGGGGCGTTCGTTTCACATTTGCGAATTAATAGGTATAATGGTAAGTTTTTACAATTGGGGTTCTGATAGCGTTATAGGTAAGTAAAATGAAAAAAAATATATTTTCATTTAAAATCTTTAACGTTTAGGTACCATAGAGTTATCGTCCTGTTCTTTTTATTTGTAAATTAATTTACTTTTTCTTGTGCATTAGCACTGCATTTCTGCCCATGTTAAGTAGTTTATGGTATAGTATCTATCTCATTCTCAAGGATTGTTTTTTGAGCGAAAACACAGTTGAGTAGAGATGGCGTAGCCTCGTGGCAAGTTAAAACGTGAACCGCGTGAACTCGCGGCAAAACTTGCAACGTAACTCTCGTTTTCAAGTTTTCTTGAATTGTGAATTGAATTTTTTATTGAAAAATTGAATTAAAAAATGTTAAGTTTTTATTGAATCGTATTCTATAAACTCAAAACTTTACATACGAATGAATCCTCAGAAAATTTTGCAGCATCAATCATCATAGTACATAAAATTTACATTTAAAAAAATACAAAATAAAATAAATAAGAAATACTATTTTCTCATTATCCCCTTTTAGGGGTAGATTTTAGAAAAATCTATTCGTAGTGCACCCCTATATCCTCTGTAGAATATACAGGGTGTAACCAAACACCCTAGTAATAATGAAGGGGGTGCTTCAGCCCATCAAACTGAACTACTTTCACTATGGAGCCAACATCGAAAATATATCATCTATTCCATAATATACTGTTAACGTGTTAATGAATAAGCGCAAAATCTCATACACCCCAACTTATTTATAAATAAATAATTTCATTATATTGATAATTAAAATTTAAAGTTATTCGCATTTTAAGATTTCAGACAAAAAATGATAATTCGATTCTGCTCTCGATTCTAAACAAACTACTTTCTAGATTTGCGTTTTGCATTAACACGTTGTACAGGGTGTCTCAAAAGAAATTTTATATTTAGTGGATCGATTAAAAAAAAAGTAAGCCGTATATAGAAAAAATGTTTATTAATTATTGAAATACACTTTTTGGGGATTTATTTCTTAAAAATGATATCGTCTAAATATAGACCCTCGCGTTCTCGGCACTCATTTAATCGAACAGTAAAATTACTTATGACGGCTCGGCAGGTGGATTCAGGGATGGCTGCCATTTCGTGACGGATATTTTCTTTCAAATGGGCCAGTGAAGTCGGTTTATCGGGTTTCTGATGTTTGCGTTTTGGATTCGTTGCACTCCAGTAGCGGCAGTTCTGCTTATTTACGTGGCCATTAAGATGAAAATGAGCTTCATCCGAAAACAAAATGTTGGTAAACGTTGAAAATCGCTCAATCACCTGATTTACGAAATGAAGCCTCTGACTGGCATCTTGGGGCTTTAATTCTTGCACCAATTGAATTTTGTAGGGGTGCAGCTTTAGGTCTTTGTGCATGATGCGATGTAATGATGATCTATGCACATTTAAAGCACTTGCGCGCTTCCGAATTGAAAGGTTCGGGTCGTCACGAACAGACTGATTAACATTCTCCACGTTTTCTACCGTTCTTGATGACCTAGGTCGCCCGGATTTTGATTTATCTAGCGTTGTACCGGTCTCTTCAAACTTTTTAACCCAATGTCGAATGAGAGGAATGCTTGGCGCATCATTTAAGTGGAATTTTCTACGCGCTACAGTCGCCGAATCACCGTTTTTGTAAAACTCTCGCACGCACAACGCGCGGTCTGCTCCCGAGAAACGCTCCATAGCGACTGAATTCCCAAGAGCCAGGCTACCGATTGACATAACCCCCGCGCCCCTCGGATACGTTGCGCTCACGCAGTAAGCTAAATAAATATAAAATTTCTTTTGAGACACCTGTATATGAGATAACAAATTTTTATCGCAATTTCGATGTTCATTTTGCTTCAACGTTGTTCAGTTTGATGGTCTGAAGAACTAGGGTGTTTTTTTACACCCTGTTTTCATGTTTCTATCTTCAGAGGTTTAGGCTGTGTGTTGTCTGTCAATCAGTCAGTCAGTCACGGAACTCTTTTATGAGTATACAGGGCGAAATTGATATCATTAGCATCCTTTTAAACTAAGAGTCTACCCATCAAATTGAAAAACTTTTACTATGGGTATGGGAGCAAACCTATCGGAGCAAAAAAAAATCCACAGTTGCATACATTAGAGTCTAGCAGGCTGCGATTTGAAGCTAGTAGGCAAATAGGATTGCAGTTTAGTATGGAACAGTTGATTTTTTTTTGCTCCGATCGGTTTACTCCCATAATAAAAGTTGTTCAGTTTGATGCTCTTAGTTTAAAAGGATGCTAATGATATGAATTTCACTCTGTACATTATAAATTAGCAAAAAAAAAAAATTGGACTTTCCATACTAAAAACATTATATGTATTCCAAAGCAAATGAAACTGAACGAACATTTTATGGGAACTACCCTTATTTTTCTTTGGGAAATATATCAATTGTGTAATTTAATGCTATGATATCAATTTCACCCTGTAGATGGTTATCAAGGCTCCCAAATAAATTGTAAGTAATAAAAATTTACACTCCCAAAAAAAACATCAACACCAACTGCTATTATAGTCTTCATCAATTTCCCCGCCTTAACGATTTAGCAAAAAAAAAACTGTTTATTGAATAAGCACGAAACGTCAATAAAAAGCGAAAATTAAGCTTCAATAATATTTAAAGTTACGCCATAATCGTAAATTATTAAGTTACGATTCGTTCAATCGTTAAGGAAACAACGGCCGTATTACTAAGCGACTAAAAGAGGATTATCGTAAAATTCCTAACTTACTGAGGATACTATTGGCGTCCCGCGGTTTGCGTCACTTTCCTTTTTGTTTTTGCTAGGTACCTATAGATGCAGACCGCCGATGGGGCCGAAAAGTTCTCGAGTGGCGACCACGTACCGGAAAGCGCAGCGTGGGCAGGCTCACGGTGGACCGACGACCTGGTGAAGGCGGCAGGATGAGGGCAGCGCAGGACCGGTCGTTATGGCGATCCTTGGGGGAGGCCTATGTCCAGCAGTGGACGTCCATCGGCTGAGATGATGATGATGATGATGAGGTATCTATAATAGCAAATTCCTTAATGTTTATTGTGTATCAGACAGTTTGAGGCACCCCTAAAGTATGTAACGCATTTAAGTTCGCACCCTGTATAATCATCGAAAGACTTTTGATCGATTAATACTAACATTGTGAGGTAACTAAGGGATTAAAGGTTTCTTGTGCAGTGTTTATGTGGGCGAAAGGCTATCACTACTTTACTCGTATACGTCATTCCACCCTGAAACTTAGATTCAAAAGTCAAAATAGTTTATTCAAAATAATATCACATAGATAACTTTTTGACGTCATGCTTTTGAATCTACCACCGCGTCGGAAGGTGTTCCGTTGTAGAGAAGATGCGGCCAGAAACTCTACAACACACTTCTTTTAAACAAAACAAAATATACAAAGTACAATTACATAAATTCAATATTAAATTACATAGAGTAACATTGTCAAGACCAGACATTTTGGTCATTCAAATAATCATCGAGTTTATAGTAACCTTTTTATAGAGGACTTGTTTAACATGGGACTTAAACTTGTTGTCCGTCAAGTTAAGAATATTCTCTGGTATCTTATTATAATAACGTATACAGTGCCCCATGATTGATAGTATTGCTTAGATTGTGAGAATTGCTACAACTGCATTCTTAAACAAAAAGTTGGTAGTTGTAGCAATGTTTCTGGCCACTCCGAAATGGATTACAGTCGTGAGGTATATGTATGTAGGTATATATGTATTAATAAAGTTGAGTTTTTATTTTTTGGTCAACTGATTGGTCATCGGAATATTTTCTTCATCTTCTTAACACCTTTATAAACTTGCAGATCTAGGCTTTCTCAACCAATCCTTAGTAACGAACTTCCAACAGCAAAGTAAATTATCTGCATTCCACACGGACAAACACGAACTCTATTATAAGTATGAATAAGGATTATCACCAAGAATCGTTACAGTAATTGCTACTTAAGGCGAATACAGACGATTGAGATAAAGGGTAGAATGCGAACGAGCCTCTTACAAGCATAAATGGAGTCACAATTCCACTTAACATTTTTATGCCGACGTTTATTTTATTTTTATGTGTCGAGTTTTTACTGTCTGTCAGTCCGCCGGGTTTTATAACACGTTTCAATAAATGGAGGATTGAGAAGAAAGTTGCATACAGTGAAAATATCTCTGTTAATGAAGATCATGGACATACATAGAAGAATCAAATGGTTCAAATATACATAAGTATATTATGCAATCGGAGACGTTTGATAAAAATCCAGAAACATGAACATAAAGGAGGTTATCTAAATGTTAGATTTATTATAGACGGCTCGATAGCACAGTCGGTAGTGAACCTGCCTGCTGTGCCGGGGCTCGAATCCCGTAAGGGACGAATATTTCTATGATGAATTTGAATATTTGTACCACGGACGTTTGTACCTATATATGTATTCTATATCTAGTCATCATAATACAAGTCCAGGCTAGATTCTGATACTTTTAATGTGACTAGATAATTTGTGTGACAATGTCCAAGATATTTATTGATTATTTTGTTGTTGTACTTTGTATATTTTAGATCGATGGCTTTCACAGCAATTATAAAATTACCATTAAGGAATGGGCTGATAGAAGACACATGCAAGAATTGTCTGGCCTTTCAGGTTTACAACACTGCAAACAATTATTATCAGTCACAATGTATATTTTGTTTGGTAATGTTTTTGCCATCTGCTTTCCAACGGAATACATTCCAACGCGGTGGTAGAGTCAAAAGGTTATTTATGTGATATGATTTTGAATACAAATGTTTGAATTTTAAACTTACTTCATAAATTTAATCCACAAAATTGTAACAAGGTTAATTTTGAATAGGGTTAGGTAGATATCATCTCAAAAGAAACTGCAAAAGATATAATTTGGCATTCGCGTCGTATATGACGTACAAGAAAACATACCTACTACATTTTGTGAACCACATAGCATTTAATAAATTGGTGAAATCGTATGTGAACACGAACAACTTCAAAGAGACTCCGTTTTACCATTTTACGACATTTTGATAACCAGTCGTTAGGATATTGCATTATAACTAAAAGTAGTTTGCGTGACACAATTTCAAATTATAATATTTTTGCAGTTTCAAAGATATTTAGGAAGAGTATTAAAATATTAATGTATTTGTAGGAATTAACATTGGCTGCTTATTAAAATTCGCATTTGAAACGAAGCATAGTTTATATATTTCGATAGCTAAACCACATAAATAAACTAATAAATACCCATAAAGAGCTGCTAATAGCCTGATAATATCCATTCAATCCCAAGACCATGAAAACAGCATCCACTTGAATCCAGAACCATGCCAATCCTACCCCTAATGTAATTAAAAGCCTTTACTACCCTAAACGTAAAAGCAGTTTCTTGTCTTACGATTTAACAGAAAACTGCTACAATTTGACAATGACCAACTGGTAGCCATACGTATGGTGTGGACGTCAGAGACATTGACTGACGAGTCCTAAAGAAATGAATCGAAATGTATGCCCGTCTTAGAACAATGGAGATACTGAAATGGCTAAATTGGTGTTCTTTTGAGCCTAAATATTTCACAGAAAATGTGAGAAATGTAATATTATAGTCAGACAAGTTAGTGCGCGACCGTCCCGCGGGGCTTAGACGTTGGGGGAGGCGAGGTAGCATAGCACATGCGACGGTCGCCTAGCCGGTGAGCGGCGCGCGCTTCCCTTCTCCGCTACACCACCCGTCCCCCGCGAATATCTAGACTGCCTCGTCTTCCCTAACTCGTGTGGGTCCCATGGGACGGTCAGGCCCAAACATGTCTGATTACAGCCTACATACTTAAAGCTGCGAAGAAATAGAGTATTCTAATATGAACCGGAATCAGACAAAGTTTTACAGTACCCTAAAAACCAACAGACAATGAAACATTCATACAGTAATGTACACTTGACAAATATCTCAGACGCTGCACTCCTTACTGTCACACTCAAGTATAATTCCGTATAATTTCAGTGACTGAGACCCAGACGCACTTATTTGCAACTCAATAACACCGACAGCTATGGAAATTTTATTACTAAAAGAAAAAACTTTGGATGAAAAAGTGGAAAAGACTACTGATTTATTGAGATTTAAAAACTCATGAAAGATTCAATTTTGAATACAATGCAGCTAGTGACGTGGGCAATGTTTAAGTAGATTTAAGTAAAAAGGTAGTTATACCTCTGGAAGGAAAGGGCTTCACTAATGAATATATGACACCATACTTTTACATTTACAGCTTTATTGGTGAAAGAGTGCAGTTATGCCCATATATGATTTCAACTACATCAACTGTTTAGCCACACAATGATAATAATGTTTTATTAAAGTGCATAAGTGTGTGCGCAGATGCACTCTCACGTGTTAACCCTTCAGTACCAGAAAACTGATATGTATATATGCAAGATGGTGCTAAGTATAATAAATTGTACACCACATAACAAAGATCTATGTAAGATAGTGGTCAAACTGCTTACAGAGTATTTATAAGCAATCACAAACGCGTAGGGTGACTTGAGTAGATTCCACATAGCAGTGAAGGAATTTAAAAAAGATAGTATCAACATCTCACCCTTATTCGTGAGAGGAGGCCTTTGCCCTGCAGTGGGATTCTACAGGCTATAACATAACTAAACTTTAGTATCTACATTCGAAATGGCGTTGATTATTATGTAAGAAACAGTTTTCTTGAGGTTAAATGCTGAAGTCAGAAAATTACGTTTTTTTTTAATTCTTTATTTTTTTTAATTGGGGCTATTAACCCTGAGGTTATGCCAGCCCGGGTTAAATTATGTTGAGAGACTACATACATTTTTGACTTCAGCTAAATACTAGTTACATTGTAGAAAAAATGAGGGTCATCCATACTTATCTCCAACTAAGGTTTTCACTTTTTTGTATCTAAAACCGGACAACTGTCTATTCACCTAAAAATCCATTCTTTCAGATCACAGTAAATTTTAGTCACATGGTCTCGCGTATAGGAAGGACTTATTTAAGACTAGTAGTTAACAAAAAATACATTTTACAATCTTATCTTCATTGCTAAAAAAAATTGGATAAATAAGACTCCAACATCTACGAAGGCCTGCACTAACGGACCTTGGATTTATTGATGGAAAAATTATACCCCGACTTGTTAAAGAGGCACCTAACTAAAAAGCTGATGTATCATTCATGAATAACAACGAAATCGATGTCTTGTCCAACACTTGACAAATGATCACAAAACTCTATTATATGCAATTGTTTGCAGCTTGTGTCACGTATAATTTTAACATTTGAACGTCCTGCTCGATGCTGCATAATAAGTGGATATGAACATGGAATAAATTGTTATGACCTTGGTTGTTGTCTGAATCTGATGCACTGAATTATATGATGTCATAGGATTTTTGTCCCACCTGTATATTCTTATATTCTTCCGGATTAAGTTAAAGACAGAGTTTTATTGCCTGCGGTTGCCATCGCACGTCGCCTTCCCCTCGCTCAGCTACTATTGATGATACAATACAAAAAACGTTATTTTAATCATAAAAGTTTACAGATTTAAGCTTCACAATTTATCGCAAGAGTTGAAGGTAGAGGAGAATGATGCCTAAAAGCAAAATTCTCTCTTATAACATTATTGCATTCGGTGAATCCTGAGAAAACCTGCATGCTTCAATTACGAAGCATGTATTGTACCCACTGTCCATTAAAAGTGGCGAAGGGCTCACTCCCCGTCACGCTGGACACAGTTTCGGTACTAGTGAAACGTGGATGTTCTGTGGTTTCAGAATATCTGTGAGTACCCCTACGAAGAATACAGTCGTGAACTTATGCAGTTGATGAATAAAGCTTAAGTTATTTGATTTTTTTGTTTAATTGCTGAAATTTAAACTTATATAATAAAATGTTAAACTTCTTACGATCTTCTTGTTTCTAATTTGCATTATCAAAGATATTATTATCTACTGCTTCAAAATACCCCTTTTTAATAGGTACTTCTCCATTCGCATTAATGTGATTTACAACCAAACTAAAACGTGAAATGATATCACCAAATCACATTAAACTTTGACGAATGTCCCAGACGTGTTTCTGCAGTTTTTGCACATAATATTCGCATAATACAATCGTTGAGTCGAGTCTGGGTCACTGCATAATGCAAGAACATTTTGTGTCTGCATTGACTTTGATAGTTTTAGTTCGAGGACTTTTTTACAAGACTACATAGCTTCCCTTCTCTGTATTGATCAAGAAAAACATCAATATTAACAGTGTTATCCTTTCATTATAATGTGTTCATAGGCTCATTATTTGGTTGCACTGGACAGAACTTAGGCTTTGCTAGATAATTTTCGATATTCACAATATATTGGAAAACTGACAAGACGAGGCAAGCATGTGCGATAGATTGTAAGTCAGTGTAAGTGCACATGATAGAGGTCTACACTATTGCCTACTGTCGTCTTCCACGAGGGGGGAATTATTCGAAGTTCTTGACAATTTGTAGACATATTATACACGCATACATAATTTTTGTCGGACATTAAAAAGGCTTACATACTATCAAGGCCTTTTCTTATTTCAAATTAAAACGAAATTCAGTTAAGTTTTGAATTTTATGTAAACAATAACTCAATACTCTGGCCACAAGAAGATCAGTAACTTGTCTGCAGTAATCTTTACTAGGCCTGCGTTATGGAGAATGGCACCACTTTCGATGGTGAAAGTCTATGTTATTATAGTGGGATTTCAACGGGCTGAATCTTATTTATTAACTTACACTCTAGGATTTACAGCTGTGAACCCCTATTTATATAAGATTTTAAGGTTAACCATTCCATCCATTCTAATTTCAGGTGCCGCTTTCTACATTACATAAACCAATTTCTTCAGCAGTCTGTCCATTTGTCAACATTTGGACAGCTGACCCATCCATCACTTTCCATGCCGACCGCTTGACTTGTCAAACGTGACCTGTACCATGATCCTTACCGAATTTCTGCAATAACGATAGTATCGCTAGCCTTATTGCTATTACTGTTTTTGTTTCAAGAGTTTCGTTCTTCTGTGGCATTGATGAAGCAATTTATTAGGATTATAGTGGAAGGATGGTGTTGGTTTTAGAAAATATCTTCAGCTTAACGACCAGGGGTGAGGTATTCCATCATTTCTTTTGGCCCCAATTTTTTACACATCGCCGACTGTTTGATTGATTACTGAAAGGTGTTCGTTAATTAGTTGGACAATTAGCAACGCCTTTTGTTACCCGTTATTTTCGGCGGCGAAATTTTCGTGTCACGTTTTTGGTTAAATAGGCGCTTTCCAGTTTTTTTGAATGTAATATTTTTTTGCTTTTAATTTTTTGCTTCAATATTAATATCTTATTCATTTTATCATACAACGAGGGTGTGGTTTTGTTGTAGTGCAGCGTAGTTAAGTGAAGAGAGTGCTAGTTTAATGATTTTGAAACAATTTTGGATTATGATTGCTTTAATAATGGTAGCAAATACAAAATCATAAGGATAATGCTGACGAATACAATCCGCGAGGGGGTAATCAGAGAAAGGTATGTATTCGAAACATTGCATATTCTATATAATCCACAAAATACTAGCAGAGCCCAAACTTTGCCCAGTATAACAGCTAGTGAGCCCGTTGCTACTTTTAGGACCATACGAATTAAGCCGCGACTTTGTCCGCACAAATTATACACCAGATTTTAAGTCAGATCATAAGCTATCAAACAAACAAAGTTTCATCAAAATAGGTTTAGTAGTTTTTGCGTGATGCTCGCACAAGCAAACACATAAACAAACAGACAGACAAAAATTAAAAAAAAGGTTGAATTGGAGTCCTAAAAACCATTACCGTCATCTTCTTTTGATACAATTTTACACACTTCTGTTACAGTTTTATAACAGTTAAGATAAGCGATTTTTGAGCTTAGACGCTGGCGGAACGATATTGTTGCTATATCGCCGAGACACGACTACGTTATCGCCGGTATATTTCGGAGATCAATCAGTATCACGGCTATTCAGTTTTAACGTCGCATCGATGCAATAGCGACGTCGTTGCGACGCAGTTGCGAATAATATTGCTACCACCTTCTACTCTTCGATTTTTGACAGCCCGATAACTCATTGGTAGTGACCCTGCCTGTTGTGCCGGGGGTTGCGGGTTCGAATCCCGTAAGGGACAATTATTTGTATGATGAATATGAATATTTTTACCCGAGTCATGGATGTTTGTATCTATATATGTATTCTATATCGTTGTGTAGTCATCATAATACAAGTCCAGGCTTGATTCTTGTACATTAAATGTGACTAAGTAATTTGTGTGACTATGTCCAAGATATTTCGATAGCAAAGTTCATGACTTTAACATTTTTCTCAGTCCAATATCTCTTTAAGAAACGCTTCGATCACCTATCCTCTTTATAACTCCAAGCCAATTAGTAGTAACCACAAGTCACATTTCTTAAGTCATTGTATTATTAACAACATTATAGGTAACAATTTACATACAAGTAAGCTATTAATACCGTTGTGACACGGCCATACTTTACAAGTTCGACTCATGCAAATCGCCAGTTGATTTACATTCACCCGATAGCAAACACGAACGTCTGTCCGTCTGTATCCGTCAGCTTGACATCTTAATTGCTTATAGTAATTGATGCTTTAATTTTATAAGTAGATGTTTTGTTTCTAGACACTTTCTTTTTAGTTTTTGCTCAGCTATTTTTGTTTAAGGTTCAAGTCTGAGTTCAAAGGTCTTGTTTTAAGTTATGACTCAGTAGATTTCTCTATTATAAGTTAACAAATTATTTTGAAGTTTTAAAAACAAAATAATTTACGTAGGTGGGTAGGGTCCAACTTAATATGCTGACGGTTTTTTAAGAGAATGATCAGACCATCAAATTGAATAACTTTTTCTATGGAACAAATATCGGAATTGCGAAGAAAAATTCTGCCGTCCCATATATTTGGGTCGAGTAGGATCGCAGTTTTGTATGGAGCCGTTTTTTTTCGCGATTTTGACGATGTTTCATTAAGAAAGTTAGTTAGATGATCTGAAGCACCCCCCCTAAAGTACTTAATTTTACACCGGTTTTTAAGAAACAGGCTACTACTAGTATACATACCTGAAAAACGTAAATTCTCAATAATCTCAGATTTTTTATTGTATATTATTGAATAATTAAGACATTTAAAAAACATTAATTTAGGTACGATCAAAAAATGAAAAACTGATGATTTTGTACAGGATGGCTTCATTCAATACGTTTTACTTAAAACAATAATAATCCCCGGTTAATATCGTAAATTTGAGTAGATATTTAATATTTTGTAAGTCTTCAAAAATTATAACCTCAAAACTAAATTATTTACTGTTGGTTTGTACTCATTAAATTTGTCTTGTAATAATTAACTGTCTCTTTTGCTAGTATGCTGGAAGAAATATCTTCCGAAATAAGCTTGCCCTTTGTACATTTATATCGACTTTAATGTATTTCTCAGGTTCCTGAGCCAATGTAACCACGAAATCTCGACAAAAATGTTTTAAACTAACAGTAATATTATTTCAAACACAATTTACTAAAGTGTCTTTTATGCAATCTCAAACCTTATTTTTCCTAGACTATCACGGAGAAGTTGAGATACGGGTGTAAGACGATTGTCAGGGTCAAGGTAGCTGCGAAAAATATGCTATTTGTAAAACAGTAAAAAAATGTATACTATTACAAATGAATTAGACTTCTACATTTACTATCTACCAATAAGTAACACATCATAAGGTAGGAATCTAAGATAATATTTTTAAGATCGATGATAATTATTTAGGTTACTAATGTGAAGAGAATTGCAACAAAACTATATGAAGTTTGAGGTTGGTTATACAACGTGTTAATGAATAAGCGCAAAACCTTATACACCCCAACTGATTTATAACAAAATAATTAGATTGAAACAGTAATTTCATTATTTTGATAGTTACAATTTAAAGTTATTCGCATTTTAAGTTTTGAGGCAGGAATTATTTGTTATTATTTTTGGCAATGAATGAAAGCGCTGCTCATGGATACATTTTAAAAATCTTGTTTTGGTAGCAAGTAGGGTGATTGTGCCTGTGCAGTGGTTTGAGATCGATATCAGTAAATTTTAAATTTAAAAAACAAATTATTTAATGGTTTGAAAAAAAAATCCTATGTTGAAACCATGATAATTCGATTCTGCTCTCGATTCTAAACAAACTACTTTCTAGTTTTGCGTTAATTCATTAACACGTTGTATATCTAAAAATCATTTTGTATATTACCTTTACTAATATCAGAAAATGTTCCACTTCAAACTCCAAATATTGTTTCTGTTATCTATCTATACTTCATTTCAAATAAGGACTAGAAGATTTTCCGATTCCTATATAGCTTACTGGCCAATTCTGATTTGCAAATAAAATTTATTTATCTTTTGACGTTACTAAAGCTGTTCTAAGCATAAGTAAGAGGAAGTGTTTCAAATCTCTGTTTCTCTAGTTCAAATAAGTTCCTTAATATTTCGTTTCTATTTGAAATGGAGTATAAAACGTCTCAGTCCTCTTTCTCGGAGGTCTAGGCAGAGACTAGGGCACGTTATTATTTCAATACTGAACACCACATCCTTTTTATATTAATTAATCTTTATTTGACAATTCCCAAGATATACTTTTTAATATTTCATATTAGATACTAAGTCAGAGGAAACATTAACATAAATTTCGAGTGAAAGGGAAGCACCAGTCTCATTTCATCACATCCAAATGCCGTGTGAAGCAGTTGAAGCCTCCACAACAACAATGCATAGTAAATCCTCTAGAGACACCTCGACAAGCCAAATGAATAATGCAGGTACACGACTCGCGATAAATAACGATTATAATTTTATCGCGATCAGCAATAAATCGTTATTCGATGCCGTAATGTGCAAGGCCTTAGTGTCTGAGTAGGTGTTGGTGATTTTCCCTTCAGTCGTACTCACGGGTGATATGGGCGACAAGCTTAGAATACAAAACAAAATCTGTAGAACCCAAGTACAGATTAAGATCATATGATAATGGAATACTCAGAAAAATTATATTCTCGTAGTGAATACTAAAATTTTAAAACAGTGCTACATTTGCAATTATTTGTTAGCAAATCTGCCATAATAACGCAAATTATGTGAAAATTTAAAATGTCTAGCTATTACGGTTCAAAAGTTACAGCCCTGAATAGGTAGGTCAGACGGACAGAGAGACGGACGGACGGTCTGACGGACGGACGGACAACGTAGGCTTAGTAATAGGGTCCCGTTTTCACCTAAAAAAAGACGCATATTATATTCGGGTTCTTCTTTATAATGCTGACCGGTGTGAGTAGGAGAGTGAAATTATTTTGGATAAGTCGATGACGTCCCGCCCAATTGACCTATCGCAACCTAGAAATACCTATGTAAACTAATAGAGCTAATAAGTTGTTCATCTTCTACAACAAATTCCACGACGTTTTCCACAGCAGTATGTCCCCCAACTATAAGACGACGCAAGTTTTTGCACAATTGTCGAGATTTACGGTGCGAAGTCAAAGATTTATTGTAGACGGAACGCACAGACAATGTTCAAGTTAATAGTGCTATGTTGAAACAAGTGACGGTAAACTGTCAATGCATTGAAAACAATAGGTATGAATAAAGGAATTTTAAGAAACAATGGATATGAGATTTTAAATCGATTTGTTGGAATTTACTTGAATGGAGAAATCAGAACGTGTACTTGTAAGGCCGCGAAGAATGCCAATGACATCCTCAGTACTTTAGGTAACCTATCCTCCATTCCAAATAGGGGCGAAAAGAAGGTAAAAAGGGTTCTTTATAGTACACACTTTAAAGAAATACGAATATATAATTTGATATAATAATAGTATCAAACAACAAAATGGCGATGTTGAAAGACCTAAAGAAGCAGTGGTGTGCACACGTCTTTAAAATCATTCTGTCATCAAACACTGACATAAGTGTCTAGAATTTTTATAAAATGATCACGGTCTGAAAAGGTTTCGTGGTCCTGCTTCTGTGATCTTCTTTTTTTCGTCTATATTTGACATATAATATAGATAATAATAAATTTTAATAATAAATATTTTTTTAATAGATAATAATATTATCACGTTTGTAGACAGTGAACGGGTACAGCAGTCATAACAAATTAATCGAGAAAATGACAAAAATCGAGACGTGCCGCTGTCATTGTCGTATGCGAAAGAGAGCGCGATAATCGAAATAAATTCCTTGTCTTATTGTTATTATCTATACTAACATAGTTGTAAGCTTTTGCTACTAATAAAATATGGGCAATCATTTCAGTCTGAAATTTAGTCTGAAATAATGTAGGTATTTTTTTTATTAATTAGGCTCACTTTTTATCACACTGGACAGAGTTTCGGTACTACTAGTGAAACGTGGGTGTTCTGAGGTTTCAGAATATCTCTGACTACCCCCTCGGGAAATATAGTAGTGAGAAATACGCATTTTTATTAATTTTATATAAAATTTTACTTTTTTGCATATTTACGAGTAGGTACTACAAATAAACTTTAGAATATTTTACAAAATAAACCTAAGTACGTATATGCCTATGATTACTCAAAATCTACTTATAATTTATTCAAAAGTATATTTATAAATATATCTTATTCATATAATTGTATGTACGGTAAAACTATGAATAAGATATACTTATAATTTATTCAAAAGTATAATTATAAATATATCTTATTCATATAATTGTATGTACGATAAAACTTATATAAACTCTATCTTTTCCAATCTTATAGCCTTAAGAGGATATAATTTGGAACGCGCTCCATACAAACGTACTATGGTGATATTTTCAATAGTAACCAATTAAATTCAATAAAATTTTTCAGAATCAGTCTTAAAACAAATTTCTCTGCTTTTATAGAGTCAGATTTTAGTTTAAATGTATAACATTAAAGTTACAGTGCCTCAAAGATTTCCATACAAATCTTAAATGAATCCTAGCATTTAAACTGTATATTTTAACGAAAATCGGACTCTAATCCTAGCATTTAAACTGTATATTTTAACGAAAATCGGACTCTATACAAGCATAGATATTTGTTTTAAGATTGTTTCAGCACAATTTCATTGACTTTAATTGGTTAGTATTGAAAATATCACCATAGTACGTTTGTATGAAGCGCGCTCCGAATTATATCCCCTTAAGAGAGCCCCGGAGCACTTTCCATAAGAATTGACAACATTTCATTTTAAGAAATGTACCAAAATAAGAAAACCATTCGTATCGGAGATTATGTGATTCAAAGTTTATATCAAAATTATCAGATTTTTCTATCCATTATTTCTCGAGTTATTTGAAAAATACTGAAAAATATAATAGAGGTTGAATGAGACTTTATTCCTTTGCCTGCTTGGCTTTTCTCAGCTTTTCTATTGTATTTGACAGTTTTTATTTTTAATGTTCTTGCGGCCAAGGTATCTTGGCCATAAATCCTACGTTTTTCAGAAAATTCAAAAGTAAATTAAAAATAGAAAAAACGGTAAAAAATAAAATCGGTAAAATAAGTATCTCTTATTTTTAACCTATTTTTATATTTTTTATTAAAAAAAAGGTGGTTAAAAAAATTTAATGTTGTCAATAGTAGCTATTATTCCTTAATAACAATTCTAGAATCTAAATGACATCTTTTATAAACAATTGAATGCACTAATTACCTATTATCAACAATATACTGTTGAGAGGGAATGCCATCTGTTTAGTTGATTGTTTCTGTAATTAATTTTATTTCTCATTCTGTTCTGTACCACAAAAAATTATTGCCCTTATTAATAAGGTTTACAACTGGCTATACAATGTATGCCATGGAAAAAATTTTCTTGTTATAGGACTCTTTTTATTGCCAACTATAATTGTAACTTGTCATTTATTTACCGGTTTTGTTTTTCTATACAAAAAACAATAAAATTAGTAGCTCTATACTTCATTTCAAATTCGGGTTCCTGTCCATAATGTGGCGACGGGCTAACCCCCCCCCCCCCCCCGTCACACTGGACAGAGTTTCGGTACTAGTGAAACGTGGATGTTCTGTGGTTTCAGAATATCTCTGACTTCCCCCTCGGGGAATATAGTCGTGAGTTATGCCTAAAATTATATTTTAATTACTACTTTATGTTAAAATGAAAAGGCATTACCCAGCAAGCGGGGATTACCGGGCTGATGATGATGATGACATTTTTAATCATGTAGTTGTAGCAAGGCTCTTATATTATCTACGCTACGGCTAGCTTAGCTACCCACAAAAACACTGTAAAAGAATCTCTATCCATTACTCGCCTTGTAAGATATCCACGGGAAGAAATCGGGTGGTCCATTCACACGGCAACATTCATAAACAAAGCCCTCAAAAATGCCTCCACAACAATTATTATATCGCTTTTGAGAATCATTTCGTTTTATTATTAACATAAATCTCGGTCTCAAAACGATGGAAGCAAAAACATGCCACCACTTTTTCGGAAGGCGTCATTACTACCAACCGTAATTATTTTAATTTTTATTGTCATGACTCTCGCGAATGCATGAAATGACGAATTCAATGTCGTTTAATTGCCCAAACTGCTTTCGAAATAATTACAAATTATGAAATTGATTGATTTACGCATGTTAAAATCACATTGTATTCCTTTGAAGGAAACCTGTCAAATTCTCTTTGACATTTTTATGTTTGCTATATCCGGAGTTGAACAAAAAATATTGCTTCACAATTGATTGGAGAATCGTATTGTATCACGAAGGTGCTTTGGGAAGTATGAGGTGTAGAGACCACCCGGCTGGTTATAAGAACTTATTCTTGAATTCGGTATAAATAATTTTTATGTGAGAGCAGTAATAAATTGTTTTGGATAAAAACTGTTGTTACGTTGTCTTGTTAATACCATTGTATACATACAACATTTACCGACTGCTGTCAATTGGTGAAGGAAAACTTCGTGAGGAAATCTGCGTGTACTGAAGAAGATTTTCTGATGAACGAGTATGCGTGAAGTCTTCCAATGCGCATTGGGCACGCGTGTTGAACTACGAACACCCTTCTCGAGGGTAAGCCTGTGCCCTACAGTGGGAAGTATGCTGATATGGGGACTTGCCACAGATGTTAACACCCACAAGTTATAGCAACGAAGCTAACAGATGGCGCTATGGTCGCACTCGCAAATGTGTACGTAAGACAACTTGCGACGTCACATTAGTAACCCTTTAGCCGCTACACATAAGGTTCACAATCGTAGACAAGACATGAATCGCGCAAGAGAAATAATCACAGAGATTCTATATATATATAAGGTCTAACTAAGATCTGTTAGACCACGGCCGGTCCCCAGGCTTCACACCTAGCCTGGCGGAACATCTTCCCTTTTCACCGGAGGAACCTTCCACAGTAGTTCCTCCACACTGATGATGATGATACATATCACTATTTCCGGGGTGTTCAGAAAATATTGTTACCTTTAAAAACGTGCAAAATTTTCTCGTACGCTGTTTTACCAAATTTTTACAATATGTTAATAAACACTTAACCAACCTTTAGTAAGAGAGGACATCAAAAAAGAAAAATAAAATGTTTCAATTGTTTATAATAAAATAATAGTTGTTCTTATACAGGGTCCTTCTTAATATGCTGACACTATTTTAAGGTGAAGATCAAACCGACAAACTGATCCACTTTCTCTATGGCACAAACATCGAAATCACGATTAAAAAAATCTGTTTTTCCATACAAAACTGCAAACTTACTCGAGCCAAATGTTTGGGACAGGTGATTTTTTTTCGCGATATTGATGTAGGTGCTATAAAGAAAGTTTTTCAGTTTGATGGTCTGATCATCCCCTTAAAAAGTGTCAGCATATTAAGAAGAACCTTATATAATTCCAAATGATAATTATCTATTTCCCTTGCTTAATTTTAGGGTTCCGCGCTGAAAAGGCAAGGAACCTTTTGTTATGATTATGACTTGTTTGTGTTTCCTTTAAATAATGTATGTTTATTTTTGTTACAAAATGCATTATTAAAGAAACAATCCCAATACCAACAACTAATTATGAAATACATTACAACTAATTACATACTAAAAAGGGAAAAAATTACTAACTACGCCATAGAAAATTACGTCAAGATGTTACTAACATTATCATAAAAGCGATACAATGAACAACATTACTAATTACTAGATCGAAGCAAGAAACATAAATGATAATTGCTACCAAATATGGACACGATAATTCATGTTTCACGCTACATCCATGCAAAAGAAAAAAAAAATATCATTCAATTGTAATGGGCTCTTTAAAAGGGCTACAGTATATATTAATAAGAGCAGGCGCAAAACATGAGCTAATGACTTTGCATTCTTTGTTCATTACATTTAGGGTTCCTTGGTTTAGTAAATGGTACCAAAAGGTATATGTATATGCATAATACTCATAATTGAATGATCATAAATGATCAAAATGCTTGGGTCTGAGGTTTAATTTCTTAAAGTTTATTTACTTTACTGTATATATCAATTATTTTATTAAATAGACTATGTATTATTGTATACATAACTTTAGCTTAAGAATTTATATTGTAATAGTTATTAAGTCGTGTTATATTGTAGAGTTTCTGGCCGCATCTTCTCTACAGCGACAACACGTTCCGATGCGGTGGTAGCTTTAAAAAAGATTTGACGTTTGATAAGTGTGCTGTAAGCTCCTATATTGAATAAATTATATTGACTTTGACTTTGACTTTTGACTTTGAAGACATTATATTTGGTTGTAAGGGCTTGGTCAATGACCAATAGCTACCGCGACCTGTAGTTGTAGCTGTTAATTGAAGACATACACAGAGTTCAAAATTAAAGACTCTTTAATGTCACTACATGGTAATGCCTGTTTCACAGGCTGCCAAATGCTACTTGTGTCATCTTAATAACAACATTCAAGAGGTTGCAGGTTTTGCCATGAGCTGTTGTCTAATAAATGTGGTGTTCGAGCGGTTCGCGTTGGTGCTTGCCACGAGGATCCGCCATCTTTTCTCAACTATGTTTTTGCTAAAAAACAATCCTTAAGATTTGGATAGATACTCCGGAAAACTACTTAATACTTGCGGAAATGCAGTGTTAACGTACTAGCAAAACTTTATTAACTTATAAATAAAAAGAGTATATTTAATTTTAAAAAATTTACACCATTCTACTTCTCATACTGATCACACTAATTGAACACCACATTTAAACGTTTTTAAACCTAAATATGTTTAATAAATAAAATTGTAATGTACGTAATGTTATCTACTGTAATAAGTATTCAAACGTCAAATAATTTAAAACAAAGCTAAAAGACAAACAAAATAATTATATTAAATCACACTACCATTTTTATGTCATATTATCCTTTGACATTTTTATTTTTTATGTAATGTACTTACTTGTAATTATGAATTTGATAATATGAAATAAATAATTCTATTCTATTCTATGATGAAAGACGACTTTAATTTAAAAATAAAGATAGAAAATAAAGGAAGAAATTGAAAAGATAGAGAAAAAATTTAAAATAATGTAGGTAAGGAACCTTTGTGCAATAATTAGAATCACACTTACCAACTTTTTGTGAGTCCAGCACAAAATGGCAGCGGAATGACATTGGTATGACAGTTCGTCGAGGAGTTGCCAATTAAAATGGCAGCGCCCATCGCCCGTCAATTCATTTTCGACTGTCGAGAGATGGTATGAGAAGAACTCTTGATTAATTTAATTTTCATTAGCTTGATGATTCTATAATTCCACCTTTAAGACGCTCCCTTTATGTAAACGCAGGGCCGGGTTATATTTTTCTGGTTTTTAGAAGCGTTCTTCTCGTTATTTGAAAGGCATACAAATTTATGAAAAATATAGTAATGGTCTTCAACATCTCGGTTTTATTTGAAAAATTTTTGAAATTACAGAATCAAGCTTGAAATAAAAACGATTTTACATTTTTAAATATAGGGTCCAACTTAATATGCTGAAACTTTTTTGGGGGATGATCAGACCGTCAAACTGGACAACTTTCTCTATGGGACCAACATCGAAATCACGAAAAAAAATCAGCTGTCCTATACATTTAGCTCAAGTAGGTTTGCAGTTTTGTATGGAAGAGCTGATTTTTTTTTGCAATTTCGATGTTAGTCCCATAGAGAAAGTTGTTCGGTTTGACGGTCTGATCATCCTTAAGTTAAAGTATGGGGTTGACTAAAAATGGTAGAATAGCGTTTCAATATTATTTAAAGTCCATGTCCAAAAGTGACGATTAGGTTTAAATTTTATTTTCGATTTCTAACAAGGTTTCCGTTTTTTTTAAATAATTGCATTACTGACTTTAAACGCGAGTAAATTATAATTTTTGAAAGATATTTTTATGAATGAGGAATGTTAGCATCCAAAGCCCTCCACTGCCGCCATTTTTCCCATAACAAATATTTGGAGTGTTTCAAATTAATTATCTTGAAAATTCCTAAAACATTTTTGGGGCAGGGTTAAATTCTTTGAGGTTATTACTTCGACATTTCACTTTATGCAGGCTGTATTATTAAGTATTTAATTAATGTATGCCGTTGAATCCTAAGGGCTAGATTTATTTTTAGAGTTCCAAATCAAACAGTGAACCATTATAGTTTCGACATTCTGGCTGTCTGTAAATGCTCCACATCTATTTTTGGCTCTTTTTTTTCCCAACTAAAACCTAGTTTGATAAGAAGACAAATTATTATAATAAAAACCGGTCAAGAGCGTGTCGGACTCGCCCATGATAGGGTTCCGTAGCTATTGTGTAAGTATAAAAAGAAGAAATATTTTTAATCTGTTTATCTTACCTTAGAGACATTTTTGAAATACAAAGATAGCGCGATACATTTTCGTGCAAAGCCATCTTGTTTGTCACTAGAGAACAAATATATATTACTGGTATTTTTTGACTACGGAACCCTAAAAAGAGTAAATGAATAATTTTGAAAATTCCCGTGCAACGATTTACATCAAATAGTGCCCTAAAGGCTCAAGAGCCGTAAGAACTTCATGAACTACTTCGGCCCAATTCCTAGACAGGCTCATCAAGCTACGTGGTCTCTGGCGGAAAAGCACCACACTTCCTGATCAGTTTAGCCCACTTATGGAAACCCCTCCAGGGCAGGAGCTGCCCAGGCCGATATGGAGATGCTTAAATAGACTCTGAACTCAGGTCGGCTGTAGTAAAGACAACCCGGTCATGTGGAGTTACATAGACGGATTGGACCTCAAGAGTGAATGCGGTGTTGCTCTTCAGACTATGGCCCATCTTGTATCCTGCCTTTCCTGCTCGAACACCTGTACGTGAACTGAGTTTATGGACGCTGATGGTAGTACTCTCCGAGCAGCAAAATATTGAGCTGAAAATAGATAGAATGACATGCCATTGACTCCATAGAAAAAGATCAACTGTTGGAACACTGTCTATAATCAGACATCAGACCTATCCTTGTTGAATATCTTCATATAATATAATTTTACCACGCTATTCCATAAAAAAGCTTTTCATTTCCTAAATCTCCTTTAAAAGGCGGTGCAAAGCCAAAGAAAGCAATTAAAATATCCTTATTAATATAAGTTTATTTTGCAAAATTTTGTGGACAAAAGACTTACAGCTAGATAATTATCCTAGAACCCAAGAATAATTGGTTGTGCAATTAGACCGTAAACCCTTTAAATTATGTAATGTTATGTCATCTGTATGTACTATTGTAACAACTATTTGTAAATCAATAAATAAGCATGAAGAAAGTGATATAAAGATAAAACTGGAACTGCTACGATTGCAAAAGAGGTGGGATGCTGTGATGGTGTGAGTGAACATCAGAAACGTTGACGATACCTGAAGGGTTTATACGCCTTTTATAATCATTATAATTGGTGCGTGCTACTTTAAGCCAGCAAATGGCCAACATCAGTGCGGAACACAAAAATTTACTCTAACTGTCAACCCTAAACCTTGGGTGGTTTCAAACAAATCACCTCACCACTAAAAGGGTATGACGTGATACGTCCATCGAGAAAGAAATTAGTCGTAACACTCTTTGATGCCGGATCGCGTTGCATCGACCTAATTGCGCCATCTTTGATCCCATCGGGGTATTTTCGGTCGTGTTTTTATTGGGCGCATGGCGTTTGAAGGTTGACGGGCAGCAGACGGTAATTGCTCTGTCATGGATGAGCTTGAGTGATTTGTTGTGTGTATTATAGAGGTTGAATGTGGACGTATGTTTCTGATTATGTCGAGTTAATTAACCAAGACAGGATCTGGGTCTTGATTTTTATACCGAAACATTTGTAATTTCTAATGTTCTTATTAAAGTTGTCAATTTTTTATCGATGTTGTTGCCATAGAGAAAGTTGTTCAGTTTGACGGTTATTAGCATATTAAGAAGGACCCTGTTTATACAGTTTTATCTTTATTGAGTGTCATTGTGCAAGTGCAAATTCTATCTAGACAGCCAGTTCCAAAGATTTACGCTAAGCGTGGAGGTAGTCTTCCCTTTTCCTCTTTCTGGCTAGTCAATGGCAGGTCATTGCGACTTGCCATCATGGTGAAGAGATTTGCCATCAGCATTAAATGCTTGCTGAATGATTGACCAGAGTGCTTCGGACGTATTGGAGGTTCAGTATATATCTACCTAAGTCACTCGGATAGGCTCTCGACGAGTACAAGGAGCAGATGTAATCCAAGAGATGATAGGATATAGGGATATAGGGTCCTTCTTAATATGCTGGCACTTTTAAGGGACGATCAGACCGTCAAACAACTTTCTCTATGCCGCCAACATCTAAATAGCGAAAACAAATTAGCTGTTCCACACAAAATTGCAAGCCTACTCGAGCCAAATGTATGGAACAGTTGTTTTTTTTTCGCAATTTTGATGTTGGTGCAGTGCAATAGAGAAAAATGTTCAGTTTGACGATCTGATCATCCCCTTAAAAAGTGACAGCATATTAAGATAAATAAACATGCAACAACATTACCTAATGAGAATCAGAATCATAAAGTAGGATTATATTTAACTTATACCACATTTCCTGGCATTTGAGGATTAGAACAAGGATCCTATTAAAATACTTCAAGCTTATAGTAGTTTTACATAATTAGACGTTCAACATTGTTTTTCAAAGTATTTTTATTTTCGCATTTAAACAGCATCGCATTACACAGCGCCATTAATCATGTTTATCAGCGGATGAGGGACGACACTCATGCGCATGTTTATGTTGTTTGCGCACGCGATGCCGAGACTTGCTTGTGGATTGATGTAGTTTGTACACAAGTAGGTATTTACGACTGTTTTTTTTTTTGGTTTTGCTACAACTTCACTTTTGATGATTTCCAATACCTACTCGGTTTTGAGTACAATGACTTAAGCTTATTTTAGACATTTAATATGGACGGACAGACGGATGGACGAACCTCTTAGACTTAATAGGGTCCCGTTGGTACCATTTCGGTACAGAACCTTCAAAATTCAGGAAAGCTGCAAAAGTGTGTGCGCTAAACGCAGATGCACTCTCTCGTCTGTACCTTCCTAACGATCTGCAGTGATCTGCCCTCCTAGACAAAGTGACATTCTATGAAAATGACAGAATGTATGGATTAGCGATTGAAACATTTTGACGTTTGCTTGCGTCACCATACGTCAAGTCCATACATTTTGTATGCTTTCTACTGTCGTTAACGCTAATCGGAAGTACTTTGTCTAGGAGCACAGGTCAGAAATCGAATACAGTGACTGTAATTTAGCTAGTAACCAAATGGAGAACATTAGAGACGTTTATGATGGACAGTGTTATTTGAAGCCGAACACTATTCGGCTATTTGTAGAAATATTGAAGGTATTGAATCGTGGCTGTTCTGAGGTTTAGAATCTGTGACTACCCCCTCGGGGAATATAGTCGTGAGCATTATGCTTATACTTATTTGAGGTATTTTCGATCATCAACACCACTGTAGAGTACTTTAAAACTAACTTGAAATACCATAAAATTATTTCTTTTGTTTTCCTATGAGACGTTATTTAGATTATAAATTTGTAGTTTACTCATCGAGTTTGAATGACAGAAACTATAAAATTCTTGCAAACAGCATTACCTACAGACAAAACCACATCCAAAATTACCCAACACCTCTAAAAAACCATAATCATCTACCATCAATAACACCGCAAAAAAAATACAAATCACCACAAAGAAAATTGGACCGGAAATCGGCATTTCGTTCCACTTAAATTTAAATTGCAAACCGCGTAAAATTAAACTAAAGGGTGATTATAAACGCGTTTACCGACCAGACTCTGTCATTAAAGATTAGAAAAGCCGCCGTCTCGAGCCACATCAAAAAGGCACATTCATCATAACATAAAGCTTCAAGCTTTGACTAGGAGGCGCCGGTTAATTGATAGTTTTGGGATAGGGATGAGACGAAATACCGAAGATTATTTTAGATTCTAGTATTTTCTTTGGTACTGGCTGTATTTTTAATCACTTTTCAAAAGACAATGCGGGTTTAGTATGGAAGGTAGCGTCTTATTTTTACCCGACTGCGCCAGAAGGAGGGTTATGTTTTTCGAGCGTATGTATGTATGTATGTATGTTTGTATGTCTATTTCTTTGGCACGGTTTACAGCCTAAACGGCTTGATGGATTTTAACGTTTGAGGTGTCATTCGATTCCTAAAAATTGTGAGAGTGACATAGGCTATATTATTTTAATATGGCAACTGCGAAATAAAAAAGAGAGGGAGAAAGAACAATTTTTTTTTCAATAAAATTACAATATGGGTATCAAATGAAAGCTAGTGATCTGACGATTCCAAAAAAATATATTATATTACTTTTATGTTACGGTTTCGACACAAGACTAAAAAGTACGAAATAAACTAAATTATTAAGAAAAACAAAAAACCCGACTGCATAAAAAATCTATTAACTGAAAAGAGAAAAACAAGCTCTATAATCACTAATCAGCTATAAAAGCTTTATTTGAGCTAATATAATTTTTCGCTGTTGTTTTTGGCGCAGCCATCAACCAAACTTGAATATTTTGATTAAGAATAAAGTAACAAATAAAACTTGTTTTATATGTATATAACTCAGTCCGAACGGAGATATAAAGGCTTGAAGTAAACGTAATGAATATATTGTCAACTTCAAGCCTTTATATCTCCGTTCGAACTGAATTTAGGGATATCTGTCAGATGTAAAGATGTAGGTATGTGTAAAGGATGTGTAAAGGTGTAAAGATGTGCTTTAACAAGTTTTCCAAGTTTATTTGATGGTTGCGCCAAAAACAGATTCCATACAAAAACCCGCATTATCTTTTATTCGTTAAACCGTACTGCATGGCTTGTATACCTATGTATGTAAAACAAATTTAAATTTAGTCCGTACAAAATTATTCTTGACAAGACGATTAAAGTCGTGAAAAAAACCGATCCTTCCTCGATAATTGCACAAGTTTCGGCACATCCCTAGAATTTGGGTTTCCCATTAAAATAATCACGAGCCCAGGCCCCCCGGCATTAGATAAATATTGTATTTCTGACAAATTAACGGAAGAAACCGTAAAAAGTTTAGTGGCGCTGCTACGTCCGCCTTTAACATAAATAGTGCGGGGTTTAAGAAGGTTCGCTTCGGTACGCTAGCGTTTATCGTTAGATCGGCGAGTATTATTATTTGTCTTTAATTATTGTAGGATTCGGTACTATAATGACTTAGTTTATTACTTTACCTATTTTCATTGCAATATTTAAAAAGGATTTTGTGATTTAAAGTATCTAATTTATTCAAGATGCAATACATAATTTCTAGCATATAAAATAAGGTTATGTTATGTGTTTTCACTTGTCATGTGATACATGCTAAACAAAACAGGATAGTTATGTTTTTACTTTAGTAGGAGAAGGATGCGATTATTAAGATTGTGTTTTTCTTAACAAAACTTTTTGACAGACGGATGTGATGTCACCCGCGGTCAAAAATTTACTTCTGGAAAATAATACAGATTTTTGCGAAGGACGTAACGTACACATCCGTGGTTAACTCCACCTGAGACCTGGCGATCAATTGACCGCAGACAAAATGACCGTCCTCTAAACTGCACCTGAACAGTATTTTGCTTTTATACTTACAGGCTACTTAATTAGTACCTACTTACTTACCGGACAATACGTTATTAAATTGGGAAGTGCACAATTTTGTCTTTTATATTTTACCTGTCTAAACCTCGTAAAATCTAGCACAAAGTAGCATTGTTCCTATAAAAACTATACTTAATAATAAGTATTTTTAAATAAAATACAAAACGGTTTAGTCAAAGATAGTTTTAAACCAATTTAATTTCCAAAAAACTAAAATCCTAAATTCAATTTCGCCTCAAGCAAAACTAAAAATTCGCTATCGAAAACGCCCTACTATCAACCCCCGGCGCCTTTGATGTAGCGGTGTGTTTACACTAAGCTAACTGAGGAACAAGTCATTTGTGCGTCTGCGCACGCCGGCTACCTTTGATCTTGACTTTTTGCCGCCATGCTGAGTTATTGCCGACGTCTTGACGGCGCGGGCGCAGAGTTGACGAGAGACTGCTGGTGTTACGTAGATTTTTTTCCTATCTTTCTGTGTCGAATATGTTTATAATTTTTCACGCATTTAGAATTTGGGATGATCTTACATTTTTTTTTAATTTTTATTGAAAATTAAAACCTGTAAAATAAAAAAATTTACTCTTAGTTCTTACTAAAACAAAAGTTAATATATTTTCTGTTACTTTAACTAAAGTTACTTTATTTTCTGCTAGAGGAGTGAAATAAACAAAAATTATTTACTTTATTTTATTAAATATTCGTTGATTGGTCATGAGTACATTATTTATTCGTTTATTTTTAATAAAACTTTCATGTTTCAGATCTATTTAATTAAATTTTCCTTTGGGAAAACTCACAGAAAATCCTAAAAGTTACAATGGCATTAATTATCAATTATTCTACAAACAGTAATTAAAATATAAAAAGATGGTAGGTGTGGCAAGGCGGTCAATTATTGTGATTGTATGTAACTCTCAGAATTACTCGCTGTTTAAAATAAAAAAAAACATTTTTTAAAGACTCAAATTTTAAAATATAACTTTGACCTATGGTGTTTATATCATAAGTCAAACCTATTATGTTGTTAAAAATCGTTACAACAAATTAAAAAAAAAAAAATGTTGGTGATATTGTGTTAATAATCTAATCTCCTTTATGCTTTGATTTTAATTTATCAAAACCTACATGGGTTATGTGTTATATGTTTATAAATTCATACATTAAAATTTTCTCCACATCAAATCTACTTATCAATGCAACCATCGTATCTTGTTGGTAACATTTACAGACTAGGCATTTTAATATCAAACAAACTTTGTAACAAATCAGCTGATTACAAGTAAACTTTTTAAACGTTTGTGGGCGTACGTGTGGGCGGGGCGTAGGAGGCCCCGCCCTCTGACGTCACGACACAACATGGCCGACTACTGCACGCTGCAACTGCACTTGCTGCGTTTGATGAACACATTCTTGCGTTGTTAAAATAGTATTGCAATATTTTTATTAATGTGAAAAAGTTTATAATGTTATGATAATATCAACGTGAATCTTTTCGCAATTGCTTTCTGTTTTTATAGCTTTTGATACCGCTACGTATAGAAGCAGTGTAGTCAAAACTACACCAACCAAACTAGAAACCAAAAATGTTTGGCATATGCATATGCATGAATGCATTTTAATTACTTTATTTAAAAATTTAGGGCTCTCTACTTATCAACACTGGACACTGGAAATATTCTGGATATTACGAATTATTTAGAATATCCCTTCGGGGAAAAAAGTTGTTAGCATACTATGTTATAGGTACTAAGTATGATAATGTACATTTTATACATTAACCTACATTGATATCGATTTTTCTGACCGATCGACTGAATTGTACTAATTTCAATTATTCATTTATTCACTCATTTGATTCTCTTAAAACTGTATACAACGTGTTAATGAATTAACGCAAAACTAGAAAGTAGTTTGTTTAGAATCGGGAGCAGAATCGAATTATCATGTTTTCAACATAGGTAATTTTTTTCAAAATATTAAATATTTGTTTTTTAAAATTTAAAATTTACTGAACTCGATCTCAACCCACCGCTTGGGCACTCTCACCCTATTTACTACCAAAACAAGATTCTTAAAATGCATACATGAGCACTTTAACACTTTCATTCATTGCTGAAATTATAACAAATCATTTTTGCCTCAAAACTTAAAATGTGAATAACTTTAAATTGTAATTATCAAAATAACGAAATTATTGTTTCAATCTAATTGTTTGGTTATAAATCAGTTGGGGTGTATGAGGTTTTGCGCTTATTCATTAACACGTTGTATACAACGTGTTAATGAATTAACGCAAAACTAGAAAGTAGTTTGTTTAGAATCGAGAGCAGAATCGAATTATCATGGTTTCAACATAGTTAATTTTAAAAATTACTGAACTCGATCTCAACCCACCGCTCGGACACTCTCACCCTACTTACTACCAAAGCAAGATTATTAAAATGTATCCATGCACGTTAGCGCTTTCATTCATTGCTGAAATGATAACCAATCAGTTTTTCCTTAAAACTTAAGATGCGAATTACTTTAAATTTTAACTATCAAAATAGTGAAATGATTTTTTCAATCTAATTATTTTGTTATAAATCAGTTGGGGTATATAAGGTTTTGCGCTTATTCATTAGCACGTTGTATAATCATTTATTTCTGACTAAATACCTTACCTATCTCAAAATCAATCATGTCTCGCTAGTTAAAAACTCAATCTAAAAATAATAAGTCAGTGATTGTTAATATCAGAAAGGTCAATCAATCAAACAATTTCATGAGTTAATTATTGGTCAAATACAATTCTTAGTCTTAGGTAGTTAGTTAGTTATTCGATTCCGGCACTTGTTTTCAGATTCGAGGCCACACCGATCACTAACAAGTTTTTTTTTTAAATCTTTGTTAAAGAGCTTGGCCTGAGGCCATGTCGCTCTGTGGGTTTTTCTTTTGGGTAGGTTCACATACTTTATATTAATTAATTAATATTTTAATTTATATGTATAACAAAAAACTAGTAAATACAGAATGATGAAATAGAAAAATAAATGACTACAAATTTAAAGTTTTCTTGTAAATGGAGTAAAGTGCCTTTGCTGCAGCCGACGTAGGTGCAGCAAGGCACAATTACAACGCCCGATATTAAGGGACGGCAAGCCGTCAAACACCTGTCTCCTGAGGGGCTCGCCCCGCACACACTCCATCAGGACATGGGAGACGTCTTCAACTACACCACAGTCTTCACAATTGGGGGATGCGGTAATCCCCATCAGGTGTGTGATCTTTTTGGATGGAATGTGACCGGAGCGAAGCGCTGTAACCATATCAGGTATGGCCATTGGGTAGTAGTCAATCCAGGGGATCGTAAAATACCTTACCTATCTCAAAATCAATCATGTCTCGCTAGTAAAAAAATCAATCTAAAAATAATAAGTCAGTGATTGATAATATCCGAAAGGTCAATCAATCAAACAATTTTATTAGGTAATTATTAGTCAAATACAATTCTTAGTCTTAAGTAGTTAGTTAGTTATTAGATTCTGGTAGTTGTTTTCAGATACGAGGCCACACCGATCACTAACAAGTCGACCACCAAAATACAGGGTCCAACTTAATATGCTGACAGTTTTATAAGAACAACTTTCTCTATGGAACCAACATCGAAATCGTGAGAAAAAAATCAGCTGTCCCATAAATTTGGCTCGCGTAGATTTGCAGTTTTGTATGGGAAAACAGTATTTTTTTTCGCGATTTCGATGTTGGTGCTACAGAAAAAGTTGTTCAGTATGATGATCATCCTCTTAAAAAAGTGTCAGCATATTAAAAAGGACCCTGTATGAACTATGAGTTTCGGTACTACTGCTGAAAAGTGCATGTTCTGAGGTTTCAGAATATCTCTGACTACCCCCTCGGGGAAATATAGTCGTGAGCATATGCTGATGCTGTATGAACCAGGTCATCAAACGTAGTTTTATTGAATAATACAAATCCATTAAAATTATCCTATGACATCAATCATTATTATTTTTTCACCTTTTTTCAATAAGGTTTTTTATTATAAGCAATTATTCAGCAAATTATACCTTTATGCGTGATTGACACAAGTCATGAACTAAATTGTATAATACACTAGTTCTCCGAGTAAAGGCTATACTTAGCTAAGCTATACTTAAGTGCAATTCTGAACTTAAGTACTGGTCATTATAGTTCCGGTTCTGAAGTCTTAAGTAAAAATACTTAGACTTGAGAAGTCCTCAAAATTTGCTTCTAAGGTGATAATTTTAAAGACGGTAATGCTTTGATTTACGAGAATTGTTAAAGAAAAATACTAAAGTTAACCGCGGACGGGGCTCTAATCACGTAATTCCAGTTATTATTGAGTATCCGATTGAAAACAGATATGGATTTGGAGATTTTTAAGGCCTCATTTTTGCCTGTTGCTTCCTTTACTCGTAATTTAAGATTATGAGTCCAGCTTTCCAGAGTTAAACATTTTTCTCCTGTGCTTTTAAATCAGTTTTATTCGATGTCAATAATAAATAATCAGTCTACACCCCTGGAGTATGTTTTGCATATCACATTCGTTTGTGGTACCACATCTCTTGGCACTCTAATTTCTCCAAAACTTTTTAATTTTGCCACGCCGTGTGGTTCTAGCATAGAATGAATCACCCCAATACTTCCCGTGGGTGTCGTTCGAGGAGAGTAAGGGATTAAAGGTTTCATATAAAATGCTTATGTGGGCGAAAGCCACTTCTCGAACGTCACTAAATCCTGAAACTTAAAATTGCTGAATGTGAGCATTGCAACAAATACATTCTTATACAGAAAGCTGGTAGTTGTAGCAATATTGTGACTACCAAAGTCAAAGTCAATATAATTTATTCAATATAGGAGCTTTCAGCACACTTATCAAACGTCAAATCTTTTTAAAGCTACCACCGCGTCGGAACGTGTTGTCGCTGTAGAGAAGATGCGGCCAGAAACTCTACAACATAACACGACTTAATAACTATTATAATATAAATTCTTAAGCTAAATTTATGTATACAATAATACATAGTTATGTATACAATACCACGATAGGGATTACGGTCGTGAGTTTATGTATGTATTCGTATTGACTTTAAATAAAATAAATAAATAAATTTATTGTTTCACAAAAATAGGTACATAGATTATAAAAACTTAGTCATAATAAAGTACACATTAGGTTTACAATATAAATGTCCGCTGATACTCAAAAAAGAAACCTGACCTTTGAGTACCAGCAACCTTCCAGTGGCACAGAAAGATTACATGAGTACTTTTGAATATAGGTACGTATACCGTTTTTGTGAAAAAAGGTTGCGAAAAGAAAAAATAATTGGTAAGTAAATATTTAAGGTAAATATGATTGAGGTTGTATGTCAGTGTGGTGTATATATGTGTGTGTGTATGTGTGGGTGTGTGAGTGTGTGTATGTGTGTAAGAGTTTGATTTTATTTAATTGTGCATTATCTAATTATTTGTCCTCGGTTGTGAATAACCTACCGGGAGAAATTTCATTGGATGGGGTGAAGAAAGTTTTCTGTTTCGTCATATGATAGTTTCAAGAGCCTGCACGCTCGAAAATATATAGTAACTAATTGTTTTAGCAAAGTTTCTGAGTAGCCGAAAAAATATTACAGACGTGATTTTTTGGAATGTAATTGATTGTAACCATCCAATTCCCAATCTTTAATAAACAATAATGACCTGACGCCCTCCCTGTCAACTTCAGTAATGATTCGATATACCCCTCAATAACGTAATGATTGGTCCACCAACAAGGCGCCAACATTCGGCTTTCGGCTTTTGGCCCCGACACAATAATATGTAATTTGAGCAAACCACAGACGGTCATGCCAGGCCACATCACCAATTTGTGTAGTCCACTCACGCGGCAGAACTTCAAATTACAGATGACGATGAAAATTGGCCGTTTAATCAAATGGCAATGACGGATGAGCAAGCCATTCATTAAAGAAAATTAGGAGTGAATTTGCCAAATTTTGGATTCGTAGATTTGACGAATGGTTTAAGGTTGGCGCCAAAACCGATGTCTGTAAATGGCGCCGAAATGTAATCTTGAAAGGTAATTATCGTACCTGAGATCTTTTGTGTGTTTTGGGTAAAAAAATACTTTGTGTTCCTGGGTGGGCTTTTGAAAACATGAATGAGTTGATGTTTTTAATAAGTATCCGTTTTGTTGTAGTCTTTTATGATCTTCGTATAATCTATATCATAAAACTTACTTAAAAGAATAGGGATTAGGTGATTCAACTGATTTATCAATGGGGTAAAAAAGCTTATGGTGACAGTTTTCCAAAGGCCGAGATTTTGACCAGGGTTGCTATTTTTTAATGTCAAACATCCTAAATTCAACTCGACTGTGGAAAATTCCATTACAGAGTTTGCCATCACTTTCGTAATCAAGAATTAGAATGTGTGAATATTTCAAGAATAGCACTTGCGGTTTGATACGAGTATTGATGGCCAGTGGGAGATTATTTGGTTTTATATATTTTGCATGTTTTCACTAATAAAAATTTCATAGAGATGGAATGCTGAATTTTATCGTCATCCTTTGATTAAATTAAAATAGCGGAAGATAGGTGACGTTTTTGCATTACATACTCGATCTGGATCAATGATCACAGACTTATCTGAAATACAAAAATGACGATTTCCATTTATACGTATTTATACAGGGTGAAATTGAAATCATTAGCATCCTTTTAAACTGGGAGTCTAACATTATAAAAGTTGTTCAGTTTGATGGAGCAAAAAAAAAAGGAAAGGGCCTCCCAGATTGACGAAGCCTTTCCACTACAGCATGATCGATTATCATGTGATACCTATGGCTCAGTTGATACGAAAGAAGAAGCATACCGCATAGTTTTGTTTTGTCCCATATGCATAGGACAGTTTCCTAAAATGTAAATAATTAGGTATAACAGTTGTAACACAATTTCTTTCTTTAACTGACAACATTACATTTTTTTAACCACCTGTTTTTAATAAAAATAGGTTAAAAAATAAGAGATCAGTATTTTTCCGATTTTATTTTTGACCCATATTTCTATTTTTAATTTACTTTTGAATTTTCTGAAAAACGTAGGATTTATGGCTAAGATACCTTGGCCGCAATAACATTAAAAATAAAAACTGTCAAATACAATAGAAAAGCCAAGCAGGCAAAGGAATAAAATCTCATTCAACCTCTTTTATATTTTTCAGTATTTTTCAAATAACTCGAGAAATCTGATAACTTGGATATAAGCTTTGAATCACATAATCTCCAAATTGTTTTCTTATTTTGGTACCTTTCTTAAAATGAAATGTTGTCAATTTCAGGTAAGTACTGAATCTTTTATATAGGGTCCTTCTTAATAAACGCTGTCACTTTTTAAGGGGATGATCAGACCGTCAAACTGAACATCTTTCTCTATGTCGCCAACATCGAACTCGCGAAGAAAAAAAAAACAGCTGTTCCATATAAAACTGCAAACCTACTCGAGCCAAATGTATGGAACAGCAGAATTTTTTCTTGCGATTTCGATGTTGGTCCCATAGAGAAAGTTGTTCAGTTTGATGGTCTGATCACCCCCTTAAAAAGTGTCAGCTTATTAAGAATGACCCTGTATACTAATAAAATGATGCAGTGAAAGCAATGCAGGTGGTCTCAACTAATTAAGCTCTCACAACAGCGGCTAGCATTATGAAATATGCATGCAAATGTAAAGGGACCTGCCTTGCTCCGCGAATACTAAGATGTCCTTCAACGATACAATCAAATAAACGGTCTATTGTCGAGATATAAATCTGATTATTGACTGACAGAATGTTGACTACTATTGTCTTGGAATTCTGCTATTGTAATACAACATACTTATTTAAAAGAATGAGCGAAAATTGTTACTACAACTAGGTTTTTAGCGTTTAGTTCTTAGGTACTTATTTATGGCTTTAGGATAAAAGGTTCTTGTAGCAAAAGACCTAGTATACTTAAATCCTTATTATTTTGTGATACAGCTAAACAGTTACCTAACTGTTATCTATATCATACCCACAGTCTATTATTGCATTGTGCTTTTAGTTTCCGAAAATAATAAAAGTTTAGGAATGATTAGGTTTATGTAAAGAATGCATGTTATTTTACTGTACCCCTTACTAAATAACTAATAAAATAAAATAAATCAAAATACTGAATACAAAATCAAGGAGAGAGAAAATAAATTTCAACTTGGCCGAGACAGTTTTCATAAAAAATTCCATCTTTGGTAAAATAACATAGCTATTTAAACCATAAGTAATATTTTTTTTCTTTTGTACTTTCTTATAGCTATAGAAATATGTATAAATACGAGTAAAAGCCTGATTATCTGCAGTATACCCAACTACCCCACTCATTAAATACTAATTCAATCCACGCAAACGTACCGCGGGCGGTCTCTAGTCTCAAACATCCAGTTTTTCCCCAAACAATACATTTCTTTGATCTCTAATTCTTTAAAATTCAATTCCAAAGACGCCGCTTGAATATTATATGGGGCAAAAGTCGGCAAAACATGTTTCAACTGCTGCTGACGAATTCCTCAGGCGAGAATCGAAGCCGCGTCCAAAAATGTCAAGTCTGGATATTTCAAGCGCTTCACGGGTGGGGAGAGGCAAAAAGTAACATTCTTTGAAATGCTGTGTTGTAAGACCTACTGTGGTGTCACTGTTTAGGAGTTTGGCTTTTGGTGACATGTTTTGACGGGTAATAAAGTTTTACCGAGTATTGTATGGGACAATTTTTTTACATTTTTGCACACTTCAATCAAATCAGCACACATCAGTCCTCTGCTTGGTATAGGCTTCATTTTTAATGTGACATCTCTCACGGTCCTGTGCTAATCTGATACACTTCTGCGCCACACCTCAATCGGCTACAAGTGGGGCGGGCCGAATCGCCTGGAAACCTGGTGGACCTGGTCTTCGGGGTCAATCTGCCTCAATCGGCTACGGGTGGGGCGGGCCGTATCGCCTGGAAGCTTGGTGGACCTGTTCTCCGGGGTCAATCTGCCAGCCAAGCTGACCGCAATCCTTACAATGTCGTCCGACCAACGACCAAAAGTAGCTTATTGGATTGGAATTTGAAGAGGCATGATAGATGTGGATCGAAGCAACTGGTAATCAATTTACTGTCTGTGCATAATGAGTCGTGGGCACAAACGAGTTTACGTATCACTGCAACATTTTATTAGATACCTACGTTTGTATCATTTCCTAGGTTTATGAAAGATGCATATTTTATTTGTAGATATGTTAAACTAGCGATTTTCACTCAAACCACAAATTATTCTGACTCATTCGGTACTTACTAAGTAAAAAGTACAAACCAATAAATAGCACATCCTACTAATATTTTAAGCGTGAAAGTTTGTAAGTATGGATGGATGTTTGTTACTCTTTCACCTAAAAACTACTGAATGGATTTTAATGAAACTTCGCACACAGATAGAATATAATCTTTATTAACACAAAGGATACTTTTTAAGGTCAACACAGACGGAATCGCGGGCAACAGCTAGTCAATTAATATGGTTATTGAACTGCCTTTTCCTTCGTACACGGAAGGCACGGTGGTCCCGCTAATTCCCCGGGCGTATTTTAGGTTCAAATTAAATTAATAATTAATTCCAATAACAGGTAACCTATTCTAATTGGAATCATTAAAATTATATTAATTTCAACTATTATTGATTATAAACAGGTTACAGCCATGTTGTGCTATTTCGAATCAAATTAAAGATTGAAACTATATTAATACTACATTTTCGATTAATTTAGGACCCCAGCCTCCTAATACCCTCCCCTGTTTAGCCAGAAATCCCAAAGTTTTTCCTGAACACATCTTAAAATTGCTCCAAAAATAAGGGACCAACATTGACATTCAACGCTCAAAACCTAATTTCGTATGCCGAAAGCGCTTTCCGAAGAATGCTCTATTATTATTTCAATCAGAGATAATTGGACGGTTGTCACCATAAAAAGAGACGGCAGAGCTGATCGGCGCGAGTCGCGAGTCACGCGGCGCTTTTGATTTTAGAATCTTAGAATGTGTAGAACAGAAAGCTGTAGAGGTGACGTAGTTGTTATTGTTTCAAAATTTTAAAATCAAAATGCTTACAGTACGTTACTATTAAAAGACAATGCGGGTTTTGATACGGAAGGTGGCGTCTTTTTTATTCACCATTTTTTTTGGCACGGCCATCAACTGAATTTGAGTAATTTAGTTCAGAATAAAGTAACAAACAAAACTGGTAACTAACAAAACTGGTAACAAACAAAACTTCTAAACTCTATAAAGGCTTGAAGTTGAAAATACTCGTATATTCATTACGTTTACTTCAAGCCTTTCTATCTCCGTTCGGACTGTGTTTAGTGTTTTATACTTAAATAAAATATTTATTTGTTACCTACTTTATTCTGAACTGAAATATTCAAGTTTGGTTGATGGCCGCTCCAAAAAAATCGCCAAAAAAGAAAAGGCACCATTTTTAACCATTGGCTTTTGTTTTTACAGAAATGAGTGTGAGTTTCTATAAATTTGTTTTTATGAGTAATGAGAAAAATCTCATGTAGACAAAAAACATTAACTATTTGCAAGTGATAGAATTGCTACTAGGTAATAATTGAATTAATTATTTAATGAAGTTAAGAAGGATTTCTACTTTGCAATTTGCGAGTTAGACTTTTCGCGACTGAGATATGAACAAAAAAACTCTTAAAAATTGATCTTCCAGGTATTTAAATAGTATTTTAATATTTAGTGTATATGCCTAGGCCGGGAAAATTATTTGCCTAAACTTTTATAACTAAATTGTTTCAGAGACATTTTGCGAATTAGACATTCTGCGACATGAAAGCCATTTCTACAACTTCTAAGCATACGAATCGCTTGAAATTCAAATTGTTCTTAGACATTTGAAGTATGAATAGAATAGAGGTGCATAGGAAGCGTGCGTTTGACATTATGTCTAACAATGAACGGGCACTTGTCTGGGTATCGAAGATAATTAGATTTATGGTCCCTTTGTTAGGGGTGCGCCAAATTTTGGTAGATGTATTTATTAAACCTTCGTATCTTTATTGATTTGAATGAATAATTAAATTACATTTTACTCAATCTAAGCACAAACCAGCTTTCACTGGCACATACATAAACATACAGTATTTCGTCGCTGCAAATTTTAAAACTTCTATGTGTCATTTTTACCGAAAAAAAGTTTTTCTGATATTTGAAAAGCAATGTAAAATAGCTGCCGTTCGCAAAAACTTCGATGAAAATTTCTAATACTATCTTTCCTTGACAGAGATCTCATTTTGTTGATATTATTTGAAGGGCTAACCTAACATTAATTAGAGCGTTATTTCGTTTCTCTCGAAAAGTAACTTTGTACTAAGAAAATATTTTAATTTTAAAACGACGATTTATAAAGTGGACAGTTTTAAAAACGTCGTTAAAAGTAAACCAACGTTTCAAACTACTAACCGAATTTAGTCCTTACATAGTCGACACTGTACAGGCATCTTTCGCAAAGTCCGCAGAAATCTTTTATTGCGGGCATTGTACAGATTATAGTGGCTACTGTCAGTACTTCTAAACGAGAGAACAAGCTTTAAATATACAACACGCTTCGTCAAAATGGCAAAATGTCCGTATCTGCAACATGCTTAGTCAAAATCTTAAACAAACACACTCTAAATCTGCTACACGCTTTGTCAACATAAAGACTAACACACACTAAAATGGCTTGTACAAAGTCAAATACAATGAAGTCACGAGACGCCACTTTCAACGGCTGCTATACCAAAATGAAAAGCGTCGAAAGGTGGTGGGATGCATTAAAGGATTTTAGAGGATTAGCGAACTCTAATTAGATCAAATTAAAATTTATATGCAGTAATAGTACATAAGCTTAGTTGGCACGGGTGCTCGGCTAAGCGACGTCGTCATTGCGGCTTGTTTTTTGTCTGTGTATAACGTTGTTTTTTTCCGTTTATTGCGGACTTCTTCCAATCTCGACTGCACATTGATCTGTACAAAATCTGTAATAATAGGATTTTGCGAAATCTGCCTGTAGAATATTGAAAATGCGGGTCTGTTGATATTTTATTTAACAGTTCACGGCTGCATAATATTACACACTTGACACAATATTAAGCTTAACATTTACTATAATAGATAAATTACAACACTTGACACACGAGATCAGAAGGGAGCAAAGTACCTACTGAGTGTAAATATTGTATGCTAATAAAGTCTGTACCAATTACGAAATGGTTACCCTACTGCACTATTCCATACTTATAAAACTCTATACGAAAGTCTTCAATATGGAATTAACACATTCCGTATCCATCAAAACAGCAAAAACTAAGTTATGTCTCTTCATTGTGTGCTAATACAGTAAACGAGTCTTTAATAACACATACTACACTCAAAATTCCACTTTAATGTTCATATTTTAAGCTCTGAATTTCCTTAACAGACAATGTGATAAACCTTGCAAAAAATGTCAAAGAAATATGAACTTTGGAGATTAAGATTAGAGTGGTATTTGGAATGGCTATTGTCGTTTGTTCCGTCACAATCCTCACTTGTTGGTATTGAGGTTTTGAAGAGAAAAAGTGATATCAATCATCTGTGACGATGATGGACGACATGTTGAGATGTAAAGGCGGGAGGAGATGACATTCGGATATATCCGAAGTTACAGTAGATAACATTCGCATATATCCGAACGAAGTAGATATCCGAATGTGATCTACTATGCCGATCAAATGGCAACGTGATTAAAAAGGGCCAGGTCAAATGTACCCGAAACCGACGAGCGTGTATGAAAGGTCTTATTACTGTGGAAGAGGCAAAAGAAGGTGTGTTAGATGCCATAGCGGATGGCGATCAATTTTCTGTGCCAACCCCAATGGGTCACAGGCGTGAGTATATGTATATACAGTAGCTAATATTCAGAAACTTTCATAGTTACCTATATAGGTTGTTAAGGTAGACAGTTGCATTACTTTAATGTAGGTACTAATTTACACTGAAAAACTTTCCCAAATGGACATAGGGGAATTCGCAAAAAAAAACCTTTTATAGAAACGTTCTATCAGCTGATTGCATTCAGTATCCCACAATTTTGTTTGCTTATTTCCTATATTATGTTTCTTAGGTAAAGTTGTACAATATCATGGGTTTTATGGGTACGCAATCAAACCGTAACTTATAGTAAGGCAACTGTTTACCCTAAGACCCTATAGCATTTAGTAATATATGCCCTATAGATTCGAAAATACAGTCGATATTATTTAAGATATAATTTTCCAAAGTACATAATTCGTTCATATTTGTTTTTAGTTTTCGTGGATGTTCTGAGGTTTCAGAACATCTCTGACTACCCCCTCGGGGAATATAGTCGTGAGCATATACATACATACATATACATACTTAATTCTAAAATACTAAACGTGGGCTTTACTTCAGCAAGATTAGTTGGTAGTTGTAGAAAAGTTGTTAGCCCCGAACGGGATATGGTCATGAACTCGAGAGTTAATTTTCAAAACCTGCGCTACCAAAATTGTTTCTCTCCCCGTAACTCTTTTTTATGCAAGTCAAGTAGCCGACAAAAGGCAATTTTAAATAAAATTAGTAGCCCTGTGTTACCACAGACGCCATGTGTCGACACATCGGCGTAAAATAACGTATTTTTAAACTTAGGAGATAAGAGCAGAGCGGCGGCTTCTCACAAAAAGGTTTTTTGTCATTTTATTTATGACTTAATCAGTGTTATCTGCTTTTTAAGTATTTCAAGACTTTCAAGTTGTGCTGAGAAATGGTATATTTTAATTGATTCCAGAACTAAGTACGTGAGATTATTATCCCTGTAGCGCCAGCACTAATAGCATCCTGAATAAATTATGGTCTCAAGTCTCCAGGAGACACTATGACAGTGGCTTTATTAAGCACTGAATCATTAACATAGTTATTAAAGTTTGGTACCAACAAAAATATGGGTGTAAAGTGTGATCTAAATAATTTTTCAAATGGAGACTTGCCTCCTTTTTTGGAGTGGGGTAAAATATTTTTGCATTTCGAGTATATTTTTTTCGAGAGATTAAATATAATTGTGCCTAGATGACTCACTACAATGGATAGTCCAAATAAAAAATTATAGTTTTTGATATAACATTCAAGGTATTTGAAAACAACATAATTATGAAAAATAACTAACAACTTATCTTAACTTTCCTAAATGTAATTAATGTAATTCTGGTAGATTTAACTAAAATCTACTTATAACAACAAATTGTCCAGTCATTTTACGAGATTAGAGAACGGATATTTCTTTAGAATCTCTAAAAACGTTGATGAACTTTTTAAAATCAGCGTGAAATTTTTTTTTTAAATAAAGGTAAAAGAACAAAATTTAACAAATCCACAAATTCTCAAAGTGAATATTTGTATCTTCACTAAGTAAGGTTTAATTACAAACGGATGTTCGGAGATTACCTTTCGAGGGCGGTAATTAAGTCGTTTTATGTTAAAACATTACTTTAACGCTTTAATTTATTATCTTTTTAGTTTTTAAGTATTCTTTTGGACAAACAAAGATAACGGCCAATGCGTTTTGCATAATAAATGCACTACTACTAACTTGTAGGTTATTATTTTTTACTTGATTATAATCACGAAACACTGGGTCAATTCCGAATGAGATCATTCGTTATAGAAGGTGAAATTGATATCATTAGCATCCTACTCATCAAACTAAACAACTTTTACTATGGGAGCAAACCGATTGGAGCAAACAATAAATCTGCTGTTCTATACTAAACTGCAACGCCTTCTTGACTCAAATGTATGCAACAGCCAGGGTTGGAAAAAAAACAGTTTTTTTTTAATTTTATAAAACAAACAGTTCAAAATGTTTTAAACAAGTGTTTTTTTTGTTTTTTATGTGTTTTTTTTCATTTGTGTTTAGGCCATTCATTTCAAATAAATTAGACCTATAATATTCGATTTCTAGACTAGGTATTTTCAAATTCGCCATAATAAATTCAATATGTACAAAAACCTGTCAATGGATAAACATTTATTTTATGTTACGTATCTCTAATCAATACTGAACGCTTTACATTCTAACAATTCTAACTAATCTTCATTTTTTATAGGGAAAACCCCAATATTCATATTATTTTTTATTACCCTAGAGCTAGTGGTACCCTATATAATATCTATATAATACCCTAGTGGGTATTACCCTGGTTTGAATATAGTTAATCAGGGGAGTGCCCGCTCGCTAGTCACTAGTGGGGACTACCCCACTAGCACTAGTAGTTGGTTAAAAATTATACGTTTTATTTAATTACAATGCTAAATAAAATTTTCCTTATAATTCCTATTTCAAAAGTACAAAAATATAATATAGCAGTATAATAGCATAGAGATAGACTCAACTGGTTTTATTTCAAGCTATTTAGAGTCCTAAATATTAATTTATTTCCATTCATTCCCAATGAAAAGTAGTTTTAAACCTTGTTTTTTTTCTTAATGTTTTATACATTGTTTAAAACTTGTTTTAATCTGTGTTTTTAAACACTCAATAAAAACACGGTTTTAATTCAAACTGTTTTAAACACTGTTTAAAACACGTGTTTTAAAACAACTTGTTTTAATCATGCCAACCCTGGCAACAGCAGATTGTTTGTTTGCTCCAATCGGTTTGTTCCCATAGTAAAATATGTTTGATGGGTAGACTCTTAGTTTAAAAGGATGCTAATGATATCAATTTCTCTCCGTAGAATATTCAATTTCAACAATATTATTATTGGAAGAAAGTAAAACGTCATGCATTTCAAATAAGGCCGAAAAGATTTTCTGATTCCTATATAACTTTCTGGCCAATTCTGATTAGCAAATATAATTTATTTATCACAAGGATATACTATCCGACATATATTGGACGTTACTAAAGCTGTTTTAAGAATAAGTGAGAGGAAATGTTCGAAATCTCTGTTTCGATAATTCAAATAGCCTTAAAATTTCTTTGTTAATTGAAATGGAGTATTGGTGTCAAACGAGCAGTTTTAGCAAAGCTTTACTTTTAACCACATTAAGGCCGTGTCTCTTGCTACGAAGAAAACAAAACATAGCATCACTTTTCGTCGTCCGCCATCTTAATTTAAACCAAAATTGTCTGTGGCACGCCCATTTGTGCTTTGTTTTTTGTAATGTTTGGTAAAAACAGAGCTAGAGTCACAGCTTAAGAGAAGTTTATTCCGAATGCGTAAATGCGCGCTGCATACAAACGAAGTCTGGTGATATTTTTAATACTAACCAATTAAACTCAATGAAATTTTGCAGAAACAATCTAGAAACAAATATCTATGCTTGTATCGTGTCCGATTTTCGTTAAAATATACAGTTTCAATGCTAGGATTAATTTAAGATTTGTATGGAAATCTTTGAGGCACTGTAACTTTAAAACTGTACATTTTAAGGAAAATCTGACACGATACAAGCATAGATATTTGTTTCTAGATTGTTTCTGTAAAATTTCATTGAGTTTAATTGCTCAGTATTGAAAATATCACCAGACTTCGTTTGTATCGAGCACGCCAACAGTAATATACCCTTAATAAAATAGAAACTATGTTTCATGCAATCCCGCTGATAGAAAAGCAACTACAAGGCGCTGCGGTGTGTGTGTGACTTTTCACGGACGAGTTCACCTACACGCCGCCGCCCGTGGAAATACCGGCTCGGCCAGTGGACAGTGTATGGGTGAATGCGTCACGTGATCATTTTGTACGCTCCTTAGAAACATTGTCTCTGTAGTATTTACTCATAGCTTCTAACATAGTGAAATAATTATTGACAGGCTAGTATTGGTTGGCTTAACAGGTGTAGGTAATTATAGTAGTTAATAAATAAAATTCAAAATTAAATTCGAGGCATGTATTGTACCCACTGTCCATTATAAGTGGCGACGGGCTCACCCCCCGTCACACTGGACAGAGTTTCGGTACTACTGGTGAAACGTGGATGTTCTGAGGTTTCAGAATATCTCTGACTACCCCCTCGGAGAATATAGTCGTGAGCATATGCTATGCTAAATAAAATTGATGACAATCTTTTATTTCAGACCACATAGTCCATACAGTAGGTAGGTATAATAAGTTACAATAATCTAAAGGATATTTGTAATCACCCTTTATCTGTACCTACAAATACAAACGAAAAAGAAATGGGGTGGTCTGTTTTATGCTGAGAATTGTATGACAACTTTTTAATGTCACGCACTTTAGTAAGACCATCATAGTCAAAATCTACATCTCAATAATACTTTATTCATACATTATTTATATAAGATATTGTTTCATCAAATAGAACCCCACACGCTCCTAAGAAAACAAAACAAGAAAAATAAATTTCAACTGCCAAAATTACAACATTCTACAAAAGCAACTTTATGTTGACGTTTTAGAAATTATTTTTGAACAACGTTCAAAATTTTAAAAGTATATTTGAAGGAGCGTTCAAATCAGAGAAAAGCAAACAGTAGCTGGCCACCCGCGGATTTTAAAAATGTCGAAGATGAGTGTTAACTATGTAAACACGATTAACTCTTGGGTCTCGTTCCGATCATCGATCAGACGAAACTGTACTCGATGTTGAGTGTTTGCGTTTACTTTGGGATAAGGATGCATTTTTATCGATAATTTTTGAGAGTTTATCGAATGGTGATAAAAGAGTTTTAATATGACATTTTAATTATAAAAACATTATCATAGTAAATTGTATTTAGGTACTACTTATATCGATTCACTCTTGGTTCTCGATACTCCAATTGAAATTACACTACCTACAAAACATTTTTTAATAATTTAGCTTTTGTTTAGGAATAGGCAATCTAATTTTTTTTATAAACTATAATAAAATGTACAGTGCGACATACCAGTCAATCATACAGGGTCCTTCTTAATATGCTGACACTTTTTAAGGGGATAATCAGACCGTCAAACTGAACCACTTTCTCTGTCACCAAAATCGAAATCGCAAGAATAAATCCACTGTTCTATACAAAACTGCAAACCTACTTGAACCAAATGTATGGGGCAGCAGATTTTTTTTCACGATTTCGATGTTGGTCCAATAGAGAAAGTTGTTCAGTTTGATGGTTTGACCATCCCCTTAAAAAAGTGTCAGCATATCAAGAATGACCCTGTATATAGGTACAATATTAAAACGAAGATACTAATCTAGACTCGCTACCAAAAGGCTAATCGTAAATCACTTCGTAGCGGAATGATTGTCATAACTCATGCTGGCACGAAAAGAAGAAGTAGCGGAATCAAAATTAATGAATTATCGATAAGTATAAGCTACGCTTCGCATCACTAACCTGTCTACCCTAACAATCCTGTACAATTATCCCGTAGCACTCAACTTGTTTGTTCAGCAGCCAAACAAAACACTCGTCCGCGCTACCGTGATGGTCTAGTGACTGGCGTGAGTATACTAGCTAGTAGTGTAAACACACTATTAGTGTTCGTTATGTAGGTAAAGACAAATTTTTGCTTCGTAAGACTAAAAACCGGCCAAGAGCGTGTCGGACTCGCCCATGATCGGTTTCCGTAGCCATTGAATAAGTAGAAAAAGAAGAAAAGTGTTTAGTCTGTTTATCTTACCTAAGAAAATTTTTGAAACGATGATAGCGCGATATATTTTCTTGCAACGCCATCTAGTTTGTCATTAGAGAAGAAATCTTTTTTACTGTTTTTTTCCGAAACTACAGGGCTGCAGAATCCATTATAATTTTCACTGAAAGTACTTACCTTAAGCTATAACATTTTCAGATTGTTCACTCCAGTATTTTAGAAGTTATAGGGGTAGGGGGGACCCAACTTCCAATCCCTCTTTCGTTGTATGAGATGAACCATTTTCCCACCATTTTCCCCCAGAGGAGGAAACCTACATGCTTCAATTTCGAGGCATGTATTGTACCCACTGTCCATTATGTGGCGACGGGCTCACCCCCCGTCACACTGGACAGAGTTTCGGTACTACCGGTGAAACGTGGATGCTCTGAGGTTTCAGAACATCTCTGACTACCCCCTCGGGGAATATAGTCGTGAGCATATGCTTATGCTTCCCCCGGAGCTAATGTTTCATTGCGCGACCTGTATTGGTCATTTTGCTATCAAAGTATTTTCAATGCGTCTTATATGACGTAGTTTAACTAATCTTGGCTGTAAATTTTAATCCACTGTCGAATCGACTTGAATTTTTTGACTTTGCTGCCTATTCCTTTCATGCTAAACACTGATTCACGTTTGAATATAGCCTTGTCAATTACATGATCCTCTAACAAAGACCACTTCAACCCGGTTATTGGCGGTTTTTGATCAACCATTATTAACCCAACAAATAACGACATAATGATCGAGATATCCCATTAAATTGTTTCCCTTGCAATTACCTTAGGGAGTTTACACACTTCATCAGATCGGCATATTCGGTTCGATATTTAATGCCGTTGATTTACTATATACATTAAAATTGTTTTACTGTTGTATCCCGAGATGAAGACATTACACTATTTGTAAAGGTGAGATGAAAATCTGTAATAAAACTTCATTAGGAAACCCACAAAAAAAAACAATTTAGATAAACTTGAATCATAAAAGCTCCGGGTGGTAAAAGGTATACCTACACTAAACAATTCTACGGCTCTCACTAGAAACTTTATGAAAAGACTCTCACCCGTAGGGCGATTGGCTGCAGTTTAATATACAACGTGTTAATGAATTAACGCAAAACTAGAAGGTAGTTTGTTTAGAATCGAGAGCAGAATCGAATTATCATGTTTTCAAAATAGGATTTTTTTTCAAAATTTTTATATACATTTTTTTGTAAAATTTTAAATTTACTGAACTCGATCTCAATCCACCGCTCTGGCACTCTCACCCTACTTACTACCAAAACAAGATTCTTAAAATGTATCCATGACCGCGTCAGCACTTTCATTCATTGCTGAAATGATAACAAATCATTTTTGCCTGAAAACTTAAAATGCGAATAACTTTAAATTTTAACTATCAAAATAATGAAATTATTGTGTCAGTCTAATTATTTAGTTATAAATCAGTTGGGGTGTATGAGGTTTTGCGCTTATTTATTAACACGGTGTATAATATAGACTTGTATTGATATCTCATGAGAAATTAATATTGAATGTCTGATATACTTACATAGCTGCAGCCGCAGCAATTATATAATATTATATAATTATTTTTCTAACAGCTCTTCATCATCGATTACAGATCGGGTTTGCCGATTAATACCGAATTGACCACATGTGTAGTCTCCTTAACAACTCAGATAGAAAATTGACGTGAATTGTACACCTTTTTCGGTCAGTTAATTGTGCAAAGAGCTAAATTAACGTTTCGGAACGTATGATTTATAAGATAAGGTTGTTATTAGAAGTATTTTCGTGTTCGGGATGCAAGGTCGTGTCAGTCAAAGTAAGCATGTTTGTTCTTATATACGTAGTTCGTAACACAAAGGTTGATCTTTGTATATTGCTATTTGAGAGAGTAGATCTTGGTTGAAGATGCTTGGGTGAAAACGATGACCCGAATGGTACTAGCGTGGACTATAACTTTTCAGGATGAAAAATATGTGTCCAGTTGAGATAAGTTGTAAGTAATTTTACCAAAGAACCCTATTAAAAACTCACGATTAAGGTCCCATTCTGTGTGTTAAGGAACTATACAGGGTGTTACAAAATACCCCTAAAGAAAAAAGGGTGTTAAAAGATCTCATGTAAAGAGTCTGTTGACAATGTATGACAACTGTAGCATAATAATTATTAATTACCGAAAAAATAATTATTGATAGTAAAATAATAAAATAGTAATCGTTGAAGCGCAGCACTATTTTACGGACTGCCGGTAGTTCAAAAACTAAACGGCAGTAGATACGTCGTAAGGTAACCGCGATGTCACTACCTATCTTGTAGGTACTTAATTTAAAAGAAGATTTTTCTTTATCTTTATTACTAAAGCTAACATGTATATTAAGACAAAAAGAACAATAAATAACAGATTGACAAAAAATGTTTATTATTGGTACAAAAATAAAAAATAAAGAATAATTTCAATAAAGTATTCATATTTGTCATCATGTAAGTTAATTTAAGCATCTTGCAATTGGTTTTTTTCGACAAAGAAAGCTTCTTCGTCTCTTACTGACATTTAGGTACAAATGACTTACAAACACTACCCTTCTGAAAAAATACTCTATGTTTCAAATGCCAAACTAGAGATGGGATTTTTTTATAATTGGTTTCGATAACGGTTTTTTTTTGTTTAATTATGTAACACCTTGTAAATGGTTTTATACCTACGAGGATGCTCAGAGTTTTTAGAATGTCTCTGACTAACCCCTTGGGGAATATAGTCGTGAGCATAAAATTCATAACATAGCCCTTTATTCCCTATACAATTACATGCAATACAATAATATTATCTAATAATTAAATATTAAAACATGCATTTAAACATTGAATTACTATTAAATCAAGTTATTAATTAGTTACTATTTAGTACGAGTACTCATAATAAAATATATTATAACTGAATAAACCATGATGAATTACCATTGCCTTTACTTTTTCCTGTAAAATTATTAAATCAGTTCAAAAATTATTAATTGAATAAATTAAATATTATTTACTTTATAAGATAAATATACAGGGTGTAACGAAACACCCTAGTAATAGGTACTTAAAGGGGTGATTTAGACCATCTACCTAAACAACTTTCAATATGGAAACAAAATAGAGAAAAAAAAACAGTCCCATACATTTAAGTCGAATTGGTACTGCAGTTTAATAGGAAACAGCAGATTTTATACAACGTGTTAATGAATAAGCGCAAAACCTCATACACCCCAACTGATTTATAATAAAATAATTAGATTGAAACAATAATTTCATTATTTTGATAGTTAACATTTAAAGTTATTTGCATTTTAAGTTTTGAGGCAAAAATGATTTGTTATCATTTCAGCAATGAATGAAAGCGCTAACGTGCTCATGGATACATTTTAAGAACCTTGTTTTGGTAGTAAGTAGTCTCAGAGTGCCTGAGCGGTGCGTTGAGATCAAGTTCAGTAAATTTTAAATTTTACAAACAAATTATTTAATATTTTGAAAAAAAAAATCCTATGTTGAAACTATGATAATTCGATTCTGCTCTCGATTCTAAACAAACTACTTTCTAGTTTTGCGTTAATTCATTAACATGTTGTATATTTTATGTCTATTTTGGATCCGTAGGTAGATAGTGAAAGTTGTTCAGTTTGATGGTCTGAGTTCACCGTTTCAGTTTGCGGTGGGCTGTCCCTTACACTCTGTATTTAAGTTTAACCATTCTTTTACCATGCCTCCGTGGTCCAGTGGTTAAGAAAGAGCATTGGGCTCTTGACACGGAGGTCGTTAGTTCGATTCCCACGGGGGACACCTAGTGATATGTCACTTTGCGCGTTTTTCCTCAGTTGGTTAGGACATTGCCGGCCGAATCACCTGACTGTTTGAAAAGAAAGATGATTTCGTGCTTCGGATGGCACGTAAAGCCATTGGTCCCGGCTACTATCTCTCTCGTGGTAGTAGTCGTTATACAGGGTGTTACAAAAATACAAATAAACATTTAAGGGGGTGGTTTAGACCATCAAACTGAACAACTTTCACTATAGGACCAATATCGAAATAGCGAAAAAAAAATCGGATATTCCATACTAAGCTACAAACTATCCGAGCTAAATGTATGGGACAGATGATAATTTTTTCGTGATTTCGATGTTGGTCCCATAGTAAAAGTTGTTCAGTTTGATGGTCTAAACAACCCCCTTAAATGTTTTAAATATTTATTTTTACTTTTGTAACACCTTGTATAAAAAACCACGTCAGAGGCCGTAAGGCGGTCTGAAAAAACTCTGACACCAGGGCTTGCCCACACGATAAGAAGACCACGCCTCGTTAACTTGAAGGCCATAACCATTTGAGTGATAATAACAAATTGATTTGCGGCTATTATTAAAAAAAATCTCAAGATATACCGACGGTAATTTTAGCTCATAATATAACATCAAAATAATCACAAAGCTTCGTACATAATGGGTAGCCAGGCCTGTGGTTTTCATATTAAATTATACGTTGTGGTCCCCTAGGGGTATGTCTGTTCGTCTTTATTACATACTTTGTTGTTGATTTTTTATAATCATGTGTAGTTACTAGGTACTGATTGATGTTAGTACTTACTGTTGGTTTTATTTTTTCGTTTTATGTGACTTGCGAAGTGACTAATGAGTTCAAATTCTTTTTTTTTAGGAATATAAGTATGTATGTATATATGTATGTATATGCTCACAACTATATTCCCCGAGGGGGTAGTAAGAGATGTTCTGAAACCTCAGAACATCCACGTATCATTTGTAGTACCGAAACTCTGTCCCATGTTTCGGGGGGTGAGCCCGTCGCCACTTATAATGGACAGTGGGTACAATACATGTCTCAAAATTGAAGCATGCAGGTTTCATCACGATGTTTTCCTTCACCGAAAAGCCAGTGGTGTTACAAATCGTACATAAATTCCGAAAAACTCATTGGTACGAGTCGATCTGGACGAGGATCGAACCATCGCCTCCTGCACGGCAGGCAAGGTTACTCGCCACTGGACCGCCACGGCTTCGCACGGAATGTAAGGGAATCGCAAAATAATTTTCGACTTATTATACCTAACGTTGGATCAGTTGATTGTTCCGTGGGAAAAGATGTTCAGTATCATGAGTACGGGCTGGCATAACCTCAGGGTTAAAAGCCCAAATAAAAAAAAATAAAGAATTAAAAAAAAAAAATAGTACATAGAATAGTATATGCTCACGACTATATTCCCCGCGGGGGTAGTTAGAGATATTCTGAAAACTCAGAACATCCACGTTTCACTAATCATGAGTACAATCACCCTTTGAGAGGATAGACTAGTACCGTTTTGTCCAAACAAACGTATTCCCCTGTTTCCTTCCTAGATAATGACACTAGAGCATTTAATCTATGTTACCTCTGCTATGTCCATATGTTATGCTTTTTTTGCATAAATTAATTACTTTAAGAATTAGGGACCTTCGAAAATGCCCAATTTTACCGCCCGTTTTGAGACTATTAACAGAATAAATTTAACGAATATTTAAAAAAAAACATATAGACATAGCAAAAGTCTTTCTCGTATTATTCTTGAAATAATTATTAAATGGGTTTAGTTTTGGAGGAGGAAACAGGGGAATACGAGATGCTGATTTTGTTCATTTTATGTAGATAAAATCAGTCCGAACTGCAATTGCTATTGTGTGTGGGAGGGGCGGATCGGTCAAATACGTATGTCGGAAAAGTGACTTATTTTCCTCGAGAGCTCTCCTATATCCTCTTAAAATGTCACTGTCTGCAAATACAAACCTATATAATTACTTTTTTGTTTACATTTAATTCTAAATTAAAAGCAATAGACAACAATCGGCAAAATAACACATAATAGCGTATCCATGACAGGCGGCCATCTTGAATTGTCTGCGCTTTGATGCGCGTACGCCCGCCGCCGCGCAATAAATCAACAGCCGGTCAATCTGACGGTTCTGTGGCAGGCAAGATACGTGCTTGCATTTCCATTTCGATTGTTATAGTTTTAGATCTTTTTGATGAGCTTTTAACAAAGAAGGAATCAGCCAAGAGAGTCGGAGATCGTCTGAAAAGAACTTTGACTAATTATTATAAGGACTAGCCTTGCGGTAGCATTTCCCCTCTGCCACGGTATAAGCACAATTGATTTTGTGCATTTACATTCAATTTTACATCTTATCACTAAACGAGACAGCCTATAATTGCGAAATAATAACTTCGAACTTAGAACGTTTGGGGTTCACACGAGACTACTTTTCATGATTTTTAACATTCAAAATTAGAATCTAAAGTTATGGGGAACAAAATCCAAAGTTGCGGATTTCATGTTACGTCGCCCCGTCGCAAAAAGTGGCAGAAATGTTTGTTAGTAGAATTACACGCGTAACCAGTCCACATATAAATAGTCAAAGGAAACGAAGGATGATTCCGTAGTTCGGATGTTGCCAGCCGTTGGTACCGGCTACTATCTCTGCTGGTGGTAGTAGTCGTTACAAAACTCTGACGCCAGGGCTTGCTGCCCATACGATAAGAAGAAGTAAAATTATTTATTTATAAAGGCAAGTAGATAGATTTACATTACGATACTCGTAAAGTTTCACATTTATTTACATTGACATTCATGTTTCACTCCTTTTACATTCCTGGAAGATTAAAAAGGTTTTCGATTCAATAGGTGTGTGGGGACTTGCCACAGATGTCAACACCCACAAGTTATAGCAACGAAGCTAACAGATGGCGCTACGGTCTCACTCGCAAATGTGTACGTAAGACAACTTACGACGTCACATTAGTAACCCGTTAGCTGCTACACATAAGGTTCACAATCGTATACAAGACATGAATCGCGCAAGAGAAATAATCACAGAGATTAGATATATATACCCGGTCCCCAGGCTTCACACCTAGCGATTGAGCGAGTAATTAAGGTGGGGTATACAGACAGACACATAGACAGAATTGACGAAAGCATAAGGGTTCCTGACTACGGAACCCTAAAAAGCTACCTAACCTCAGTTAAAAATTAATGGACAATGTACACACGGCGACATATCAAGCAATACAAAACCAACATAAGCTGGCCCCGCGTAGGTCGAATAATGTATTACGTCACGAGGCCAGCTTATATTGGTTTTGTATAGCTTGATGTACACATACAAGCGTTAACATTAAAGCTTTTTTTTTTAAACAACAAGCCTGAAAATTTCTACGCAGGAAATACAAGTGCTGGTTGAGCAGGAATTCGCCCTAGAAATGTAATTATTTCATAGGAGAATTTGGTAAAAACATGTCACTGTTGCTTAGCACAGGGATTTTTGGAATATGTAAAAACTACTACTACTTTTTAATATTCCACTTATTTTTGGAGATTTAAGATGTAATCGGAACAATACAAATTGATCTCATTAGCATCCTACCCATCAAACTGAACAACTTTTACTATGGAAGTAAGTATAGTAGTATGGAAGTAAACCGATCGAAGCAAAAAAAAATTTGCTGTTGCATACATTTGAGTCGCGTAGGCATTGCAGTTTAGTATGGAACAGCAGATTTTTTGTTGTTGCTCCGATCGGTTTGCTCCCATAGTAAAAGTTGTTCTGTTTTATAGGTAGATCTTAGTTTGAAAGGATGCTAATGATATCAATTTCATCCTGTATACTACTATTGTAGGGTATTGAAAACATTAAATAATACAATTACAAAGAAACATTACAAAGTATAATAATTATCTCAATCAAATTACGTATATATATTAATTGGAAGTAGATATTATAAATTGGAAGAAAAATTTTTGTTATAATTTATAATAATTATTAATCATTCCTTTTATCTGCATTTTTCTTTTCAGCTTTTAGATCTCGCTTCAAAAGACAGCACAAACTGAAAAAAGAAATAAGTGTTGGTTAGTTGCAGTTTGTGATAAACATTTTATTATTGAAAATACTGCCTTCTGTGGCCGTAGTACGGCAGCGTGATTTTATCTTTGCGCGAAAGAACGAAATAAAAAGCGTGATATAGCCTTATCACGCGCATGATGCTACGGCCTCTGATAGCAGTGTTAGGGTTGAGACACATTACTCGACGGCGACCGACGGCGGACACTTACAAAAATGACATTCATTATGGGAAGCCGTCCGGAGTCGACGCGGCGACGGCGCGGCGGCGGCGTCTCAACCCTTTACCACTAAGGAAGGTATGGCCTACCAATTTGAAATGTAATGCTTAAAACCTAGTCACGATTTGGAAGAAATCGCTTTTAATGATAAGACCACCATTTTCGATGGATTGGTACCCATTGGTTTATCCATGGGTCCAACATAATATACTGACCTATCTCTTATGTACATCTGCTGTCATTAATTACATTTTTATCTTTTCCGGAAACAAACTCTCCAAGATTTATGAACATGACTTCATGGGATGATGGAATGAAGATTAGTGATGATATCAATTTATTTCAAAACTTACCGAATAGTCGTAAAGTAAATTATCTCGACGAGACTAAGAAACGAAAAGCCAAGGAAAAGACCAAGAAGTCCACCACAGTTGGCCAGGAACTCGTTCCGGCCGTACAACTCGGACCGACGCATAGACACGAAGCGTGGCTCTTTGAAATACATTTCTATTTTAGAGTACTCCTCCCTGAAAATATGCAACGATAGAGACGTAGAGTGAAAAAGAGTGGAGAAACTTTAAATATGTTGTGTTCCGAAACGCACGCTTACGAACTCACGAGCACAGCATTTACCTACAAAACATTGTGAGTCGCGTTATTTTATGTGCGTGCGACTTGGAGCGCGTATGTAAAGTTTCTCCACTATCATTCACTATGACGATAGCCTGTAAAAGTGACCTGATTGCAATTTTATATCATAAATACGTGCTGGCTCTGTTGGTAAAGAAAAATCTGGTAAGGAAACTTGCATAAATACTGAAGGAAACTTTCTGATACATGTGTAAATGTTGGGTGAAACCATGGTGAAACGGTAAAATGATGTGCCAAGAACAGAACTTTCCAACAAGTTTGACTATGATTTTGATGACTGTTGCAAGATTATACAACTTGTTAATGAATTAACGCAAAACTAGAAAGTAGTTTGTTTAGAATCGAGAGCACAAACGAGTTATCATGTTTTCAACATAGGTAATTTTTTTCAAAATATTACATATTTTGTTTTTAAAATATATCGAATATGATCTCAACCCACCGCTCGGGCACTCTCACCCTATTGACTATCAAAACAAGATTCTTAAAATGTATCCATGAGCACGTTAGCGTTTTCATTCATCGCTGAAATGATAATAAATCATGTTTGCCTCAAAACTTAAAATGCGAATAACTTTAAATTTTTACTATAAAATAATGAAATTATTGTCTCAATCTAATTATTTTGTTATAAATCAGTTGGGGTGTATGAGGTTTTGCGCTTATTCATTAACACGTTGTATTGTGTAGGATAGAGATGTTCATTTTCTAATCATCAAAGGAAATCAATCCATTGGAATAAAATAATGGGTTTATTTCCTGTCAAGCTATCAGCTTCTAAAGTATACGTTTTTTGTAAGTTTCAAATCATGGAATATAAACGAATGAATTTCAACAATTTTGTACCGCCGTTTGTACCCTTACGTTCTTATTATTCTGTTTTTGTTGCTATATGATTTTGGTGTGCAAATAAAGAATATTTATGTTATGTTATATAACTGATGAACACAAATTGTTTTAAGGCGCATCGCACTCAAATATAATAGAGCTTACGTTTTGTCGTATATTTCAGTACTGTCCTTGTCAGCCAAACCCGTTCGTATATACATATCATTTACAGTCTTTAAAACAGTTTGTACATCATAGTCAGTTTTCAATATTTCGGCATCATAATGAATACTATCGCATGCAGGAAAACACCGACATGCTGGTATTTCAGAGTCAATTTCAGCTTTCAATTCTTGTTCAGCTAATACATCTGTAATCATAACTTTATTCGAACCATTTTATCATTATTAATTGATTGCAAGAAAGTACGATTAAAAAAAGTTATTTTACCAAGAGCACTCTTAACGCAGTCTGATCTTTTTGCGGTGCAAATCGATTCGCTATCATTATCTGGAAAATATTGTAAAGTAATATTTTACTTTGATGTAATATAAAAATAACTGATCATTTTATCATTTTGTAGGGTGATTTAATTATTACTGCTCCAACAAAAATCTTAAATACGATGTTTTCCTTCACCGAAAAGTCTGTGATGTTCAAATTATAAATATGAAATGTTCCTAAAAACGAATTGATTGTTGTTTTTGTTGATTAATCAAAATATTACTTCAATAATAAACATGTTCTGATTGATAATAATAAACGATAACTAACGCGGCATGTGGAACCAGACGCAACCGCATTGCTTAAAAGTGAAGTTGGATTGACACTCTAGTTGACAGTTGCTTAGGGTATAAATCTGAAAATATCGGAGAGGGCGGTCTTCTGGGAAGTAGCATTTGCGTCTGAAATCAAAGGTACTAGTTTAATCAATACGTATCGAGATTTTACAAAATCTTCTAAATCTATGGATTTAGAATATGTGATGAGCGGTCTTACGATCGTAACGTGATGAGACGAATGAATCGAAGCTAAATGAAAAACGACTGCATGAAGCTTTATGAGTAAGAATGATTGTATTCGAGATGACGTTTAAAAACGACATAGTATAGTGTGATGACACGTCTGTCGAATTTAAGACGTAATTTACGCGTCTCCTTGAAAAATCGCGCGTACTAGGTGTGCCATAGGACGTGGATTAGTACTGAAAATCTAGTCACTCGTATTTTGGTAGGTATTTCAAGAGCCGTAGCCCGGACCATTGGAAGGCTTGCGTGGGGACACAGATCCAACACGTAGAGGCCCCTTTGAGACACTTTTATCTAAATGTGAGGGGATGCACCAAGCGTTGTCTATATCTGAATACATTATGTAAATGCACCAGAAGACAAATCAAGTATGTATTATTATTAATAAGATGAAAGTACTAACACATTTGATGAAGAACCTTGTAAGCTAGGAGATGTCGTCATCATACTGAATTTGAGAGCCAATGATGACACTTGTTTTGGTAATGCTGCATAATAATAGAGTGAAGATTGAGGGAAGTCTGTTGGATGTTGTACGTATATCTGAAATTTTTATAAAAACAAACACCATTATGGTTGATTACGATTCATGAACACGCCACCGGCAAGATAGAGCATAGCATATGCTCACGACTATATTCCACGAGGGGGTAGTAAGAGATATTCTGAAATATCAAAACATCCACGTTTCACCGGTACCGAAACTCTATCCAGTGTAACTGAGGGTGAGTCCGTCGGTCGCCACATAAGAGATTTTAAACACTTATTCTCATTTATTCTTCGAACAGCTGTAGTAACGTCCAAGATATGTCGGATACTATATCTTTCTCATAAATAAATAATATTTACTAATGAGAATTGGCCAGAAAGCTAAATAAGGAAAGAAAAATATTTTTGTTCTTATTTGGAATGAAGTATAGACTTAAACAATTTTATTTGGCTTTGTATTGCCTCGAGGGTTTTTAAACTCATTAATAGACTATTTGGTCGGTTAATGTTCAGCCAGTTATAACTATACTTCATTCCAAATAAGGACGACGGCATTTTCCGATTCCTATTTAGCTTTCTGGCCAATTCTGATAAGCACATATAATTTATTTATCAGAAAGATGTACTATCCGACATATCTTGGACGTTACTAAAGCTGTTCTAAGAATAAGTGAGAGTATTTCAAATCTCTGTTACTGTAATTAAAAATAGCCTTAAATTTTCGTTGCTTTTTTGAATGGAGTATAGATACATTATTCCATTCTTTTATTTCAATAAAAACAAATATTCTGATTTTATTAAAGCTAGTTTTTGTAAACATTTTAACCGCGATGGGCGAAGAAAACTGAATTGGAAAAAAGAGAGTTTAATGTTTATTTTATTCGATGATTATTACCTTGTAACCTTTATTCACACCATTACATAAGGTATCATATTCATTTTTGGAACTCTTAAAAGTTACTTGCAAGTCCGGCTCCGCCCCATTTGTCTGGAAAAATTGAACAAATTAACTTTTATCTATCCCAATATAAAGCTTACTCGTGTCGTGTGTAAATTAATCATCTATGTATATTTAATCAAAAATTCACCACTACTTACCCTCCCTCTCCATGGATATGCATCACTAGCCACATTTAAATAATTGTCTTTTACTGTCCAATTTTTACTTTCAATAGATGAATCCGTATATGAATAATCATGCTGTATACTGAAATAAATGAAGTAGACTTTGTATATAACGTGTCAATAAATAAGCGCAAAACCTCATCGACCCCAACTGATTGTAACAAAATAATTACAGTGAAACAATAATGACATTATTTTATTAATAAACTTGAAAGTTATTCGCTTTTTAAAATTTCATACAAAAATGATATGTTATTATTTCAGAAATCAATGAAATCCCTAGCGTGCTCATGGATACATTTTAATAATCTTGTTCTGGTAGTAAGAAACTTGCTGTGGGTTGGCATCGAGTTCAGTAAATTTTAAATTGTAAGAACAAACTTCTTAATATTTAGAAGAAAAAAAACGTGTTTTGAAATTTTAGAGAATCCATTGAAACCTTGATAATTAGATTCTGCTCTCGATTCTTAACAAAGTATTTTCTAGTTTTTCGTTTATTCATTAACACTTTGTATAGTATCCGTCTCTATTGGTCATTTATACACTATGAAACTTAATGTAAAAAAACCAAAATTTATAATTTGCTTGCATAATTATTGTTTTACCTGAAGTGGTCAGACCAATCAGAATGACAATTGGTTGTTATCATTTGTTTCATCAAAATTTTGTATTTCACTCACGGGAATTGAACCCGAAATCGAAGATTCAAGAACCTATAGTTATAGTACCAGTAGCTTAATGAGATGAAACACATTAAAATAAAACTGAACATTAATAAAACCAACCTGTTATATTTAAAAGTTTCATTTGCTGCCAGTGAATTAAAATTATAGCATACACCTTCAAGAGTCAGCACTTTGGTGAAAAGGCCTCGGCACTGATAAATGTATTCTCCACGCCATATACACAAATCAAATACTTCTTTTCGTGTAGGGGAAACCTGAAAATGCAGCAAACAGTATTGTTTATAATTTTCTTTGACTAATTATTATAAGGACTAGCCTTGCGGTAGCATTTCCCCTCTGCCACGGTATAAGCACAATTGATCTTGTGCATTTACATTCAACTTTACACCTTATCACTAAAAGAGGCAGCCTATAATTGCGAAATAATAACTTCGAACTTAGAACGTTTGGGGTTCACACGAGACTACTTTTCATGATTTTTAACATTCAAAATTAGAATTAAAGTTAAGGGGGAAAAAATCTAAAATTGCGGATTTCATGCTACCTCGCCCCCCGCAAAAAGTGGCAGAAATGTTTGTTAGTAGAATTACACGCGTGACCAGTCCACATATAAATAGTCAAAGATAATTTTATAATGATTATAAAAATATATTTACAGTGCGCTATTTACATTATGCTCTTTCTCGTCTTTACGGAACGACAAACTAGTGCGACCAGAGATGAATGAATGAATGATATTTATTGCAATAAATATGGTATTTATGTTAAGGTATTACATTACTAATTAATAAACAGTTAGAATCACACATTTAGTCATTTCTGACATACAACAGACAACATGAAATGTAAAGTTTTATAATTTATACATAATAATTCGAAATTAATGCTCAGGGTTTTACAATATAATCGGTTACAAAAGTTATACGACAGAAATCTATTGGATGAAACAATGTCGAAAAAGTACATGCCACGGTTTATACAGAAGAGACGTGTGGCGGTGGCAGATAATTTAAGTAACACAATATAAACCTTATAGTACGTAGCATATCGTCGTTTTTTCGTAAAGGAGAATCGCGCCCGCGCCTCCAGATGACGTAGCCTGGAGGCGCGGGTGTAATTCTCTAAATGACGCTATGCTACGTACGATAAGGTTTATAATTGTGTTACTTTGACTATCTGCCACCGCCACACGTCTCTTCTAAAACGCGCCTTAAGTTCAGCTGTTCCTGAACACTGTAACAACAAGTTGGAGTTGTATGTTGGATATACAATAGTGACGCCAGCCAATAGACACACGGCGTGCATCAGAGATGTTGGTAATATCTAATGAGATCAGTCAACCACTAAACCACTCATTTGTGTAAGCGCTTCTGAAATCAGGACAACCGCCTGGCGATTTTATAATGATGATGACTTATATCATAATTCCTCTAAAATTTATCTCAGCGGTCAGCGGACTGGCATTGTGACTCTGCGGTATGTGCATAATTGTATAGCAAAATTATTAATGTCATGAATAAACCTTGAGATTTTACGATAGTTGAAATGTTTGGAGAATGTTTACTTTTTAATAATAGTTATATGTACTTACCTCCAAAATATTGTCAATTGATGAAGAGTTAGAACAATTTCTCTCAATATGTCCATTATGTCCAAAACTGCATATAAGACTGATATCCTCAACTTTCGTTGTTGATTCGTCGTCGAGATCATTTGTTCCGTTCATACTGTATTAATTAACATAATTATAAATAAATTCAATAGCCATAATACTCATTTATCGTTATTTTTAAAATTTAGATTTTAAATAAAGAAAACTTTGATGGTACTTACAATTTTTCAAATACACTTGAATAATTAAATCTTGACGACATAATTTTTTGTTGTGGACATATTGTTACAGATGGAAAAGGTACCTGCAAAAATAATGTTTTTGGATCATTTACTCTACGATAACAACATTAAAAGTTTAAATAGCTATCTATTCGATGTTAATAATACTGAATAATATCTCATCATTCTATGTCTTTCACGCAGTCATAACTATGTTACCATTCTTATGAAACTTACCATTCCTACTGGTACAATATACTCGTTTAAACTGACAATGACTGGAGTTTCAACCCACTTACGATATATTTCTCTTATGAACAAAAAACACATAACAACGCTTATCGTAAAAGTGATCCCCCAAAATATCCTGAAACAATAATTTTTAAATGTAAGTTTAAACATGGAGACGTAATTTGTTTCTAATTAGAGTAAAAGCTAAAGTGAATCATTTTAACGAGTTCATCACGGGATGACTAGACTCAGTCATCCCGTGATCATTGCAGTTGCAACACTGCTGAAATATCGGGAACTCCGAAAACAATAAAAACGCGGTAAGAACCCGTAACAATGATTAACTTTAGCTTAATTAATAACCGCGTAACTCTCAAAAATGTAATTAGAGTAAAACCTGTATTAATTAATACCCAACACGTACGAAATATTATGGCGTCATTTTCTAGACAATGGTTATTGGCCTAGTTGCAGTTGAGACTACACGATGGGAACGGAGGGAATAGGAAAAGGGTGTAGTTAGGAATGTGAGTAGGCGTTTACATTTCGTCTTGACTGCCTATACCCGGAAGCTAAGCTAGGTAAAACTATAAAGCTATTCTAAAGGTGTGTCCACATATGACGAATGCGCAGCTCGCGAGCGGCCCGCGAGCTACACGCGTGCCGCTACTGCAATTCGGTATGTCAAGTTTTTTTCGAGGGCTGAATCGAAAACCATTTCGAGATAATTGTCTCAATAATGATATTTTCTATGTCAGAGATTTTACAATGAAAAATGAAATGACAAGAATTACAGATATTTTTGATAAAATAACGTCGTTTTTCGGTCCGTCCAGTGACGTCTGGTAAACTTAAAATTAACTTAAAATAACTGGCCATTATGAAAAAAAATACATTTACAATGTCAGAATTTGACATTTGATGTTGCCGTTTCTGTTTCCAGCATAGAGTTACAAAGAGAAGGCAAGATTTTTTTTTAATAAAGCAGTAAGTAGTTTTTCTCAATGGAGCTCGAATTATTTTCTATCCACCATTTTTTCATTTAGAGATAACATATCAAAAAAAAAAAAAAAATTATATTGATAAACTCGATGAATCGCTGTAAAAATTAAATTGGTTTCTTAAAATTATGTCTCCTATCCGTAAAAAATTTCAAATATCGACGAAAAAAAACTTGACATACCGAATTATTTGGTGCGCCATTTAGCACGACTCATAAAAGGCTCGTATAGTGAGCGCGTGCGGCGCAAAAGCAGCTTGCGAGCGGCTCGCATGCAAACAGAACTGTAAGTCTGTTTGCTTTCATACTGTGAGCCTTAGTTGTTAGGGAAGTCGGTGCAGCGCGCGGCTCTTGCGCCGCTCGCGATCCTCTTGCGAGACGCGCGCACGACGCGTAACGTACGTGCGGACGGCGCGCTTGCGGCGCAAGAGCGATGCTCGAGCATAAAATGCACGCGCGCAGCTAGCGAGCGGCTCGTAAATGGTGCTTTCGCCAGAAATGCATGAGACGCACCCTAAGAAATATTTTTTTCAGTAAAAATTACAATTAGTACTCACTTTTCGATAACACTGATTCCTGGTTCCGTAATGTATCTAAGACCATGTAATGTAGAGTTTTTTGCGTATTCTTGCAGTAATTCTGAAACCAGCAACTTTTGTCTTTTCCTTCTTTGCTTTCTTGGGCACACGTCGCCGTATACAGGAATGTCAACTTTAGTCCTTGAAAAAAGTTAAAATTTACATTATAATTCTCGGATAAAAATATACCTACGGAAAAGAATACCAATCAGGTTCTTTTATTGAGTTGGTGGCATTTGTAACTGAGTTCGTGGTGAAGAGATGACAGGTACTTAAATTAAACTGCAAGTTTCAGAACCTATCTGGTTTACTAATTTTGCAGAAATTATAGAATGCAACCAAAAATCAAAATTTAATTGGGTATTTGACTACATACAATTTATTTTATTTTCATCTTCTCAATTAACAAAAGGTTAGAAAATAACGCTAAACTCCCAGTGTCATTTAGTTTTGAGCTTGAATACTATTTTTAATAACAAGATAAACTTTAAAAAGTAATTAAATTTTGATGACGTCACAACTCAGAATTGAGTACAAATTTCATACAAAGCGCACGTTTTGACGCCCAATAAAGAGTATAGTCGGGGAAATCTACGGATTTTTGTACGGAGAAGGTTGCATTAATTGCACTTTTGGTGATAATTTGGAATATAGTAGATAAATACCTGAAAAACATAAATTCTCAATAATTCCCGATTTTCTATTGTGTATTATTGAATAATTAAGACATTTACAAAATATTTAATTTAGGTATAACAAAAAATTGAAAACTGGTGATTTTGTACAGGATGGCTTCATTCAATACGTTTTATTTGAGTAGATATTTAATATATTGTAAGTTTTCAAAAATTATAACCTCAAAACCAAATTATTTACTGTTTGGTTGTACACATTAAATTTCCCTTGTTTTAATTAACTGTCTATTTTGCTAGTATGCTGGAAGAAATATCTTTCGAATAAAGCTTGCTCTTTGTACATTTATATCGATTTTAAGGTATTTCTCAGATTCCTGAGCCAATGTAACCACGAAATCTCGACAAAAGTGTTATAAACTAACAGTAATATTATTTCAAACACAATTTACTAAAGTGTCTTTAATGCAATCTCAAACCTTATTTTTCCTAGACTAGTAGCTGATTTGACTAGTTGTCAAGTACCCTATTGTCTTGTATGATACCTTCTTAATTTCCTATGAATAGTGAAACCTTCTGCAGTTATTTTATCAAGTAGTCAACTATGCCAAATATAATTTAAATTAATCAGAATATCCAGATTTTACCAGCGGTTTCCAAATTTCCCAAACTATTTTCTATGAGACAGAAGTCAATTTAACTTTTCATAAACACAGTTCATACCTCGAGATTTTTCGATATAAATAGATTTTATCACGAGGATTTCACCGAAATGGAAAAATGTTAAAAACTAATGGACAGAGGACGCTTTACAAGCATCAACATTAAAGAGTTATTGAAAAAAAAATAAGCCAGGAAATTTCTACTTACTCCATTCCGAAACAATTTAGGAACAGTATTTACGCTTACTAGCGGGAATAACGACTGGTGACTGAACAAGGATTCGACCTCGGAATGTCATTATTTCTTTATTAGGCTAATAGCATTTCTTAATTAACACTATAACTAAGCACAAGGCTCTGTGGGACATTAATCCAATTACACGATTACTATACATAAATTAAGGTATAATCGGTAGAATATGTATGTGCCTTTATGTGCCCATTAACCTGAACGAATTTTACTATGGGAGCACACTTGTCAGCGCAAAAAAAATCTACTTCTACACATCTTTAACAAAACAGCAGATTTTTTTTATTCGGACAGGTTTGCTCTCAGAGTAAAAGTTGTTCAGGTTGATGGGTAGAGTACGTGGTTTAAAGGTTTGCCTTTAGTTACTTTACATACTGGGTACCTGAAAATATGTTATTTTCATAGCTCATGATCCCTAACGGAGATAGAAGATTGATAATGTGCACCAGGCTTCACACCGAAACAGATTTTTAGCAAAATTTGCAAGAAGTGTTCATGAATTTTAAATTTTTGATTTATTTTGAACTAACGACGCGGCATCCACGACTTCATACGCGCGGACCACACTGGCTTTAAATACTCATAAATTATGATTGAATGAACCGATTCCAATGAAATAAAGCGTAAATATTAATCCAAATTATGCTCTATCTTTTTATGAAACGTCATCCAAATTGAAACAGTAGTTTTTAAGTGATTCGTTCACAAACATAATGACGAATAGACAAAATGCTTAAAATGGTATCAATGCATTCCATTAAGTATCCTAAACTCCTCCAATGAATAATTTTGCTAATATGTATCTTCAATGTAACATAATATCAATATTCTGCACACCAAAAACAATGTATATCCACACCAAGTTTAAAATTTTAATATACTGGGTCCTTCTTGATATGCTGACACTTTTTAAGGGGATGATCAGACCGTCAAACTGAACAACTTTCTCTATGGTACCAACGCGAATCTCGAATCGAAATCGCGAAAAAAAAACAGCTGTCCCATACATTTGGCTCGAGTTAGTAGGTTTGCAGTTTTGTATGGAACAGCAGCTTTTTTTCAAAATTTCGTTGTTGCTGCTATAGAAAAAGTTGTTCAGTTTGACGGTCTGATCACCCCCTTAAAAAAGAGTCAGAATATTAAGAAGGGCCCTGTATGTATAGAAGAATAGATTTATAGTTATCAAAAATACAACGTGTTTAGGTACTGTACTGTATTTTTGTGTTTTGTGATTATTTATTAAAGGTGGGATATTTTACATGCGAATGCATAATGCATTCGTATGCAAAATATTAATAACTGTATAATATCCTGTAGCATTTGTAAAATTGTTATTCTTAGTACCACCATCTTTATGACATCACAATTTCTACCCCCACAGTCTGAACGCTTATCATCTCATATATTACTGTTCAGGATTGAACGAATTGACACTTGATGACAACATAATTATCCGATATGACTTGAACAGATAGTGTAATTTTAGTAGACCACCACGGAATATTATTTTCGTAGACAACCGTAAAGTAAAACCATATTTTAAATGTTGTTCCTTACGGAAAGGTAAAGGGATTGACCCCATACAGCTATCGTCTCAGTTCATAGTTTTTACTGCAAAATGGTACCTAATTCACAAATAAAATTTTTTGCTTACAAGTTGTCAGCTACTAGCTTATAATATGGAACCTTAGACAATATAACTATGAACGAGTTAAGCTTGTAACTCTACTAAAAAACTTTTCTGCCATTTTTGCGGGGGACGAGGTAGCACGAGATAGAACTTTGAATTTGATTCCAATAGTTTAGATTCGAATTTTGATTATTAAAAATAATCTCATGAGAACCCCGAATGAGACTAGTTTGAAGTTATTGTTCCGCAAGTATAGGCTATCTCAAATAATCTCAGCTTCAGATGTGCTAAACGTAGACTTCTGCGCATCGGATCAAAGGTGTGATTTATGTAAATATAAGGATTACAGTGAAATATCGATCGCTAACGAGCTAGCACGTGGCAGAGCTTTACTTCAGGATGTCGAAAGGTTTACAGGGTGTCAATTAAATGTGCTACGTATCAAAAGGGGTGATTTATACCATCAAACTGAACAACTTTCACAACGGAACCAACGTCTAAATTGCGAAAAAAAATGTTTTGCTCTATAGAAAACGTCAGTAACCACCCGACACAAATGTACCTTATGGAACAGCTGATTTGGTTTTTTGAGATTTCAATGTTGGTCCCATCCCATAGTAGAAGTTGCTCAGTTTGATGGTGAAGTATGTAAAGTATTTAAGTTTCAGCCTTGCATAGATGAGTATGTTTGTGTTTATATTTCACAGATAATTACTGCTTGTTACATCTTAATGCTTAACAGACAGTTGCAGAAAATGTTATGATCATTCCAAAAAGTAATAGTGAAAGTCAAAGTCAAAGTAAAAATTGTTTGTTCAAAATAATATCACATAGATAACTTTTTGACGTCATCTTTTTGAATGTAACACCGCGTCGGAAGGTTTTCCGTTGTAGAGAAGATGCGGCCAGAAACTCCACAACACAAAGTGAAATTCTGTGCTTGTGCATATCCTTCCAGGGTCCTTCTTGATAGTCACTCGGGTTTTTTAGGGGATAATCAGTCAGACTATCAAACTAAACAACATTATCTACAAGCTAGAACTAACATAACAATAACAAATCTGATATTCCATACAAAACTGCAACAACAAATAATCAATCAAAAATACGTTGTGTCGTGCAGTGTTATTTCTAGTACATGTACGTAGTATATAATAAATCAATGATACATTTTAGGTAAGTAGTGTGAAGCCAGCCAGTTCGCATTGGGTTTGTGGTAGAAATTGTCAAAGATTTAAAGGTTTTTAAACACGAGCATCAGGTATATGAAGCTGTGTTTTAGCCGTGGAGACGAATAAACACTGATTATGATGAAACACAATAAATAAGGACTGAGTAATGCGTTTTAACATTTTGACATAAAACTGATTTCAAAACGGCCATAAGTGTAGTTGCAAATAGCGTTAATCTAAGATCAAAGGCGGGGGAAGTGCGCCACTTGTAAGGAGATACCGAATTATATTCTCAACACAATTTGTAGCCTCTTGAGAAAGCATTCAAGATTCTTGTGAATCAACCGCGATGCGAATGTGTTAAGTGGTACTTAACCAATTTTAAGTTCAATTTTGGACGGAGGTTTTTATAGACTGTTGCCCGCGAATTTTTCAGCGTTGACTTTAATAAAGTATCGTGGTATCCGTGGTCTAATGGTTAAGAGTATTGGGCTCTTGACACGGAAATCGTGGGTTCGATTCCCACGGGTGACACCTAGTGATATGTCACTTTGTGCGTTTTTCCCCAGTTGGTTAGGACATTCACCTGGCAGGATAGGCTGAATCACCTGATTGTCCTGAAAGAAAGATAATTCCATGCTTCGGATGACACGTTAAGCCGTTGGTCCCAGCTACTATCTCGGGTTTTAGTAGTCGTTACATAAAACCACGTTAGAGGCCGTGAGGCGGTCTGAAAAAACCCTGACACCAGTGCTTGCTGCCCACACGATAAGTAGAAGAATTATATCTGTGTGCCAAATGTCATTAAAATCTGTGCAGCCGTTAATGCGTAATTGAGTGACAAACATCCAAACGTTTACATTCATAACATAAGAAGGAAATATCTCACCGATCCCAGCTACCCAATCCGCTGCGTAGCCCCAGCAACGTCCTATGCCGAGGTCCGTACCCCTCTGGGTGCCCCTAGGTCGGTTGCTTAACTTCATTCATTTGCCACGGTAGACCCTTCGTGGTCCCTCCAATAGTCTGCAGTAAAAAGCAGTAACTGCTCCCTGAGCAATGCTGTATTAAACATTTAAAAAAAAAAAGGAAGAAAAGAAAAGGAAGGAAGGAAATAGGATGCAGAGCAGGGAACTGGGTTTTTAACAAAAGAGGTCACTAACAAACTCAAAATATAAAATGACATGCCATCGGTTCGATAGAAGATTAACCATAGTCATGATAATCGTTTATTGCATTATATGGTTACATAGGACCTTAAAAATATACAGGGTCCAACTTAAATATGCTGACGGTTTTCTAAGAGAATGACCATCAAACTGAACATTTTTGTTTATATGACCATCATCGATATCGCGAATAAAATATCTGCTGCTCCATGCAAAAGGCTCGAGGATTATATTTTAGCAGTTATTTTTTTCGTGATTTCGATATGCGTCTTATAGCGACCATAACCTTTTTAAGCATATGCATAAAAGCCGTCAGCATATAAAGAAAGATCCAATATCTTAATCGAACATCAAGAGTCTTTTTAGAGAAAGAAAATTTTAGTAGGTTAGTTCCTTAAAACATTTGCAATATTATTTTGATTTACCTGTAGGTTAATTCTCTTATAAGGGTGGTTAGATAATTTACTACAACTTTCAATTATACTAGGGAATTATTTTGTGTCGTTTATTTGGAGAAACATTATAATTATATAACGTGTTAATGAGTTAACGCAAAACTAGAAAGTAGTTTGTTTAGAATCGAGAGCAGAATCGAATTATCATGGTTTCAACATAGGTAATTTTTTTCAAAATATTAAATAATTTGATATTAAAATTTAAAATTTGAAATGAAATGATAACAAATCATTTTTGCCTCAAAACTTAAAATGTGAGTAACTTTAAATTTTAACTAACAAAATAATGCAATTATTGTTTCAATCTAATTATTTTGTTATACATCAGTTGGGGTTTATGCGGTTTTGCGCTTATTCATTTACACGTTGTATAAGTAGCCTAATGATTAACGAGTTTTTGAATTACGTTTAGATAAGGACAATGGACAAGTAGGTATACATTTGCTTCAATATTTCGAATGCTTAGTTTTTTGAATGACACTTGCATGCATTGCATTCATTTATCTTCCTGTCATTCTTGTCTCCAACTCGGTCCTGTCTTAGTATGCAGCATATTCTGTAAACAAAGCATTTTCATTGAACAAAGTGAAAATGGTAAACAGACTCATTTATTTCATTAGATAACTAGGTATTTGACTGAGCGTGTTTTTCAATGTTGAACGAACTTGTTGCTGATTTATGTCTGTTTATTTGTGTATCTGTGTTATTGACGACGCTTGTACTGACCGCTATATTTTTGTGATTGATGTGTTTACTTTAAGTAATAATTTTTAACAAAAAAAAATTGTTTATTCCCCCTCTCTTTTTTAATTTGTAGACGCCATCTTGAAATAATATACCCTATGTCACTCTCACGATTTTTACGAATCCAATGACACCCCATACGTTAAAATCCATCAAGCCGTTTAGGCTGTAGGCCGTGCCAAAGAAATAGACATACAAACATACATACATACATACATACATACATACATACATACATACATACATACATACATACATACATACGCTCGAAAAACATAACCCTCCTTCTGTCGCAGTCGGGTAAAAATTACTTCTAATTGTTGTTTGATACTTGCACTTTTGTTAAATATACCTACCTATATTTAATAGAGTTGTATTGAATATTTATAGGAGGCTTGAAATTTTTAAATTGTTTATTGTTGTTAATATTAGTTTTGTTTATCAGCTAATTTACAAATTCAAGCCCTCTTGGTTTCTTGTGATGATTAAAATGTAGTTTTAGGGACATATTTAGAATATAAGTATTTAAAAATTATAGGTCACTCAAAACAGAAATTTCCAAACCCCTAAATTTAAACGCAACTAGGAAAATATTACAGCGTTTTGGGTAGCCTCAAACAAGGACTGAACCTGTACCACATCCTCATATTCAATTCAATTTAATTCAATTCAATTATACTTTATTGCACACCAAAACAGAACATACATTTGAATACAGATAAATAATTACAAGTAGGTACAAATAAGGCGTTCTTATCACTAAAAAGCTATATCTTCCAGTCAACCGTATCGTATTCGTATTGTTTAGTTTAGTATTATGTTTTATTTTTTTGTTTAATAAACGATGAGACAATAAATTATTTAATACTCATATCGATATTCTAAAACTAGTTAACATCATAAAACTGTAAAATTTTTGTTTGTAACAGCATCACGCAAAGACTACTGAACCGATTTTCATGAAACTTTGTTTGTTTCATAGCTTATGATAAATTTGGTTTATAATTTGTGAGGACGTAGTCGCGGATAAACGCCAGTATTTAATAAACTTGACCAGGCTTAATTTTTTAAACCGTATTTTGGCTGGTATAAAAATGTTACTAAATATAAACTAAGAATTCATACCTAAGAGTTAGAAAATAAACAATCTCAATGAGACCAAGAAAGGAGAATCCAAGAAACAGGCCGAGCAGACCACCGCAGTTTGCAAGGAAATCAGTCAGACCGAATAGTTCTGACCGATGCATTGACACGAAGCGCGGCTCCTTGAAATACAGCTCCAATCTTGAGTATTCTATTCTGAAAGGTGAAAGCAGTACTTTATATAGAATTTATTTGTCTTTATTGATCATCCACCTACATACTTGTCACTGCAGGACACAGGCCTACCCTCAAGGAGCGTTTATGGGAGTTATTCCATCACGCGTGCCCAATACGGATTGGTAGACTACCCGTTCGAATTATCATAAGTCTTTTCGTGTATGCAGTTTTTCTCACGATATATTCCTTCACCTTTTGAGAGCGGTCGGCATTACTTAGCACCTAAGTCATCTTCATTATCATGAGCTGTTTATTTTCCACTGAAAATTATAGGATGCCTCTTGCAAAGCAAGCCACAAAATTCTGGCATCGGCCCACCTCATCCAGGTTCAGCCACGTATCATATTTTATGTTCAGTTTAGTTAACCGTCTTCTTATTTGTGTTTTAAACAATAATAAATTAGTGATCCTCTAGTTTGGACCATTGTACTCTAGTCCAGGCATTTCCTTTCCCATTTCCAGCGAATAAACTGAATTTTGTGAACTATATATAGTAAATAAAAGATTTTTTTATTTGGGTCCAGGTGGCGGTATGTCATTCGTGTCCTAAACTATATTGAAAATTATTCATAGAATAGAATAGAATAGTTTATTTTCAGGAATATGGTACAAAATATGTTCACAAAAATTTAGTTTATCCAGCATATTCTGCCCGTAACGGCGTGAAAATATTAGTAGTCATTCCTAATTCATTGTCGGGTTTTTTTTTCAAATGAAATTATCTAGATAGGTATTTTATTTTCTTCTTCCAAGTCATAATTTCATGTAATTTTTCTAAGAATATGATCAGGTTAAAATTATTTCATAAATGTAAATAATACATTTTTTGTATTAAAGTGCTTATCACAAATGTACTGTTTAAAGTTTATCGCAGTTAAGTATGTCACTCAAAAATCATAAGTTTATAGTATTATAATAATGTAGTTCGTAATCTGAGACTAAACTTACCCTTCTTTATGAATGTCATCTACATCATACAGAGATTTAATGCTTTTGAGGAAGATTTCTAGATCGAATTCAGTCTGTACAACATCTGCATCGTAATCAATGCTATTACAACTTGGAAGACAATGACATGCGCCTTCCACATCAGCACGCATTTCTTTAGCAGCTAGTTCCTCTGCAAACAGATATATATAACTATTACATTATTGATTATTATAACTACTAGCTGTGCCTGTGATTTCGTCCGCGCAGACAACCGAATTTTATCTACCATGTTCTATAACCAACCAGTCTACGTAGACCGGAGACTTTAATCTTAGGCTTCAAACAGTGGAAACCACCGAAAAATCGGTTCATTAGTTTTTAAGACCTACATACATAACTTTTTTCTATTTCTTTTATATAAAGTAGATGGATACATATAGCATCTTATAGGACTTGTACATACAGCAAAATGTACAATATAAACACAACATAAAATCCTTTATTTAATTGAATAACTTTTAAGGGCCTGTTTCACCACTTTCGAATAAGTTCTTCTTCCAAATGTCAAATGAGCTGTCGGATTAGCTAACAAGAACTTATCCAAAAGTCATGTATGATTATGACTATCTGGAAAGCAAAGTACTAGTAATGATTATTATGAGTGTGTTAGTATTATAGTAAGAAGTGTTTACCTCTTGCGTCGTTGTAGCATCCAGTACTTTCTATTGTACAATAGTGTTCACTGTCGTTAACTGAAAACAAAAAACAAAAATATTGGAGAAAATAATAAACAGTTCTTAGGAGATTTATTATCTTAAAGAGGCATCTGATCTAAGCATCAGAGATCATCTACAGCCGAGGAGGCTTAATAAGGCTTCTTGAAACATAGTGACAGATAATATGTGCCAAATTAAAATATGCAATATGAATAGGTATATGACACAATTGTATAGAATCCTCCGCTTCTCCCCACGGAAGCGAAGAAAAAAGTGGAGGCCTCGAAACAATCGTGTCATCTACCTATTAGTCATGGATTTCCGCAAAGTAACGCCTGGTTCAATTAATTATATGCAATATGTTTAATATTTTATAAATAACGTATATTACTACTACTAACAGGGCATATTATACCAAACGCAGCCACATTTGTTAAAAGTGTGATTGGAGTAACATTCAAACTTGCAGTTACTTGCTGTATACGTCCGATAATGTCGAAGCTTACGTTCAGATGAAAAGTAGCATTGTCGCCTGTAAAATAATGATATTCACCTTAGATAATCTAGAACACATTGATAATCAAAAGAAATAAATGTTTGATTTATTTTTTGCAGTGTACCAATCCGCATTGGGTATGCGTGGTGAAAAAACGCCCATACTCACAGAGGGTACGCCCGTGCCCGGCGGTGGAACATTTATAGGCTCATTCATGATTATGATGTTTTGTTTATATGAAGAAGAAGCATAAGCATAGCATAAGCATATGCTCATGACTATATTACCCGAGGGAGTAGTCAGAGATATTCTGAAACCTCAGAACGTCCACATTTCACCAGTAGTACTGAAACTCCGAAGAAGAAGCTGCGTAGTTATATAAAGTTAGTATTCTTTTGAGAGCCTAACAACGTTTCACCACTTGACTTTTTCATTCCTCATACAGTAGCAAGTTCAAAGTACAACACTTAAAACTATCATTTGTGTACAGTTAAAGTTTTATGCGGGTATGGGGTTTACGTGCATGGAAAGGGTTGTTCCTTTGCCCGACAGTATGATAAAATCGGTTAAAAAAAAGTTGAAGATATTAAATTTTAGATCGAAGATTACTAACACTTCAGGTGGGTAATTTTTGAGACTAGTAGCAGAATTCAACATGCTGAATTTGAGGGCCATCGATGTCATCTGCTTTGGTAGGACTGGGTTGAAGTGCAGAGACGTTTTGGGTCTATCTGCTGGATGCTGTAGATAAACCTGAAGAAAAAAGTTCTCTTCAAAGTTTTGTGATCTTCTTGTATCGATTTGATGGTATGTTAACTAGTTTTTGTCTGTTGCTAGGTTGCGTGGTTTTATTTTCGTCCTTAAGCACTTTAGCTGCTAAGCTCAAAATCATGATCTTCGCGCAGTGCTAAAGTTGACCCCCCTCGTAGGTCGTTCGCACAGGCGTAGCGGTGAAACAATCAAAATGGCTCACCTTGTGGGTCACCCGCAAGGTGACTCACGCTGCAGGTCAGTAGCACAGGTGATGAAATAGAACTTGACACCCCTAGTACGAGTAGATCGTACGCACAGTCGTAACGTTGAAGCGATAAATGTTGATCGCGTCGTGGGTCACCCGCGCAGGCGTATGGTTGTCGGTGACTCGCGCGGTAGGTCATGAGTATCGGCGAAATGCAATTGAACCGACTCGTTACGTGGGTTCTTCAGCACTGCGGTTCATTTGTCGCCGACCTACGACGTAGTTCGTCAGCAGCGAAAGTGTTAAGCAATAATGCTATACGACGTTTTTTAATGTTAGAACCGTTTTAAGTTTTAATGTGATTAGCAAACATCATCAAAACTATCATTCATTGAACATGAGTACGATTATAGAATTAAGCAAAGTAGGTAAGGTCGAACAAGTTTACCCTAAAACCACGATCCAAACTATGACACATTCCATCTCTATCGTTAATGTCATCCATCAAGATAATCTCCAAATCAGGAAAGGCACCTGCTTCCTGAAAATAATTTCAAATTAACATCATATTTTTGTTACCCTTTAGTAATACCTAACCATGCTTGATTCTTTGTCTACTGCCTTAGTTTCACTATCATCGTACTATTTATGACAGTAACAGTGATACTTGCGCTATTTAATTTAATATCGAAATTGTATTAATTATATATGTTACCGGAAATCTGTATTGCTGTTGCTATCCGTATTGTAATTCTATACAATACCTATATATAGAATAATAGGCAATGTATAGAATGCCTGAGGCGTACAGGCAATGTATGAAATATTATGAATATTATTGTCCATTGCATAGTTTAACTAGGTAATGTATACAATGCCTAGGGATTGTATAGAATACCTGCTGGTCCACCGGCAATGTGTAAAGTAAATTGATTTTAGTCAGTATTTATCAATATCAGATAGACAGGTAGGACAAGAGAGGAAAGGAGAGGAGAGGAGAGGAGATAATGATAAATACAGACCGAAATCTATTTACTTTACACATTGCCGGTGGACCAGCAGGTATTCTATACAATCCCTAGGAATTATATACATTACCTAGGTAAAGTGTGTTATGGACAATTATTAACAATATTTCATACATTGCCTGGACGCCCCAGTTATTCTATACATTGTCTAGGTATTGTATAGAATACCTGAATTATACAGATTGCCGGTAACATTAACATTTTTGAGTCAAAAAAATTTTAAATTCTCTTTTTGGCTTGTTCGTTCAAACTAAGCGGAAATACAGTCAACTTAGTAGAAATAAATCAAAGATTTCGAATGCCTTTTAATGAAAATAATTATTTTGAAAATATTTTGCTCTCACTCTTCCGCGTCTCGGATAAGGGTCCTCTTCATTATCATCATATCCATCTTCATTAGTCCATCCTTTGCTTGGTTTGCTTACACCTATATAATTGTACTTCATACCTTTTCTGTGAAGAGAACTACATTCAAAATAATGTTGTCATAAATTGCATAGGTTTGATTTTATTTATAGGTATATCTTTATCAACAGATACTCACTTATCATTAAATATTTCTTCAACTGACTGAGAATTAAAGTTGAAACAAAGCCCTTCGTAAGTCAGGACCATTGTAAAGAGATCTTTACATGGAGTAGAATACCCACGCCACGTACATTCAAAGAAGACATCATCTATTTTAGGAGAAACCTGTAATACATAATGTCAATCAAGTAATATTTTGATTGATACAAATCAAGTGAGTAATTTGATGGCCCGATAGCTCAATCGGTAGTGAACCTTCCTGCTGTCCCGAAGGTCTCGGGATCCTCCGCAACGAGAAAATATTTGGGTAAATTTGAATATTTAGGGCACATAATAATGTTTACTAATTACAAAAACTTTGAATGAATGAAATATACTTTTATTTTCACCAGAACACACCGACCCAGCATAAAAAACTAACGGTACAAATAAGGTGGTTTTATAGCTAAAAAGCTATATCCTACAGGCATCCTTAGGTTAGAAGAAATTTAAACAAAGAAAACGGTTGGTGTTTCATAAAATAAACCTTTCTTAAATACAATTTGAATATGTGTAATACACCACTTGTTTTTAATTACTAACAAAATTAAAGGGTAAAATTGTAGACAACGACAGTAAACAAGTTTTCCTAAAGAACATGGGTCGAAGATTTTTATTACCTTCCATACAAAAGTGCGGATCAGCCAATTCGTTCCTCAGGGAAAGTTGTTTAATTTCATTGTTTGATTTGAATGCAACCTTATAATTTTATAAGTAACTAGCACCCCTTCCCGGCTTCGCACGGGGTTACATTGTTCAAATTTTACCAAGGATCCCAAATTTTTTTCAAAATGAAATGTAGCCTATGTCAAATTGGAAGAATGTAGCATTCTATTGGTGAAAGAATTTTTTAAATCGGCCCAGTACTTTTTGAGCCTATTCATTACAAACATACAAAAATAGGTACAAATCTTTCCTCTTTATAATATTAGTATAGATTAAAAACATGTGTGTATATTTGTATTCTAATATCATAGTCTAGTCATCGTAATAAAAGTCTTGATTCGATTCGGGTACTTAAATAAACGAGGTATTTAAAGGAGTTTAATAATCTGTATGACAATGTCCAAGATATTTATTGAATAATGATTTGGCCTTCTTTTAATGCGTTACTAATTCGATGATGAGAATAAAAGCGAATTAAACAATGCGTCTGAGACATTGATTTACCAAGCAACTACTGGACCATAGTGTAAATTGTATTACACTATGACTGGACGGAGGGTCAAGCGTTCGAACCAAATGAGAAACAAAACACATAAAGAGAAACAATTGCACGCCAGTCTTCGTTTGATTGACGGAACGGACTATGCGCACGAGTTCTTGCCGTGCTGCTATGCTGTAAGAATTTCGTAAACATTAACACAAGCAATTTTAAGTAAAAATGTCATTAGTTTCAGTGTGTTTAATTGGATTATATTACAAACACGTACTTTCGTGGGTTAATCTGGGACACCTTTTCCGAGAATATTGCATTAGACCCGGCGTCCATGACTTACTAAGTCAATGGTATAAGATAATGTTTAAGATATATTCAGGCGATTGTATCTTCTTTATCAAAAATGTATGTGACTAATTGTGAGTACGTTATGTGTTATGAACACAATTTACTTATTTGACCACTTACCTCTACAATATCAGCAATCATAGTAGTATCGCCTATCGTACGATTCAAAATAGTGAACAAAGTTCCTTCATCACAAATATGACCAATATTTTCTAGCTTTTCTATTTCTCTTATTACTGAAGGACTGTAAATAAAACATTTGACTCGCAATTAGGAACACTGATCTTTTTTTTCGCCCTAATAGACAAACAGGTACTTAAAATATTGTAATACTAATAGCGGGGCCCGTGACATAGTGCGCGCAGACCACGAAATAAAACCTAAATCCAAACTAAGCCCTACTGCCCTACTGCCCTACCGCTTCTGTGATCCAGTTCTATATCAGTTCAGTAGTTTTTAAGTACAATCGAAGTCTGGTTATATTTTCAATATTAGCCAATTAAAATCAATGAAATGTTTCAAAAACAATCTAGAAACTAATCTCTATGCTTGTATTTTGTCAGATTTTCGTTAAAATATATAATACTAGCAGCCCGTCCCGGCTTCGCACGGGGTAGACAAATAAATTTTAAGACTCATTTTTCTACACCTTCGGTTACATTGTTCAAATTTTACCAAGGATCCCTAATTTTTTTCAAAATGATAGGCTACATGCCTATGTCAAATTGGAAGAATGTAGCATTCTATTGGTGAAAGAATTTTTTAAATCAACCCAGTACTTTTTGAGCCTATTCATTACAAACATACAAACATACAAACATACAAAAATAGGTACAAATGTTTCCTCTTTATAATATTAGTGTAGATTAAAGTAACAATGCCTTAAAGATTTCCAAACAAATCTTAAATTAATCCTAGCATTGATATACAGTAATTTCATAAATTCGTTAAATCTGACACAATAAAAGCATAGAGATTAATTTCATTGATTTTAATTGGTTAGTATTGAAAATATAACCAGACTTCATTTGTATGGAGCGCGCTCCGAATTATATCCTCTTGATAACAAACAAGATATTTTAGTGTTATTTACATACATTACGCATTCGAAACGCCCTAACAATTAATTTTTTTGCAAATATCTTAAATGTGCATTCTCGTCAAGTTCACAATTTTATTATAGTTATGAATAATGTATCGATAAACAATACAACTTATTAGAACATATAGGAATAATTATGTTTACTAAGTAATCATAGTTGATGGTCATAAATAGCGACCAACACAAACTCAACTCAAACTCAAAATAATATTACATGGATAGCTTTCTGATGTCATTTTGATTCTACCACCGCGTCGGAAGGTGTTCCATTGTATAGAAGATGCGACCAGAAACTCTACAATACACATCTTTAAAAAGAAACAAAATATCTAAATGACAAATACAGAAGACTAGACTATGAAGTTCAGCGAGCCTCGGTATACTCTAATCTAATGTAACCAAACATTAGACAAACCAGTCTTGAAACAAAGTTCTCAAAACAAAATGTCTATCAAACTCTCCACCTTCAAACAAAACAAGGCCAATAATTAGCCTATTTTCAGACTTAGAAGATACAATAATTGTGCAGAACTTACTATTTATTGCCTTCTTTTACAAGTGGTTCAAGATTTTCCAAATAATTTCTGTATTCATCACTGAAATTGTACGCGCGTCTTACTGTTTTTCTTTGAGGACAAATCGTTACTGATGGGAATGGAACCTGTAACCAAGAAATGGATGAATACGATGAACATTATTTGAATTGTGTGTCATTTGCGTAGTGGAACGTCGGTATTGGAATCGATTGCTGAAGTAAAGCAACGCTAAGTCCAGTCAGTCTTTGGATGGGGGTCCGTTTAGTAGTTTTATGCCGTTTTTGGCACGTTAAGCTGTTGGTCCGCGAAAAGTTCCGACCAATGACGGTGTAACTATTCGTTAAGCAAGGTCAGAGGCATATTAAGATGGCTTGAACATTCTCTGACAGCAAGTTGACCACTAACTTCCCTTCACCAATCCGCATTGTGGCCGCATGGTAGAGTATCATATTGTCCCTTGCATGACAAACTATCCTATCTCATTTTTGTCCGTTTCTCAGCACAAGCGTTTTTCAGGCTCGAAACTTCAACCATCTGATTATATTTCAATAAAATGCTTACTTTATTATATTTAGTTTGATTATTCAACTCGCTAGAAGCCAAAAATTAAGATACGATACTTAAGTAAAAATTTTTCTGTAATAAAACGTTTTATATCGATATATATCTTTAGAAGTAATCTATCAGATACATGAGATAGTGCAAAACATGAAGAATGACGTCAGAAAGTCAGTGGTGGATCCAACGCGAATCGTCAAATAACTGAGATAGGAGAGTTCGAGGGACGATATGGCCCACTGATTCTTACACTTTTTTGGAGAGGAAGCCTTTTCCATATAGTGGGATCCTACGGGCTATAACTTATAAATCGCACTTCTTAATCTGTTTTCTTCATTGTATACCTTTCCGACGGGCACTAACTGCTCATTGAAGCTGACGATGACAGGACTCGTTCTCCACTTGTCCCAAACTTCCCGGATGTAGATGTAACTCAAGGCTATGCTCACTATAAATGTGAACATCCAGAATATTCTGAAATCAGACGATTTATCCTTAATATTATAATTTGTTCCTTAGAAGATTTGAAAGATAATCCTTTCTAGTTTTCAGGCCAGTTCTCAGTCAGCAATTACTATTTATTTTATTTAATGTAGCATAATCAGAACATCAACAGAACAAGGTTAATTTAGCCTATAAATATGTAATGTCAACATGCTTTAACATTTTCTGAATTGCGAGAAAATGAAAAAAAATATATGTTTTTCATTTTTTCCCTTTTTCATCCCTATTTCACTAGCGGTGCCCTAAAACCTACATATTTTTAAATCAGTAAATTCCTTTGCTTTATCAGTAAAATAAACGGACAATGTTCATTCCTTCATTCAATGTTATTCAATTTGTATTTAATTGTTAAAAATACAGGGTGTAAGGTTAACAGAACACTACTTTAAGGGGTTATTGTACCTATGATACTGAACAACTTTCCCTATGAAACCTATAGCAAATTCGCAAAAATAATTTTCTTCTTTTCATACAAACGTTCGATCAGCAGAAATTGAATTTAGTATGGGAAGTCCAATTTTTTTTGCGATTTATTTATTGGTTTCCTAGGGAAAGTACCCTAAAAAAATACTTTTCAAAATTTTATTCTACCACTTTGTCGGCGTGATAAATATGTATACCCACGTCAAATTACAGCTTTCTAGTACTAAGCGTTTCTGAGCTAAGCGGCGGACAGACGGACAGACGGACGGACATGGCGAAACTATAAGGGTTCCTTGTTGACTATGGAACCCTAAAAACCGAAAGAAATATAATTTAATGTGAACAACGTGGCTCATAGCGTGTTAATAACGAATCATTAGTAGGTTTTAACGACAAGAAGGTTGTTGCTGTGTGAACAGTTCAGAGCTGTGGTGAATGATGTTATGAACACTTACTTCTCAAAAATAGTTAGTCTTTGCATCGTAACGTATTGCAATCCAGGAATGCTTGATGATTGAGAGAAGTCCGTGAACCAATCCTTTAGAAGTGGCTTGAATTGTCTCGACTTCTCCTCTTCCGGATTATTTTCTTCAGCACACACCTCACTATAAAAACGTTTTGCTTTCAGCGTTATATTTTTTTCACACACACAATCTTCTTATCGTGTGGGCAGCAAACCCTGGTGTCAGAGTTTTTGCAGACCGCCTTACGGCCTCTGACGTGGTTTTATGTAACGACTACTACCACGAGGGATAGTAGCCGGGACCAACGACTTAACGTGCCATCCGAAGCACGGAATCATCTTACTTTTCAGACAATCAAGTGATTCGGCCTGCAATGTCCTAACCAACTGGGGAAAAACGCACAAAGTGACATATCATGGCAGGCGGACACATACAATGAAACTGCTATACTATTCTACAAAGCACACACTTAAAATTCGAACGTGAATTCGAAATGAATTCACATCTCACTTTCGTGTTCACGTTTGTCCAGTTTGTGCTTTACAGAATAGCAGTGTAGATCTTAATTTTCGTAAATTTTTACGGATGATCAGACCATAAAACTGAACAACTTTGTATGGGACAAACAAGGAAAAAATCTGCTTTTCTATACAAACTAAAAACCTACTTGACCCAAAGGTGTTGTCCTAAGATAGCAGATTTTCTTTTGCGTGATTTAGATTTTGGTCCAATAAAGAAAGGTTTTCAGTTCAATGGTCTGATCATTCCCCTAAAAACCGTCAGGACCCTGTAAACAAGGTGTTACAAAAATAAAAATTTAAGTGGGTGGTTTATACCATCAAACTGAACAACTTTCACTATGGGAGCAATACGGAAATCGCGAAATAAAAATTACCATACTAAATTATCCATACTAAACTACAAATCTACTCGAACTAAATGTATGGCACAGCAGTTGTTTTTTTCGCGATTTCAATGTTGGTCCTATAGTGAAAGTTGTTTAGGTTGATGGTCTAAACCACCCCCTTAAAAGTATCGAATGTTTATTTTTACTTTTGTAACACCTTGTATACAACGTGTTAATGAATAAGCGCAAAACCTCATACACCCCAACTGATTTATAACAAAATAATTAGATTGAAACAAGAATTTCATTATTTTGATAGTTAAAATTTAAAGTTATTCGCATTTAAGTTTTGAGGCAAAAATTATTTGTTGTCATTTCAGCAATGCATAAAAGCGCTAACGTGCTTATGGATACATTTTAAGAATCTTGTTTTGGTAGTAAGTAGCGTGAGTGTGCCCGCGCGGTGGGTTGATATCGAGTTCAGTAAATTTTAAATTTTACAAATAAATTATTAAATATTTTGAAAAAAAATACCTATGTTGAAACCATGATAATTCGATTCTGCTCTCGATTCTAAACAAACTACTTTCTAGTTTTGCGTTTATTCATAAACACGTTGTAAAAGGTCTAACAAAATTAGCTGAAACTATTTTAAGGGGATGATCAGACCATCAAACTGAACAACCTTCTCTATGGGATCAATATCGAAATCGCAAAAAAAATCATTTAGGTCGAGTATGTTTGTATGGAACAGCGGATTTTTCTCGCGAATTCGATATTGGTTACCTAATTTTGTTAGACCTTATAAATTGATCTCGATACCATTTACTTACGTCATTGTATCTTTTTCTTTTAAATCCATAATTGAAGAGACACAAAACTGAACTGGTTGATCCTGCTAAGCGTGTTGAACTGAAAGTACACGCAATTTCAGAGAATTCCATATGGGATTCAATAAAATACTTCATGTGAAAAGTATAGCCAAGTTCTGTTGCGATAAAAAAAAATGATTTTTTGTCGTTGAAAAATATTGTCCTCAATTTTGTTCTCAGGTCATTTCTTGTACTCTTACCTGGGAGTCGAACGGTGTGGGTATCAGAGATGTTGACTATTCCTGATGAGATATTGTCGTCTTTGACGAGACCCGTCTGGGTTGGTTGATTTTATTCGAAACCGAATGCCCCACCCGACTATACCTCTTCAATGAAGCAGTTTCGGATGAGAGCATAGTATAAGAAAGAGTATCTAGTATAAGGAGAGTGTGCATTTGTATTCTGCGTACCAGGACTGTTTTTCAAAAAAAGCACAGCAAATCACCGGTTTAGTCAGTAATATCAATTTCAATTCTTATTCTCTGATTAAATATATACTGAAAAGGAAGTTGCAAGTTTTTATAAATGAGAAGTAATTAAGTGAGAATTTTAGTTACTTCTAAGTACTTCTAAAAGTTTATGCACGTCCTTTCATGACTTATATGTGATCTTGGCATGAAAATACACGATAGTTGTGTTTTTCTATTATAACATTTACACGTATCCGAAATGTTGTTGTGTGCGTGAAACTTGGATATTTTTTACGAACACTGTCAGTATAATTAATTTAATCATTGCCACAGAATACATAATAGTATTAAATACAGAATAGCTACTCTGCGCCACTAAGTAACTCCAGATACCGCTACCTACCCAATGAGGCGTTTTCCAAGACTAGTACAACGAAAAATCTGTAGATAACAATATTAGAAGTTTTGAAAAACCCATAACAATGACAGTAAAAAGTTATTTATGTCTATGGTTTGCATCATTTTATAACGTTTCATATTGGTGGTGATGAATACAATTTTTCACTACCGATAAATACGCAGTAGCACCGAAAATATTTATTTGTTATACATAAATGAGCATTCACTGAACAAAAACTCGATGAATTCAAAGTATCAAAACGTATTTCATATTAAAACAATAATAACTTCATCCAACATTTTACTAATGAATCAACAAATTGCTCTTTAAAATTAGGGAATCGAGAAAAACACGGAACAGTTTTGCAACTGTAACGCCATCATTTCGTTTGCCTACGCTATCTTGTTTTGTAGTAGTAATTATAGTTACAGCACAAAATATGTAATAGTATGTAGTTCTTCATACAGAGCGGCCATTACCCGCCCCCCTCTGTCTTCAGATACCCCACCTCACCTCACACTTGAGGGGAAACTTGAGGGGAGCCGAGTAAGGGAATGCAGTCAGGCGCACGCACCTGTTGGATTTAACTACATAAAATATATTTTATTTTAATCCTCTGAGTAAAAATAAACATTGGAAAATAACGCTAAATTCACATTTCAGTGATACTTTAGCTTAAATACTATTTATAATAACATAATTAACTATAAAAAGTAACGAAATGTATTGTGATGTTCATACGATGCGTGGTAAGTCAACCAACATATGTCTTGCACAATTTGTGCAAAGTGCGCATGTGCGAACGTCATCATGTCAAATCTGAAACGTTGTTTGAAGTGCCGGACCTGTGGTTATAGTACTCTCTGGTAGTAATATTCACGTAACGTAGGAACGTTCTGTAGTGAGCCTTGGGTGTGTCATATGTGTAATAGAATAATTATGTCATTATTACTACTAAAAAAACCTATTTAGGTTAAAAGCTTTTGTAATTTACTTAATTTATTAACTACTAGAGTTTACCCGTGACTTCGTCCGCACAAATTATATACCAAATTTTAAGTAAGATCATAAGCTTTGATAGCTTAACAAACAGTTTCATAAAAATCGGTTCAGTACTTTTTGCGTGATGCTGTTACAAACATACAAACAAACAAACAGACAGACAAACAGACAGACAATAATTTTTAACAAAAAAATTGTTTATTCCCCCTCTATTTTTTATTTCGCAGAAGCCATATTAAAATAATATAGCCTATGTCACTCTCACAATTTTTACGAAAAACATAACCCTCCTTCTGGCGCAGTCGAGTAAAAATTCTAAAAAAGGTTGATTTGGAGTCCGGGAAACCTGAAAACATATCGTAATCTTTTTCATGTAAATATCTTCAATGTACAGACACACTTTTGTTACAGTTTATAATAGTTAAGAGAAGTTTATTCCGAATGCGTAAATGCGCGCTGCATACAAACGAAGTCTGGTGATATTTTCAATACTAACCAATTAAACTCAATGAAATTTTGCAGAAACAATTTAGGGACAAATCTCTATGCTTGCCCGAATTTCGTTAAAATATACAGTTTCAATGCTAGGATTAATTTAAGATTTGTATGGAAATTTTTGAGGCAATGTAACTTTAAAACATTGCATTAAAACATTTTAAGAAAAATCTGACACGATACAAGCATAGAGATTTGTTTCTAGATTGTTTCTGCAAAATTTCATTAAGCTTAATCGGTTATTATTGGAGATATCACCAGACTTCGTTTGTATGGAGCACGCCAACAGTAATATACCTTTAAAATTAATGTTTATGGTCGAAAAGCTAACATTAGGTACCACAAGTTGTCTCGTTATTACTCTGTCCTAAAACCTTATGCTAAAGGAATGCAAAAATTTATTCATTGTAGTTATGTTTCTGTCAACCCCGAAAAGTAATATGTTCGTCCCTTTACGTATTATGTTGTAACTAGTTTCTGCCCGCAGCTTCAACCACTTGGAATTAGGATATCGATAAATCTTTTCTTATCCTTCCACGTGGTTTAGACTATCAGTCAGTCAGTTGCGGTGCTATTTTATTTATATTTACAGATATTGTTATAAACTATTAATCTTAACTAATTCAGTGATTCTGTCTGTGAAGAATGAACAAGTAGGTAAACTTTTTCACTATACAGGGTGTTAGGATAAACAGTTGCATTACTTTAAGGGGTGATTGTACTCAAGGTACTGAAGAACTTGCCCAAAATAAAATAGAGAAACAAGATTTTTTTTTTCAACCTTTCTTTTAAATTTCGTCAGTTGATTGCATTTAGTATGGAAAATCCAAAATTTTCTCAGGTTGTTCAGTATCTTGGGTACAATCACCCCTTAAAATGCAACTATTTACAACTTCGAAATCATCCTTTTAAACATATTGTAATGTAGATAGGTAGATTCCTTTAGAAGGGAGTTCTAAGTCATTATTTTAGTCAGCGGGGAGCGATTGGATGAAGAAGGCCGAGGGCAGATTTTTGTGGCGCGCCTTGGGAGAGGCCTATTTTCAGTGGACGATGATGGGCTGATGATGATGATAATGATTTTAGTCAGTTCAAATTATGCGATCAGTACATTCAGACGCTCGTGTGTCATTCCTTAGTTCCCACTTATAGACATGACGTGTTCTATATTTACTACCTATTTTTCTGTTAGACCCTGTAAAAACAAATAATCTTGTTTATAACACTACGAATGACTAGTCTAAAACTTTTTTTTTACTGCATATGCTCACGACTATGTTCCCCGAGGGGGTAGTCAGACATGTTCTGAAACCTCAGAACATGCACGTTTCACCAGTAGTACTGAAACTCTGTCCAGTGTGACGGGAGGTGAGCCCGTCGCCACTTATAATGGACAGTGGGTACAATACATGCCTCGAAATTGAAGCATGCAGGTTTCCTTACGATGTTTTCCGTCACCGAAAAGCCAGTGGTATTCCGCTTCCACAAATCGTATATAAATTCCGAAAAACTCATTGGTACGAGTCGGCCTGGACGGGGATCGAACCATCGCCTCCTGCACGACAGGCAAGGTTACTCGCCACTGGACCACCACGGCTATGGTTTTTTTTAATTTATTATTAATTGACTTTTTGCTTGTGCGTTAGCACCGCATTTCCGCCAATGTCAAGTAGTTAGTGGGAGGATCTATCTCAGGGATTGTTTTTGATCAAGAACAAGAAGAGATTGAGGATTGCGGAGCCTCGAGGCAGGCAAAAACGCGACGCGCGAACAACACGCGAGACAAGTGCTCGGGTCAGAATCTGCAACATGACCCCAGTTCTAAATTATCCGATCAGTACATTCAGACGCTCGTCTTTCATTCCTTCGTTCCCATGTATAGACTTTTCATGTCCTATATTTACTGCCTATTTTTGTTAGACCCTGTAAAAGCAATACAAATGAAACTTAGTCCAGCAATAATCTTGTCTATATCAATACCAATGAATAGTCTAAAACTTTCTTCGAAGGTAATACATTAACTTTTTTATCTGAGTCCATTGTGAGTGAAGATTGCGCCGCTGTCAATATTATCTTGACTGAAATATCTGATGCTGTCAAAAGTATATCATCTACTGCAACCGGTTGAGGCTGCCGATCCGTCGATATACATTATGTAGGGATAGCATATTTGTGTTTGAAGTTTTAAGGGCCTATGTCGAAAAATAATTGAAGTGAAATGGGCGTGTGATAGGTTATATTACTGCCTGATTGCTAGAGAAAGAGACAGGGCGGCGCGCGTGCCTGAAACGACACAAGCATAAAACAAACTTTATTTAATTGTAATTGTACTATTTATGTAAGTTCAATTCTGCTCTAATCAAAATTTATAAAAATCTATAATTTTTTTTTAAATCAAACCTCTTGTTTCTAATTATCACCGTTTAGCACTTCCAAGCGTTTGTTGATAAAGACGGAGGCTATTTTGGCTTGTTCTATCTAATCTAAACTGAAATCGTAAATAATTTTGTGAAATATACTAGCACTATTTCATTAAATTATCAGCGATTTCACGTTACATTGAGAATTATACACAGAACTCGAATTTTTACCCTGCCGGTAATCTCCTGAAAACCTCAATAAACGGTTACATTTGACAACTCATGTCAGGTTCTCTACTCCTGTAAGGTATAATAACTTTATTTTAACTTTACTGTTTTGTAGACGCTACAAAATGGCGGTCGATACAAAATCAGCTACCGGATAATACTTAACGAATCACCCGCCATCACGAGTAATTCTATCGTAATGAACGTTATAAATGAACGCTTTTTATCGACACTTCAGATAAAGGCTTTTTTATTTTTGTCAATTACGAAAATGGATATTGTATAATGAGTAATACAGCTATATTGAATGCTTTGTAAACTTTTGTTGCTAGGTATAGTGGTTATTTCAAATATTATTGATGATTAACGTGTTATATAGGGTCCTTCTTAATATCCTGACACTTTTTTAAGGGGATGATCAGATCGTCAAATTGAACAACTTTCTCTATGACACCAACATCGAAATTTAATAAAAATTTCCCATATATTTGGCTCGAGTAGGTTTGCAGTTCTGTATGGAATAGCTGTTTTTTTTCGCGATTTCGATCTTGGTGTCATAGAAAAATTTGTTCAGTTTGACAATCTGATCATCCCCTTAAAAAGTGTCAGCGTATTAAGAAGTACCCTGTATAAGATATTTATGTTTTTGGTAGGTAAGATATTGTTAATTTAATTTTTTGTCTTTTGTCAAAAGTTTTTCTCTCTTTCCCAAAAACAGTGACAATACAAGAAATAAAAATCAATTAGTATTCCCACATTTTCGACTCAGTAAAGTCAACACATCTTTCATGGGGCACTGTATACGCTATTATAATAAGATACCAGAGGATATTCTAAACTTACCAGACAAAAAGTTTAAGTCCCATGTTAAGCAAGTCCTCTGTAAAAAAATCTACTATAAACTCGATGATTATATGAATGACCAAAATGTCTGGTCTTGACAATGTTACACTATGTAATTCAATATTGTATTTTGTAAGTGTACTTTGTATATTTTGTTTTTTTTTAAAGAAGTGTGTTGTAGAGTTTCTGGCCGCATCCTCTCTACAACGCAACACCTTCCGACGCGGTGGTAGAGTCCAAAATTACGTCAGAAAGCTATCCATGTGATATTATTTTGAATAAAACATTTTGAGTTTTGAGTTTTTGAGTTTTTGAGTTTTTTATTGATTTCAATAAAGTTTAAAATAGCTACACCAACATCATCCGAACAAACTATACTCAACCCTACGGTAGCCATCCAACCACAAAGCTTGTATTATCTCGATTGACCGTCAATCAATCTGTACACGTCATTGCTTCTCAACAACTTTATACTTAACTTCGTTAACCTTTACAGCATTCGAAACTAGCTCTTAAAGTCCAAATGTTAAGAGAGAAGTTCTTTTTTAATAGAAGAAAAGTTTATGTTGGTGAAAAAGCGGTTAGATCAAGACAATCGATGTGTTTGATTGACAGATAAAAGAAGTAGATTCGTCGTTCTTTGTTCGTAGATCGATTATGGAAGTTTGAAATTGGATAGCTTCCAGTTGATAGTATTGTGCTGCAATGCAAAAATATTCTCGTTCAGTTGATGTGGCTTTAAATAACGATTATACTTTTTGGTGTTCCTTAGTCAAACAACGAACCCTTTTAGTTTGTGAGAGACGCAGGAATAAAAATTTGGCTTGCAGCGACCAATTTTATTAAACAACTTAAAACCTAGCCGTCCGTCGTTCGAAGAAGAAAAACGTCATCACGACACACAAAACGTGAAAAGTAAAACTAGGTCTAAAGAGACCGCGCGTCGCCACAATTTACTCAAACTTCATTTCCGCCGTTACCAATTTTGGTCAGGAACACTAAAAATATAATGATTAGCCGAAAATATTTTTATTCATCATCAACAGGTTAAAATCAGAACAGACGTGTGATCAGATTTGAAATTAATAATAGTGTCTACATATAGACGTAAAAAATCGTATTTGAACAAAATACGATTTTTACTTTTTTTCTTGCGTTTCCGAAAATGTTTACGCTAAATTATCCTTGCTATCCACCAGAGATGAGCGATGTAGCTGAGTGCGAGGAAAAAATAGCCAAATAGATATAGCTTAGCTTAGCGCAGTACTGGTGGATGAGGGTTTAGCTGAATGAGTTCTTTTTACATACAACTCGAGTGAGAGATGCGTGCTACGGATATGAGCTAAGGATGTGTAATAGAGATGTGTGCTAAAGATGCGTGAGAGGTACGAGGAGAAAAGAGATACCGGGGTTTCACAGTCACAAAGCTGGATAGCTAAGCTAGGTAACTAGGCTTAGCATACGCATCCTCGCACAGCTCAGCTACATCGCACATGTCTGGTGGACAGTCAGCCTTAATAAAATATAATTCGCAGCGCGCTCCATACACACGAAGCCTGGTGGTATTTTCAATACTAACCAATTGAAGTCAATGAAATTTTTCAGAAACAATCTAGAAACTAATCTCTATGTTTGTATGAAGTCAGATTTTTGTATAGTTTTAAAGTTACAGTGTCTCAAAGAATTCCAAATCAGAAATTAATCCTAGCACTAAAACTGTATATGTTATGGAAAATCTGACTTGATACGAACATAGATATTAGTTTCTAGATTGTTTCTGAAAATTTTTATTGACTTTTATTGGTTAGTATTGAAAATATCACCAGACTTCGTTTGTATTGAGCGTGCTTAGAATTATATTCCCTTAAGGCTGACTGCTGACTGTCCACCAGACATGTGCAATGTAGCCGAGCTGTGCGAGCATGCGTATGCTAAGCTACGCAGCTAAGCTTAGTTACCTAGCTTAGCTACCCAGCTTTGTGACTGTGAAACGTTTATATGCAGCGCGCATTTACGCATTCGGAATAAACTTCTCTTAATAGATAGTTAGGTAAAATGCTTATTTACGAAGGTAACAGACTTCAAATTTCAAACATACCAAATTGAATAGGTGCAATTATAGTAATTCATGATAATTATTTAAGATAACAAGAAGCTATTACGAAACTTCAAACATAAAGAACGTATATTAAACTTGTCAGGGTTATTGACAACTTCCTATACAAGATCTATTGAATGATTGATTAATTCATCTGTTTGAACAATAGCAAATACCAAACTATATTTGCATCTAACAAACACCTAACAAATCACAACAACAAGAGAATGTGAATCGTAATACATTTTACGAACTGCAAATGTTATTCGTGTTTTTAACGCATGTGGGACACAGCTGGGTTTATAATTTGACAGCATTTCATTGATAGTAAATTATGTTATTTAGAATTTAATCGCCGAAATAATAGTTACTAAATTGCTGTGTGATGTTGAGAATGTTTGACTTTGAAGTACAATTGGAAGTTAATTTAATTACATTCATCACAGCATTTCATTGACGTGAATTTCAATCAAATGTATATATAGGGTCCTTCTAAACATGTTGACGGTTTTTAAGAGGATGATCGAAACATCAAACTCGAGTAGTACTTTAGATCGAGTAGGGTTGTAGTTGTATATGGAACAGCAGATTTTATTTTGGCGATATCAATTTTAGTTCTATAAAAATATTTAGTTCGATGTGCTTATTATCCCCTTAAAAACCGTCAGCATATTTAACTATTATATTACAGCATTACCTTAAGATATTTTTACATCAGGATAGAGATTAATAAAAACACATTTTTGGGAACCGAAATTTCATTATTGGCATCCAGTCTTCTTTCTGTTGGTCGGTGAACTTTTCTCACCGATCCCCGCTACCCAATCCGCCGCGTAGCCCCAGCAACGGCCTATGTCCCTCTGAGTGCCCCTAAGTCGGTTGCTTAAGTTCATTCATTTGGCTCGATAAACCTTTCGTGGACCTTCGAATATTCCGCAGTAAAAAACAGTAACTGCTCTCTGAGCAACGCTATAATTGTCATTACAAAAAAAAAAGAAACAGTGACTTTTCTTAGGACTATTGGGAGTTAGTACCACGAACTACAAGAATTTGTTAATCGTCTCTCTTCAAATGTGCTACCTAAGTCTATTATTGTTTTTTTGTTACCAACGGATCGTCTAATACATTGATATATGGCATAGTTCCATCAACAAACATAAAACAGTTCGCTTCTCCACAGACGCCATCAATAAGCCCTTAAAAAGTGACAAGATTTATTTCTTATTCAATTTAAAACTCACGTCTGCCGAGACAAAACCAGCTGGTTGGGAAAGGAATAAACCATCCTTTGTTGAAAGTTGAATGACAGGTGATGTGTGGTGATGTGGACGTTGTTGTCAATCACGTAAGGATCAGAATGCAAATCAGCGGATCAGTTTGCGTTCCATTTGTGACGGACGACGGCTGCTCAAATTGGACGGAACGGAACGGATGCAGATATCATTCGTCTACCTTTTGTTAGAAGAATTTATTTAAATTACCTATAAAGAAGAGTGGCGGAAGGGTCTGCTATTTCAGGCCCAGTTTTAGAGATATTGGTACATAAATGAAACTTAGCAATACGTGCAGAGTAAAATAAAACGTACAATAAAGTTAATTGCCTGTAACTTGCAGAAGTTGAGAGAAAAGTCTTTTTCCTTATGATATCTTTTGCTTCCACTCTTTCATACTATGAAAATACATGATTATTATATGAAAATTTAAGGAAACGAAATGAGTAACACTGTCAGTTAAACCAAATCAAAATGTTCTGGAGTGCGATTTTTTTGACTCATACTTTGAGCTCAGCAGTTCAAAATGACAATATTATTATGGAGATACGCATCTTTCTACTGCTGATTTGACTTTCATAAATCATACTCCAGGAGTGCGAAACTTTTAATTTAGAAATTTACATTAATTTGACCTCTAAGACGAATCAATATAGCTACCTACCTCTCTAAAGGGTGGAAAATTAAATACATATTTAATGGGGCGCTTTAGACCATCAAACTTTCAGTGTCAGATCAACACTGAAATCGCAAAAAATAATCAGCTGTTCCATAGTAACCATTGACATTTTCTATGGGATAATGATTTTTTTACCGCAATTTCAATGTTGATTCTCTAGTGAAAGTTGTTCAGTTTGATGATCTGAATCACCCCCATAAATATGTAAGTACGACCAGGAAAATAATTCCGCTAGTCCATCTTCGTTTGCGCAGAGCAGGACCGAGTCCCCGTCAAAACCCGAAGTCATTTAGTAATCAAAGAGTGCAAAGTCGGATAACAGCGCAAAGGGCACGAAAACCATTAGCATCCTGATTGGTCAATATAATTTGCCCAGGTACATCGGTAAGACTTATAAAACTGGTAATACTGTAACGCATTTAATTTTATACCATGTATTCAGCCTGCTCATAAATTATAATGCACTTGAACTCCAAACAAACCTGTCGATTACTTTCTTCCATAATGACAATATTTTTAGCGCGCAATTCTAGCTGCAAACTAAAGCTAATATAGCATCTGTCTCGACTCAGCCACCGCTTCGTTTTTGTCCGTCTGCCGGCACCTCGTCGACAAGCTTGATCTATGCTCCAAGCCGTCCACATTTTTATCTTACAAAGTGCTCGGATAGACACTACGAAGAACTTTGCGGAAAATTCATCTCTTCCATAATCTTTAAACGGCTTATGTCACACACATCTGCTTTTGGATTGTGGGATTTATTTCGGATGGATTGAGGCTGAGTTTGGTTTGATGATCAAGTGATGTAAAGGTGACGTTAGACTGGCACTCGGCTTGTTGAACACAGAGCTGGGTATAAATGTATGAAGGTACATTAATCCAAACAGACGTGCATTCCTTTGTGAGGGCAGAGTTGAAATGGCGTGAAAATATGAGCCGTTATTTATGTACCACATCAGTTGGGTTGAGATGAAATTTTGGCCCCCTTTGTTTTATAATGCTCCGTCCATTTGTGTGATAAATTTGCACGATTTATGGAGATATATCGCTTCATTGATAAAAGTGCGATAGCCGTTTAAGTGTGAGTTGAAATTGAAATTTTGAGTTTTAAAATTGAAAGTTTTCTCATGTTGAATATATTCGTTAAGTATATTTTACTTGCAGCAATTCTTGATCTCAAAACTGTCTTTCCAATTTTCAACCAAAAATTTTAGGAACTCTGCCGATCACCAGGTTCTATCCATTTAAACTTAATCAGTCCACAGACGAACCAACCTATCCAATGCTATATTTAAATATACACAAATGACAAAATAATTCAACATTGTTTAAAGCGACCCTTTTAAAATTCCCAGTTTAAACTTCCATAATTAAAACTCTCTTAGCAGCTGTATCAAGTCAACCCTAACTTATGACGTCATTACATCCCGGCACTCTAGTGCGCTGCACCGCTTTTTCCTTCCCAACTTTACCACCAAAATTTATTTGACAATTATTAAGGTGTCCGCATTAAGTCGGGAGGAAATTCATGTTTTTCTTGGGATGTTTCCACCCTAACTCAGAGTAAAGGCCGACACGTGCTAACTATTAGCTTCCCGCCAACGGATTAGAAAATAATTCACCTCTCTGAATGTTATTATGGAGCAGAGTTGGATTTATTTTATTGCCCTGCGAGATATATGCTAGTCTTTTGCCTTTATCCGTTCGCTTCCTCGGTTTGTTTATTGAGAATGGAGCTCAAGATAAACGTGTGTAACAAATTTTATAGTCGAAGGGAGACTTCGAGACTTCGACTCACTGTTTTCGCGTAAATCTTGTTTATGTCCCGTTCGCTGTAATTATTGCTTTATTCGCTTGAGTAACTCTGCTCTATGTTATTGAATGTTACTATAAAATATTATTGATTGTTGCAATAAAACGTGCTTTATGATGGTGTGTTTTTTTATTTTTCGCTTTTATAGCGGTAGTGTCGTAATTCACGAGGGCTATTTCTGTTTGCGCGTTAACTTCTATTTCAGTTGCTTTATACGCTTCTGTTGTTCGCCTTGTATTTTCAATATAACACTTATAACGTTCAATCGTATCTTGAATAGTAGAGTTATCAGAAATACCTAAGTATAGTAGCGATTCTGTCATCAATTTAATATCATCATCTTCTAGATTTTATTAACTTTGTTTCGTTTCTCATACGATTTACATTGACATTCCATCTTCCTTGGGTTTCCCATTAACGCAAACAGTGCCTAAGGCCGGCCGCATTTTATAAGAATTTTTCTATAGGAAAATCCCGGGTACCAATAAGAATCGTTTTACGCGACCGGAAAATTTCTTAGTGAGCGGGGTTTAGTACAGAATGTATGCACGGAGTGTCTTCCGGCAGGCGTTAGAATTTTTCTTATAGAAATTTCTCGTAATGTGCGGCCGGCCTTAAGCTTTGGCTAGACTAGGCAAGTACGTTAGTCGAATGCGAGTGAAATAGTAGCCAAATTAATACAAAAATGTTGGGGTTCACACACGTTTAGCTGCTGAAATACTCGCGACTCGACTAAAGTACTCGGCTAGTCCGAACAAGGCATATTTGTATGACAGACAGGCGTGCGTATATAAGGCAGAGGTTGATACTATTAGAGTTACCAATAAATTCTCGCCAAGAAATGCGAGTGTATTTTACCTTTATAGAAGTATCGAATGTATGAAAATCAGAAGTTAATAATTTGACAAATGCTACAGCGATATAATAAAACACTAAACAACGCTTAAAACTTACAAGAAAATCTTCAAAGACATTAATTTCACAATTTCCTCTGTTGGCAACACTTATTTCTCACGGCGCCGGCCCTATATTTCAGTGTTGCCACATTAGCAGCGCTGTAATTGCGGGGTGGCTAGCTGCAATAAATAATACCTGCTTGGAAAATGTATGGCGGATGCAATGACTGTGTTACTTCTGGACTTCCGTTCTTTATTATGAATGTCGTTTATGTTGGTTTCTGTAATAGTATCTTTTTAGTGAGGTCGTGGATGTCTAGTCTGAACTTGAAACTTCAAAGACTTTAATTGCGACACAAGTAATATAAAGGTGGTTAACAGTATTTGGGTGGTTTTTGGCTTTTGGTTTTTTTTTTTGTATTTGTGTCTGGGGGCGGCTGTTCGATTCCAGCCTGGATCACACTCATACCAATTAGTTTTTATTAGTTTAAGTACGATTTGTTATACCACTGACATTTCTGTGAAGGAAAACATTACATGCTTAATTTTTAAGGTGCGTATTGTGGTAACTTTTACTTAACTGTAGTGATGGTTCACCTAACTGTTACACTATAGAGTTTACTGGACGCAGTTTGGACTTTGTTAATATGTTACTTCTATTTGATTAGGTATCATCATCATCATCTCAGCGGATGGACGTCCACTGCTGAACATAGGCCTCCCCCAAAGATCGCCATAACGACTGCGCTGCCCTCATCCAACAGGTTCCCGCCGCCTTCACCAGGTCGTCGGTCCACATTGTGGGGTGCCTACCCACGCTGCGCTTTCATGTACGCAGTCGCCATTCGACAACCTTTCGGCCCCATCGGCCATCAGTTCTTCGAGCAATGTGCCCCGCCCATAGGTACCTTTAGTTAAAGGTATTCTCGGGGAGTAGTAATGAGCATAATATTATCATAGGTACATTCTTAAATTTAAGAATTGATTTCTTGTAGGTACTCGAACATAACCGTAATCATCATTGCTATACAGGATGTAACAGAACACCCTAGTAATACTTGAGGGGTGATTTAGACCATAAAACTGAGCAACTTTTACTATAGAGCATACATAAAAAAAAAATTAAAAAAATCTTCAAAAAAGACATGTTTCTATATCTTCAAATACTGTCCAATAAACATCAAAATCATAAAAAATTATGTATTTATTCGTATAGCTTTCAGAACGTCATCATAATACGAAGTCCAAGCTTATCAACCATTCGGACGCCTGCTCAGTCAGATCGATAAGGTCATTAATGTTCCCAGGATACCTTTAGGATTAATAAATAATGCAAAATCCAAACATAATCTTTGCATAAGGCCATTACACACATAAACAACAACTGCTCATAAAGTCCCTTCACACTTACAACAACAGATTAGCGGCAACTCGGCCGGAAACACGTCTGTAACGACTCAGAACCTCCTAAAGACATTACAAAGAACTCTTATTCCTTCGTCATAGAGATGAAAAAGCAGTGTGTCATGAGACATAGCGGCAAGAACTATAATGGTTAAGTTACGACCGTGGATTATGATCCGCACAAAGTTATGGTAGTTTCGTTTACGGTAACTTAGCTAAGAATTTACGGCTTGCTTAGTGAAAAAGTTAGAGGATACATTTGGCTTCTGAAACATCAACTTTGGTGATAAGTTAAATAAACTCTCGATTCTGTAACATGGTGGATTTGAAATAGAATCTGTTGATCTCAATCAATTAAGCTTCAAATACGCCGCACAGTCAGGCACCCGGCCGCCGGTCTCTAAGCTTTTGCACTTTCATTGTCATTTGACAATGAACTACACTCGACACCAATAAATTCTGCTCACCAACATACCTTAATATCTCGGAAACTAAGAATGATAGCTTATTCAAATGAAACGTAGTTTATAGACTATTTAATACTTCTTAAATTAAATTAAATTAGAGTTTTGTGGCGCGCCTTGGGAGAGGCCTATGTTCAGCAGTGGACGATGATGGGCTGATGATGATGATGATGATGATGAAATTAAATTAATAATATTTCATAGTTTTCATTTATTTTACTTCATTAAAATACATAAATAAAATTCTATCCCAGAGCAAATATTGAAAATAACAATTACCACATTAATAATAAATGTTGAATACTGAAAATAATATTTTCAAAAAATCTTTTGTTTAGTTTATAGCTTTTTATAGGCATTACTTTACAGCAACTAAACATTTTATTAATTTAAGTAAAATTATTTTAAATAGTCTAAAAAACATTCTTAGTTTCCGAGGTATTAAGGTTTATGTTGTCGGTGACCCGTATTCATTGCTCTCTGGTGTATTTGGTTCATTCACTAACCAATTAGACTAATCCTCTAAAATATGGGAACTGCTGAAGAATTGACAACCGATGGGGAATCAGATGTCTAAAGTGGAGACCACGAACTGGCAGGCGTAGTGTGATGCCCTCCGGCACTGGTCCAATAACCTGAACCAGGTAGACATAGGACCGACTAGATGACGAAGGCCAAGGATAAGTTTTGTTTCGTACCTTGGGAGAGGCCTAAGTCACAGAATAGGCGACAGTATATAGTTCTACATACAGAACGGCCACTCCCCACCCCCTCTGACTTCAGATACCTTCCCTACCAGACTTTTTCCCTGCAGTGGGATCCCATTTTACTTACTTTTTATGGCAATGGGGCTACTTCATACGATATTGTTACGTGAGGTCTTGAACCCACGACACTCGGCTTAAGTGTCAACTACAATCCATGCGTCGACTGCTGAGCCACGGAGACTGTTTATAAACCGTCCGAATTTTTGAATGCCTTTTTACGTTCGATGTTTGGTAGCATCCATGACACTATATTAAAACCTTAAGGCAGGTTTAGACGATGACAATTTTGCGGCGCGAATATTTTTGCACGAAAATGAAGCACGGTACACGATGCTAATTTTCAGCGCCAATCTTGATCGCATGCGTATGATTTTACTTGAGAAAACCACAAGCGATTAGCATGACGTGTTTACACGAGTTGAAAAATTGGCGCGGGGGATGCGAGGGACGCGGGCGGAGGTCACTAGCACCGAAAAATAGACGCGTGCTCTATTCCTTGCTTGCTAAACATTCGTGCGAAAGGTGTTTATACGGTGCTTTTTCTGAGGCGCCGCAGAATTCGCGCCGCAAAATTGTCATCGTATACCTGCCTATAAGTATTGCAAGTGCTACTCAGTGCAAATGTTTGCGGACGTCTTCCTTGCGTTAGCGCTTACTTACACCCGCTGCAGTTCGCGTGACGTATGTGCTAGCGTGTGTGGTGCAATTCATTAGATTCCTTCATCTGGCTCGAACGACTAAGAAAATTTTTCAAAAATTAAATTAGTACTTTTTACGCTTGGTTTTGATAAAACGGGTGTCGTAAGAGGCGACTAAGAGATAATGTTTTTTATGCAGGTTTTTTTTTGGTGAAAGGGTAGCCTCTTATCATTACTTAACACGTCATTCCAGCCTAAACCATCAATATGCTAAGAGTGAGCATTGTTATAACTGTATGATTCAAAAGATACAATGTTTATGTGTAATACATTATAGTACTATGTGGTAATACTTACTCAAAATCATGACTACCTCCGTGGTCTAATGGTTAAGAACATAGGGCTCTTAACACGGAGGTCATGGGTTCGATTTCCACGGGGGACGCCTAGTGATATGTCACTTTGTGCGTTTTTCCCCAGTTGATTAGGACATTACAGGCTGAATCATCTGATTGTCTGAAAAGAAACATGATTTCGTACTTCGAATGGCACGTTAAAACGTTGGTCCCGGGTACTATCTCTGGTCGTCGGTAGTCGTTATATAAAAACTCTTGACACCAGGGCTTGCTGTCTACACGATAAGAAGAGGAAGCATGTTTAGGCTGAGATTCCGATACTTTTTGTGCGAGTTTGAGTGCGAACTCTCTTATGTCTAAATCCTTAAATTCCTAAATATGTTTGCAACCGTACTTAGAATAAACTCACGCCCGAAAGACGTATGATATACAGGGTCCTTCTTATTATGCTGACACTTTTTTAGGGGATGATCAGACCATCAAACTGAACAACTTTCTCTATCGCACCAACATCGAAATCAAGAAAAAAAAACTGCCGCTCCATACAAAACTGCAAACCTACTAGAGCCAAATGTATGGGACTGCTGATATTTTTTCCGCGATTTCGATGTTGGTTCCATAGAGAAAGTTGTTCAGTTTGATGGTCTGATCATCTCCTTAAAAAATTGTCAGCGTAATATTAAGAAGAACCTTGTATGTGCCATCACTTATCTCACTCTGAAATCGCTGTCACCCTATGACCTAAATTGGCTAACGCTACCGTCACTCTTAACTAGGTTGTCTAGAATTTACGTTCCGCGTTATTTGACTATCGTACTTTAAACATCTAACGTATTACTGTAAGTTAAAAACGCATAGCAATTTAAAACTAGTCTAGGAAAAATAAGGTTTCAGATTGCATTAAAGACACTTTAGTAAATTGTGTTTTAAATAATATTACTGTTAGTTTATAACACTTTTGTCGAGATTTCGTGGTTATATTGTCTCAGGAACCTGAGAAATACCTTAAAATCGATATTAATGTACATAGGGCAAGCTTATTTCGAAAGATATTTCTTCCAGCATACTAGCAAAAGAGACAGTTAATTATCACAAGGCAAATTTAATGTGTACAAACAAACAGTAAATAATTTAGTTTTGAGGTTATAATTTATGAAGACTTACAAAATATTAAATATCTACTCAAATTTACGATATTAACCGGGGATTATTATTGTTATAAGTAAAACGTATTGAATGAAGCCATCCTCTACAAAATCACCAGTTTTCCATTTTTTGTTCATACCTAAATTTAATGTTTTGTAAATGTCTTAATTATTCAATAATACACAATAAAAAATTGGGGATTATTGATAATTTATGTTTTTCAGGTATGTATCTACTATATTCCAAATTATCACCAAAAGTGCAATTAATGCAACCTTCTCCATACAAAAATCCGTAGATTTCCCCGACTAAACGTCTTGTTTAGCAGGTAAGACTTTAAACTAAAGATACAGGGTCATACTTAACCACGCAGGATCAGTCAAGTTAGTAAGCCTTGCTTCCTTCTTAACTTTGTTCGTAAAATGTGAACTGCAATGGAACGAATGATATTGGATGATGATGAAGAAGTCTTGATGATTTGTTCATTAGGAAAATATACAGGGTGTAAGTGACAGCTTAGCAAATACTAAAACGGTGAACTCAGACCATCAAACTGAACAACTTTCACTATGAAGACACGAGAAACGCGAAAAAAAATCAGCGGCCCCATACATTTGAGTCGGGTACAGCAGTTTTGTAAGGAACAGCTGTTTTTATTTCGCATTTCCTGTGGTAGGCTCCGTAGTGAAAGTTGTTCAGTTTGATGGTCTGAGTTCACCGTTTCAGTATTTGCTAGACTGTCACTTACACCCTGTATACATCTAAGATATACACTCATAAACTCAGAAATCTCTATTGGGGTTGTCACAAGCTTTCCAACAACAACTAACAGTCCCTCGAAACATGAAAAAAATAAAAAGTAAAATATAATGATTATATTCGGAAATATAACATAAAACACCATATAACCCTTATATAGATATAACTGAGAATACTAAAGATAACTTGTCTTTATCGTAGACATACGTGGAACAACTTAATAGAGCCTTTATTCCTTCTAATACTCACCTTAGGAACTTATCTTTATCGATAATGGGATTGTGCCAACACTATCCAACTATACCGCTTCACTAAAGCTGTTTCTTTAAACGTTTACAGGTACAACCTTGTTTCTAGTGGAATAAAGTTCGTTGTGGCATGATGAAAAGTTAGAACAACATTGGTGAGACATAGTTGTATGGGAATCAAAAGTATAGGAAATTTGAACCTTGGAGTTTTGAATAGAGATGTTTTAGAATTTGGATTCGGATATGGATACAAACTTTAACTAACTTTACGCATGTAGTTGAAACAAGGTTCACTTTTAGCCTTTACAATATTTAGATACAGAATTCCAACTCTAGAAAATAGATATCAATACAATATCGATCGATGATTTGCATGTAACATAACATCCCTTCATATTTTATTGATCAGCATTGTGGGGTACCCACATTATATGTTTTTTTCAGCAGTTTACCCACAAATAGCGAACCGAATTTTTGTTTAATTTGAGGGGTAAATGCCAAATAAAAATATTATACACAGACACTCAGGCTTTCAGTTCTCTGCTCTAACTACCACCGCCTCATCTCCACAAGCTCGAGAGATTCCGAGGTGATATTTGCCGAGGTGGCCCAGAATTTTGCCGTTTTCTTATAAAATGACATGATTTTTGATGCGTTTTTAAAAAATTTGAAAAGTAAATCATTATATATTATATTTTGAAGTATATTGTAAATTTTCAATTTCTTTCTATCAACAATTTGAGAGTAAAATGGTTACAACTAGAAAAAAAAAACGACTTTAGATTACTTTTTTTATAGTATCACTGATTAAAATAGATTTCTAGAAAAACCAAATTTCTCATGTCGAGTCATTTCTTAATATATTTTTGCTTCAAAGTGCCATTGTTAATTAATAAAATGGTTATAAACTTACTCAATTTCACGGTATTTTGGAAGGATACATTTTTGGATTTTTTGGATTTTTAAGCAACGGGGAGGGGGTGAAAGGTGTGCGCAAAAGCGCAAATATTGTGCGCAGTCAAGGATTTCGCCAAGTTCTTTGCTGGCTATTAAACGTTCTGTGTCGGCCCCTAATATTCTCATAAAACACAACCGATAATATTATGATAACAATGCATCGTCACCGTAATTGACAATTAGCAACCAATGCCCATTTCTTTTTCTTCTGATGTCTACAGACTCTACAGGCGCATCCCAGACCGCTTCTGACCTATCCCCGCTACCATACCCGCCGCTAGCCCCAAAAACGTCCTATGCAGAAGCAGTGTTATCATAGATTCGGAAAAAAACTTTACCTTCAAATATTATTGATTATAAACATGTTAGAGCCATGTTGTGCTATTTCAAATCAAATTAAAGATTGAAAAATTAAGTCTCGGGTGGGACTTGAACCCGCACACTTCCAAACCGAGGAATTGCGATTTCCAGTTTTGCCACCGAGCCCACTACTCAGAGAACGAAATTTTTCAATCTATTGCGTCTTTAAGGGACGTGGCACCATCTACTGGCAGTGATTGCAAACTAACCAGTGGGTAGTGGGCTCGGTGGCGAAATTTCAAGTCCCGCCGGAGACTTAATTTTTCAATCTTTAATTTGAGTAAAAACCTTAACACTATATTTTCGGATATTATCTTATCCAATTAAGCTCAATAACATCCCTATTTACAAAATAAGAGAATCTGTTTCATATTCAAACAGTGTTGCCATCAACATGGCCATTCCGGATCAGATATCGAATAGGCTGCATAGAGATAAAATTGAAATCGTAACTATCGATGGTCGACTCGAGATATCCTTACACGGGGTTTTAAATGAAGTCGGACGAATGCAGATACTTTTTTTGCTTGCATTAGATCCGTGTAGCGAATAATATGAATGATATTACAATAATATAGCTGAGACAGTTTGTAAGTAGTGTTTCATCTTGTATTAATGTTGACATTTTAATGGCAGCTGAAGGTTTAAGGTTTGGCCTCAGTAACGTAGTCTAAGTTTTGTGATATAGTAATCATATAATCAAATTAAAGATTGAAAGATTGACACTCAGTTGCAGAAACGCTCATTGAATTTCTTGCTGTCACTTTTTGTCTTATTGACGTAGTAAAAGCTAGCAAGAGATTTAATGGAGGATTAACTTTAATGAAGGAGTCACGTTGCAGGTTCTGACCCGATAACTTGTCTCGCGTGTTGTCCGCGCGTCGCGTCTTTGCCTGCCACGAGGCTCCGCATTCCTTAATCTCTTCTTGTTCTTTATCAAAAACAATCCCTGAGATTGGGATAGATACTCCCACAAACTACTTGACATTGGCGGAAATGCGGTGGTAACGCACAAGCAAAAAGTCCATTAATTAGAAATAAATAAAAAACATGTTTGGTATCATGTTTAAATATTTTCGCTGTTTTAGGGGCGATGTTTATTTTAAAACTATACTGATATAAAAACATAAATATTACTTTTACACAAATAAATAATAATAAAGTATCGGGGTGAATCGAGCTTTTTTCGACGTCTTCCAGGTTAATCTAGATAGGTCTCATCTCAGTGGAAATATATTTTCACACATAATTATAGAGAAATTTGTTCAGTTTTAAGGTTTGAACATCAACTTAAAAAAGTGTCAGCATGTTAAGAGGATATAATTCGGAGCGCGCTCCATACAAACGTACTATGGTGATATTTTCAAAACTAACCAATTAAACTCAATGATATTTTTCAGAATCAATCTAGAAACTAATTTCTATGCTTGTATAGAGTCCGATTTTTGTTAAAACGTATAGTTTTAATGTTACAGTGTCCCAAAAATTTCCATACAAATTTCCTAGCATTGAAACTGTATATTTTAACGTAAATCTGACTCCATACAAGCATAGACTGTTGATTTGTTTCAAGATTGTTTCAGCAAAATTTCATTGAGTTTAATTGGTTAGTATTGAAAATATCACCATAGTATGTTTGTATGGAGCGCGCTCTGAATTATATCTTCTTAAGAAGGATCTTGTAGATTAAATTGGAAAGTTAACATTATCTAAATACAAAATGCCATCCAAATCGTTAGAGCCATTTCCGACAAACCAGTTCTATTAAAATCATTCAACATTTGTATAGAATTTAACAATAATTATAGTTTTACAAGAGAATCTCCTTTACCCTAACATCTCTATGCTACCCATCGGAATCTTAAACGGTCAGTGTAGATAGCATGTTTAACATTGTTTGAGAGATTTCGTCGAACCGTTTAAGGGGATATAATTCGGAGCGCGTTCCATACAAACGTACTATGGTGATATTTTCAATACTAACCAATTAAAGTCAATGAAATTTTGCTGAAACAATCTTGATACAAATATCTATGCTTGTATGGAGTCCGATTTTCGTTAAAATATACAGTTTCAATGCTAGGATTAATTTAAGATTTGTATGGAAATCTTTGAGGCACTGTAACTTTAAAACTATACATTTAAACGAAAATCTGACTCTATACAAGCATAGAAATTTGTTTTTAGATTAATTCTGAAAAGTCTCATTGAGTTTAATTGATTAGTATTGAAAGTATCACCATAGTACGTTTGTATGGAGCGTGCTCCGAATTATATCCTCTTAATAGTTCTGTCTTAACCCTTACTAATTGTATTTTGGAATAAATTTTTGAGTGTTTGTTAGTATCGATATTTATTACAGGTGTAACGTAAGAAAAACTTCAGGTAGGCTAATATTATAATGGAAGCAGTTGAAAGATGGCAATGCAATAAAAATATGCTACAAAGACTGGAAACATACTTATTGACTTACTTATTACTTATTGATTGTTTCTTTTTTTTTCTGTGAATGCATGTTTTGTTTTGCATCTGATTCTTGTTAAAATTGTTTTGTTTTAAATGATGAATCTAAGTTTTAGTAGTGTTTTGCTTAGAAATGTTTTTTTTATAATTTGTGTGTTAATAATTGTATTGTATCTTGTCCTTGTGTTTTATATTAGCTGTGGTAGCCTGTAAGTAGATGAACACAATGTTTGCCTAATCTGATTGATTTTGTAATGTGCTTCATCTGTTGGTAACCCTGAATAAATAAATAAAAACATTAATTTCTTCGATTGGTCTCTTCTCGTATAGGTACATCTGTCCGTTGATTGATAATTTAACTTATGGATAGCTATAATTGGCCATCAAACTTTAAACATTGCAAGTAGAAAAAGTATGTAACTAAGGCGGTTTTTATCTTCAATTAAAAAAAAATGTATAGTTCTCGGCTACGTTGCCAGCATTTCAAATTTTGCTTCATTCGTCGGTAATTTCATTGCAACGTTCTTAACTTCACCTTACCCTATAATTTCCTACAACGAGTAGACAAATCTATCCACTCTCATAATTTTTCGCATGTTTCGACTACCTACTATCAAAACTAAGTATTAAATAGGTAATAACAGCGTTAAGTACCCTTTAAAATGTTGAAAGTTTCAAAATATTATAGAAGCATATGCTGACGACTATATTCCCCGAAGGGGTAGTCAGAGATATTCTGAAACCTCAGAACATCCACGTTTCACCTGTAGTACCAATCTGTAGTAGTGGTGTAGTAAAATATTATATCATGTCAGTATTTAGTAAATACTGCCCCCAGGAACATTATATCTTAGCAAGTAATAAAAAAAATGAAAGGGACTAGTTCAACAGAATGAATAATAAATGAGCAGGTGTTGAGAATTGAAAAAGAAAACAGAAATATTTAAAAAAAATAGAAAGCCGGAGACGGAGAGGAAAAATTATAGGACAATTGATACGAAACGAGAATTTCTTTAAAACTATATGAGAAGGGAAGAGAGAGGCATAGGAAGACCAAGATAGAGTTATCTAGCCCAAGACAATGAAAAGGTTGATGTCGTGTCGTATCAAAAACTCAAGACACTAGCGGAAAAGAGACTGGATTTGCGAATTCCCGACAAGAGCGTGATGATGAAAAAAATACTGTTGGTTTTCAGGTCGAGAACTAAACAAGATGGAAAATTATGTATGAGAGTTCTATCTACATATAGCAATAGAATAATACTTAGAATAAAGTGATTTACGAAAAGAGATGTTATCTTGATCAACATTGGAAGAATTACTAGTAGAGTAAAAGCACTTCAAAGAAACAAAATGTTAGCTAACAACATTGTCTAGGCTAAGACAGACAATTCCAGTTAAGAAGGTATTTGCCATGCAACTTGTTCAGAATTTGTATCCGCTCCACAAGCTATTAAGACTGGTATCAACGTTAACAAAGAACCTTCTTGCCAAACTATCTGATACGAAGAGAATACGTTCTGAAACTAATGTGTGTTAGGGCTGCTAGAAGGTTAAAATGTTTAAGGATGTTTACTGCGTCATCATCATCCTCCTACAAGTTCTTTAGCGAGGACTGGCCTCACGAATAAGAGTTGGAAATGTTTTCAATCTAACTTGTCAAACAAGAAATTCCAAATTGAAGTGCGCTTATTTAAGTTTTACGTTAGATTTCAATTCGAAATGTTAACGGGTTCCTATCGCGTTTTTAAATATTTCGAGTTCCGATATTTTGGTAAGCAGTAAAATGTTAGAATTCTTAATTCTCCTCCTGTAATTTCTTAAGAACCTGATTGGACGGTCCGATATGAACACCATCTCACTATTCAGGGCTGCAGTCTCCAGGGTCCGAATATAATTAATAATAGCCAATCTCTGATAGACCATGGCAAAATAAGATGAATAAGATCATAATATTTGCTACATACATCGGTTTTCAATCGCAAATAAAGAATTTTGAAGACAATTGATTTGATCTTAAGTATAAAACCGTCAAGATTATGTGAACATAAGTAACTGTAAAACTTTGCTGTAATAGGTTCTTCGGCGGCCTGCATTTCAAATTGGTTGAATGTAAATCGATCAACAATTGTCATTTTGTTCTGCTTATGCTTGACTCACTTATTTACCTTAAAAAAATATGCAGCTCTAAACGCAGATATGATCAAGTATTGCCATAGACTTCAGTTGAGAAACTCCTATCTTTTTCCCGTAGCCTAGCAACACAGCACCAATTCTGTTCTAGCAACCCTAATCTGGTTTAAAGCGGATACACGGTCGTTTCGAGCGGCAAAAGCGCCGGATTAAACGGATGCCTCAATAACATTTACATAGGAATGGTGCTTAACAGACACATTTTTGCTGACCTCGTTCCTACAGTGAATTTTTTACTGTTGAAACTACTCGACGTTGCAATGTGTGTGTGAGGCTTGAATTTTTACACAATTTGTTTCCTTGGTAACTATGGGGCATCAAGGCATAGACAATGTAACCTAAAAGACGCCTAATCCATACTTTCCAGATTCGAAAAGATTTAAACCGATTTGCAGTCTAATAATCATTCTAACCTTGAACACTCCCTGCAATAAAATATGCACATCATGCCTGCCTCACTTTTTATATTTTGTAAATTCTCTCTCTGTCTCAGGGCAAGCTCTCCTTTTGTACTTGTTTATTATTTTCACCACATTTCCGTGTGTGCAATAAAGTGTCAAAAAACCACTCAGTCATCGGCTTTGTCGTTCTTTCTACTGGAGCAGAAGCCTATCCTCATAGTGCGGTTCTACAGGCATAATGTGGTTTTTTAAAGCTAAGATAAGCAACATCAGCCATCTAAGAGCATATCAATGAAGCTCTCAAAATCAACAGCCATAATCAGCTGTGTTCGAACATGACCACGAAGCATAATCATATCCACCAGTCCACGCGTGCCGAATGCAAGATAAGATAAGATAAATATTCTTTATTTGCACACCAAGAATAAAAAAATACAATTTAAAACCTGAATGAGAAGGGTACAAAGGGCGGTCTTATCACTAAAAGCGATTTCTTCCAGACAACCATTGGATGGAAGCACTATTTACAGAGACAAATGCTACGGCGGTGCACTAGGTACCTATGTACCTACATATATAGAGTAAATGTAATTTATACATACATACACAAAAATATATATATATTCATACATATACATACATACATAATTATGATGTTAAATATAAAATACAAATATAATAGTCAAAAAGGACACATTGTGCAAGGGCAAATTGGTGGACTTCACATATGCATTAGAATTTATTTCAGCAATTCATTATACAGGTTTCCTCGTGGTATTTCCCTTCTCCGTTTAGGAGCAGTCATTATAACGAGACTGTTAAAAAATCTAAAGGCGTGTAGTTTGTACTAATTCGAACCCAGACCCTTATTATTGAAAGCTTTGGCCTCGTTGCAATGCGCCACCAATACACGAAACACTAAATTTAAATTTAAAAATTATTGTAACTTATTTCTCCCTCTATTACACTTCATCGAAATAAAACCTAAACCGTTATACAAAACATTTTTCATCATCCCTCTCAAACGAACGGGATAATCCTTACAATCCGCAGCTATAAAACGGCCGATAAACTTATCTGGCGGTTTGAAAAACCCACCTATTTGTATGGTAATGATATTAGATAGTTTGGCTTCGGTTTAACAAGTTTGGAAGCTAATGTTAGATGAACATGGGTAAACGGACGAGAGGGTGTAGTGAATTAAATTAATTTGAACCCTCTTCCAATGTTTTCTCAAGTCTTTAGTCCCGCTAACAAAGGATTTTAATTTTTCCATGTAATCAATACAGAGTGTAAAATTAAATGCGTTATATATTAAACAGGGTGATTTAGACTATCAAACTGAACAACTTTCAGTATGGGAATAACATTGACATCGCAAAAAAAATCTGCTGACATTTCGGTCGAGCAGCGATTGATGTTTTCCATGGAACATATTACATTCATTGTTTCCGTTGTATGTAACACATTTAATTTTACACCCTGTATAATATTGCCTTCAAGGCAGGGGCTGCTTTTACATCGCTTTTGACATGTACGGGGACGCTCATGTCGATGGGTTTTCCACTACGGTCCGCAAACGCTGTGGGCCGCTGCGCTGTAGAGGGTTTGCGCCAGCACCAATAGCATCCGGAGCCTGGTCTCATAGATACTGAGCAAGTGGCTTCAAAAGAAAATGCCGAAAAATGTATCTTTATATTGTTATTGTCTAAATTAATGGATTTTGCTTCCCCTCGCCAGTGGCCAAGAAATGGAAAAACAAAGTATCACTTTCACACGAGAAAGAAGAAGATTAATTAGACTTTTAACGAATTCAGAAAAGTAAGAATACTAAGTGATTTTTGAAAGTGTTTACAAAATCACCTAGTAACTTCGTAAATTATTGTTCTTCTCTACAGAACATATTATCTCAGCACCTAAAAACCAAATTGTAAACTTCGCGGACAGAGTAGATGTTTAGCCGAAATCCCTTAAACACCCCACCAGCACTAACTTAGAGCAATCCCGGGCAAATCCCGGCTAATACCGCTGCCTTGTAATTCAGTCCCGTGATTCCCACTGTCCGGGATGTGTCCGCCCCTAAATTGTGGACCGCAATAATATCGGGGCTTTAACGCTCTACTTTGACTGTCGAAGAGTTTGCGAGCTTAGTGAGGAATAGATAGGGCATATTATAAAACATACATTCAAGTTTTGTGGTACCATAATATTTATTATACTTAAATGACTTTATCATTGGGACACACATTTTGGTTTACTTTCAAGTATTACAATTTAAATACATACACACTTTTCCAATAATAAAATTCAGACTACCACATCTGAACATTGCCGCAAAAAATGATTTGTTTTGTCATGTGATGCAGGACAAAAACCTCCATGAATGATGGTGACTAGAAGTGGGCCATACTCAACTCCACGTTTAGTAAATTTTTTAGTTAAGGTGCCACTGTAAATTTGGTGGCCAACGATTTGTGGATCGTCAGGCGGGATGATGGCTTTACGATATAAAGGACAGAATAGGGTGGCATAAACTGGTGGCTGGGTGGCTGTACCCAGCTGTTACTGTAATAGTACACATCATTATTATCATCACAGCCTATATACGTCCCACTGCAGGGCACAGTCCTACCCTCAGGAAGGGGATATGGGCTTTAGTCCAACACGCGTGCCCAATGCAGATTGGTATACTTCACGCACGCATCTGAATTTCTTCTTCACCGTAGCAGGTTTCCTCACGATGTTTTCCTTCACCATTTGGGAGCAGTCGGTAGTATAACGTACTTAAATTATAAAAATAAAAATGTTAAGCAGTCTTTGACGCAGGAAACTGCTGATCTACTCAATCTGTAAAATAAATGCATGCGTTTTTGGAAATAAATGGATATTAAAATTAAGTTCGTATTTATTACAATTGCCTGCAAAATAGTTTTCAACAAAGCTTCCGACATCCGCGTGACCATTACTAGTCAAATATAAAAGCAGTTAAAGGTACCGGTAGGGTCCTTTAATTTAGTCTACACATCTGATAAATTGCCAACCACGGCCGCCTTATTGTCCCCTATTACTGCTATAAATCTTGTGGTCAACTCTATTACTATTGAAATTAAAGGATAGTTTGGATGATACATCGGTTTGGAAGGCTTTAAAAGGTGTGATACCGTTTTCTATAGCTTTTGAAGCTGGGATGATGCAGTGGTTTGTAACCTTGCCATTCTTGAAGAGGAGGAAGTTTTCTGTCTACGGTCATAATGTTTTAGTAAGAAATTTATAGCCCGTACTACAGGACAATGGCAGGAGACCTGACGAATAACGGTGAAAGGGAGTGGAAACCACCTCGCAGGCCCAGTACTGGACAGTGCTGCAGATTGGTGGAGGCAAATTACCGGTAGCTGTGCTTCGAAAGGCACGCCAGGCAGATGGTCCCGTATATTTCCATCGGATAGTGGAGTTAGTATCCTTTAAGCCAGAAAGTAAGCTCGAACATTCTTTGACAGCAAGTTGACGACTTATGTTTTTGTATACAATTAATAAATCATCATCATCATCTCAGCCGATGGAAGTCCACTGATGGACATAAGCCTCCCCCAATGATCACCATAACGACCGGTCCTGCGCTACCCTCATCCAACGGGTTCCCGCCGCCTTCACCAGGTCCTCGGTCCCCCGTGTGGACCTATCCACGGTTTTTTTTTCCGTACGCGGTCAATTAATAAATGCGAAAATAAATTATGTTAGTATATTTTTTTCCATTTTCATGGCTAAATAGCAGAACTGATCTTGATATTAGGAAGTATATAGCATGAACACGGACTCACCTAATTGAATGCAAACAGAAATTATTGATTTATAACACCACTAGTTTTTCGTTAAAAGAAAACATTGTGAGGAAACCTAATAATGTTTCATACCATGCCCAAATAAAAGTAGTGACAGGTTCACTGTCTGTCATAATATGGGCACTGTATTGAAGTACCATATATTATAGTATACTTATAGGTTTGTTGATTTATCATCAGATCATCATCGGCCTCTCCTCAAAAGGTCCATCAAGGTCCCACAAAACTCTATAACCGGCTTTCTTCATCCAGTCGCTACGAAATCCAAAAATATCTTAAATCTCAAACTACTCGCTTCCACAAATCTATCCTCCCCATAAAGGTCTCACGACAAATGTACTAAGCCGACAAGTTTATCCGCTGCGGCCACTGAAATCCCCGAAACAATGGTCTACACGTTAACTACCTTGGGTCACCGCAAGGCGCCAGATTAATGAAAGAGATAGCTTTTGGGGTTTAGTGCGGTATGGAAGGAGATGGGGATGGTAGGGATTAATTGAATTAAACGTTGTAGCGATGGGTTAATAGCGAGTAATGTGAGACTAGGTTTTAGGTGACCTAATATAAGGTTGTGCATCTTGGCTTATCGCTCTGTGTGACCTTGGATGTGTAGATTGGCTTATTTATATGTAAGAAAAAATTTGTCGTTTTTTCCAAAAAAATGTGATGTCCATAATTACAACACTCGAAACAAAAATAAACTGATATCTCCACACTTTCGGCTTAGTAGGGTCAACACGTCTTTCATGGGTCACTGTATACGTTGTTATAATAAAATCCCCGAGACCATTTTGAATCTTTCCGAAAACATGTTTAAAACTCAAATCAAAAAAGTCCTCTGTAAAAAAGCATATTATAAACTGGTTGATTATTTAAATGATCAAAATGCTTGGGTCTGAGGTCACTAGCTTATAGTTTATTTACTTTACTGTATAGTATCAATTATTTTATTAAATAGACTATGTATTATTGTATACATAACTTTAGCTTCAGAATTTATATTGTAATAGTTATTAAGTCGTGTTATGTTGTAGAGTTTCTGGCCGCATCTTCTCTACAGCGACAACACGTTCCGACGCGGTGGTAGCTTTAAAAAAGATTTGACGTTTGATAAGTGTGCTGTAAGCTCCTATATTGAATAAATTATATTGACTTGACTTGACTTGACTATTGACTTAAATTTAGTTGTACAAAAAGAGGTTGCATGATTTTATTAAGACTTAAACGGCTTATAATGATTACTAGCTTCGTCTTCAATTTCAACAACCCTTTGCACCCTTTGATTTTCATTAAATCATTTCTTAAATTTCATGTTTCAATCTGCAGTGGTTTAGGCTGTAAGTTGTCTGCCAGTCAGACAGTCACGCAACTATTTTAAAGAAGTGGTAAATTCTAATTGTAGTAATTTTTATTTGTGGTCCAAAACCACCGAAAGGTTTGATACGTAGGTATAGATTATTTTTCTAGGATAAAAGCAAAAAATAAATACCACTATGAAAGAACCGAATATTTTAAAATAGATGCCTGGCTGTAAATTTTTCATTTGTTTGGAAATGACTACTAATACAGCGTTGCTCAGGGAGGGACCACGAAGGGTCTACCGAGCCAAATGAATGAACTTAAGCAACCCACCTAGGGGCACCCAGAGGGGTACGAACCTCGGCATAGGACGTTGCTGGGGCTACGCGGCGGATTGGGTAGCGGGGATCGGTGAGATGGTTGTAGATGTTCTGAGTTTACAAAATATCCCTACTATCTCCTCAGGGAGTATAGTTGTGAGCATATGCTGAAGCTTATATTTTAAACTTTGTTAAGAGAAGTTTATTCCGAATGCGTAAATGCGCGCTGCATACAAACGAAGTCTGGTGATATTTTCAATACACGAAAATATGACACGATACAAGCATAGAGATTTGTTTCTAGATTGTTTCTGCAAAATTTCATTGAGTTTAATCGGTTAGTATTGAAAATATCAACAGACTTTGTTAGTATAGGACGCGCCAACAGTAATATACCCTTAATCAGTAACGCCAGTAAGTACACCCTGAATAAGAGAGAAAGCGAGCATTTTATAAGCTAATGAAAAAGTAGATTTAAGTTTCAGATATACCATACATATCATTTGATTAAACGACATAAATTTTTTAACTTTCAGTTTTTTACTTGCTTTTAAATGCACTATTTTAAAACTACATAATAAAAGTAGTAGCTACTCAGTATAAAGTATAAAATATCCAATACGATACAGCTCCCTTCGAAATGTGAATTAATCACCCTCACGTCAACAAAGTGAAGTGTCATTGAGATCGAGGAGAAATGGGTGTTCATAATGCGGCATCGACGGTGGAAACGCTGTTTTATTTTTTTATTTTATATTGGGGCTTTTAACCCTGAGGTTATGTCCGCCCCCGAAATATTATTTAGCAGCTTTTGCCTGAATCTCAGAACATCCAGTTAAATGGAAGATATCCACGTTGTATGGGACGTCCAAAAAATTTTCTCGTTTTTCGACCCATGTTCCTTAGGTTTCCTCGGTGAAGGAAAACATCGTGAGGAAACCTGCATGCTTCAATTTCGAGGCATGTATTGTACCCACTGTCCATTATAAGTGGCGACGGGCTCACCCCCCATCACACTGGACAGAGTTTCGGTACTACTGGTGAAACGTGGATGTTTTGAGGTTTCAGAATATCTCTGACTACCCCCTCGGGGAATATAGTCGTGAGCATATGCCCTTAGGGAAAGATTTTTAGTTTCATTACCTGAAAACAGACTTGAAATTTTGTTAGTAATTAAAAACTCGTTGTGTATTACAGCAGTGATCTTTCAGTTAAGGTGATGATGATGAATTGATAAAGAACTAAAGTTAAAAAATGTAATCAAAATAGGAATAATGTACCTACATTAACTCATATTGACGTCATTTGCTGTAAATCTACTATCTTTTGGATAGGCTGGAGAGAATTTGCTGTCAAAATTCTATTTTCTTCTTTTCCTTTATTTCCTCTTTGAACTTTTTGACAAAAGAAGGAAGAAGAAGTTGTGTTCTATGAATAGTATTTTTTGGATTTTACGACATAGTTATCATGATCAGCATCGTCATCATCAGCCTGTCAAAGTTCACTGCTGAGCATAGGTGTCCAAGGCGCTCTAAAAATCTCTACTAGTTAGGAATGTTCTCGGCCTTCCTCATCCAGTTTAGTGTTTTATTTCCATAATTACTATATTTTTCAATAGGTACAGTGCGTGAGATCATTTTAACTTTAATTTTAATACAGTAGTAGGGAGAGTTTGATAATGATGATGATACGAAATTAAAACGCATTTTTAAATACACACAATTAATGTTCAAGCTAATATTCCCATAATATTTAACTTCATCACCCACCATCATAACTAAAACCTAACATTTACCCAACTCTCCCACTGCGAACACCCCACGGTCGGAACGCCGCAGGGTAATTACCCCCGTCATACATAATGTATGCGATGACTACAATTTTAAGCCAATAAATAACACCCTGGAGTTGTACAGACGAAAATATGGTAACGCATTTATTATACACCCGAGCTTAATGGCTGTGGTGACGTGACATGTAATTGTATAGAGCTGATGGTCTGTCAATCAATTTTATAGACTACTGTGGTGACTAAAATTAACTTGTCAAGAAAAACAGTGATGCCTTTGGAACAATCGTTTTTGGTCACCATGAATAATATGGAATTACCGCAATGTTACTAGACATTTTAGCCCAAACTCGATATTTCTGTATGTGCATTTGGCCGAGTTCTCTTCATACCTCTCAATCAAGGGTGATTATCTTGAAAACGGCTGAAGTGATGAAATTAGTCTACACGTTTGGGAGCTACAGACAGACACATAGACATATACGTCAAACTTATAACATCAATCTTTTGCATCGGGGGTTGAAAATCAAGTTGTGCTGTGACTAGGTGCTTACATAAATACATGAGCTTATGATAAGCATAATCCATTTGCGAGTGTTTAGTTTTGCTATCAGTACCAGATAGGTGGTCATTCAATCAATCAATCAATCAATTATACTTTATTTTACACCAAAAAACATAGTATACAGAGAGTAAATAAACAGTAAATACAGACGGTACAAAAATAGGCGGTCTTATCGCTAAAAAGTCGCTAAAAAGTCATTCTAATTTCAAGCCTAAAAATCGTTACTGATGATTTTTTTCGATTGCTTCTTATTCAATAGAGGACTCATACAACTCTGGTTTTATACCTTAAGGTATAATCTCAATCAATCATATCAATCAAATATACTTTATTTTACACCAATATAAAAACAGTAAAATACAGAGAGAAAAAAACATAAGGCACTAAATAAGGCGGTTTTGTCGCTAAGAAGCGATTTCTTCCAGACAACCAGATAATCTATAAATTGTATGCACGTAGTTTTGTGAAAAATTAGATTATACTATGTTTATGATTTCTTAACATCTTCTTTACATGTATTAAAAACTGACATAACTTAAGTTACGAGTTCTAACAACTCTATACATCGCCAACAAAATATACCTCCCGTTGTCTAAAATATTATCGCCCCATCCCGGAGGCTTGTTTGCGAAATAATGGATTCATTCCATATTCATTTACATCCATAATAAGATTGGCGTGACACTGCCAGTCGCCGAATTACACTGTCAAATATAATAATCACATCAACCTACAGTGTTAAGTTAGATACACACTGGTCAACACGCATTGCGAACTAACTGTCACGCAATAATAATAAGATACCTAATATTTGTGGGCACTGTAGGGAACGTGGCCTACCGGTGTTTTATTCAGCTCCGCTGGAGAGGTTTTAGTGGACTTTAGTTTTGCTGGTGGCAGGAGTGGTTCGATGTAAAGGAAAGTCTAGTTTGCAGCACTGGAGGTTAATTTTAGTGACTTTTACACCAAAGTTAGTTATACGCACGAGCACCGTACCAATATGGAAGGCGGAAACGGAAATACAACTTTTGTAATTACTACATATTATGTTGGTGTTGCCAACAGGCACTACTATCACCGCTGGGGTCTGACTGGATAAGGTGGATATTTTCTACATATGTATGTATGCTCGCGGGAGGGCTCTATTATTTTTATTGTATTGAAGCAATGACATTCTATACACATGGACTCACTACGTCATAAAATAACAAAACCAAAAAATGGCACATGTCTCTAATGTCACCTTAGTATGCCTCAGTTATGCTCGGCTGTCATCCATTGCCGTTGACATTCCAGTCCTTTCAAATATACTCTGTCACAATGCAATAATGTAAAATAATTGAGCACATTTTTAGCGGTCCCGTTAATAGCGCACTGATGCGAAGTACTTGTTTATAGAATGTCGTTGTGTCAAAGCAAAATATATTATTATCATATTTAGTTTATTATGGCCTTGGCAAAAGAGAGAAGCTTTTAAAATAATCATCTACATGTACATCTTAATAGCTGAGGCAAAATAAATTTAGGATCTGACCGAAAATATTATTTTAGTGAGATCTTGGGACTCAGATGACTTTATTTTATTGATATCTTGGCAGTCAAATGATTGAATGATGATCTTGGAACTCTGATGGTCTGATTTTGTAAAGAAGTAAATGGACAGCTGAGAGCTTTCCGCCGACGATGTTCAGGATGTTGCGAAGTGGAAGAAACAGACAAGGAAAGCAGACCCCGCTACCCAGCGGGACAGCAGCTAGGAAGATGATGATGTTTGAAATCTTGGGATCAGATAGGAACAATTTTTATTATACTGTCATAGCTCAGAAAGCAGTTTAATTTCTTGAATTTTTTTTAAAAGACAACCATTTCATCATTATTTTCGTGGGACAGTTGAAATCAGTGTACATCCACCTTAACAATCACAACACCCTCCTGTTTAAAAGTCGACGTAATTCAGTTACACATGAGACAGAAAGAGACAGTTAGATATTAGCTGACGTCTCTTCAAATAAGTGACGTTATCCAATTTGAATTTTCGCCTGTCAGATTTTGTTATGTCAGATTCTTATTGGAATTAACTTCTTATTTGTGTGCGTTGTGTATTGAAAAGGGGACTGTATTAGTCCTATAGTTCTGATTGGACTCGTAGGTTTGAAATGAGGCTGGAATAAATTGACTTGGTCTCCCCTTATATTGAAGCAGCCAAAGATATCATGTTGAAATTGAAAATCAAATTGTTATGAAGCATTCTTAGCTCATTTTAGGGTTCAGTGGTCAACAAGGAACGCTTAAAGTTTCGTCATGTCCATCCGTCTGTCTATCTGTCCGCGGGTTGGCTCAGAGACACTAAGTACTAGAAAGCTGTAATTTTGCATGGATATACATATTGATCACGCCGACAAAATGGTAGAATAAAATCTTGAAATTCCCTCTTCCCTCACAACTAAAATAGTAAATAGTTGACCAATACCAAACATGCAAAGTCCGCATATTGTGACTGGCAACTACGGAATCCTACACAGCGCGTGGCTCAAAACGCACTTGGCCGGTTTTTTAAGTATTTGTTATACAGGTTGTAAAATTAAATGCGTTACAAATCAAAGAGACTGTGGGACTAACATTAAAATCACGAAAAAATTATCAGCTGTTTCAAACATTTCTAGTAAGTTTGCAGTTTTGTATGGAACAGCTGATGTGATTCCGCAATTTCGATGATGATGTAGAGAAAATTGTTCAGTCCGATTGTCTGATAATACCCTTAAAAAACCGTCAGTGTATTAAGAAGGACTCCATATAGTAAGGTGGTATCTCAAGGGAAGCTACCAAGATGCTGATATTATTATATCGCTAAATTGCAAATCTGACCTTCTGATAGACGAGCAAACCCTTCCAGTTAAGAGAAGTTTATTCCGGGTGCGTAAATGCGCGCTGCATACAAACGAAGTCTGGTGATATTTTCAATACTAATCAATTAAACTCACTGACATTTTGCAGAAACAATCTAGGAACAAATCTCTATGCTTGTATCGTGTCCGATTTTCGTTAAAATATACAGTTTCAATGCTAGGATTAATTTAAGATTTGTATGGAAATCTTTGAGGCACTGTAACTTTAAAACTATAAATTTTAAGGAAAATCTGACACGATACAAGCATAGAGATTTGTTTCTAGATTGTTTCTGCAAAATTTCATTAAGTTTAATTGGTTAGTATTGAAAATATCACCATAGTACGTTTGTGTGGAGCGCGCTCCGAATTATATCCTCTTAAGTCTATCTTCCAGCTGCCGAGAGCCTTAGTTATAGATTCGATCTAGCATCATTTCACTATTATATCAAACCGCGTTATGCAATAATAAGAACTATCAAACACCCCAGCACTGCAATCTATCTTCATCTAACCATCGATCAAGCTGTCGAGGATCGCAGGTGTTAACGTGTCATTTACCCCGCATTGTGTTAGATAATACCTAGAGACTGATTTTATAATTAATCTGACTACTTTCTATCTTTAAGGGGATATAGGTTCAGACGAATATTTTCTATGAGAAACGCGATTGCCCAGCCCTCCGAAAAGTGCGTGCGTCTGCCATATTTTCGATTAAAAATAATTAATAAAAGAACGTTTTACAGATTTGTTTTATGATTTAATTAGATAAACTAATGTTGAAAATGTGAGTATAGTAACCTAAAATCGGAAACTATTTTAAGTTCTTCTAAAACGAGAAAAATGATAAAAATACATGAAAAGACGTCATCTTCGTGATGATTTTCTATCAAGTGAAGTAATTCCAATCGTGTATTCAATTTGTAATTTCACTAGATAAAGTATCCAAGAATACTGAGGTATGACTTGGTTTCGGTAAATTGTATTAATCTAGTCGAAAAATAAAAATAAAAGATGCCTCCAATGTATTTCGTCCTACTATTGCGCCTTAAGTCAAAGAATTATTCCTTCTTTATTATGTAATTTGTGATATATGAATTAATTCGGTCAGATAACACATATTTATAAAACTTCTACTGCTTTAAACTGTGCATCTCATCTCACTAATATTAAAATTGCCAAAGTTTGGATGTTTAGAAATGTTGATGTTTGTCACTCAATAACGCATAAACGGCTAAAAGGGTTTGGATGAAATTTGGCATGCAGACAGAATAATAATACTCGTATGTTCTGGATTAACACAACGATACTGCTTTAGGTTTAAGCAGACAGAGTCGCGGGCAATAGTTATTTAGCTAGTGAAAAATAAATAAATTATGATTATGCTTTGACTATTTATATGTGGACTGGTTACGCGTGTAATTCTACTAACAAACATTTCTGCCACTTTTTGCGGGGGGCGAGGTTACATGAAATCCGCAACTTTGGATTTTATTCCCCATAACTTTAGATTCTAATTTTGAAAGTTAAAAATCATGAAAAGTAGTCTCGTGTGAACCCCAAACGTTCTAAGTTCGAAGTTATTATTTCGCAATAATAGGCTGTCTCGTTTAGTGATAAGGTGTAAAATTGAATGTAAATGCACAAGATCAATTGTGCTTATACCGTGGCAGAGGGGAAATGCTACCGCAAGGCCAGTCCTTATAATAATTAGTCAAAGTTTGAAAGCTGACATTTTTGTAATGACAATTTTTTGGTCACTGGATGGTAACGACAGGGTTTTACCATTCCAAGGCACTGATTGCGGGATAAATGACTGCAACATGGCAAAGGGAAGAAGCGCGACAAGTTTGCGGATCACTGTAGGCTGTACTTTAATTTAATATCGAATTTTTGTAATTGTACTTTGTATATTTTGTTTTATTTAAAAGAAGTGTGTTGTAGAGTTTCTGGCCGCATCTTCTCTACAACGGAACACCTTCCGACGCGGTCGTAGATTCAAAAACATGACGTCAAAAAGTTATCTATGTGATATTATTTTGAATAAACAATTTTGTCTTTGACTTTTGACTTTGGCTGAACTGAAACCTTACGACCTTAGGCATCCGGGATCTGAAATTCTGCAGGTTTTGCCTGGAGAAGGACAAAACTCATATATTCTGTGTGACTATACGCTAACTTTGATAAACACTCTGTTCACCCGAGTGAAGTAAAATTTTTCACTGCTAAAGAAATCGCACAATGAAAAGAAGTTGATATTAGCAGTTAACTGCCATTCTAGAAGCGATAACAAAAGATCTACACAAGGTCGTCACAAGGCGCTAAAAACCACCTGGAGACTAATAAAATACAGAAAAAAAAAATAGAAACACGACAGATGGCCTTTCAAATTTAACTGTCGATTAAAATGTATCGATAAAATTAATCGAGCGACATCAAATTGAAAGCGCCGACGATTGTTATCGATAAATAAATTAGTTTACATTCCCCTGCGTATCGATAGCCGAAAGTTTAAATGAATTTATTTGTGATTACGACAGATTTGTTAACAGCAGTATGCATTTTACAGTTTAATGTTTAGTATTGAACTTTATTTCTGATTTATGACAATACTATACCAAACGTAGTGATTAACATTTTCTTTGACTATACCCATAATAGGGAAATATACAGGGTTACATGGAACGCATTTAATTTGCATCCTGTATAGGTATATATATATGTATATATATTCCACATTGAACAGGGTGCTTCAGACTATATATACCCCGACGGAGTAGTCAGAGAAATGTATGCTTGAAATCAAGACCGTTTCGGGGTTGTAACTAGCTTTGCTACCAAATTCCGTAGTAGATGCAAAGGTAGGATTGTTGGCTTTTAGACTTTTCAATGTTTCAGGGTTGAAAATTTCAAGTGGTGATTATACTAAGTCAAATATGTGATATAGAGATTCGGCGACACAATACCTACTTGCTTCGAAATGGAAGATATAGTAGGGTTTTCTCTCGATCTAGAAATAAACATTTCAACGGGCTCTTACCGCGTTTTGGTATATTTGAGTTGTAAGAACCCGTAAAAATGTTTAATTCTAGATTAAATAATAACTGCGTAACTCTCAAAAACTGTATTTTCTCTCGATGTTTTAATTCACCACCTAGCTATTGGATAAAATGCACATGGAAATCTTATTGTTAAATTAAGCAATACGTATTACGTTTATGTATATATGTAATAAACATTTTTAATTTTAAATATACTTCACATACAGTCTGTTTTATAAATTGAAAATAAAAGGTTCGCTGCATGTTTATTAGACAAAAGAAATAAATAAAACTTTGCACTTTATTCTCTAAGTTGGGTTCCAAATGACAATCGGAAGCGACAAAGGCTAACTCCTACACCGGAAAACTTGATGAAACACCTTGACATCAAAATATGACCCTCCCCGAATCCAAACAGGAAGATAGGACAGGATAGCAACAGACAATTTTTTACTTGTTGATATCATGTTTTTTTACTATATTACCAACACTTATGATCTTGTCTGTATGAGGATAAATAATAGTATCCGTTCTTTTGGACAAACCCCACGAGAAGAACTTTCTATCTTGCAAAAAACAAACTCGAACTCAAAATATAATTTATTCAATATAAGCTTGAATCACACTTCTTATACGTCCAATCTTGTTTTGAACCTACCACCGCGTTGGAACATATTGTCGCTGTAGAGAAGATGCGGCCAGAAACTCTACAACATGCCAGTAACTCTATAACGACTTAATAACTAATACAATATAAATTCTTAAGCTATGGTTATGAATACAGTTATACATAGTCTATATAATTAAATAATTGATACTATACAGTAAATTCAATTAAATTTAATTATTATTAAACTATAAGTTAGTGACACTCAGACCCAAGCATTTTGATAATTTAAAACGCTTGCCAATATACGATAGATGCAAGCAACTCAAGTTACAGGCCAAGCAAAGACTGAGAAAGTAATGAAGTTCGAATCGTGCTCTTTACTTTACGTTATTGAGAGATAACTTAGGGAAAACTATCTGAAAAACTTTAAAATAGCAATAAAAACATCCGCTATCATCTTATCATTTAAAACTAACCATAAACTAAAAAGGGCGGGAGATGCGGTGTCCGTAAAAATGTAAAAATACGAGGGGAGCCAGTAATGGCTGGCTGTATGTCATCGGACAGCGGTTTTATAGCTCCGTGGTCATTTCAACGACGGTTATCTGCTTGCCGTGGACAGGGGTGGCTGTGAAATGATATTACACTATTTATTGTCGGGAGTTCTATTTAATGGAAACGGAAAATATGGTCTTATCTTCTTTTGATTTAGTCCTTTGCTGATTGCAGTGACGGTTTTAGTGTCTCTATTTTTAGTCTTTAAATTCGTTTCGTCAATTGTCAGGGCTAATTCAGATACCTCTACGCCGCTACTTCTTCCGTTTTAATAGACCCGCAGAAGTATAATGTGTGGCTGTCAAGTTATACAAGGTGTTACAAAAATACACATAAACATTGAAGGAAGTCTGTTAGACCATCAAACTGAACAACTTTCACTATGGGTGCAATATCGAAATCACAAAAAATAAATCGGATTTTCATCAGGTCATCTGCTGTCCAAGCTGTCAAGACTTCTAAAGGTTGTTTTTTATTTAAATAACTTGACATAACTAGATACATAACATGTGTAAAAAATACAACTGAAACCGGGATCATATCATTACATATTTACATACCTACTTCGGAATGCATATTTGATAGATATACAGATATACGCAGTTATACAATAGGCAGCAGGGGTATCATTTCATTTGTAAAGTCCATTCATAAATAAATTACACACCATGACAATTATAATCGTTAAATGACAAATGGACATAGCACTTAACATCAACGACACTTAACATCAAAAACCCGCCAAACAATGCGTCCGCCATTTTGTTATCATTTGTTCCGCAAAGTAGTGTGACCATACATCATGGAGAGGCCGGACACGCCGCGAGACGGTTGCACAATCATTTTTCATTACGTACGATTCATTAACATGTGAGGGGACAGCCAATTATGTCCGCTCCATCTGTCATGTCACCCTAGTCTTTGATACAATGTTGCGGAAAGGTTAGCTTTGGGGCGTTTAAGCGAATTTACAAGACGAATTGTCAATTTGCATTTAAGATGATTCTGAACTAAAGTTATTAAACTGCACAAACACTACAACATAAACTCGATAACTAGTCTAGGAAAAATAAGGTTTGAGATTGCATTAAAGACACTTCGGTAAATTGTGTTTGAACTAATTTTACTGTTAGTTTATAACACTTTTGTCGAGATTTAGTGGTTATACAGGCTCAGGAACCTGAGAAATACCTTAAAATTGATATAAATGTACAAAGGGCGAGCTTATTTCTAAAGATATTTCTTGCAGCATACCAGCAAAAGAGACTGTTAATTATCACAAGGCAAATTTAATGTGTACTAACAAACAATAAATAATTTAGTTTTGAGGTTATAATTTTTGGAGACATACAAAATATTAAATACCTACCTAAATTTACGATATTAACCGGGGATTATTATTGTTATAAGTAAAACATAATAAACGAAGCTATCCTGTACAAAATCACCAGTTGTCAATTTTTTGTTCATACCTAAATTTCATGTTTTGTAAATGTCTTAATTATTCAAAAATACACTATAAAAAATCGGGGATTATTGAAAATTTATGTTTTTCAGGTATGTATCTACTATATTCCAAAAGAATCACCTAAAGTGCAATTAATGCAACCTACTCCATACAAAAATCCGTAGATTTCCCCGACTAAACTAATAACAAAAAGTAATCGTTCATTTTTTCTGCGCAAAGGTTATTTTGTCAGCTGTGGTACACATTGGTTACTTTTGTCAAAGACTGGTGTCCGTATTAGGTAACGAGACCCAACTGACAGATCACTAGGCCCTCTTACAACATGATTAATGATTTTGATACTTCTAAAATTCGAATCAATCAATCAATCAATTAAATAATTCCACATCAACCCGCTACTGGGCATATGCCTTCTTTTGATCAAATCAGATTTTCCGGAGTCTTTTTCAATGTTATAACTGGACTGTTCCAATAACTCTAACCAATTTGACTATCCCAATATCTAGACACATTCACAAACGCCGCACTCGACTCAACCCCGCAACATTTCGTTTCGCGTTACAATCTGTTATTTTTATTTTGTGTTATTATCATTATTTATAGCGTTGGGTGGGAGGCAGATAAATCCATAGGATTTATGGTGCGCTTGCACATGTCCCTCTCGTTACGCTACTGACTCAAATTGTATTAGCGTTGATTCATAATGGTGTAAGTGAAAATGTCTCTTTTCGGTTTGTTCAGGAGGGAGAGTTTTCCAGTGTGTTCCATAAATACATTCGGGATGGTCAAAAGCTTTGCTACAACTACCAATTATAGTTTTGATCTATGCCGTTATAGCAAGGATTACTTTTATTACTTACTAGAGTTTACCGGCGACTTTGTCCACACAAATCATATACCATATTTTAAGTCAGATCATAAGCTACCAAACGAAAAAGTTTCATCAAAATCGGTTTAGTAGTTTTTGCGAGATGCATACAAACAAACAGACCAAAAAAAACTCTAAAAATTTTGATTTAGAGTCAAGTATACCTAATAACCATATTGTAATCTTTTTCTTGTAAATATCTTCAATGTACAGACACACTTCTATTAACAGTTTCATAATACCTATGGCTAATGATAAAATAAATTATCCTATAAACTAGTTTCTGTTTTAAAGTAAGCTTGTTGTTTACATTTTAAGACTTTCCTTTTTGAACGTAATTTACGGCAACCATTTAAAAGACGAGATACCAAACACATGTGCGAGCAAAAGTGCGAAAACTTTTCAATGTCAACACTAAAACAGTCAAAACACGACAATTTATCAAATAAAATGAAGAGAGAACATGAAATAAACACAATTTGCTTCTTTATGTTCCGACACTGAATAACGATTCCATTTTATTACTGTAACTCAACAGAAATTATAACGTACGGGACAATTATTAATAAAAATTTATGATCCTGTCATTCGGTTGAGAAAGTGAAAGGAGGTAATAAAACTGTACAGTATTTGACATGGGATTCATAATCATATCTTCATAAACACGACAGATATTTAAGAATATGTTACTATATCTAATAATATAGCATCTTTGGCAATCGGCAAGCCTTCTAAGGGTCAATTTAGATTAGACAGAATGCTCGAGCACTTATAATGTGGTGATTATTCACCACTAGTTTTTAATGTTAACATAACTTTAAGGTTGTGTTCAGACAAAGAAACTAAACAAGTTTCCCTAAGGAACATTTTTTGAACCTCCCATCGTAAATCGATCGGCTGATCTGAACTTTCATATGGAAGGTCCACAAAATTTTCTCGTATTTCGATCCATGTTCCTTAGGGAAAGTTGTTTATGCCAGAGAATTTCATTGTCTGAATTAAAATTATTAATTTAAAACTAGTTGGTATACACCAATAATCCATAATCCTTAATCCATTCAAAATCTAACCTAATCCAGTAGACAGTAGCTTCGTTTTGAGCTAAGTTTGAATGGCGTTGGTGGCCTAGAACATGCTCGAGCATTTTCCCGCCAAATATGAATCAACCCTAACGTTAGCAAGTCTCGTCTCAAGATTCTCTTCAGCGACAATATGGTCCGACACAGTGGTAAAATACTCTGTGGTGGTACCTAGCTTCAAAAAATGATTTTACATTTAATAAGTGGGCTTCAATCTCCTATATTGAAGTTTGAGTTTGAAAAAACCCAGTGCATTCACAAAACCCTCTTCACAACCTCTCACCTCCTTCATTCACGGGGACTAGTATAAATCGGAGCGAGTCAACAGAAGTATACTAGGGTGGTTAGACAGCAAGATTTGTGTGGCGTGCCAATTTAATGGCGGCCATGCGTCTTGTCGCTTGTGGGGGATGAGACTCGATTTTTCAGTGTGACGCCGCCCTAATGCTGCATGAATTTTAGTTTTAGTTGAGTAGTTTTATACCCTCTTTGGTGAAAGTAGTTGCTTTAGAGTGCGATGTTGTAGTAATTTGAGTAAGTTTTGAAACACCACTGGCTTTTTGGTCATAGCAAAATACCATTCTTTTATTACCTGACTGCGCCACAGGGAGAGTTATATTTTTCGAGCGTATGTATGTTTGTATGTCTATTTCTTTGTCATGCCCTACAGTTTAAACGGCTTGACGGATTTTAAAGTATGAGGTGTCTTTAGATTCGTAAAAATAGTGAGTGTGACATAGGGTAGGTATATTATTTCAAGATGATAGAATTAAAAAAGAGAGGCGGAATATTTTTTTTTTTTGTAAAAGTTATTTCCTACTCTCTTACGTGTCACATTTGGAATATTCTTCATTTTGACTAGCTAAAAGACGTACTGAGGCAGTATTTTTGAAAAATAAAATCGCGTGGTTTCTGATTCAGAGAGCCGATGATGACAAATGCCAAGATAATTTTAAGCTCCACATAAATCCATTCGAATTGTATTGGTGAGTTTTACGTAATGCTTAGGAATAAAAACATTAAAATCTCAGGTTTGATCCTCATCTGGCAACCCGGAATCGAATTTTTTCATGCTCTATCCTTTTCTGTCGCTCAGGAACGGCATTGACTAGAGGAAAAAAGGTCGCAGCACTGCCAATGCTGCCGCGTGCGATTGCATTCCCGCTATCTTTCTCACTCTAGCAAAAGAAGTTCCTGAGTGACAAAAAACGATAGAGTAATATCGAATTGTGTGAGTGGGTTTTACGTGATGCTTACAAACAAACAAAAATTATGATTCTTGTTAGTTATCCTTCATCTCAACGAACAATAAATCAAACAGTCAATTATTTTGTCAATCGCAAAAGACGCAATTCTTCCCCCGCACCCTTCTAGTTTTCATGTTTTCATTTTCATACAGAAATCATTGAAAGCGGCTTTGTTTTGCAGAAAGAAAAATAAACAAACTATAAAAACCCGGAAAGAATAAGGAAGATCTTTATCATCCGATAAAGCCATAAATTATCATTATTTATTTTCAAATTCGCTTTATCATCGAATTAGAAACTTATCCTTGAAAAAGGAGGGTGAAATGCAATAAAGAGACAAATAAATAATAAAAAAAAGCGCTTTACGCAGCGTTACACGCGAATTGAGAGCGGGTACATTAGTTATTATAACACGACAAAATATGTGTAATAAAACGTAATTTATCGCGCAGATAAAATATAACCGTGGTTAGGGGCGGCAGATGGGGCGAGAGATGTGCGGCGTGGGATAAGTGACAAGAGGGAGCCGGGAATACCAGTTGAGTCTTGGCCTCCAACAACAAAACACGACATTCATATCTTTTCTGTGCCATCTTAGTCCATTTGGACACCTTCAGCACCTGGATATCCCTGGTGACCTGATCAATCCTGCGATACCTGGGTCTCGCAAGTTTAACTGGTAGTAATACCAATAGGCAATTGAAAAATATAGGAATTAATTTGGGTTGCCTAAGGCCACATCTTGGACATTTGGCTGTCATTTCATACAAATGGGAAAAATTTACAAGAAGAGGTGCGATAAAGAGTGAGTACGACCGAGACAGGAATACGCCATTGCCTACAGGGAATGAGATTAAATTGGTGGGGGCAGGGAGTGTCCGTACTGTATGTATTACTAGATACTTTGGTCTTATATGCTCGTTACCTTTCTGCACGAAAATGGTAAGTAAATCAAACTATAATTTGGTCGACGCTGTTATTTGACAACTCAAAGTCAAAGTCAAAGTCAATCCATATACTCAGATAATTATTTGTAATAATATAATTTAAAACAGTTATTTGGTGTTAATGCTCATTTAAATCAAAAAATTGTTGTAAACTATGATACCTTCAGTTACTTTGAAACAAAATCTATTTACTTTGAAACAAAATGGCATCAAACCTATAGTAGTAGACGAATTAGAATGTGTGGTGTAGAAGTAAATTTAATTCGTTTTCCTTTCACGCTCTAATCTGTCGCTTATACCAAACTCATTCACGGATATATTGACAGAGTCCTCGGCTACGGATGCCGGAGAAAAATGGCGGTCATTTGTCGGCGTCGTCGTTTTGTTCTGTTGCCTTAGAGAGGCGAGATAATGGCTGATTTATTTGCGCGATTATATGTGACGCGCGTCAGTGGGCGGCCTTATTTGACGGTTCACTGTACACTGTACAGTATGGCTTAGAGGTGCAATTAGTTAAGACATCGGTTTTGAAACGTGTCGCTTGTTATAAATCTTATTGAAATTGTGGTTTAAGAATTAAGTCGTTAACGGTATCTTTACTTACGACATTCTAGGTTGTAATTGGATTATTTCTATTTATGCTCATAGTGAATTTCGCTATCACTGAAAACTTTAAAAGTAGTTGGTTGTATGCAAAGTTTATGTGATCCCCGAAACAGAAATAAATTAACAACTAATCATTTGTGAGCGAATTGCATACAAAAACGAACAAGGTGTCGTTTCGTATTGAATAACGGTCTTTCCAAGTATTTTTGCTCATTTTTTTCTTCCAGTCCTAATTTAAATTAAGAATAAAATACATACAGGGTCCTTCTTAATATGCTGACACTTTTTAAGAGGATGATCAGACCGTCAAACTAAACAACTTTCTCTATCGCACCAACATCGAATTCGCGAAAAAACATCAGCTGTTCCGTACAAAACTGCAAACTTACTCGAGCCAAATGTATGGGACAGATGTTTTTTTTTTTTCCTGATTTTGATGTTAGTACCATAGAGAAAGTTGTTCAGTTTGATGGTCTGGTCCTGCCCTTAAAAAAGTGTCAGCATATTAAGAAGGACCCTGTATAAACGTGATCTGGGAACTCGAACACGTAAAACGTTTCAAACAAAGGCTTCATGAAATCTATAACGCTCCGAGGCCGTGAACTCGAAACCCTACCTGATCTAAAATAGAAGACTACTTAATATTTAACATTCCCTCGTGTCTTAATCGGATAGATAGAAAAAAACTCAAACCCCCATCAGCTACGACTGCATCTGACATACTTCTATTTACTCACACCCCATTAATATCCATGAACGGGTTAAATTTAAATTAGATTAATATTCTAAGCCCCACTTGCGTCAACCTGGGCTAGCAATAAACTCCAGGTTAAGTTGGTGTCCCATGTTTTTTTTTTTTCGAAAAACAAATGAGAGAGCTATTTTATCCGGCGTTAATTGCTAAACCGTGGTTGACGCAAGTGGGGCTAAGTGGCCCAGTGCATTTAAAAAAAAAAATTATGGTTATTTCGGCAAACATTATAAATGAGATAACGCATTTCCACTTTCTAAATCTTGACTAAGTATCATATGTTATACTGAAGCAAAAATAATAACTGAAACATATTTCGAGCTCAGAAGAAATAACCCGAAAAACATGTACAAACACACAAAAGGCGAAACATCACTCACGCCACCTCGACAGCACTTTATGCAACAAAGCCATCCTTTCTGCTCGGTACAAAATGGCTGAGCATTCGTTTACTGACACCTTTACCCCATCTCTCCCACAGCATAAAAATTTCACTTACCCCTCACGTAACAAATTACACAGAATGTAAAATATTGTAAGCGACATTTTGTACTCTGTGACAAGGTGAGTAACAAAGTTGTTGCCCTGTACAGTCACAGAGGGTACCACAGCTGTTATAATGAGTATTAATGGGTACGCCACATAAATAAGGCAACACAAAGAGGCAAGGGAAGAGGTGCAACATAATGCCAATACTTCAAAACCATTAACGCGATCGTGACGGTGACGTGGAACATAAATATGGATGGAGATTTTTGTTTATTCGAAACTCGTTTAAGGGGTTTGTTTTATAATAAAAGTTAGTCAGCTGTATGTGGACAATTTTAGTAAAAGTTTTAAATTGAAATCTTTGATGAAAATCTGATGAAGAACATCTTCTTTTAAGGTTGTCTGGAAGAAATCGCTTATTAGCGATAAGACCGCCTTATTTGTACCATAATCGGTTTTGTTTCCTATTGTGTATTGTATTTTGCTTTTGGTGTAAATAAAGTATATTTCATTCATTCATTCATTCATTCATATTTTTATATAGAATAAAATTCATTTGTAACAGTTGAGTAATGATAACATTTTAAATATAAATAAACAAAATTTCACAAATCGGTAACTCATAGACCAGGTAACCTGAAAGAAATTAATACATTTCCATCATAATTATTTACCATTATACTACTTCTTCTGTAATTGTACTTACTTTAGTTCAAGTTGAAGAGATTTGCGGACCAGCAGTGACCTAGATAATTGGCTGTATTTAGTTATAAAGATTTAGTTTCAATAATTAAATTTTAAAAGATAAGCATGCCCATGTTTCTTTTTGATGTAAGTATACCGAAACTTTTCTATAATTACTAACATACATTCAACAATAATTTTATAAAAATCAACTCTACACCTTCCATATTCTAAAACAAGCATGACAATCGTACCGCTCGAAGTGTCAGCACTATTTACGAAGCTCGGCTAATTACCATACCTTTGTTGTACAAATATTGAGTTCGGTTCCACTTGACATACGACGTTATTCTGTTAGGTAATAATTTTAGGTGTTAATGTCGTAAGTACTTAACTTGTTTTTGACATTTTTGGCGTATGATGAACAAGCAAATAATTTTTTTGTCGTAACAGCCATTTGAGCAATGTAAAATAAACAAAGAGGCATTGACTAATAATTAAGTTTGTGAGGCTTTTCCGGTCTACAAAATTATTAATTCGTATTTGGAATTCACTAGGTTGCCACTTATCACAGTAAAAATTTTTTACATAAAACCATAGGTTATTTATTATGTAAATTTTACAGTATAATTAGCATGCATATGCTCACGACTATATTCCCCGAGTCAGGGATATTCTGAAAACTTAGAAAATCCACGTTTCACCGTAGTAACGAATCTCTATCCAGTGTGACGGAGAGTGAGCCCGTCGCCACTTTAAATGGACAGTGGGTACAATACATGCCTTGAAATTGAAGTATGCAGGTTTCTTCACGATGTTTTCCTTCACTGAAAAGCCAGTGGTGTTACAAAACGTACATAAATTCCGAAAAACTCATTGGTACGAGTCGGCCTGGAAGGTGATCGAACCATCGCCTCCTGCACGGCAGGCAAAGTTACTCGCCACTAGACCACCACGGCTTCTAAATCAAGTATAATTAGTTATTGTAAAATCCGAAAAAATGATTAATATAGATGATAGTTAACGAAAAGAGTCTAGTCTTGATTGTCTATGGGATCTTGGACTCTCTATTGATAATAGGTAAGTCTGTACACTATACTTAGCACGAACAGATTTTTAAACTATTATAGAAAGGAATATAAAATTGTATGCCTAAATCGAAGGGAATGTATGACAAGATGTATGGACTTAGAGGAAGCAAGAGAGGTGTGGCAGAACCGCCCAAAGTGGAGATCTATAGTTTCTGCCTACCCCTCTGGGAAAAAGGCGTGAGTTTATGTATGTATGTATGTATAAACTTTTTATAATAAGCCTAAATTCAATTTCTATCAATGTGGATAAATCAGTACAATATAAATAATATTAAACGCAACATTAGCATAAAATCGCTGTCAAAGTTATCAGTCTAGAATCTTATTCTGTTTTAGTATTTAGATTTGAATATTGAATGAGGTATCACGTCTAAAGTACCATTTAGTTAGAATCATTGTAAATGTCTGGTTGTCAACAAATCTGTGGCATTAGCAAACTTGTTACTTAATTCCAAAATTGTTATCAATAAATACTGTTAGCCGAGGCTCAACAAAGTTGATTTAATTTATTCTCATGCCATTTGCAGTGGAATTACGAGCAGAATGAATAGTTAGAGAATCTTTTTTATACAAAGAAAAGTATTTCAACATACTTATAGAGTTAATCTTATTATGCTAACGATTTTTTTTTCAGGATAATCAGACTAAAAGACTGAACAACTTTTTCTAAAGGCCCAATGTCGAAATCGCGGGAAACAAAACTATCCTTTTTGGGTCGAGCCGTTTGCAGTTTTGTAAGGAACAGATTATTTTATTTTCGCGATTTCGATGTTGTTCCCCTATGGGAACAACATCGAAAACAATAGAGAAAGTTGTTCAGTTTGATGGTCTGATAATCCTCTTAAAAAACCGTCAGCATATTAGAAAGGGCCCTGTGTAGGTGCCTAGTTATATATCATTGAATTTCATCAATCTATGTAACCTTCTAACGAGACGGTGCATATAGATTTGTTATTAAATGATAATGTTCTTTTACTAACCGTAGTAGGTACTATTATTATAATTTGAAAGAGTGTTTACTATGAAGAATGGCGCAATAAAAGGGAAGGCTTATGCCACATCATAACTATGTAGTTCTTAAAGTAAGGCAACGGATGTACTTGCGCAGACCAATGAAGGGGGGGAAACGGGGAAGCGGGCGGCGCGGATCGTCCCGAGCTTTGTATGAAGAAGGTGGGATTGACTACACATGACTCACACTGACGGCGGACGCCGCTCGCTATCAAGAGCGTTGCCATACTGTAAGCCTACACTGAGAAAAAATGCTACGTATACGTAGCGCGTCGCAGCTTATACGTAGCCCTTCGCAGCTTACGTAAGTACCACGTAGCTTACGACGCGATACTGATTACGAGTGTTGCATCAGTATTTAAGTTTGTGAAGTATTGTTTGTTGCGTTATATTGTTACATTGTGAAGTACGAGACAACTTAAATATTGATGCAACACTCGTAATCTGTATCGCGTCGTAAGCTACGTATACGTAGTGAATTCAGTATTTAATTGGTCGAATATCGAATCAATTTAAAGAACGACAGTGAGGAAATACGTAGTGAAATACACATAATGCAAAGTATCTTTTGCCCGCAGTTACCTTTTATAAGCATAATAAATGCTAACTGCGTAGAAACTGCGTGCAAAAGATAAGATTTGTATCAAACTTCAGTGATACAAAACACATGATCATCTAAAACACATGTCTCTCACAACGTTCGCAAAGAATCTATACTAAAACTCAGACAACATAGTGCGGCCGAGATGTAATAAAGTAATTACGTCCAAGTTAATTGCGCAGTACGTTGCAAGGCGTCAGTTTTGCAATTCAAATCACTCAGGGCAGCTGCTAGACGATTTATATCGTTAATACTTGTAAATTTATACCAAGTTCGTTTGCTATGCAGAAAAGTTATGATCTAAATATTTGGGTATTCATTAGCTTGTTTGAGTTTTAGCTTTTGGAACGTTTGGTTTTATTTATGTGATATTAGTTTATTGTTTTAAAATTTTATAATCACAAGACCTCGTATATTTATTCCAAATGTTGATTTATGTGCCCAGTTATTAAGTCCCAGAATAACCTTCAAGAAGCACGCAAAAGCAAGCAAGCAAGCAAATCATCAACAATATAGAGGGTTTAAACTAAAATGCGTTTATGATTATCAAAGTGAACTTTCTTTATGGGACCAAAACGTTGAATTCGCGAAACAAACAAAGAAGAACACTGCAAAGTTACATATATCTGAACTAGCTTGTAATCTAAATGTAATAATGGTTTAGAATTTTTGTCAAAAAGTCAATCATCAATAAATATTGATTATTCAATGTAGTTCAAAATACCACTACAACAGCTTTATGACGTATTTTTTCTATGACTCAACCATTACGTCGTAAAGTTTCATCAATATTTTAGGGAAGAAGAGGACAGAAACTATACAATAACACATCTTTGAAACAAAAACAAAATATACAAAGTACAAAATAAAAACAAAATTGAATTAAATAACGCCTCGCTATATTTTATTTCGGAAATGTCAACAACTTTATAAAAACTACTAGTTGATACAATCGAAAGAAATCGAAGGACCATAATAGTTCTTCATTTTATCCTACTGCGCCCATATTTTTCAAAATTGGATCAGACCTTGATTATCATCATCATTATCAGCCTATACACGTTCCACTGCATGACACAGGACTACCTTCAAGGAGTATTGGCATTAGTCCACCACGCGTTCCCAATGAGGATTGGTAGACTACACATACATATCCGAATTTCTTCTTCAGCGTATGCAAATTTCCTCACGATGTTTTCCTTCACCTTGCCTTGATGGTCTTGATGATATCTATCTATTTCGAGAACTCAATACATTTTGTATCAATAATAGATCAACAAATCATAATTTTTATTATGTGACAGTCTCAATAGTCCTTATATTTGCTCGATTATTCCATATTTCATTACTGACGCAATAAGCCTATGTTATTCTTTAGATAAATCAATATTAGCTTCCTTCTATTTAATCTATGTGACATAAGTAGCTATTTGTCGTGCCATCTGTATAAATATACACCCTAACTAAACAGTTTGATAATATAAAAAAATTCCGCTTTATAATTTTGTGTCTTACAATTATCTACCTTATAACGAAGGATTAAGAGTGTTGAGATTACAAGGTATTGCTATACCGTCATTCATAGACCCACGCTTTTTAAAATCATTAGGTATCTGAACTTGCGTGGATTGAAAATTGCGGTTGAATACCTACGCTATTTCTAATTCAGAAAAAAAAGTGTGGTTGAATACCTACCTTTTTTTTCTGAATTAGAAATAGCGTCTATTTATATACAGGGTGTAAACTTAAATGCGTTACATACTTAAGGGGGTGCTTCAGACCATCAAACATAAAAACGCTAAATAATTAGCCGTTCCATAGAAAACGTCAACAGCGACTCGACGCAAATGCATGCTGATTTCTATTTAATTTTATTAAATCCGTATTGAAAGTTCTAAATGCCGTAAGGGTCATCATTTGTAGATGCTATTTCTAATTCCGAATTAAAGGTTTATTAACATGATTAAAAAAAAAGTTGTGTCTGGAGGTAAAAAAAACAACAACTTATTTAAGACCAGTTAAGTCCAAAAATGATAATTTAGATATTTCTGTCCGTCATATGGGTTGAAAACTACTGGCCTGATTTTGATACGGGTTTCTCTATTTGGCAGGTCAAAATCTAAGTTTTAGCATAGGACATTTTTTATTGGTATAAAAAGTATAATTCATAATGACCAGTGAAAACGAATAATGGTATCAATGGATCTAGGTAGGCTGATCAGATATAATACAAACTTAATAGGTAACTATTTCAGTGGTCTGTGAATATGAAGTCACGCGTACAGTAAGGATCTAGATCGTAACATAAAGTAATCAACATTTTCACCGATCCTTTAATCTCAACTAAGTCTATATTATTTCTTTTCATTCAAAATCGTACTTGTTTCTATATTTATATGAACACTTTACACGACCAACTAAAGATGAACTTGCGCTAAAATAAAAAAACGAATTAGCCGACAAAAAGTAACACAATAGCGCTGAATTAGAGCGAAGTCCTAAGATTTATAGCAAGAGGCTCTGATTTTACTGCCAAATTTTATTATTCATGCTTTGGACATAATCGGTTCGAAAATAATGTTTATTCTTGACATGTTTAAGTTGGATTAGCAAATTATGCATTGAATTATTGCTGGAGCATTGCACCAAGATTAAAACAGCTTGGAAGATTTTTAGATATGGTACCGGAGAATGGAAAGGATAAATTGTACAGTTCGAATACCAAAATGAAAGGGTGTTAGGATAAAACGAAAATATCTACAAAAAACAAGCAGTAAGCACATGCTTCGTCGATACCTTAAATAGACAGAGATCTGCAATATGTTTCCACTACAGTCATGCTTCGACAATAATGAAAACAAAAAAGCCTACCTATCTTAGGTTTAATTGTAGATCTATATATATACTATCACCTATTCTGTGGTAAAGAAAAGTGATACATTCTTAAAACAGCAGCCAAACGGACTGATAACAGAGCTCACAAAATCCAGTTGTGAATTACTCCGAGGTTAGCTCAAAATATCAGCGTAAACCTGGGCTAGAGAGGAATAGTGATTGGACATTTGATACGACACGATTCTTTAAAACTGTATTGTAAGGGAAAATATAGGGCATGAGAGGAAGAAAAGACGTAGACAGAGTAATCTAGCACAGATGAAAGATTGATGTCCTGTCGTATCAAGAACTTATTGCACTTGCGGAAGAGAGACCGGATAAGACCGGATTTGCAAATACTCCACTGACAAGAGTGTAGCTCTTAAATAAAATGATGATAAACAAATTATGACATTTGATGTCGTCTTCATACAGTAGACCTACCATGAGTTTTACTGTACTTTACTACTATAGTAACGTCACCAATTTTGTATTGAATTTCGTACAGCCCTCCTAGTGATTACGTCGAGAACTAATTTCTGCCATACGAAATTGGCGACGTAACTACAGTAGTAAAATACTGTGAAAACTCATGGTAGGCCTACAGTTTATTGAAAGCGAATATTTCTGAATATTCCATAAATAATTGAGGGTTCACTTATTTAAAAGAAAATAAGTAAAATTGGATATACTGAAAATAATAATAGAATAACTCGGTATCTTGTTCTTATTAATATTTAACTGTAAGACAGTTCTCTTTAAATCGGCCGATCACAATGGTTATTTTATTTGGGACATTTTTTCATGATAGCACAAATATTTTCTGCTATATTGTTATCGTACGTAAACAGGAACGTAATTTGGTGGGAACGTTTATTCTTTCCGGTGGTCAAAAACTTAGCTGCAAGACATCTAAGAAATCAACGTTCAATGGTGTTATTGCGCCAAGGTTTTGCAATGTCCAGTGGTCATTTGTAATTTATTTAAATACATTTCTCTCTTATTTATTCTCCTTTCCTATATTACATATACCGAGCTATTCTCACTTAGCCAACGTTTATTAAATATTAATTCATTGATGCTTTAAAAATCTTAAGTGACATTAAAAAAAGAACTTTTAGCATAATACATCGTAAGAGACCGTGACATTAAACCCATACATCAAACAGAGTCATTGAAACGACAATTCTTAACTCCATACATCAGGATTAACGCCTAACCTTGGCCAAATAAGAATTTATGAAAGCGACAAACGAGAGCAATTTGTTGTTTTTTTATTCATTTAATTTATATATTTTATCTCAATTTTATTGCGTCGTAGCTTTGAGACGTTTTAAATAATAATAAATAACCATTGTGTAAGTGTCAGATGCGTGGGTTGGAAGTGCTATTTTCACGACTTTATTCACTTTATTATTTTAAATAAATTAATAGATTTGTTTTTTAAATAATTTAAATAATGGAAGCCAAAATAGAGGTCGAGTTTTATAATGTTCTTTCATCATTTTGTTTTCTTTTAACTCGGGCAGTCATCATCATAAATACTAATAAATGGGTTTAGAATTTATATACATTTTTAAATTAACTTGTTTTTGTGTTACACACGCATATGTGTATGTGTGTTTATAATGTCAATTCGAAAAAAAATATTTTGTTTATACACTTACACGGTATTACCACTCCATCGTCGATATAATTCTACTACATAATAATGACATAAAATAAAATAATGAAGTTAGTGCGTATGAGTTCAAGCTTCAACGAAGTTGTGCTTATTCTTATGCATGTGGATGAATAAAAATGTGAGTTATTGTGTGAAATCTAACAACTGTATAGGTATAGATAAATTATTTTAAAAATTTAGACAGCCTAAAAAATGTGACTAACTGCAAATGTATTGCCCAAATTCCATATTCATATACAATATATATACTATAAATCATTTTTTGAGGTGAAAACTCAAACTCAAAATACTTCAAAATAATATCACATGGATAGCTTTCTGACGACATTTTTGACTCTACCACCGCGTCGGAAGGTGTCCGTTGTAGAGAAGATGTAGCCAGAAATTCTACAACACACATCTTTTAAAAAAAACAAAATATGCAAAGTACAATTATTACATATACCTACAATATTGAATTACATAGTGTAACATTGTCAAGACCAGACATTTTGGTCATTCATATAATCATCGAGTTTAAAGTAACCTTTATTACAAAGGACTAGCTTAACAGGACAGAGCTGAGATTCAGAGACGATTTTTTTAGTCTTAGCTCGAGCTAAGCGTGGCGAAAATGTATGGATTTTGACTTAAAATCGTCTCTGAATCTCGGCCTTAAACTTGTTGTCTGGCAAATTTAGAATATCCTCTGGTATCTTATTATAAATAATGTCCCATGAAAGATTTGTTGACTGTACTGAGTCAAAAATTTGGGAAGACTAATTTATTTTTATTTCTTGTTTTGTAACTATGAACAACCCAGTGTTTCACAATTGTAGATCAGTCATATTTCTTCCTCTGTTCTGTGTAAATACTTACTGAATATACAAAGTGTTACAAATAAACATTTGAGGGGGTGGTTTAGACCATCAAACTGAACAACTTTCACCAAGGGATCAACATCGAAATCGCGAAAAAAAATCTGATGTTCCATACTAAACTACAAATCGACTCGAGCTAAATGTATAGGACAGCAGATTTTTTTATTCACGATTTCGATTTATTTCCCGTAGTGAAAGTTGTTCAGTTTGATGGTCAAAACAACCCCTTTAAAAGTTTTAAATGTTTATTTTTACTTTTGTAACACCCAGTATTTGCGTATATGTATTACAGCTTGAATAATGTCAACATTTAAAATTGTAAAGAACAGGGCAATAAACAGTCGCCAGTCATTTCCTTGGTCAAGCAATTACGTCGTTCCAGAGTTTTTGACGCGTAATAATTACGTGACATTCCACATAAATAAGTCCAGTTGCATTGCTTTTAAAGCAACGTGTTAGGGATGAAATTCTCTTGGTTTTTCGGTCATTGGAAATGGCGTGGACAATTCGCGCGCCAACGCAGACCCTCGTTAAGACGTCAGCTTTTTACCGCGAGTTAAATGGTGACGGCTTCTAAGTGGCTGCACTATTCAGGGTGTCCTATGTTAACGTCAAAGTCGAAATGAGAAGGGAGAAAGTATGCAAAGATGTCTGGTTTGATTTAGTAATCAGTAACTCAAAGTTTCTGACCACTTTGAAAAGGGTTGTCGTGAGTTTATGTAGTGATAAGGTTGCCGCCGTGACGACATGTCAACGCGTTTTATAGGGTCCAACTTAAAATGATGACGGTTTTGAAGAGGATGGTCAGACCATTAAACTGGACAACTTTCTCTATGAGACCAACATCGAAATCGTGGAAACAAATCAGCTGTCCCATACAATTATGTCGAGTAGGATTGCAGTTTTGCTGACTGCTGATTTTCTTTTCGCGATTTTGACATTATAACAATTGAGAAAGTTGTTCAATTTGATTCAGATTCAGATTCATTTATTTGTCAAAATGTAGTGCATAACAGTTGGTGTTAATATTATTTTTGAAAGTTCTGATACATTTTTTCCCATCAGGCGTACAAATTTTTGCTGTGTGTTACAAGGGTATTGTACATACAAAAACACAACATTATTTTAAATTATTATCTTATAGATACATACATTACAAAATTCACTTTAAATAATTTAATTTTAAATAATATCATCATAACATTTTCCTAAAACGACATTTTGCATGATACTCTGATCATCCCCTTAAAAGACCGTCAGCATATAAGAATCTTATATAGATATGGAGATGACGGTGTACTCAGTAGACAATTAACCTCACTTTCAGTTCTACCACACCTTGGACACTTGAAACTTCATACAAAATGGCTCTCACTGTATGCTGGGGCAAGAAGAGGTTTGCTCATGTATGGTGAGTGAGTGAGAGAGACAGAGGTATACACCACTGCTCACTGTCGTCCCCCTCACGTACCAAAGATCATAAGAGGTCAAAATTGGACAGGGGCAGAAGTGTACCTACTCTTAAATTGTGGGTGCACCACGTTTGTGGTGAGGATTGAGGAATCTTACGACGCTGAAAATCGCCTAAGTAGCAATATGTAATTTTTTCCGAAAATTTGTTTCTCGTGATACTTGAAAAGCTGCAATTTGTAAAAATTCGTAAGTAAATAAATATCTTATTGTTTCAGTGAGTGAATCACATTTTTTTTTGTAAAGTTACTTTTCACACTATTTTAAGTTTGCAACGTTACTAGACTCCATTTTGTTGCGTAGTTTCTTCTAAATTACTTTTATATGCAATCCTAAAATAGTTAGACTTCTCATATAAAATAACAAAAATGCAAAAGTAACACCACAGTGTAATTAGTTTAGCATTAAATGTAGTTAGAAGTAATTGAGAGGAAGCTGACTATTTATTTAAGAAAACTTACAAGCTAAATAAGTAGCAATTTAAATTAAATAGGTACATACACTGCCAATTAAAAATCAAACTGGCTAAGTGCGTGTCGGGTCTCGTAAATTGTAGGGTTCCTAAGTTTTCACATTCGAACACTTCTTCAAATTATTTTGAATATTCAGGCCGATCGTGCTAATTTAAAAATATCTCAATAAGTTACTATTCGACTTGAATTTCGTATCGCGCTATACTTGACTTATTTAATATGTGATTGATAGCCTGAAACGTATGAGCGGCTAGTCAAACGGTTGTCATGAGCTGTCAAATCATTAGCGCGATACATAATGTGTAAAAAGTTGTGATTTGCATGCGGTACAGTGACATCTCAGTGAAGATTAATCTAGCGCGATCGGCCACCTGTGACGTAAAATTGTCAAGTTTTGGAAACGATACGCCACAAAGTACGCTATCTCTTTTCTGTACCATCCAGTTGGGGACATTTAGCTTCTAGAAAGCAGCATCCTTCAATTTTAAGATCATACGGAGTAAAAAATGAATATTTTTCTTCATTACACTCACCACTTTTCACTCATCCTTTTTATTTTTCCTGTCATTACTCAACTAATTACATCCACAGTGTGACATGTACGCGCTTTAAATTGTTTACCGTACCGGCACTTCATCTCCCATCGCAGGCAATTTAGGTCTTTAAAGAATTTAATTAACTTAAACTGTCTTGTGAAATTCGCTTGTACAGTTTTTCTGTAAGAAATATTTTAATTGTTCTTAATTAGACGTTTGTGAGTTTTGCTCAGAAACTGGGGATAAGTTGACAGGTATTTAAAAAGTTTTACGGTTAAATTATAGTTGACGTTGGACTTAAGTCGGTTTATAATTGTTTTGTCGTGTAGTACAGTGAAAGCTTGAAAGTGCTCCATTTTTTTTTAATAAAGTTATGTCCTACTTTTTTGATTGAAATTTTGTTATCTTACTTTCGTTTAGTGAACAAAGTTATTCAGGAACTTTGTAATTTTGTCATCGCAACTGAAAGATAAGCACATCAAACATATTGCTAATATTTTAGGAGCCATGACATACAAACAATTTTTTGGCGTAGGCGTTAAGTAACGATGTGCGACGTCGTTGCGATGCAGTTGCAAAATCGCCTGAGCTTAAAAACCGCTTGTGTGATATGGCACTAAATTTATGCATCATCAACAATCAACAACGTGATTCGTCGACGGCCACTCCCAACCCAATTTATGTCACAATAAAATTAAATAAATTCACTCCAATTTCGTGTGTCAGAAACTGTTGGCTGAGCGGGAGGATTAACGCGGCGCGACTGTGACATTTGAATGTCATTTGTGACGTGTCACGATGACAGCACGCCGTTTGTGACAAGTGTGACATAAATACCGGTCCTGTCACGATCAGAAACAAAAATGATTTATTAGCGCACGGCATGACAAATAATGTTGTCAACGGATTTGACTTTTAGTTTTATTTGAAAGGGTTGTTGAATATGAGGCTATTATTCGTTTCGCTTGCCGTTTGGTATCTAGTTTCGAATAGAACAAACCCAGATGGGAGTCATAAGTCTCAATTCACACCAAGATGGCAGCCTGCAGTTTGAAATATCATAATGTATGGAGTTTCGAAATCAAGTAGGTAACCCATGGTAGCTAGACGGCTAAGGGTTTAGCCTCATCTGGGAGCACGGAATCGCATTTTTTCACGCTCTATCATTTTCTGTCGCTCAGGAACTTCATTAGCTAGTGCGAGAAAGGTCGCAGAACTGCCGATGCCGGTGCTGCCGCGTGCGATCGCATTCTTGCTATCTTTCTCGCGAGCTTTCTTCATGAGCGACAGAAAAGGATGGAACGATGGAAAAATGCAATTAGGTGCTGGCAGATGAGGCTCACCCTTAGATCCACCACATACATACGGAATTCCGAATCGGGATTACGATTTCGTATGGATTTTCCCCCTCCATAATTCATTTCGGAATTGCGGAGGTATCAAATCCTATACAAAATGACAATCCAGTTTCGGAATTCCGGGTCGCAATTCTATATGTGGGTGACAGGTCTTATTTGTTTCGTGTGTCGTTTGGTATCTGAAATAACACCAACTCAAATGTGAGTCATAAGTCTCAATTCACATAAAGATTGCAGCGGTCTGCAGTTTTCAGTCAAATGTATGGTAGCTAAGCTTGAGGCGCCGCCGCAGCGTCCATGCGCTTATGCTCGATTTTTCTGACCGTCTCAAACGATACTATGTATTACAGCAATGTAGATAAAGTTTAGAATACAGTGTAACTAAAAACTGCGCAGCCTGCCGCTGCAATCTTGGTGTAAATTGAGCAAGGCGTCTAATCTAATCAGGTATCGTCAACATTTCTGATACCCACACCTTGTGGGGCGGCTAGAGTTACTACATAGAGCCAAAATTTGCTTAATAAAGACAGAATTTGTACAATAATGAAATCACTGCAAATTGAAAGAACATAATGCACATGCTGAAACTTAGTGACTCGATCAGCTGCACTTTTTGCAAAGAGGAGATTGAAGAAACTCCTTTGAATTTTTGTGTGAATTTGGCCCATTGATGTACAAACGAAGTATCCATCATAGTAGACAGGTGAGTGACTAGCACCAGATGAGATACAAACCCTCCCTTTTAGACAACTACTATGGTTCTTGACTGTAGTGGGGATCAGTAGGAAACCATAAAAGGGGCATTTACAAAAGACTAGGAATCGTCACAGTAGCACAAGTCTACTAAGGTCCTCAACTCCCAATAATGATAATAATACTGCATACACCCATACCTCTGAATCCTCTGATCTTTTGCAGTTTCCTATTCCATTCGATTCGATGGCATGGATGAGAGAATGCATCTGTTTAGGGCTTGTTTAGGGGTAGTTTATTTAAAATGTAAATTGTAAAATAAACAGATGCGTGACATATAACTAATGCTTTTTATAAAGAAATAATTTTGGACTACACTTCAAGGCCACCTCGATCAATCTCTCACGCGTCATTACCGCCATCGCTTCAAGCTTGGAAAGGCGTTACTCTCAATAACATTACGTGAAAGGGCGCTGCTTTTCAACAGTTTTATATTCTCCTCATCATTCATACAAATGTCACGTTAATGGTCAGTTTATGTGAACATTTTTCACGATGTTGACGTGTTGACAGTAATGGCATTTATAAAATGTCACGGAGATTTTCCTTTTTTAAATGGCTACCTTTTAAATATGTAGTGGTACATCCACATCATACAAGTTATTTTTTATCGTAGGCGTTGACAGAACGATTTTGTCTCAATATCGCCCAGGCATATTGTATTTGTAATAATTGTACTTTGTTTATATTCTTTAAAAGATGGGTATAGTAAGAGTTTCTGGCCGCATCTTCTCTGCAGCGGAACGCCTTCCGACGCGGTGATAGATTCAAAAATGACGTCGGGAAGCTATGTGAAATTGTTTTGATTTGATTCATCGCCACGATATTTCAAAACAATCAATAAAAACAATCGTGCAGCAAATCATATTGAATTAACTAGTCGCTTATTTCAAAATCTACAACTTCACCCTTACTTTCCAGTTTGCATTTAAGAAATGCAACGCTCCAACGGCTATATTTCATAAAAGATGCTCGAAAAATGCACCACTGTGTAATAAATTAAAAACATTTTAGCTTCGTCCAGTTAAGCAGACCTCCCAACTTTTCTGCTTACCTTTAGAATAATGTGTAAGAAGGAAAGTTTCATACAAAAGCAGGGCTCTAGTTTTAATTGGCAAGAGTTATTAACGCACCTAGTGGAAAGTTGAAAAGAGGCACTTTGTACTTTGGCTTCGCCCCGGCGTGGAACGGAGTAAACAATGTTTAGTAAAATTATTAAATTAGGGCATTGACTCGTTTAAACAAAGGTTTTACTTTGTAAAATTGTACTTTATGTGAGTATAATACTATTTTTTTTTTCTTATTAAAGTAATATCAGGCCACATACATCAAGAATTTGTATTATTTGTTTTATTATAAACAGAACGACTTTCTCGCTCTCTCTCTGACTACCCCCTCGGGGAATATAGTCGTGAGCATATGCTTATGCTTATAAACAGAACGAAATAATTGTACTTCTTACCTACTAGATTTCGCTCGCGACTTCGTTTGCACTGTATCCCGTCATCGTAGCCAGATAACAATATTACAATTTTAAGTCTAATCATAATTTACCTACACACAAAGTTTCTTCAAAATCTGTCCAGTTTTTGGGTGATGTTCGAAAAAACAAACAGACTGACAAAAATCCAAAAGACGGTGATTGGGAGCCAGGGAGACCTTAAGGGACCTTAGGTCCCGGACTTACCTGGGAAGAGGTCTCTTATTTTTCGTTTTTCTACAAGATTTCTACAAGTAACTGAAACGAAAAATACATAGTAGTCTTGAATAGTACCTAGTGAAATCATAAGTTGAATACACGATTGAAATTACTTCACTCCATAGAATTCCTTTTCGAAAAGTTAAGAAAATAACGCATTATTAACATTATTTTCTCAAACTAGAATAACTTGCAACCGTTTATAATTCTAATTATATATAATTACTCACATATACACCATTAGTTTATCTAGTGAAATCATCAAAAGAATCTATAAAAATACTTTTATTAATTCTTTTCAATCGAAAATACGGCACACGCTGCACGCACTTTTTGGAGGGCTGGGCAAATGCGTTTTTCGTAGAAAATATTCGCAGCTATGACCCCTTAACACTAAACACCAATCGTAAGCTTTTTTGTGAATATGTTTCTTCATTGTACAGATACACTTTTATTTCAGTTCTATAATAGTCTAACTCCATACCTTGCATAAAATTCTCCTATTGGTATCCTTTTTACTTTGCTTTGAATCCGTCTAATGACTGTCCAAAAGACACCTTCAAAATAATCTACGCAGAAACACCTGGATAAAATAACAAATTAACTTTTATCTACCTTCAATAATCATTCGGCGTACAATCACAATCTTGTACAATAGCGAACAAAAGCTTCCGAGTATAAAATCACCGACGATACCAGTAAAGCTCGAATCTTACGACCAATTACTGCGGAAGATAAAGCCTTTGAAATCCTACCCCGTTTACACTCACTCTATAACAGAAGTCACTAGATACAAGCAATTTTCTCGCTTAAAACCCTGTTTTAAGAGTTATGTTGAGAGACTAGAGGAATATGGAATTAACTATAGTGACGTAAATACGATGGAATGGAAGCGAGCTTTGTCGAAATGGAAAGTCTAGGCGTTAATCTTTCGCGCTATCGAAAGTTACTACTTTGGTATTCAAATAGAAGTAACAGGAATAAAACGAAATTAAGAGTTGGATGGAGCTAAGTCAAGACTTTCTCTAGGTATAGTAAAGAATCTCGGTTAATGATGCATTTTTCTAAAACAAATAAAGTTTTACAGGTGTTAACAAATATTCATATGGGTTTTTATGATAATTATTCTATTTAGCTTCTATACAGGGTGTAACAAAACAGGGTGTAACTGCAGTACCGGCTTGATTCAAATGTGTGGGACGGATAAATTTTTTCCAATACCAAAACCATAGCAATGACAATCTTGTCTACGACAAAACAAACACTTACAAACAAAACATTCCCCTGTCAATACCAAAAACCAATGCATAAATCAACTTATATCACAAAATGTAGTGGCCCGAGTGGCATCTGAACCCGAAAAACGTATCAGTGTGCCATCCAAGTGCACTCCACCGTCTCTAAGGTCGTTTCGTTACAATTTTACGACTCCTTTTATTACTAGACGCTTTCGTGCACGATTACCCTCCCGAGTGAGTTTTGCTGTTAGATGCCCTCTTGCGAACTCCTACCCTACTCTCTTTACTACCACATCGACATGTGTCAACACCATTGCCGCGTTACTTCACATTTACGTCGCATTTGAACCCCTCAGCGGAGAAATGAATATTGCATTTTACGGAATTTCTTCCCCTACTGTCTGCAATTACAATTTAATGCGTGTTTTATTATCACCCTCTAATGTACTAGGGCATTAATTTATCACCTCCCCGTGTTTACGAGTTAGAGCTTGACAATTGAAATGGCGTATTCTGAATTCAAAGGAGACTGGCACATGTCCAAATTGGATTGAGCTTCCCCGCTAGTTGTTGGATTACGCTTTCTTGTTTGTAGGGGTATAGGTTGGGGGGTCTGGAATGTGTGGTCGTGTCATACAATCGTTTGGACAGACAAGAGATGGACGTATCAAAGGACTGGCAACTGGAAATGCAGTAGCAGTTTAGATTGAATCGAGAGACGTCTGCGGCATGCCTCTGTGAAGTAAAGGTTGATTGGAACGTGTCCGTTGAATTGACACGCACTGTTTGCGTTTCATGAATGGCAGCATCTATGTTTAAATCTGGATGATAACTATTAATTGTTTCTTGTGATTGTTTTTTGTTTAACTGCATTATTTCCAAATACATGTGAAACGTGAAAATAATATGGTACAGACTAATAGTTAAAGTATTCTGTAGGCCTACCATGAGTTTTCACTGCTCTTTACTAATGTAGTCACGTCACCAATTTTGAATGACAGAAATTAGTTCTCAACGTAACCACTAGGAGCGCTGTACAAAATTCAATACAATATTGGTGACGTAACTACAGAAGTAAAAAACGTAGCGGGGAGCGATTGGATGAGGAAGGCCGAGGACAGAGTTTTGTGGCACGCCTTGGGAGAGGCCTATGTTCAGCAGTGGACGATGATGGGCTAGTGATGATGATGATGAACTACAGAAGTAAAGTACAGTGAAAACTCATGTTTTTTTTTTGTAAAGGATGACCAAACGCTTCTAAGATGTTAAATACTCTTGAAGTAATCTTACGTAGTGTAGATTAGTACATATGGGTCCTCTGAATATGCTGACACTTTTTATGGGAATAATCAGACCGCCAAACTGAACAACTCTCTCTATGGCATATGGCACCAACATCGATATCACGAAAAAAAATATCTGTCCCATATAAAAGTGTAAACCTATTCGAGTCAAATGTGTGGGATAGCTGTTTTGTTTTTTCATAAAGTTTTCACAAAAGTATAGTGCTTTGTTTGGATTAAAATGTATGCTATATTTCGTCGCAATCGGTTCATTAAATCAAAAGTTATTTTAAGTCATTTTTAAATAATTTTAAGTCATTGGTCTGCGCGCACGAAATCGCGGGCGCCGGCGCCGGCCGCTAGTTCCCACAAAAAATTACCATGACACTGTGACGTCATATGACGGTAATGAAAGAATAGACTACCGGTAATACTGAATATAAACGAGATATTTCATCTCTTCCAACTTTTTGCAAAGTTATTCTTATAATAATTAGTCCAGGTAAGGCAATGAATGACCCCAGGGAAATGACGTGTCGACATGCAACGCCGGACATTTAAATTGATATATTTCACAACTTAACTATATGTATTTATAAGGGCGGTGGAGGTGAAAACGGAATTTAATTTATGTTGTTTGGTTGACACCGAAATTACGGTATGGTTGACGCTTACTTGACATTGACAAGTAATTTTCACTGCAACTGTTATTTGACTTTGGTAAGATCAAGTGAATCTGAAAAGGGCTCCGCCATTTTGTGAACTCTTTTGTGTTTTAACCTTAAAACAATTACTTGAGATTAAAAACTACTTACATTGGCAAAACTGCCACGATAGACTTAATTAATACAACTGATCATTTTCCTACGTATACTCTCCACATAACGAGACATTGGCTGAATTGTGATAACACATCGGATGCCACTAAACAAAAATTGAATTGAATTGAATCTGAAAAGTCTTCCAAGAGTTTGGAAGACTCATCCTATATATCCTGCCTATCCTAATCTATGGTGCCGCCAGACCTAATCTCTCACTGAGTTTTAAAAGTCCAAGGTTTGCCAAAGAGCAATGGAGCTTAGTACACTAGATGTTAAAAGAACGGATCGTGTCAAAAACACTACACTGCGCTCCAAAACTCAAATAGTCGATGTTGGGGAAAAAACCGACAGATTATAGTGGGATTAGGCCGGCCATGTTTATCGAATGCACCAGGAAATGTGGATAAGAATTGTCACGCCCTGGATCCCAGAAAACCGTCGTCGGCATCCGGGCCGTCCTAGGAAGAGGTGGCGGGTGTATCTGGATGCTTTCGATGACGCGTGGCCAGAGCATGCCCAGGACAGAGATGGTTGGAGGATGAAAGGGGAGGCCTTTGCTCAGCAGTGCGATGAAATGAGCTAGTAAAAAAAATACCAAGTGAACTATCATCTTATTAGGGTTACTTCTACTTCTGTACACACGGCGACACATCAACCTATACAAAACCAAAATAAGCTGGCCGCGCTTAGGTCGAGTAACGTATAACGACGCGCGGCTAGCTTATGTTGGTTTTGTATAGCTTGATGTGTCGCCGTGTGTACATAATATTATACCTATGTCCTTTCTCAGGCTTCAAGCTATCTTTAATCTAGACAAATAAGTGCTTCAGTGCTGCAGTTTGGCGAAATGTAAAGTAATTTGTACCCTTTGCAATTGGTGAAAATTTAAAATAAATTAAAAAAAAAGTTTAATTCAAATTGAACACAATCACACCCAAATGTATCTGAGATAAGATAAAGGTTTGCATGTTATATAATTTAGGTATCTAGATGGCAATTTCTCTGTTACCGTTTTCTTATTCATTCGTGTAAACATGCTTTATAACTGTACATAATTATCTATATTTAACTAAGCGAATACCTACATGCGTGTCTTTCGATCATAAATCACTAACCTATTCTAATGGATGAGTAGATATAAATCTATTTATGCAAACTTTTCAATGCACATTTTGCATGTCAGTCCACCATTTGCAATATTTGCTAATATTAAACCTATAAAATGAGGGGAAATTTATGGTTACAATTGTTTATGGTCTATGATGATACTATTTAGCCATTTTTATGATTTTTTGTTTAATAGAAGAGAGTTTTGACTTTGTTAGAGTGGGTAGAGTAATCTGAACAGAGTTTCTTTAGGGAACATTTGTGTTGAGTGGCTCATGTGTACGAATTATCTCAATATTATCATAATCAGCCCCTAAAACTGTCCCAGTGATTTTTTTACCATTTAGAAATTTTCATGGGCGGTTCAAACCATCAAATTGAACAAGTTTTCGAGCCGAAATCGAAAAATAAATATCTGCTATTTTATACAAAACTGTAGGCCTCGCATGCCACCCCCGAGAAAACGATAAAAATCGAGACGTGCCACCATCTTTATTTTTTTACGTAAGCATGCCAAAAAGAGGGCGCATGACAGTTTTCTCGTTTAAACGCTTTGTCTGGTGGCATGCTAGCCGTGCTGCAGTTACTTACTCGACTCAAAATATTTAAAGTATGGGATAACAGGTTTTGTTTTCGTCTATGCATCATTTAGTTTTATAGTAACCACCCCTTTGTATACTCTTTGATCCACCAAGCGTTTGAATTTCAAAATACCCATCAGAATTTCACCTACGCAGGTTTCCTCACGATATGTTTGGATTTATCTTCGTTAATTATTTTACATTTCGTTGTTATTTTATTGCCTAGTTATGGATATTCAGGTATTGACTCTAAAAGGGATGATAATGTCGGCTAAGCACTGATGCTTTCTTTGACCAGGGGGTCAATTGCGCTATTTTATACGGGGTTACCGTTCGGACGGAACGTTTTTAGTTTTGGTTTTAGATTTGGTTTAGCTGATGTGAAAAATGCTATCGCACAATTTTTTTCTGAACGGTTAAATCGTTGACGTTACCAAAGCAAAACCAAACTTAAAACATTTAGGGCTTACGACGAGTATTAAAAATACTAGGTGTGACTTTTGTAATCAAAACTTAACTTCCGATATAGACATCAAAGATCTTCGCAATGAGTCGTTCTACCTGCGGGTCGATGATCTGTCGTCACCTCATGAGCACTTTCTAACATATCTAAATAAAGCCTGAACATTGCTTGCTTTTTTATATCACTAACGACTCACAATAGACTGCAAAAGTTACTCGACACCAACTAAATCAAAAACGTTAGTTTGACAGCGGTAAATACGTTCCGAACGAAACGTTATTGGTTTCGAACGTTGTCAAAAAATAGCGCAATACAGAAAATTCGATCGAACGTTACGCCAACGTATCTTCAGAAAATAATCAGCGCGAAATGAATTGTGCATAACGTAACGTTTTTGGTTGTGGTTTTATTTTGGTAGTATCGTTCAAAATTAGCGTGATTGTCCCCCAGGGTGTCTAAGGCAAGGCTTTATTTTTTATTTGAGATCTCTTCATCTTTAAGAGTTATAAGAGTGACTTCGCTCCAGTGGCGAGTAACCTTGCCTGCCATGCTGGAGGCGATGGTTCGATCCCCGGCCAGGCCGACTCGTACCAATGACTTTTTCGGAATTTATGTACGATTTGTAACACCATTGGCTTTTCGGTGAAGAAAAACATCGTGAGGAAACCTGCATGCTTCAATTTCGAGGCATGTATTGTACTCACTGGCCATTATAAGTGGCGATGGGCTCACCCCCCGTCACTGAACTGGACAGAGTTTCGGTACTACTGGTGAAACGTGGATGTTCTGAGGTTTCAGAATATCTCTGACTACCCCCCTCGGGGAATATAGTCGTGAGCATATGCTTATGCTTATGCTTGGCTCCATTTTTAAGTTGCTCGGTTTTTACGGCTCTAATACGGTATACTTTTCGGTAATGTTCATAAGCCTACGTTGTCCGTCTGTCCGTCCTAGCTTCAGAGAGCGTTATCTTCTGAATCGTAATAGGTAGCCGGTTGAAATTATTATAGAATGTGTATCATTGTACTGGATTTGTAGAAAAATAATAAAAAAAAAACAAAAACAAAAGAATAAAGGGGGGCCCAATACAAGAAACTAGTTTTTTCTTCTATAGCAATACAAGAGTCAAACTTGGTATGATTATAGAGAAAACTCTACAGTACAAAAACAAATATAATAAAATTGTGCGAGTCGGTCTCGCGCTAAGGTCCCAGTAAAAAGTAAGTTTGTAAGTTAATAAATTGTGTGATGGTATAGTCCGACCCGAACTTGGCCGGTTTCTAGTAGATGTAGCGGTAAATATTTTTTCCTGTTAACACCTCGAAAACCGTTCTCAAGATAAATTTAGTTAGCTATGGTCTAGTCAACATTGTTAGATAAAAGCGAGTCAGTTTATTTTGGTCGTTTTATATTTTCGGTCCAATACTTTATGGCGGACAGGTGTCAACCATATAAATAACGGTAGCTTTGACTACTAGTGTTGTACACTTCAGTAGTTGATATATCGATAGAACTAAGATTTTCTGTAAAATTTATTTTGAGTTTGTGTCCTTATAGCCCTGACATATCGAACATTAAAATCGCAAGCTAACGTCTAGTTCTGATTCATTAATATGTTGTTAAGACCACTACAAATTTGCAGCTTCGAAAGACCTGAGCTAACTTTGCAGCACTCGAAAAACCATCCCGTTTTTGGTCTTTTGCTTACATCTCGAAGTCTATAGTGATATCGTATGTATTCGTACAAATGAAATCTGACAAAATTTGCTACAAAACAAGTAATTATGTACTTTTGTCATAGGACTTAAACCTTTGAGAGCTACAGGGCCGAGAAAGTAATCGTTTGTAAGTCCGGTAATGTATCATGACTGTACTTTGGGAAATTAAAAAGTAAAATTATGTTTCTGAGATTATCATATCCACTGTCTGATATTAATTAACTAAATATTAAGAATTATAATAACTAAGAACTGCCAAAAACACCATGTAGTTTGAATCTGGTAGTTACACAACAAGACGACCGTTGATTAGAGGTTTAGTCGTGAAAACGTTATATACAGGGCGAAATCGAACTACGTTTACTGTTTTATAAACCGATCGTAGCAAAAATCAACTGTTCCATACTAAACTGCAATGCCTACTCGACTCAAATGTATAAAAGCAGATTTTTTTTTTGCTACAATCGGTTTGCTCCCATAGTAAAAGTTGTTCAGTTCCATGGATAGCTTCTTAGTTTAAAAGGAAGCTCATGATTTCAATTTCACCCTGTAGATAAACAAACATTTTCGCATCTATAACATTAGTAAAGATTTTAAACAGGCTTTTATCGGAGACCAAGAAATGGAGTCGTCTATTTTATATGGATTTTAAAACTGTTTATCGACAAAATCACCTCACTACTATATTGTCAACAAGCGTAACTCACACTTTGCTGTCCATTAAACCATCAGAATCAAAGCACGATGACATATTCACTGCAATTATTCACTCGACTGTACTCGTTTGTGTCCCTCATTAACATTGCTATGAAATTATAGTTGAGTATGAAATGTTATTTATTGTATCCTGCTGTGTTCGCAGAGCTGAATGCATGCATGCATATGCTCACGACTATATTCCCCGAGGTGGTATCAGAGATATTCTGAAAACTCAAAACATTCACGTTTTGGAATGCAATTCTCTCAAACATCGTCACAAAAATTCGTCACTAAAATTCGTCTTTGAAACATCTGCGATCTGTCAATTCGATATTCGCTAAGGCAAATACAATGTTCTTGCGCTAAGGTCCCCCCAAAGGGGGGAAGTGCGTAACCCCCCCCCCCCCTTTTTTTTAAAATTAATGTACAAAAATACTAAACGCAGGATACTAAAGCCGATCCAATTTGTCTAATACTATATTTAATCATTTCAGTCGATGGCTAACCAATCTCTAGCAAAGAAGGGTGGTTAATATGGACCCAGTTTTTTTTTCAAAAATACAAGCATTACTGGTGCCGTGTTGTAATTATTTTACACAGAAAATTTTTAGGAATTAGTAAATAAGTAATTTTTATTATTAAATCCCAATTGGACAAGTTAGTTCAAAATCAGTAGCAATACGCAACCACGACAGTTATTTTCGTCGAATATTGGTTTCTTTAAACTGATATTGTCACTCATTTCGATTTCTTCATTTATCACAATAATTTTACTGTTAGAATAAATTTTCTTTGAAATACCATTAATGCATAGAAGATTGAGTGGGCTATCTAATGCTTTAGATAGTCAGATTCACACATTGAAGCTAAAGGTATCATAAGGAGAAAGATCTTACCCCCAATTTCTGAAGATCATAACAAATTTAATTATTTGTTAGTTGTTTGTACTGCTACACATATTGCTAAGTTTCATTTATGTACAGTCCATATAATAATGGGAACAAAAGACCACCCGTATCTGCCACCCTTCTTTTCCTGCCTAATTTTCATTTAGCTTAGACTACTTATAAGAGGACAAGTTACGCGTGCAATTCTACTAACAAAATTTTCTGCCTCTTTTAGCGGGGGGCGAGGTAGCACGAGATACGCAACTTTGAATTTTATTCCATTAGTTCAGATTCTAATTTTGAATGTTAAAAATCATGAAAAACAGTGTCGTGCGAACTCCAAATGTCATAAGTTCGAAATTATTGTTCCGCAATAATAGGGTGTTGCGTTTTGTGATAAGGTGTAAAATTTTATGCAAATGCGTAAGATTTTTTTATCTTGCACGTTGGCAGAGGGGAAGAGCTAAGGCGAGGCGGGTCCGTATATAAATCGTCTAAGTCATTTAGGCAACCTACAATCACAGTCCATTTACTCAGAACCTTTAATAATTTCAGTCTGTACAATCGTTTGTGTTCAGAATCACGTCTACCGAACGAATGATTGCCTCTACAAAGCTTTGATCAAACGCTATACTAATTAGACTTACTGAGTCGGATGCGCGAAGCCTAATTAATTACCGGTTATAATGAGATATTATGGGTAGTTAAGCAGCTTGGAAGTAATCACAATCAAGTATACACAAAGAGTATACTTGATTACACATTTATTTTGGGTTTATATTTGGGTTTTAAAAGTGATTTTACGATGACAATGTTTTATACATAAACGTAATAAAGTACGGAGGAAATGGGCTATTATACAGGGTACTTCTTACTATGCTGACACTTTTTATGACGATGATTAGACCATCAAACTGAACAACTTTCTCTATGGGACTAAAGTCGAAATCGCGAAAAAAAATCAGCTGTCCGATGCTATTGGGTCGAGTAAGATTTCAGTTTAGTATAGAACAGCTGATTTTTTTTTGCCCCAGTATTAAGTATTGGTTGATAAAGAAATTAAAATTCTAGTTTAAGAAGACATTTTTAGTTAAATCCAGCAAAATTAGAGCCTGTTTCGCCAGTTCTGGATAAGTCATTGTTAGCTTATTTGACAGATCGTTTGACATATTTCGTATGAAAAATATGTCAATTTATCTGTCATATTAGCTAACAAGAACTTATCCAGGAGTCACGTTGCTGGTTCTGACCCGGGCACTTGTCTCGCGTGTTGTTCGCGTGTCGCGTTTTTACCTGCCACGAGGCTCCGCAATCCTCAATCTCGTATTATTCTTGATCAAAAACAATCCCTGAGATTGGGATAGATACTTCCACAAACTACTTGACATTGGTGGAAATACTGCATTTTCACCAATATCAAGTAGTTCTATCCCAATCTCAGGGATTGTTTTTGATCAAGAATAATACGAGATTACGCTAACGCACAAGCAAAAAATCCATTAATTATAAATATAAAAAAGAACTTATCCAGAAGTGGCGCAAAAGGCCTTTAGACTTTAACAGACAGATTGATGAGAAATTATTGATTAAATTTAGAGTTAAAAAGAACAAAGGGCAATACCCGAAAAAGAAAATATCTTTGTATTAAAATAATTTATGTGTGTGAAATAATAGTGAGGCAGAGATGATTTTCTATAGATGCATTCAATATAATAAATTAAGAATACAAGACAACATAATTCGAATAATATCTTTAATTCACATCACACAGATCTCTTTTGACTTTGTATCAAAAACAAAACCAGTTTCAAAGTCTCAGGTGTCCATTTAAACCCTAATATTTAATAACATTCACAATCCCTCCTAAATAACCCCTTAATTCCCAAATAAATTGAGCGAAGAATCTAATTCAACGGCCGTATTAACACTAAAATATCATTTTTAAAAAGCAGTCTCGTTAAACTGTGGACCGACCACCTTGTCAGCTAGCGCGTAAATTAACATGAAAACGTCATACAAAGAGCCTAACCCCTTCGCCGCCGCATAATAAACAACTTCAGCCGCATCTCTCCCGCGGCGCGTTTACGAAGCCGCCTATTCAAACGGCCGGACATTATCGTAAATATTGTGGTATTTATTCAGATTTCGGGCACAAACAATTCAATTCACGCACCGGCTGCTAATTGGGCATAAATCGTGGTAAAAATAAAATATTCAATAAGCTTCTCACATCGATTAAATATTTTTAAATGTTGAATGCCTTCATTTGAATTCGAGTTAAGCCGCGCATAGATGTCGATTTGTCGTTGATCGAGTCATTGGAATGGTTTTGTTTTCTCATGTTTTTGTTTGGCCCTATTTATGTTTAGTAATCGTTTGGTGTTTCGCCGCGTGATTTCAATTCAATATTTGACGAGTCATTAACTTGTTTTAAACGTCTCACTTCACATTTACCATAAACTCTTGCGTCGTTTATTCAAAAACATTCGTGCTCATATTTCATTTTAATTTTCATGCAAAACAAAAAGTAATAATTCATGTTACGCGAGATTAGAAACTGGACTTTAATGGGAGGCCGTTAACACATAACCGAAAAGCGTTTACGAAGTAAGGTAACACGCTAGACGGTAACATGAAAAACGTCGAGTCGAACACTTTATAATAGAAATAATAAGTCGACAGCGGGCATGAATTATTGGTCACATTTCATGTTAAATTGTATGTAAATGTAGGGCCGCAGCGACATGGCTCCCACAATAACATAATAATGGTGGATTTGTGACTCACGTCAGGTTGTTAGTGTGTACTTAACCCTTTATCGGGACACGCACGCGGGACGTGAGATCATTACTCGGGTCGCGGTCGACGAACAATGAAAATGTAAGTTTGGACCCCAACGACTTTTTGAGGGGTAAACATGCGTTTTTACTTTCGAGTGAACGGTGATTATGAAATGATGGAATGAACTAAAACGGTGATTGTTGTCAAGGGGAACAAGCAAACTAGGCTTAGGCTTTTGGAGCACTTAGGAAGGAATTAAACTAAGACACGTCTTTTCATTAGAACTTGTATTTATAGAGCAAATATATTTTCAAAAACAGTCAAATTAAAAAGTAGTAAGGAAAAAACTATCAAAATACAAATAAATTAATAAAAGAGTTTGGCTGTCGCCAACAATTGTATTAAGGAAAGTATAACAAAACATACAGCCGTATTCTGTATCGGGGTGATCAGATGTATGCTTTGACTATTTATATTTGGACTGGTTACGCGTGTAATTCTACTTACAAACATTTCTGCCACTTTTTGCGGGGGGCGAGGTACGAGTAACATGAAATCCGCAACTTTGGATTTTATTCCCCATAACTTTAGATTCTAATTTTGAATGTTAAAAATCATGAAAAGTGGTCTCGTGTGAACCCCAAACGTTCTAAGTTCAAAGTAATTATTTCGCAATTATAGGCTGTCTCGTTTAGTGATAAGGTGTAAAATTGAATGTAAATGCACAAGATCAATTGTGCTTATACCGTGGCAGAGGGGAAATGCTACCGCAAGGCTAGTTCTTATAATAATTAGTCAAAGGATGTATGCAGAGCAAAATTAATATCGATCGATCCTATAGAAAATCAAAAGAAAAACGCTCAATGAATTACCATTTTTCCACTAAATCTAAGTGTTATTCATGATTCATAATATTTATCTACCTATATAGATCCAATACGTTACCAGTAGGTACCAATACGTTACGTACACAAAAAACTGTAATTCACAAAGAAGTAAGTTCACTAGGCGGTGCGATTTAAAAAATCGTGACGCAACAGTTAACATGTGACGTGTCTTCTATTGTTTGTTTGTTTTGACGATTTGTCTACTTTATACCGGTTCTTCAAAGCTTTTGTGTGACAAAAGTCATTCAATTTTCGTTTCAGAAGTAGTTTCGTAGTCGTGATTATAATTTATTTATTACGATTATTAAAATTTATTCAAGCGTAAGTAGTATAAATTTCATAAAAATTATGTACATTTTTATTTTGAATAGAAAACAAACTCAACTCTTAATTTTATTTCCCTGCATAGGTTAAGACTCTTGCTATAAAACTCCTTTTCAAAGATAGTTATAGTATAACATAACATAGGTAAATAATATCGTAAAAAAATCTGCTCTCCCATACTTTACACAATTTCGATGTTATGTTTATGTTCAGGGTGTAACAAAACACCCTAGTATTACTTAAGGGGTACTTTAGACCATGAAACTGAACAACTTTCACTATGGAGCCAACATCGAGAAAAAATTAAAAAATCTACGGTCCCATACATTTTAGTTAAGTCGGTACTGCAGTTTTGTATGGGACAGTAGATTTTTTGTTTTTTTCTTGGGTGTCTACTAGGGTGTTTTGTTACACCCTGTACTAATATTTTTAACCACAATACTATCTTTCTCTTCAATAAATATATTTTCATATCGATGTCCCATAGAGAAAGTTTTTCAGTTTAATGGTATGTCTGATCGTCTCTGTAAAATATAGGTATTGTGCGTTATTTGATACCTTCTCAGGTGTTAGACATTCACTGCTGGACACAAGCCTTCCCCAAGGATCGCCACAACAACCGATGCTGGGCTACCCTCATCCACCACCTTCAGTAGTTCGTCGGTCGATATCTTATGTGACCCTGCGCCCGCGGCATGATGCTTCGATAAACGTTTTATCGCGCCTGATAACTCGTTCGTTCGCGCTCAAAAAGAAAGATAGTTAGGGTGCGATACCGCTTTATCAATCAAACCAATCAAATATACTTTATTTTACACCAATATATAATAGTAAATATAAATAATAAATATCTTGGACATTGTCACACAAATTATCTAGTCACATTTAAAGTACCAGAATCTAGCCTGGACTTGTATTATGATGACTAGACAACGATATAGGATACATATATAGATACAAACGTCCATGACTCGGGTACAAATATTCATATTCATCATACAAATATTTGTCCTTTACGGGATTCGAACCCGCGACCCTCGGCACAGCAGGCAGGTTCACTACCGACTGTGCTATCGGGTCGTCAAATATATAAACAGTAAAATGCCCTGGCATCCCTGTAAAACATATTAGTTTTTATCGTATGCAAACAAACAAAAAAATCATTATACTTATTACAAAATTTTATCCTTGGTATTAAATTTAACTCCATAATAATGTAATTTTCTAGTTTATGGAATTTTTCCTTTCGTGACAATCATCCATATGGGTTAACAATGTTACGTTGTTTGGTCTTTAAATTCTTTAGTACACGATATTTGGTTACGATAAACAAAACAAGTTGTTTTCTCTACATTTTGTAGAGAAAGATGCCAACTTACTAATTATTATTTTTCCAATTTAATCAGATATAAAAAAACATTGTATTCGTTTTTTTTATTGGACAGTCGGACACATGAAACGGTCATCTCATACCATCAAACTAAACAACATTCACTTACAGTTCACCGTTTCAGTTTTTGCTAAACTTACACCCTGTATACACCTCGAAAGGTAGATGTCAGATTTAGGCCCAGAAGTGCACATCAAATTCGATTTAGTAAGAATTGATAAAATATTCATTCCTAATTTCTCGCACTATTCATTAATCACTAGAACTAGGTTCCACAAAATTATAAAATACTACAGTTTACCCGCGACTTCGTCCGCACATATTACATACCAGATTTTAAGTTAGATCATAAGCTATCAAACAAAAAAGTTTCATCAAAATCGGTTTAGTCGTTTTTGCGTGATGCTGTTACAAACATACAAACAAACAGAAAGACAAAAATTCTAAAAAGTTGATTTGGAGTCCAAACCTCACCTAAAAACCATATCATTATCTTTTTCATGTAAATATCTACAATGCACAGACACACATCTATTACAGTTTTATAATAGTTAAGATTGTAACGACTATTATTGTTTTAAATAGACCCTATTTAAAAACATAGACAGACTATAGACAGACCTCCATTACCACGGCTTGTTGTTTGTCACTTCCTCTTGTCATAATATATTATTATAGAAAATGATGATGATGATTTTTGTATGATTTTGATCTTTCGCTAACCATAAAAAGCCTCCCAACCGATTCCGGGATCATTATATATTACATTATATATATACATATTTGACATTTAAAACTAAATAATATTTATTGCCAACGGATCCTGAGAACAGGTAAAACTACAAATAAAAATATATGTAATTTAGCAAAGTAAGGTACAATTGCAAACCAGGAACTTTCTATACTTAAACCTTTTCCTTTGCTAATTTAATAACTGGCATTACATACTATTATTTCCATGTAGTTTTATATGTGTGCACTGGAAGCCTACGTTTCTTTGGGAACCTGGCTTCCCCCTTTAAGTATGCAGATTTTTCTCACGATATATTTTCATTTGTTAGTCTGTTGCTGCTAAACGCTGAGCGAGTTGTGAGTATAATAAAGGGTTTCAGTTAGTAGGTAGTTTACAGGCATTGACTTACCAATTACTAGACGTAGGGTCCGCGCTCAAAAGTGTCCGAACCAAAAGAGCACCAAAACGTAAAAAGAGAACCAATTACGCGGCAGTCTTCGTTTGATCGACCGGGCGCGCGGCGCGGTCCGTGCCCCGATGGGGGAGTGGGTTGGAAAAGAATTTCAGCATTTTCAATGTTGTTAGTTGGTTTATATTACTACACGCATTTAGGTTTGTGTAGTTTATTCGTAGCACGTAGTCGGCCGATCACGACGAAGACTGTTGCGTAATTCGTTCTCTTTTTTTACTTTTTCGTTCTCTTTTATTCGGACACATTTCAGCGCGGACCCGCCGTCCAGTAGTGTTAATTCAATGTTATTCCACCTCAATATTTACAGGGTGCAATATGCAATAACATAGGGGATACTTAGCTTCACACCATAAAATGAAACAACTTTCATTTCAATATAGAATTTATGAAATGTCTATGTCTAAGTACACGTAATGTATATGGTCCTTCTTAATATGACACTTTTTTAAGGGGATGGTCAGACTGTCAAACAGAACAACTTTCTCTATGGCACAAACATCGAAATCGCGAAGAAAAAAATCTGTTATTCTATACAAAACTACAAACCTACCTGAGCCAAATGTATGGGACAGCTGATTTTTTTTTTGTGATTTTGATGTTGGTCCTATAGAGAAAGTTGTTCAGTTTGATAGTTTAAACATCCCCTTAAAAAAGTGTCAGCATATTAAGAAGGACCCTGCAGATATATTTATTAAAAAACAACGAAATTAAAAAACCTTTTAACATACATGAGCGTAATACAAAGTCCAAACAATTTTCCTTATAAAACGAAATTAGGGTTGTCAAAGAGACAGGTTAATAATGCTCGCTACAGCGTTCGAGGCTCCATAGCCTGGGGCTCGGAAATTACTTTCCGATCCCCAAAAACCTAACCCTAAATTCCCTGAAGGGGACCACGACACACAACATTTTTCATCCAACAACGCCTCGGGCGAAAATAAATAATTCAATTTCAAAACGGTTATAAATTGTTGAATAGTCATTTATCAAGTTTGTATCGAGCAACAGAAACTCGTGCTTGTGCAAGGTTTGTAAGAAATAGTTTCTTTTTATTGCTGTATAGCTCTACGATAAAGTAAAACAAATAAAAACATAATTATTATTAATAACTTTTTGTTTTTTTATTACTTGTTAGGAAATCCACCATAATAATTCAGTATGTCAAGATTTTTTTGGAGGGCTGAATCGAAAACCATTTCGAGATAATAGTCTCTCTAAAAATATTTTCTATGTCACAGATTTTAAAATGAAAGGATTATATATATTTTTAATAAAATAACGTTGTTTTCGGTCCATCGAGTGACGTCACTCGCTAGACCTGCAAACTCCTTGGTAAACTTAAAATAACTGACTATAAAGAAGAAAAAAATCACAATGTCAGAATTTGACATTTGATGTTAACGTTTCTACTTCCAGCATAGAGTTAGAAAGAGCCTTTGACTAATTATTATAAGGACTAGCCTTGCGGTAGCATTTCCCCTCTGCCACGGTATAAGCACAATTGATCTTGTGCATTTAATTTTACACCTTATCACTAAAAGAGACAGCATATAATTGCGAAATAATAACTTCAAACTTAGAACGTTTGGGGTTCAGACGAGACTACTTTTCATGATTTTTAACTTTCAAAATTAGAATCTAAAGTTATGGGGAATAAAATCCAAAGTTGCGGATTTCATGTTACCTCGCCCCCCGCAAAAAGTGGCAGAAATGTTTGTTAGTAGAACTACACGCGTAACCAGTCCACATATAAATAGTCAAAGGCAGGTGATTTTTTTTTCAGTAAATCATTAGTTTTTCCCCATGGAGTTCGAGTTATTTTCCCTCCACCATTTTTGCACCTAGAGATTACAGATCAAAATTATTCAAAAATTAGATTTATATTGATAAACTAGATGAATCGCAATAAAAATGAAATAGGTGTCTTAAAATGATGTCTACTATCCGTAAATAATATAAAATGAAGACAAAAAAACTTGACATACCGAATGAACAATTTCAACAGGATACCTGACGGACGACGGACTGACGGACGGACGGCGTAGGCTCACAACATAAGGAGTGCCCTTAGACACGGAACTCTATATAGGAGCGTTCATAACATAATATAACATAAATATATACTCATAAGTCATAACACACTCATACGATTTTTTGGGTTCAGCGGCCGTAGTATGATGCGCGTGATAAAGCTATATCACGCCTTCTATATCATTCGTCCGTGCGCAAATAGTTTTTCTGTTTTCAGTTAATATTTTTAATGCAGTCGGGTTTTTGTTTGTCGAAATAATTTAGTTTATTTTAAATGATAGCATAAAAGTACTATAATATTTATTTATTTGGAATCGTCTGTTCAATAGCTTTCATACCCATATTATAATTTTTGCCCCTCTCTTTTTTGATTCGCCGACACTCTCGCGATTTTTATGAATCGAATGGCACCTCGTATGTTAAAATCCGGGAAGCTGCTTAAGGCTGCAGAGCGTTTCAAAGAAATGGACATACATACATACATACATACGTACATACGTATATACATACATATTTACATACGTACACTCGAAAAACATAACCCTGCTTCTGGGGCAGTCGGGTAAAAAAAACAATTTTCATTTTAAATTATTTTTATTTATTTCCATTCATTGCTAACTCCAAGAGAAATTCATGTTATTAAATAAGTGTTTAATAACATGAATTTCTCTCTCTGGTGTAAGTTGAAGGATGATATAGTAACAAGGATTGAGAGGGGTATGCTTAGATGGCTCGGTCACGTAGAGAGAATGAATGAAAGAAGACTTACGAATGAAATATACCAAGCAAAGGTGAGCGGTGGTATTGGGAGAGGCCGTCCGAGGAATATCATACCATGATCAAATCAATGATCTTTTCCGAAAAGGACAAGTGCGTAGCACCCTCAATCGACGAAAGTGCATGAAAAGATGTATGAATGTGAATGAGGCTACAGAGGTGTGTCAGAGTCGTAGCGTGTGGCGGTCCGTGGTCTTTGCCTACCCCCATGGGACAATGGCGTGAGCTTATGTATGTATGTAATTTCTCTCTCTCTACTCTATCCAAACAAAATCATAATCTTTTAGCTTTGCCGTATTCCGGTAAAAATGTACCATCGATCAGAAAAGTGGTCAGAACAAAACGCCTGAAAAGGACAATGGTCACTTCAGTGATAGGTTTCTTGAACGAGTGTAATCAAAGTAGTACGTGACGCCCAAACGTGACCGTCTGCAGTCAGGTGTCCTGTAACGTGGGACTCCGGTGGATTTTTATGGAAATGTGAACTTTTTATAGACACCGAATGAAGTTAGCGAAATTGGTTTTTGGTTTTTTCCGGTTTGGAGGGAGGTAGTTTGAACTTTTTCCCCCATGAAATTCGAAAGATCTTTTCAATGTTGTCTTGCGAACTGTAATTTTTATTGAAATGATCGCTTTTAGTTTAAAGGTATATTACCGTTGGCGTGCTCCATACAAACGAAGTCTGGTTTTATTTTCAATACTAACTAATTCAAGTCGAAGAAATTTTTCAGAAACAATCCATAAACAAATCTCTTTAATTAAAATGTATAGTTTTAAAGTTACAGAGCCTCAAAGATTTCCATACAAATCTTAAATGAATCCTAGCATTTGAACTTATATTTTAACGAAAATCTGATAACAAACAAGCATAGAGATTTGTTTCTAGATTGTTTTTGCAAAATATCATTGACTTTAATTGGTTAGTATTGAAAATATAACCAGACTTCGTTCGTATGGAGCGCACCAACGGTAATATCCCTTCAAGACATTGCGTTCATTTCAATAACAAAATTACAGTTCGCAAGACAACATTTACAATATCTTTCGAATTTCATGGGCCGTTCGTTTCGGACCATCTCGAAAAGGGAAGAGATAAATATTACATTGATAAAAAAAAGTGATTTAGCTCTAAGTATGGTTAAAAAAGAATAACAGCAACATCCGGCATTCTCGTCTGCAATGCTGAGTTCTTGACCTTTTTATCATCATAAAAACTAAAATGTTTAGCCGACTGCGTCAGAAGGAGGATTATGTTTTTCACAGACACATCTTTATATTGTTATGCTTATAAGACACATAAACAATTTTAATGTAATTTAATAATGCTAAACTAAAACTAACTAAGACCAAACGAAAGCATTCGCTAACAGATTTCTCAAACATAAACTTTACAATACTAAAACATAAAACGAACCATCTTCAACCTCAATTCTAAACCCTACCTCTGAAAACATAAAGACTAAAAGTGCAAGACAAACAGAGAGGGCTAAAACAAGCAAGAATCCGGCGCACGTCGTGTCGTGATGATAAGAGTAATCCTGAGGATATCAGCTGGAGCACGGAGTTGGGGTTCTTTTTGATTTTATTGCTAGACAGTGATCCGTGGAGAAATGCAATGCGACTGATAGTGATGCAACTAGAGTAAATATAACATTGTTTTTATCCCAATCTTATTAAGAGGGTACCGAGCTTCCACTGCTGCCCTCAATCGTATCTAGTATTCAACAGTATTCTCAATCGTATTTTTTTCTATTTCTAAACAATTATACAACATAGAAAAAAAAAATCGCTTTGTAGTTGGTCATTGTTAAAATTCCGAACGACGTTTGACGATTTATCGAAAAATTATAAATACTGTTTCGATAAATCGAAAATCCACAATGACTGCAATGTGACATTTTTGTTTTAAAGATAGTAATTACAAACAATACAAAAAAAAATCCGTAATGACCCGATAAATTTAAAATCAGCAATTATACCTTATACAACAAGACATTCTTGTTTTTTTGGATAATCTATCTATAACGTCACGCCTCTTTCCCAGTGGGGTAGGCAGAGACCAGAGCGCGCCATATACTACGATCCTTACATACCTCTTTTGCCTCATTCACATCCATACATCTCTTCATACATGCCCGTCGGTTTCGAGTACTCCGCACCTCCCCTTTTTTTAGGACGCAACCGATTTAATCAGAATACGTCCTACGAGGGCGCCCTCTGCCGACACTTCCACTCACTTTAGCTCCATATATCTCTTTCGTACATCTGCTATCACTCATCCTCTCCACATGCCCAAACCAACGAAGCATACCCTTCTCTATTCTTGTCACAACATCTTCTTTCAATTGACATCGATCTCTAATCACACAATTTTTTGGATGATATGTTGTAAAATAAGAAAAAATAAGATTGAGAGCAGTACTGGTGGCTCGGTGCCCCCTTAAACAAATGAAATCAAACGGGTAAGAAGAGTTTAGTATGGAAGGTTGGAAGGTGGCGCCTATGGCCAACCTCCAACTTGACTTTTTCTTAATATTCACCGACGCACCTTGAAACCATGAATGGTATTTTTTCTAAACACCCAACTTCAAATTTCGTTGCTATTTGAAATGGAGTTTAGACAGTTGCAATTTTCACATAATGTGTTTTATTACGGATTTGCTAACAAATAATAAAAATTTCAAAAACTTATGAACGTTTTTTCTGCTCCCTCTATCGTAAAACGGTCATACATAAAAGCATCAAACTTGGTATGATTATAGAGCGAACTCTACAGTATATAACAACAAATAATAAAAACCCGCCAAGTTTGAGTCGTTCTCGCGCTAAAGGTCCCGGAGAAAGCAAAACTTTTTTGTATGTTGTGTGGTGGTGTGGTACGGAACCCTCGGTGCGCGAGTAGCCCGACTCGCACTTGATCGGATTTATTTATTAATTATGCGAACAAGAATATTGTGTAAAGTTATGACATTTAAAACTAAAACACACTACAATTACACAAATACACAACATTACAAGACCGACAACTAGTATTTTAACTCAACTCCGATAATACGCCGTCAATTTAACCGCAACAAAGAAAACCGTTAACCATACTAGTTTCATACATGATATAATGTAAATTAATACCTTTCATGACATGTACAATGGACCCCTTAGAAGTATAATGCATGTAATCCATCAGCGCCGTTCAATGTACGTAATTTGTTTGTGAAAACATATCATTTTACGGTACACTTGGTGCGTATTTTGAATGAGTTAATGTCTTGTTTGGGGACGTATGGTGTTGGTCGTGTAGTCTGTATTGGCAGTTGACTTTGACTATTTATATGTGGACTGGTTACGCGTGTAATTCTACTAACAAACATTTCTGCCACTTTTTGCGGGGGGCGAGGTAACATGAAATCCGCAACTTTGGATTTTATTCCCCACAACTTTAGATTCTAATTTTGAATGTTAAAAATCATGAAAAGTAGTCTCGTGTGAACCCCAAACGTTCTAAGTTCGAAGTTATTATTTCGCAATTATAGGCTGTCTCGTTTAGTGATAAGGTGTAAAATTTTATGTAAATGCACAAGATCAATTGTGCTTATACCGTGGCAGAGGGGAAATGCTACCGCAAGGCTAGTCCTTATAATAATTAGTCAAAGGCAGTTGAAGACTTTAGTTTTTTCTTAATACTTTTTATACTCGGGTAAAAAGTACAAATCTTCTCCCCATTATGCCATATCCTTTCGCATTCAAGTACCCTACTTCTGCTATTGCAATTTTTAATCCAGGTAACCATAATTTATCGTTGCACAATTATAGACCCAAAGCATTTAAAACTGGTAAAAAATGTATATCAAAGAATAAACTGCCACGAGTAACTAACCCGTTTATTTTTCAAAACGGTAGCACCCGACATAGATGGATGGAACCCTTCAACGCGTCAATTGTCAAGAGGAAATGATCCAATTCTTAACAAACCTTCACCTTACTCATAAGGGTCATTTTAGCGAACTTTCTCAACAATCACTCCTATAATTTGACTAAAAAGTACACAATATTATCAACTCTAAGTTTAAAACTTTAGAGGTGATTTTAGTGATGTTTTTACAGCAACATTAAGTAATCAGTCCCACAATTTGACTAAGAATGGAAGTGCATGACGCGTGAAGTTATTGTTTGTTGATCGAGTTTTTTAACTGACGTACCGTGTGATTGATCGGGCTTGTAATTGGAGTATGGATTCATGAGTTGTACAGTATTATTATGTAGATTTAGTCGCAGTGTACTGAAAGCAACAAAGGTTGGGAACACGAATGCAGCTCTAGTCATCTTTCGGCCGTCGATTTTTTTACGTTGCCTTTTCAATGTCCCATTGCTGGGCAAAGGCCTCCCCTTAGACTCTAATCCTCGCTATTGTGTGCAACTACTGGCCAACTCTCCAAGAAGGCATCGATGTTGTCTCTCCACCTTTATCTGGGTCTACCTCGACGCCGGCGACCATACTGAAGGACCCAGTCTGTGGTGATTTTGGCCCATCTTTCCGAATGTATGCGACAGACATGTCCGGCCCAGTCCCACTTCAGCTGAGCTGTCTTGCACCCCATGTCCGCTATGCCAGTTCTGGAGCGCAGATCCGTATTTCTAACACGATTGGTTAGTTTTACATCTAAAATACAGCGCTCCATCGATCTTTGGCAGATCTTGAGGCTGGATTTTTTATGTTCAGTCAAAGACCAGGTTTGATTACCGTAGAGTAGGACAGGGTGCACATGTCGAGGAGTTTTCGCTACATTTGTTATTTTAAAATGATCATTCAAAGTATCCCGAGATAAGCAGAAATTTTAATGCAACTCTAGCTAACAAGAGAATGATCAGAACGTATATGTTGATTTCCAAGCACTAGTACAGTAAAATTCCACATCACATCGTGATTCTTTTTCTTTTTCGTGTCAGAGCTTGAGCTTTATCGCATGACAATCACTCATACTATATTTTTATAGAAGTACATAATATTATCTGTGTAAAAATTAGCCTGTCAGCAATGGTCGTATCGAAACTGACTGCTCAGGGTGCGCCAGACGAACATAGATTTCACCACACGGGCAATATATGATTAAAATCGAGTCAATAGAAATGAAATGAATATTTATTTCAGAGAGCTTGTAAATATGTATTCCAAAAAACTACGTTATACAATACATTTTATTAATTAGTGATGTTCAACTACTTAATTACCTTTCTACGTATTCTATTGAAACAAGGTATATTATTTTCAGGATCGAATGACGTGGTTATATAAGTATTTACATGACTGGCTTGAAATATTAATCCTTTTTATAAAAGATCACATCAATTTACGGAAAATAATTACGCATTAAACTGACTTACTTACTATAAATTGCATTATATTTTTCTATTCCAACTTCCACGAAACAAAAGCTGTCACCAGCACATTTTGTCGACAATAAGAATCTCTTTTAATCTCAGTCGGTCATATCTCGCGCCAACACATCGCGTTACGACAAACATTTCGTCCACTTGCTGCTACCCTATTAGTGCTTGGGGAATTGCTATGAGGAGCAGTTTCTCATGAGCAACACTGTGGGAAAGTGACACAGATAGTCACAAACTCAACTATAAAAAAGTATCGAACTCCTGTAAACCAAGATCAACAGCGGCGACTACTCACAACACTAGCGTCTGCCTACTCCCGTGGAATGATGGCGTAACGTAAGCATAATGCAATGCTTGGAACTTAGGTCTTCTTTTACCTTTATAGCAGAGCTACGAGAAAACTAACCAAGCAAAAATGGTGTAAACTTTACAACAAGTATTCCAAAATTGTCGCTCGGCACATACGAAATACTACCTAAATTATCAGATAGTTCAGTTTGAGACTATTCCAACGAAAAATCTGTCACTCAAATAATTACAATTCACCCACAATGTACAACATATTTTTTTTTAATCGCCAATTTTATACGATTAAATTTTTTTTTTTTTTTAATTTTTCTGATGTTTCCTGCATCTTGTCAAATGATGATGATGATGTCAAATGATGATCAAATTTAGATTCAGCAAAGGAAATGCATCCCCGAAGGGGATATGCTTGCCTTTCCTTTGTCGTGAATGTAACTTTTTTGTACTTTTCAGATAACAAGAGAAATAATGGAAAGAAAAATCTTTTAATTTGCATTGTAAACTTTTAATTACATAAGGTTTTCGATTTTTTAGTATCTTTCTTTAGACTAAATGTTGTCCATTGCCTACCTTTCACGCAAGATGCTTGTGGAAAATCGTCTCTATTCACATACATTTTTCTTTTCGTTGGTTTCATATTCACCCACCATCTTATTTTCTTGTCGGTGACGCAATTGCCAATCCTATCCTTTTTCTTGCTATCTTCCTCTTACAACGTTCTATTAAATTTATATCCATATAAAACTCAAATTCATATTCAAAATATTCAATATAGGAGCTTGAAGCACACTTATTAAAGGTCAATTCTTTTTTTAAGCTACCACCGCGTCGGAACGTGTTGTCGCTGTAGAGAAAATGCGGTCAGAAACTCTACAACATAACACGACTTAATGACTATTAAAATATAAATTCTTAAGCTAAGGTTATGTATACAGTAATACATAGTCTATTTAATGAAATAAATGATACTATACAGTAAACTATAAGTTAATGACACTCAGACCCAAGCATTCTGATCATTTAAACTAGACTATCAATGATAACCATCCACTATAACCTCTATCACCACACGTAATCAACCACCTCTAGCAATTTAACGCACGCGTTAGCCGGCGAAGATTCACAATTTCCTTACAAAAGCGACAAGGCACTATCAGTTCTTTCATTACGTACCGAACCGTGCAATATTGTCGGTGGTACGAAGCCTAATTGCTTATTAGAGTCGCAATATCTTTGTTTTTGTGTCAGAGGGTTTGGTTTAATGGGAATATGTCTTTAGTTTGTGGGGATATTGGGGGGTCCCATTCATTGTCTGGAGGATTGAACAAAATGTATCTTGCAGGTGATTTGGGTTTGGTTACTTTATTCGTATCAGAGTTTTCTAGTTGATTATTATATTTGGAACATGATATTTGACATTGAACTTATTATTTCATTTATCTTTTAAACACGTTGACGTATTGTTCCTATTTATTTACTTACGGAATGCGTGAAGAATAAACAAATTTCTTCTCTTAACTTTAAACAAACATATTGACAACATTTATTCACCGCCTTGCAAATAGGAATACAGCAAAAGTAAGTTGTTACAAACTGTTGAATTCTCTTGCAGGAAAAATGCGTCAATTTACAAATAAAAGTAAGAAATATATTTCACCACACTGGCCCAAAGAATTTTTCATTTTTATAACTATTATGAGGTTTTTATTTATTTATTTTAACTCTTTATTGTACACACGGAAATATATATGTAAACAGCATAATAGACAATTACAAAGGGCGAGCTTATCTCTAAAGAGATTTCTTCCAGCAAACCCGTGCACATTTAACTAATAAATCAGTATTGAACACTAATAAATACATATTAAATAAAGATACAGGTATATATAGGTACTTAAATACATACATACATACAAAAATATCCAGTATGATAAATAATAAATAAATATACTAGTTTATTGAAGAGAGAGATAGTGATCTTTGACTTGTTTTTTAAATGATGCGATTGTTTGACAGTCTCTTACTCCTCAAAAGTCGTTGGTGACAATTGCTCCCAGATCTCGCTGGGCTCCAATGTCTAGTGGTTGCACGGAAAAAAATGTTATGACAACCCTCTTATTTTTTTGACTGTACCTAGAAAATTTGTTGTGGTCACTATAATTCTTGTCGATACAAATATAATATACTTACAACAGTCAATTTTGTAGATAATTCTACTAAAAAGAATAATCAGTGAAAACTATTATTTTTATTTCATAGTAGACTTTAGATACATTTAGATTATATCGGCAAGAATTATTGTTAAAATGCAAAGTCAACAAAATAAGAGATTTGTCACAGATTTTTTATCCATGTGTGATTGTGAATGATCATAGTTCCAATACGAATAGATTTGACCGTTCTTCATTACAAAATCTTATTTCATACCTCACTATCCTCAAATAAAGCATTGTACCTATGTAGTAAATATTTCGGCAACCTTTCCTGGCTGGCTAGCCGTTAATACCTCGTGATTGATTATCTTTCGGCTAATGAGCTTCGAACCCGTCTTACTTGTATGGTTCAAATGACTAACGTTCAGCGAAACCTATTTTTTCTTTATTGTAAAGCTCGATATTGAAAAAATCATATATCTTCTTTATCAACCCAAAGATAAGCATTGCAATTGTACTTTCAGTTAGCTCGATAATTATGGTTTTTAACCCCCGTCGCAAAAAGAGGTGTGTTATAATTCTAAGTTGTAATATAAGTTGTCGTCTGTCTATCTATCAGTCTGTATGCGGCGTGGTAGCTCACAAAAGGGGTGGACTGATTTCGATGCGGGTTTTTTGTAGTAGTAAACTCATTTTTTAAAGTGTTCTTAACTTTGTTTCATGAAAATATCGCTTCAGCAGTTTTGAAGTTACTTTAAAAGTTACGAAATAATATGAAATAAAAAATAATAACAATAATTTTAATAGCGGCCACCGACGCATTAATTTACCTAAAAATTGTATCTAAAACGAAAATTTGCATATACAACACAAAGAGTTGGTATCCAAATTATTTTTAACTTCTTAAATGCTTTTTGTTTAGTCCGGGATAGACCTTAGACCCTCAGGAATGTCTGGATAGCGGAGCACAATAAAACACGTCCGTTTTGTATTCCGTTTAATACGAGAGAGAACTACCCACTATTACAATAATAAAAATGAGAACTTAATTATACTTATACCTAGTATATGTACATCACACTTTTAGCGTTAGTTTTTTTACAATTTAATGTACCCGCTGTCTCTTGCAACCTAAACCGGTAACATTATGAATTATGATCGCTTCCCTCCACAATAAGTGCATAAATAGAGGGCAGCTGATGGCAAGGAATAAATCACTCCGAGTCATCCATCATCAGGACAGGAAGTGTGCCAATATAAACATATTAGACGGTAGTGTTGGAAGTTTAAAGAGTTTGGTAATATCGTTGGATTGTGGGGAATTTTACGCCGTTTGCCCCTCCGCTTAGAAGGACGGAACTGGGTTTTAATTCCGTTATTGCCAGACTTTGCAGACTATACAACATGTTAATGAATAAGCGCAAAACCTCATACACCGCAACTGATTTATAACAAAATAATTAGATTGAAACAATAATTTAATTATTTTGTTACTTAAAATTTAATGTTATTCGCATTTTAAGTTTTGAGTTTTAAATGATTTGTTATCATTTCAGCAATGAATGAAAGCGCTAACGTGCTCATGGATACATTTTAAGATACTTGTTTTGGTAGTAAGTGGGTGAGAGTGCCCGAGCGGTGGGTTGAGATTGAGTTCAGTAAATTTTAAATTTTGCAAACAAATTATTTAATATTTTGAAAAAAAAAAACTAAGTTGAAACCATGATAATTCGATTCTGCTCTCGATTCTAAACAAACTACTTTCTAGTTTTGCGTTAATTCATTAACACGTTGTATAATGCGCATAGCGACACGCTTGATATATTTCTACACTCACAACACCAACTCAGAAGGTCGGTCTGTCCGAGTTACTTAAGATAACTAGTATTATTTTATAATAATAATTCTTTTTTCATTCTATTTCTTGTGGGTTTTTTACCTACTTGTTTCTTGTTTCTGATGTTTGTCAAATTATTGTTACACTTGGGATCTAGTTATAACAAAGCATCCTTTTGCAAATTAATATTATGTGCTGTGTTTATCTATAATTATTTTTTTTGATAAAATCAGTTAAATAAGTATTTAACCTTGCATTGATGTAACAACTGTTGATAAACCAATAAAATAAAAAAATATAAAAAAAGTATATAAATAAGTAAAAATAAATAAAGTTTGTTCAAGTCAGTAAATAAAAGTGTACCTATTTTATTTACCTACCTACACCTACAGTTTGAAACAGCTTTAACACTTTGTGCACAAAGGAGCTTCCATCGCATCGTTCAACGAACGCCTGAAGCATATAATATCCGGTGACGAACAAAGCTAGTTTTTACAAAGTGCACTGAAGTTCTAAAAGTTAATGATGATTAAAAATTAAACACACTTAGTTGTAATAAAGGGTGCCCCTGAAGTTGCTGTTGCCGTATACAGGGTCCTTCTTAATATGCTGACACTTTTTTAAGGGGATGATCAGACCACCAAACTGAAAAACTTTCACTATGGGACCAACATCGAAATCGCGAAAAAAAAACTGCTCTCCCATACATTTGGCTCGAGTAGATTTGCAGTTTTGTATGGAGCAGCTGATTTTTTTTTACGATTTAGATTTTGGTGCCATAAAAAAGTTGTTCAGTTTGATGGTCGGATCATCCCCTTAAAAAAGTGTCAGCATATTAAGAAGGACCCTGTATTACTGTACCTTCTCTTGCATTGTGTACTGGTATTGTACCGTGCTCCATACAAACGAAGTCTGGTTATATTTAAAATACTAACAAATTAAAGTAGTAAAGTTTTCAGAAACAATCTAGAAACTAATCTCTTTGCTCGTATGTTGTCAGATTTTTGGTAAAATGTATAGTTTTAAAATAACAATGCCTCAAAGATTTCAATGCAAATCTTAAATTAATCCTAGCATTGAAACTGCATATTTTAACGAAAATTGGAGAACATACAAGCATAGAGATTAATTTCTAGATTTTTCAGCAAAATTTCATTGACTTTAATTGGTTAGTATTAAAAATATAGCCAGACTTCGTTTGTATGTAGCGCGCCTCTTATTTTGAAAATTCATAACAGACATGACAGCATTAATTCGTATAGCAATTTAAATGTTTGATATGAAAATGTATAGAATAATAATTAAATTCCGTAATTGAAAAACCCATAATAAATCAAAATCCAAAATGTTTTCATTATGCATTTTCAATTATGGATTCTAATCTTTTTATTATCGTGTGGCAAGCCCTGGTGTCAGAGTTTTTTCCGACCTCCTTACCGCCTCTGACGTGGTTTTTATGTAACGACTACTATCACGAGAGATAGTAGCCGGGACCAACGGCTTAACGTGCCATCCGAAGCACGGAATCATCTTTGTTTTCAGAGAATGAGGTGATTCGGCCTGCAGTGTCCTAACCAACTGGGGAAAAACACACAAAGTGACATATCACTAGGTGTCCACCGTGGGAATCGAACCCACGACCTCCGTGTCAAAAGCCAATGCTCTTAACCATTAGACTAATATAGACCCTCGATACGGACTATGAACGTGATTTTACTATCCCTATGATAAAAATACAAAAGTCCCGAATCTCAGAGACATTCCCCTGTTGTAATTTTACAATAATAAACGTTTCAAAACACTAATTTTCAACAGCCTACATCAAGATATCAATAACTTTCTGAAACCAATTATTGTAAGAATAGTATCTCCAAAGACGAAACTCAGATGTCAGCACAACACGCTACCAGACGGCTCACTAAGCAAATACATCGCTGTAAAGCGTTTCGAGGCTTCGAGCTAGAGACGGCCGACAACCACTTAGTGGCTGCATTGTGAACGAGGAAGCGCTGCAGCGGTGGATAGAGCTGGAGACGTGTAGACATGGTACATCTAACTGGTGAAGTGAACATTACTGATAGTGTGTTGAAGGGGAAGAAGATATTGACCTGTAAACAGAATTTTACCTCGCTAGGTAGTTTATCCGAATTAGAACGTTTGTTAGGTAGGTCGGATGATGGGCAGTACCTCAGTATAAGACTAACGTTAAGGTTAAAAGCCCCAATTAAAAAAAAACAGTACATTCATATACAGGGTCCTTCATGAGCAGACAATCTAACTGAACAACTTTTTCTATAAGAGCAACATCTAAATCGCGAAAAAATAATCAGCTGTCCAGTTTTGCAATTTTATTTGGAACATGTGATTTATTTATCGCTATTTCGATTTTGGTCCCATAGAGAAAGTTGTCCAGTTTGATGGTCTGAGAGTCCCCAAAACTGGATGACTGGGATCGATGATTTTTTAAACTGAGTCTTCCGAAAACAATGGAAAATACTAGTGCTGTACATGCTGTAGTGGAAAGATTAGCCAGTAAGGAATGAATCGAGGCTGAATGCCCAGGGTAGATGAATCCAGGTTTCGTCACTCAGGGAGGCTCTTTCCTTGCACACCTTGTTTTAGAAGGATTAAAAATTATTTTTTGCCTATGTTATTATATATCTTTTCGCTTTTTGGCTTTTCTTTTAAAACATCGTGAGGAAACCTGCATGCTTCCATTTCAAGGGATGTATTGTACCCACTGTCCATTATAAGTGGCGACGGGCTCACCCCCCGTTATACTGGACAGAGTTTCGGTACTACTGGTGAAACGTGGATGTTCTGAGGTTTCAGAATATCTCTGACTACCCCCTCGGGGGAAATAGTTGTGGGCATATGCTAATGCTATGCTTATGCTTATGCTATTATTATATAGGGTCCTTCTTAATATGCTGACACTTTTTAAGGGGATGATCAGACTGTCAAACTGAACAACTTTCTCTATAGCACCAACATCGAAATCGCGAAAAAAATATCAGCTATTCCATACAAAATTGCAACTCTTACAACAACGGATTATTGTTTTCACGATTTCGATGTTGGTCCCATAGAGAAAGTTGTTCAGTTTGACGGTCTGAACATCTACTTAAAAAAGTGTCAGCATATTAAGAAGGACCCTGTATATACCTATCCAAAAACGACTGACTGCTAAAATCTAGTCTCATATATTTAAGATGTCCTTTCTACTAGATCTCAGACTCTATGTAAGTGAGATATCTCTGAAAGCAAGTCACTGTGTGACTTCCGCAGATAAGAGTACTCGCTTGACACGAACAGTCACCCAGTCCTGTATTATGCTGCATCCTTTGTTAAGTTCGTATTATTAGGTGTCTTGCTTTAACGTCTTTTGTTTTTGGACTAAGATGACTCATGAAACTTTTCAGGGCGGGCGTTATTATCCTTCTAATAATGGAAATGAATTAAAGGCTGTGTTTATAAAACTATCGCTCGTGGGCTCGCATCTCAATTGTTTCTCTGACGTATCTACACCACTAGTTTTTAATTACTATCATAATGTTAAGGGTATATTCACACAATTTAACTTAACAACTCTTCCTAACGAAAATTGGTCGTAAAACGTGAAATTATTTGTTGGATATAAAAGTGCACATCAGCCGATCGATTTTCTATGAGAAGACCAACAATTTTTTTTCATTTTTCGACCCAAGTTACTCAGGGAAATTTGTTAATTTTCATTGTCTGAATACACCCTTAACATTTTGTAAGTCATTAAAAACACCTACACTCGAAAGAACATCTTCATTTTAGTGGGTGAGTTTTTAAGCTCTGGCAACCGAAAACTGAAAGGCTTCGTAGGAAGAACGCTTATGCACTTACACCCGTAGTTTTAGCCCTGTGATGTTAAATTGTTCTTTTGAATAAGCAGTCTTATGTTTCTCATAAAGAATAATACACCTACAAATAAGTCCTTGAGATAGATAGGTATATCAATTAAGGAGGAAGAATTTTATTTTATTTCGAGGCATTTATTGTACCCACTGCCCATTATAAGCGGCGACGGGCTCACCCCCCGTCACACTGGTCAGAGTTTCGGTTTCAGAATATCTCTGACTACTCCCTCGGGGAATATAGTCGTGAGCATATGCTTATGCTAGGAAGAATTTTTCAAAGTATTAATTTTACCGTCATCCGTATAGATTGAACGCTGGAATACTATTTTTGAAAGTTACACGATCAAAATCATGATCGAATGACGAATAATCTTCATGCTAACTATGACATTTTCTACTGCTGATTTGAACGTGTAACTTAAAAAATCACACTTCTACGCTGTTATGTTCCATTATTTTTTAACAAAACAATACACATACAAAATAAATCTTTTAAAGTTAAGTGGTTGTAGCAGGCTTCCTTTTTACCTCAAAATGGACGTATTACGTAAGTTTATGTAAGATCGAAATTTTACTCTCCTAAGTGAGTGAACATAAATAACTAAAGATACTACGAAACTGTTCTGACTTATTGCTGTGCAGTCTCGTTTACTCAGAGTACCAACCTTATTTACTTCTAATGCAAAGACTCAAAGACACACATGAAACTGAAAAGTGATACATTTTAATATTAGGAATAGACCTTCTGAGTTATATAGGGGGTGATCAGACCATCAAACTGAACAACTTTCTCTATGGGGCATAGCATAGCATATGCTCACGACTATATTCCCCGACGGGGTAGTCAGAGATATTCTGAAACCTCAGAACATCCACGTTTCACCAGTAGTACCGAAACTCTGTCCAGTGTGACGGTGGGTGAGCCCGTCGCCACTTATAATGGACAGTGGGTCCAATACACCATCTCTCTATGGGGCCAATGTCGAAATCGAGATAATAAAATCACCTGTTCCATACTAAACTGAAATCTTACTCGACCCAATTGTATGGGACAGCTGATTTCTTTTTCGTGAAATCGACATTGGTCCTATAGAGAAAGTTGTTCAGTTTGATGGTCTGAACATCCTCTTAAAAAACTGTCAGCGTATTAAGAAGGACCCTATATAACTCAGAAGGTCTATTACTAATATTTTTTAAAAAACATCATTTTTCATGCAGGGGTGATATTTTGATCCCGGTCCTATCGACCCGTACTAATAAGTTTTTAGAATTTTACGTACAATTTATAGCACCATTTTGGCTTTTTGGTAAAGGAAATCATCGTGAGGAAACATGCATGCTTTAATTTCGACGCATTTATTTGTCACGCTGCGCTGCACAGAGTTTGCTGCAAATCTGGAGACCTTTTACAGCCATTAGAGCTGTTTTCACAGATCGCTCAGTCACATAGTAAATAAATCAAGTTTAGCGCGATACGGAATTCAGCACAGTTGAATAGTAGCTGGATTGCAAAGCGATTTGAACTGAAATTGGATTAGGATTTAAATAAACAAGATCGGGGCCCTGCAGCCCGATTGCGCTAAGTTAAAACATCGAAGTTCTATTCTTATTCAATTTCAGTTTTAATCACACTGCAATCCAATTACTATCCAACTGTGCTGAATTCCGCATCGCGCTAAACTCTATGTAAATGACGTAAGCCCTTAACGTCTGAGCGATCTGTCAAAACGGCTCTAACGGCTGTCAAGAACAGTACCGTGGTTAGCGCAATACCAAATGTGTCAAAAGTTATGATTATTACGTAGTCCAATCACGGTTCAATCGATTGCTGCCCTGGACTGCCACTGAAAGGTTTAGAATATCTTTGTCTACCTCTACTAATAGTATGTAAAGTTATAGAGGTAAAGAGGGGTAGGAGGGATTAAAATAATCAAACGAAATAAATAAATTCCTGCACCAAATATTACGCATGACATGTCTTTAGGGTAGGATGGTCTATGCTCAGACAATCTGTTGAAATCACTGAATTCCAAGATCCGATTTATAGCACGTCGGTCCGTGGAGAGTGTAAACTAATTTTATTGACTTGCTGGGCTTTAGATTCTAGTTAATTTATCTCGGACAGTTTAAGATAACCTGATATTTGTTTTGTAGGATTTGTACTAACTTATTTAAACTTAATTTCGCCTAGTAACACCTACTAGTAACGTGTATACATATTTTATCTATACTATCATAAAACTTTAACAGAATAGTGTGTACATTAACGATATTTACAAGAAAAAGACTACAATATGGTTTTAGGTCTCCTTGACACCAAATCAATCTTTTTAGAATTTTTGTCTGTATGTTTGTTTGTTTAACAGCATCAGGCGAAAAAGAGAAACTTTTTTGTTTGATAGCTTGATTTGACGTAAAAACTGGTACCTATATAATTTGTAGTCGCAGGTAAACTCTAGTATTTTGTTTGTACATTTTATACTCTACTCTTCCTTGTACTAAGCTATTGTTTTGTCACTAAAGAAAGAACAAAGATTAAAAATGTTAAGTATGTTATAGGGATTTACGTTGCATGTTTGGCCACGAAAGGTTGTGCCATTTGCGTGGTGTTCGTGTGGTTTACGTTTGAGTTTAGGTACCACGAGGCTCCACAATCTCTTCTCATCTGTGTTTTTGCTCAAAATACAATTCTAGAGGTTGGGATGTATACTCCCACAAACTACTTGACATTGGCAGAAAAGCAGTGCTAGTTACTAGAAGAAGGCCATTATTTTCTTTTTAAAAGTAAGTCATATCCATGTAGGATCCCACTGCAGGGCAAGGGAAACTCAAGAATACGGTAAGAGGGAATGCCCAATGCGGATTGGTAGACTTTATATACGCATCAGAATTTCTTCTTCAGCGAATGCAGGTTTCCTCACGACGTTTTCCTTTACCGTTTTTAAGAGCAGTCGGTATTACGTAGGACATTATTAATTTGAATATTCAAATTTCGTTAATCTTCTAAAACTATCGGATTATCCTAAGCCATCTAAAACGCTTCGTTAAGACAGAACGTATGCAAATTCCCGTTTATGTTACTCTTATCTGGCACTAGTGTTACAGAATTAGTCTGACTTTAGCTTACATTAGCTCAGTGCTGACTCGACTCAGGTTGAAATGTGCCAAAACTAATCTTCACGTTAAACCTGGATTTAAATAGGTGGGATTTAAAATGTTGAGGTTTTGTGTTCATTTCTTAGAGATGGTAACGTGTAGATAAAGGCTTTGTGTTTGAAGAAAATTCTGTTAGGATTGTCGCATTTGCGGCTAATATAATAATATTCGCGGTCTCCACTCTAGAACTCTAGAGTTCTAGAGAACTGGTAGGTGTAGTGTGGGACGCCCTGCTGCCCGCTGGATTGGATGAGGAAGGCCGAGGACAGAGTTTTGTGGCGCGCCTTGGGAGAGGCCTTTGTTCAGCAGTGGACGATGATGGGCTGATGATGATGATAATAATATTGCTCATTTTCTGATAATTTAAAAATGTATAATGTATAGTAAAAACTATATAGCGCGTTCACGCCCCTTGGAATGAAAACAAGTTTATAAAACACTAGGGTTTACCCGCGAATTTGTCCATACAAATTATTTTAAGTCAGATCATAAGCTATCAAACAAAAAAAGTTTTATCAAAATCGGTTAGTAGTTTTTGCGTGATGCTGTTACAAACATACAAAACGACAGACAAAAATTCTAAAAAGGTTGATTTGGAGTCCGGGATACCTTAAAACCATATCGTACCCTATCTTTTTCATGGAAATATCTTCAATGTACAAGATAGAATATAAAACTACTTCTAATTTATTTCGACAAAAAGCCCCATGCTTTCTGACTTTTGCTTTAACTAATTATTATAAGGACTAGCCTTGCGGTAGCATTTCCCCTCTGCCACGGTATAAGCACAATTGATCTTGTGCATTTACATTCAATTTTACACCTTATCACTAAACGAGACACCCTATAATTGCGAAATAATAACTTCGAACTTAGAACGTTTGGGGTTCACACGAGACTACTTTTCATGATTTTTAACATTCAAAAATAGAATCTAAAGTTATGGGGAATAAAATCCAAAGTTGCGGATTTCATGTTACCTCGCCCCCTGCAAAAAGTGGCAGAAATGTTTGTTAGTAGAATTACACGCGTAACCAGTCCACATATAAGTAGTCAAAGGACTTTTGCATACAATGTATGTAGAATGCATTATCGTCATCAGCCTATGTATACGTCCTACTGTAAGGCCTGTGTCCGTATGGGCGTTAGTCCACCACCCGTGTCCAATGCGGATTGATGGATTACACATTACGTAACATAATTTCTTCTTCAGTGTATGCAGGTTTCCTTACGATAAGTTAGAAAACCCCCTTAAGTATTACTAGGGTGTTTTGTTACACCCTGTATATGTATGATTTCACCTTCAACTAATTCCACCCCACCCTACAAATCAGAGCGTCCATGACACGTCAAATGATCAAACACGCCGACGGGTTCCAATCTGCGCGGGAGTCGGTTCCGACCGCACGGTAGCCGTCAATCGTGACGGAGCGCGTCTTGTGCGGCGCTTTTGATGCCATTAGGGTTGAGAGTGACTGTTGTTTAGACTGGGAATGTATTAAATAAACGTCATTTATTTATGTCACAAAAATAGAATAATCACAAAAATATAGTGGTCAACACAAGCGTCGTAAATAACAAAGAAACACAAACAGACATAAATCAGCAACAAGCTTCGTCATAACAATGAAATACATGCTCATTCAAATAACCCGCCCCTTGTTGAACCTGGCGCAAAGGTGCCCATAATGCTAGCAGCGTTGCCACGCTGAATAGCTACGGCTAGCCTCTGTACCAGAAACGACCCGGAACGGGGGTCACAATTTCGTTCCCTCAGTCGACGGTCAATCTCCGCAACGAAGGTCTTTGCCTCGGCACCGCAAACCCCCGTGGTCTCAACGGAGACAGGTACAAAAAGATAATCGGCCACCAGAGCCGATATATTAATTGATTTTTTGACGTTGAATTTAAGTTGCTGTTGTTTTAAACCAATCTGCATTGGGCACGCGTGGTTGACTAACGCCCATATACCTTCCTAAAGGCTAGCCTGTGTCCCGCATCTGCAGTGGGACGGTAATACGCTGATGATGATATGTAATGAAATGTATGGATGATAATTTCTTACCTTCTCCACATGACGATGCATTCTCCATTGAAGTTAATCCAAGGGACGACTGAAGGTTTTTGCAAGCATGAGACATCGGCATCGTGCTGATGTTAATGCTTTTTTTAGGGTTCCGTACCCAAAGGGTGAAAACGGGAGCCTATTACTAATCCTACGTTGTCCGTCTGTATATCTGTCTGTCCTACCTATTTAGGGCTGTAACTTTTGAACAGTTATAACTATACAGTTTAAATATTCACATAATATGTGCTATAAGGCGCATTTGCTAAAAAAATATAAATATGTCAAAAAGTGAAAAATTAAGGGGAGGTCCTCATACAAGAAAGAAGTTTTCTCTACGTTTTTTCTTCTCACTCTATCGTAAAATCGGTCAAACATGCAAGCGTCAAACTTGGTGTGATTATAATTATGTAGATTTTTGTTATACTCTACAGTATAACAAAAAATAATAAAAACCGGCGAGCTTTTTTGTAAGTTAATTATGTTGTATGGTTTGGTACGGAACCCTCAGTGCGCGAGTAGCCCGAATCGCACTTAACCACTTTTATTTTAAAAAGTGAGCTTACTGTAATGTCATCGTTTTAATCTATGCACTTGAACTATTTTAAAATAATATTCAAAAATCCAATTTGAATCTTATTAGGTAGTTTTATTATAACATTCATAACTGAATAAAACATTGAAGGGTGCGTTCAAAATTATTTCTTGTTTTTTGGTCCATGTTCCTTAGATAAAGTTATTTAGTTTCATTATCTGAGTACATCTTTGAAATTTTTCTAGTTATTAAAAAATAGCTAGGGGTGTATGTAGTAGATATACCCAATACAAGCTTGGTAAGTTCAATACAAAAGATATTTCACAAAGAGGCAACCCTGCATGTCATCCATCTTGTTGTTGACGATTAGAGCGGGCGTGAAACAAGCTACGGCTGTCATCCTTCGATCCGTGTGACTTAGTATATACCTCTATCCACTATCTAGGTACATACATACCTATTTGTTCAGTTTCATTTGGTTTGCACCGTGGATTTTAAACCAATGGATTCATAACCTTACAATGATGGGAACACGAAAATTAACCATAGCGGTCGGTAATGTTCGTCCTTCTTTCGTACATGTCCGTCGTCGATGTTTCTGATTTTATATTTGTCCATTTCTATCAATATTTTCATTGGATTAGAAAGGGACAAAGTTGACGTCTGCACGGTTGGCATGCCACCCACGACAAAGCGTTTAAATGAGTAAAATTGCATGCTCGCTCTTTCTGGCATACGTAAAATAATAAAGATGGAGGCACATCTCGATTTTTATCGGTTTCTCGGGGGTTTCATGCGAGGCCAACAGGAATAACAACGGGAATTTACGAAAGAAGGACGAACATTACTGCCCGCCAAGGAGTATTTTCATGTTTCACCGCTTGCAAGGCAGTCTGCTCTCCAGGTATAGACAATACGTATTCCAACTTCCTGGTTTGCTCCTAGTTGTTTTTGCACACATCCAAATACGGACCCAATTGGGAAGTTATCAAAATAACATAGGAACTTATAAAGTAGCATTTAAGAGGATATGTAAAAAAGATAGGATTCTTCAAAGCATCATATATCATGAAGTACTAACATTAGGAGTATGATTTTACGGATATGTGTAAATTGAACATATAATTGAAGTTTTGATTAGAGCCAAAACACGATTAAGATATATTTTCTCGATAGAAAAATAAGCCAAAGTAGCCTCCGTCTTTATCGATAAACGCTTGGAACTGCTACACGGTGAATAATAGAAACACGAGACTTGATTTAAAAAAAGAGATTGGTATTTTATAAAGTTTGATTAGAGCAGAAATGAACTTACATAAATAGTACAATCACAATTAAATAAAGTTTGTTTTACGCTTGCGTCGTTTCAGGCGTGCACGCCGCCCCATCTCTTTCTCTCGCCTCATGCAGTAATATAAGCTATCACACGCCCATTTCGCTTCAATTTTTTTTCGACATAGGCCCTTAAGTTATTTCATCGAATCGACTATCTCGATCTGAAGATAATCGAACTAAAAGTTTTCAAAAAGATCACTTCAATGGTACCTATTTCATAATTTTGTGCGTACGGGGACGAGCATGATTTCTATGTGACTCTATTGTATTTTTTATAACTAATGTTATTTTATTTATTCAATACTATGCCTATTACTTTTTTGTTTTGTTAAAGCTACAAGTTTAGTTACCAGTGGCGTGCACTCAGGGTAGACACAAATACAGTAAACTCTAATAATTTCTAAATTAAAAGCATTGACTTATAATTGTTAAATGACCTGTATTTAAACAAATCAAAGTCATTTAGTAAACAAAATGCTTTTTAGTTTAGAAATTATTAGGGTTTTGCACACCGGGTAGGCAAAAAGACGGTGAAAAGTAACTTATTATTAATCTGTGGTGAAACCCTAATCACAGATTAATCTCAATTGAGATATTTTTTTTAATTATCCGATGTATTTAAACATATAAGAAATTTGTATATGACATGATTCATTTTAATGTAATATAATTGTTATTCAATTCTATTATGTTGCAAAATATTTTAGCACGCTGATCTTATTATTCAATCCGATTGTTAGACTATTTAGGTACTTAATTAGTAATAATTATTATGTAAGTTGTGGTTGCCTATAAAAGGGTTAGCACCGTGCATGTTAATGATTAAGATATTTGTTAAAGAATTGTGTATAACCTGTTGGTAATTCTAATAAACTAATTGAAATTGAAACCCTAATAATTTGTAAACTAAAAAGAATTTAGTTGATTAAATGACTTTTAATTTTTTAAATTACCTGTATTTTAAACAAATCAAAGTCATTTAGTAAATAAAATGCTTTTAGATCAGAAATTGTTAGAGTTTTACTGTCTTTGTATCTACCCTGAGTGGTCGCCACTGTTAGTTAAAATGTTGTGATGTGACAGTATTCAGTCAAAATGTGGAGAAAGAAATAAGCGTCCACAGAATGCATTAAAATATCATGTCACTCCTTACCTATTTAGGTTACCATAATACTTAACCTAACACTATGAATAAAATGTTGTATCCAATCTCCAAAGCACAGTCAAAACATAAACCACTATTCACTAGCGTAAGATAACGATAGGATATCAAATTAAAACGCTACCACAAGACATGGGATCAAACTGCCTCGTCACTCTGGATTAGGGGAACCAACCCAATCCATTATGTCGGCCCTTGATCTGAAAGTCATTATAATATAGCTACGTCATCTTCTACCAAAGATTATTATAATATATTACATAACTTTGTGGGGTTATTAATTATTTTGTAAGCTAGATCGATTGTACAAAGAAGAATTTTGATAAAGTCATTAAACATGACTTGATGCTTAGAAAATTTATTTTTTAGCTTTAGCTAGAAGGTTTTTTATTAAATACACAAATAAAATTAAGTTACAGCGTAGGCAAGAAGACAAAATAATGCTATAAGATATGATAATGACGGTGGGTTTATTATTGCAGAAACTTCTTCCAGCAGATGTGCAAAAGTAATAGTTTTTATGTAAGATATAGATATGACAATATTACACAACTTTCAGGAAAAACGCTACTAGAAATGTACGAATGATTTAATATGTTTCTAATGATAATATAACAAAAAAGGCTTTGAACCTACCAACTTATTTAAAACTTGACTTTGACTTTTTTGATTTAAAAGTATGTTAGGTATAAATTCTCGTTATTTAGTCTGACTAGTTTAAAAGGAGTCTTCAATCGTCATTCAGGATCAGACCCATGTGGTTTTCAACTAGCAGTTTTATTCGAAATATGGGTGGCCTACATTAACAAGGTTAATTACCATCCTACTTTTCTTTAAGTACTGCAAACTAACATTAAGATAAGCTTTCTCTTCGATGGGATACTTCAATCTGATCTTTCGTAAAAAACTTTAAAAACATTTCTTTGAAAAGGCCTCTGATCTGTGTGGTCTGTACCTACTATAAGATGATTATTTGCTTGTCTTATCCAGAAGGCGACATTTGAGATTATAGATTAACAAGATGTGGTTAAATCTGTGGAGTTTTTAAACTTTTATTTTTAAGCAGTAAATCGATAATACGGATCAGTCAAAAAATTATTTGTTAAGTTTTTTAACAATTCCACTAAAGAAATTTAACACAAAAGAAAACATTTTTTCCATAACTCATAATCATGATAACGATTTAGATAAAATTCACAATAGAAGCAAAGCACGACTATTGTTATACGCAATACAATAAAAAGTTAAAAATCATCCAAACGATATTTACCTACTTAACCACTACAATAGATTTTCTAAGGATTATGGAAATTGCGATGACTAAGGTATTTGTTTATGACAAGCAAATAATGAAAGTGCATTTTTAACACTCATAAACTTAGCCGGTGGTCCGACAACAAAGATAGATAAAGTGGGATTTTTAAAAGTGAAAAGTAAACTCTAAATTCTACCTGAGGCCGTTACGCAAGAATTCTAAGAAGTCCCACAAAATAATCTCGTTAACAACAAAACATTAAACTTTCATAAAGTAACAAATTACATCGAAGACAATCCAACAAATTGCTATGAAAAATTACACGACCCACATACATTATGAATAAAAGAAATCAACAGGACTCTACCCACGCTGACGCAAAACGTAGATGACGCTAAAACTAAATTATTACTAAGCCGCCCGTTTACCCGCTCGAAGCTATTCAATTTCCCGGGCTATGCATCTCTGTCGTCGCATCGCCAACTCCTTTGACTGCGCGATGCATATTTTATATAATCCTTTCATCAAAACGCCGCGTTCAGGGAAAGCGCTTTATAAATTTTTCTCAGGCGAGAGAGAGACGGAAGCGGCCGACAAACGGGGTGTCAAACAGCGGTGGGGATAAGACGGCAAAGCTCCCGCAAAGTACACAGAATGCAAAAATGGCGCGGCGACGAGTGACAAGGTGTTAGGAGGGGGGAGAGTCAAAGCACGGCTCAGTCTGACGCCGTCCGTCGAAAGCGCCGCACGTGTGTATCGTACAAAACTACGTGCCACCGCGATTAGTGACTTGTGATTATGTGCTGACCCAAAGCCTTGGATTAGTGAAGTGTTTTTTGTGTGTGGATAACATTTCTAAGCTGGATAAGGATATTGGATTGTGGAGCAGTATGCTCACGTCAAGCAATCAGTATTTACGGCCGGATTACCTGTCGCCGCTTCCTACGACGGTAAGTTGATGATTGATGATGGCAGTCTTCACACGGATAGTGTTTCGACACTTTTGATAAATGTGATTGAAACTTGTTTAAATATATTTAGTTTTAAAAGTATATTTGACTACATAAACAAACTGACATTGTTTGGTAACAAGAGTTTTCATTAAAATTTGACTTGTTGTCAGTGCATCAAAATAACTTTATAAATAGACAATGTTGATGTTAAGTAAATGACAAAAACGGTTAAGGTTATTTAGAAAAATTTTAATTACAGCATTTAAAAAAAATGTTATTTGAAAAAACTTACACCAAAGATAATAAGAAATTAAACAAGAAATACAAATTGGAATCAGCGAGCTATGAGATAAAGAACAATCGATGCTATATAATAATTTTTATGAAGATTAAAAAGAAAAACGCACGGAACTTAAGAAGTGACAGAAGCAATTTATCGTGTCTAAGAAACATAAATCAACACAAGGTTGGAGAAAAGGCGTAGGATGTCTGTTTTTATTATTCCGTGAATGAAATGAGAAGACCCATTGAAAGGATCTTTCAAGAAATCGTTAAAAATGTAGTAGTTTTTAAATTTATCGCTACTCCAGTCGTCGTCAGTTTAATAAATTGGAACATTTGAATTCAAGTCAACGATTAAGTTATAGGTTTTTGACTTTTCAGTTAAATTAATGCAAGTAGATAACTTAATAGCAGATTATTATTTTATTTTTAATTTGGATTGAAGATAAGTTTCAGACTTGATTTTTAAAATTAAAGTTAGCGAAAGTGCTAGTATGCAAAAATGAAAGTAAAAATACATATAGTGAAATACATTACATTTTAGTATTCGGGCGAATTATTCATCCTAGCGTTTAATATAGTTACTTACAATAAAGAAAATATGTATTAATAAGAATTTTCCGTTAAAAGTAGGTGATATTTTTTATTATAAAAACGGAAGCGGATATTGATGGCTAAAGTTAACTATCGGATTGGTTGCAACTAGTAGGTAGTTGCAGGTTTTAAAATTAGTAACTAACTAGGTAGTTTAATTTATTTCGTTATATGTTGGTATAAATGCGTAGATAACTGGGGCCAAATTCATCTACTTCAACTAAAATTACTACTTACTTAAACAATATTTTAAAACAGTACCTAGTTAAAAAGAAACGAAGTCTTTATCTTTGCCAATAAGCTTATAACAACAACCTTATTAAGAAAACAGATAAAATCGAAATGAAACCGAACCGATAATTATTAAGAACGGATTAATATTGTCCGTGCAGCAATTGCTTTGCCAAAGTTTCGCAATATCAATTATTCCTTAAAAGTTTTCGATAAAAATTCAACCGTTCGAAACCAGTTGTGAATTACAAAACAATTAATTATATTAAAGAAATATATTTTTACGACCTATTCAAACTTACTTCATCGCTGTTAATTTATTTTGCGCTTACTTAAAGTAAATAAAGTAATTATAATAACGTGTACCGGATCTATAAAACTTTAAAACGATGATATAAAATTTAATAGTCGGTTATAGTGTAATTAAAAACTAATTGATAGTTCAGGTAAAGACGTTTATAAAGAATAAACGGATTAAGGAAGAAGAAGTTTTCCTTATGATCAAATTATGGAATCATAAAAAGTTTTTTTAATGTAACGAAAGTTGAAAGTCAAACGGTTAGCAATGAAGTTAAAACACAGACAATTTTAAATGCTATTCGGAATCTTATAAGAACTGACTGTCGACACAAACCCAATTTGAACATTAATAAAATACCAATAAACGTTATTCGCGAAATATTTCTCCGACATGTTGTAGGACGTCAGTCTCGTGACAATAGACGTGACAACACGCCACAAGTTCAGCCACGCCGCAAATTCAGCGGCACAAATTGCCCTTTTCACTGCGAGATTACATCATGCGGGAGCAGAGTGAAATGTCAAGCGAAGCCGACGGCTGCCAGACGCGCGGATAATGGCGCGTCGGCCGCGTGATTGGACTCCCCCTCGCTCGCTCTGCTCCCCCGCGGTCCCTTTGTACGCCTGTCACTCGCAACCTCGACCCGACGTTTCATTTCATAAACCTCTCTTTGTTGCAGCTCGACGCGAAAAAGAGCCCGCTGGCGCTTCTAGCGCAGACTTGCAGTGCGATCGGTGCAGACAGCCCTAATCCGAAACTCATCTCCGCAGCGGAGAAGGCCAGCAAAAAGTACGACGATAAGTCGCAAATAATACACATGGATAACAAACCTAGCTTCAAGCCTTACGAATCGTGCCTAACAGCGAGAGAAAAGACTAGAACGCCTGAAGATAGAACTTCGGTGAATGCGCACTCAAAGACGCCACTGTCTTCTAAAGGCAGTGCTTCGACGACGCCAGTGCAAGCTCGCTGTTCCAGCAACCAGAGCTCGTCATCTCAAAGAACTCCGCCACCGGCTCATCGTAAAACACCTTCAGAAAAGTCTGAAGAGAGATCCAGTCCTCTTCATGGTTCACCTGCTCCGACCAAATCGAACTCTGATTCAACTAGCAGCTCCTCTGCATCAAAGTTACCGTTCACTCCTACGAGCTTATCGTCCAGCGCAGACACCAAAGAGCATTCAAGTTTTAAACCCAGCGTACCTGTTACATCATCAGCTTTCCTTGGAGGACTGCATCCCTCTGGATTCCCACTTCAGATGGATCTGATGACAAGCAGCCTGATGGCCGCTCAACACCACGCTTTAAAGAATGGACTAAATCCTTATCTAGCATATGCAAGAATGAAGGCACCTGGTAGTGACTTAGGCATCTGCAGAGATCCATACTGCACAGGCTGCTCTCTAAGTTCACATTTGCTCAAATCTGCTGTGTGTCCTGCTGGATGCGCGCAGTGTGATCATGCCAAAATGCCTTTCCAACTGCCTACTGGCCACCCAGCAGCCGCTGCGTACGCTCATGCACAACTAGCCGCTCTAGCTGCAGCTTCACAACTGCCTTTCGTCTGCAGTTGGATGGCAGGTGACTCAGCGTATTGTGGAAAGAGATTCTCAACATCTGAAGAGTTACTGCAGCATCTCAGATCACACACTGCTAGTGGAGAATCGAGCCCGAGCCTGTCCATGTTGAGTGCGACACACCCTTTGCTGCAGAGAACTTATCCGACACCTCCGCTATCTCCGTTGACCCCGAGGTTCCACCCGTACAGCAAGCCATCTCACCTGGTGTCGTCTCCACCACTGCCATTCCCTCTGCCCCCTCACCCCTCGTTAGCGGCGTATTTTCCCTCATACCCGCTATTTGGGCCGCGGCCACTGCACCCTTGAGGACCATCGGCGCTCCACGTACACAAAAAAGGGGGCGCCGACCGTTAACGCCCACGCCAAAAGGACATTCGGAACTGAAGAATGTGTAAATATACGGTAGTGTTCTTCGTGTTTCTAGTCGGCTCATATCATCGACGGACGTGAATGCGCCCGCGCAGGGCTGCGACAGCTGTGATCTCTAACTTGTAATTCGTATTGTAATAGTGCACGGATACAGAGAGCTCGTCTCGAAGTTTGGACTATGGACGGTCCGCGATAGTGGATTTTAATTTTCTAGTTAGACTAACGAAATTTTTATGTACCAAATCTATAGAATTATAATTTAATTAATTTTGTATAATTTAAGTTGTTGCAAATAATTAGTGAGGATTGTTAATTGTGTTTGTATTTTTTTAATAATTAAAATTATTCTTTAGTGACATTGATGGATCACATATCTAATCTATGGTTAGGGAGCGTTGTATGACTGAATGAATCTATGTATAGTCACAATAGTTTACGCTGCATCACAGATATGTTACCGCAATCTCATTACTCATTGTTTACATTTTAAGCAACTTTTCATGATTGAAAATTAATAAGATCTTTAGCAGAATCTCTGACACAAAATTTTATAATGTTTAGACGCTTGGGAAAATCTGTCACTTTATTTTTGTGAAATAGACATTAATACCTAGAATAATAAATACTTCAGTACACTCGAGTACAGTTGTACCACTAAATTAAAACGTGACTGTATGTGTAGACTCGGCAACAAAAGTTGAGTAACACTTTTGACCCTCATTCTCATAGAAATAAAGGTGATGTTGATCAAATTTCGTTGCCGATTGTACTAATTAATTGTATCACTGTAATTTCTGCAAACGATATCTGTTGACATAAATATTTGTTGTTATAAAGGACATAAAATGAAAAAAAAATATACGTAAATATTTAATTTCAATATTGTTTTTAATTTCACCTCGAAACCTACAGAAAAAGTTAGATCAATAAAAATAGCCGACAAAGTATGATTAGAAAATATTTGACATTCATTCCTGAATAAATTATTATAAATAAATTAACGGCTATTATAATTTGAAACTGAGAGTAATTATTCATGTAATTAAAGCACAAAAAGAGATACCTACAAACAGATTTGTTGTCCAAATTCACTATAAAAGTAATTTTTTTTTTAGTAACATGAAAGATTCACAATTTTTTTTTGAAAAATTTCATCCTGTTGCTGACTCAAATACAATATACAGGGTTCTTCTTAATATGCTGACACTTTTTTAAGGGCATGATCCAACCGTCAAACTGAACAACTTTCTCTACGGCACCAACATCGAAATAGCGAAAAAAAAAACATTTCTTCCATACAAAATTGAAAACCTACTCAAGCCAAATGTATGGGACAGCTGATTTTTTTTCGCAATTTCTATGTTGGTCCAATAGAGAAAGTTGTTCAGTTTGATGGTCTGATCATCCCCTTAAAAAAATGACAGCATATTTAGAAGGACCCTGTATAGGTTACCTAATAGGAACAAAGATACGAAAACATGTTGATATAAGTATTCCTTTTTATACTAAACTTTATTTAATGTGATAAAATCCTTAGTAATTCTTTAAAATAATATCTGTAGGTACGTATTTTAAAAATAAATTCGTTAAAAAAAAAAGTCGAATTTGTTTACAGTGAATGCTGCCGTATTATCTTTTTGTATCCAAAATATTTGTAAAATTTATATTTTTTGAGGAAACTGATAGAAAAACAACAAATCTCAAACGTTTCTGAAGCTTAAAACTGCAATGAACAAGAACTGCACCACTTTCACCATGCAGCATTTCAGCATGCAAAATCAACTGTCCCATACATTTCAGTCAGGTAGGTAGGTACAGCAGTTTTGTATGGGACAGCTGATTTTTTTTCGAGTTTCCTAAGGTAGGCTCCATAGTGAAAGTTGTTCAGTTTGATGGTCTGAGTTCACCGTTTCAGCATTTGCTAAGCTGTCACTTACACACTGTATAGTAAAATAAACAAAAGAAAATAATACGCGATGAATCATAGTAGCTACAAGATTAACAGATCAATAATTATTGATTACCATGTCCAATAAGTAATAACCAAGGAACATAATAACCACAAATAATAATCTTCCAACGTATAACTCGACGTGAGTCAAGCGTGGAACGTCGCCCGTAATTAGGACCATTGCGGCTTCCACTACAATAAATTATGAGCAATTTATCTGTCTGTCTGTCACCATACATCACGCGCCGCGGTGCATTTACCAGCGTTGAAATATTATGACCAATGTTTGGGGTAGATGTACCGTTTGTTGGCTGTTACGATAATTACGACATATTTAATCTTTGTTACGATTATTGCATAGATTGTGGAGGAACATAAATAAGTGTTTAATGTAGCTTAGTGGAATGAGTGTTGAATATTAATGGTGTTATTAATTGAGCAGTTATTTCATTGGTTTAATTACGTTGCAAATCAAAGGATTAAGAGTAAGGTAAACCTTTTAGAAGTCTGTTGAAATATTCTGGAACAAGTAATTCTATCATGTTATGTTATGCTTTTTCCTAGTTATGAATAAATTTGAATAGTTCATTTTTGTGTAAATCGAAAGAACGATATCAAAAATAAAATCAATGAAGCATTACATTCATGAACAGTTGAACGAGTTCTGAACTATTTGTTTGGTCTAATTTTATTTCTATATGTGTCAGTATTTTTTTGTGTTTTTGCTGGTTTGCCTTTATATTTCTTTATTATAAATTGTATTTTTTAACCTAAGTTTAGTATCCTACTTTGGTAAACCAACAAGCACCTATATACATCATACTCAAAAAGTTCATACCGATATTATCTCTAAATCTCCAAAGACTTTACGTGGAATTATTTCAGAATCATGGTTTGTAGTAGTAGCAATGTTTCTGACTATGAAATAGGAGTACGGTCGTGAGTTTATGTGTGTTATTTCAGTAATATCCTTCCATCTGTTCATCTGACGAACTAACTATTTTATTAACTTAATTTCTGTTATTAATTTGCATTCGAATGCCTATCATTTGAACTGTTCTAAGAGGTAAATGCATTTGAAGCAAAATTTGTAGTCCTAAGAGCCAATGCCTAAAAATGGTGCCTTTTTTTCTTTTTTCCTATTATTTTGCGCGGCCATCAATCAAACTTCAATATTTTAGTTCAAAATAAAGTTACAAACAAAACTTGTTATGAAAAGTATATCTCTAAACTCAGTCCGAACGGAAATATAAAGGCTTGTAGTAAACGTAATGAATATATTTTCAAATTTAAGCCTTTATATCTCCGTTCGGACCGAGTTTAGAGATATAAATGAAAAACAAGTTTTGTTTATTAATTTATTCTGAACTAAAATATTCAAGTTTGGTTGATAATCGCGCCAAAAACAACGGCGAAAAATAAGGCGCCAACCTTCCATACAAAACCCGCGTTGTCTTTTCCGTTCAATAACAGCGACATTTACCTTATCCGCATTAACATTGTGAATACAGAACTAGTGACACAAATTTATGATATATCACTTAAGATTATTGAATTAATAAGATGTTGTAATACACCCACGATATTTAAATATCAGAATTATGCAAAAATTAATTAGTTTGCAGTAATTTATAACCTTTATTAGCATCATTAGTATAGATTAAGTGTCAAATGTAAGAGATGGTCTGTGGGTTTATATTGGGTCCAGCCAGTTTTGTGCAAACATAACCGCGACCCGCTTTCCGGAAAATGTCGTAGATACCAGTGGCGAGCACTCAGGGTACTAAATGACTTTGATTTGTTTAAAAACAGGTTAATTAAACAATTAAAAATCATTTATTAATCAAAATGCTTAGAAATTGTTTGGGTTTAACTGTATTTGTGTCTATCCTGAGTGCTCGCCACTGGTAGATACGTATTATTATAATCGTTTTAGTGCAACGGTTCCAACTCAGAATGGAAGCCGGGGGGTTCAGGCTTAGAATAGAAGCCGTGTGGTTCAGGCTCAGAATGGAAGCAGTGTGGTTCAGGCTTAGAATGGAAGCCGTGTGGTTCCAGCTTAGAATGGACCACCCCAATTCTTCCCGTGGGTGTCGTTCGAGGCCACTAAGGGATTAAAGGTGTCTTATGCAGTGTTGGTAGTTGTAGCAATGTTTCTGACCACCGAAAAAGGAAATACGGTCGTGAATTTATGTATACAGGATCCTTCTAAATATGCTGATCGTTTTTTTAAGGGGATAACCAGACCATTAAACTGAACAACTTTCTCTTTTGGGACCAGCATCGAAATCGCGAAAAAAATCCCCTTAAATGTGTCAGCATATTTGAAACGTCCCTAAACAGGGTGAAATTGATATAATTAGCATTCTTTTATAAACTAAGAGCCTAGGTAGGTAGACAACTTTTACATATGCTCACGACTATATTCCCCGAGGGGGTAGTCAGAGATATTCTGAAACCTCAGAATATCCACGTTTCACCAGTAGTACCGAAACTCTGTCCAGTGTGACGGGGGGTGAGCCCGTCGCTACTTATAATGGACAGTGGGTACAATACATGCCTCGAAATTGAAGCATGCCGGTTTCCTCACGATGTTTTCCTTCACCGAAAAGCCAGTGGTGTTACAAATCGTACATAAATTCCTAAAAACTCATTGGTACGAGTCGGTCTGGACGGGGATTGAACCATCGCCTCCTGCACGGCAGGCAAGGTTACTCGCCACTGGACCACCACGGCTTAACTTTTTAAGTAAACATATTATAATGTACTTGGATTGTAAGTTATAGCGTTAAGAGAAGTTTATTCCGAATGCGTAAATGCGCGCTGCATACAAACGAAGTCTGGTGATATTTTTAATACTAACCAATAAAACTCGATGAAATTTTGCAGAAACAATCAACAATTTTGCAGGAACAAATCTCTATGCTTGTATCGTGTCCGATTTTCGTTAAAATATACAGTTTCACTATAACTTTAAAACTATACATTTTAAGGAAAATCTGACACGATAGAAGCATAGAGATTTGTTTCTAGATTGTTTCTGCAAAATTTCATCGAGTTTAATCGGTTAGTATTAAAAATATCACCAGACTTCGTTTGTATGGAGCGTGCCAACAGTAATATACCCTTAATGTCCCACTCCCTGCAGGGAAAAAGCCTTCTTCCTCTCACAAATAAGTTTGTGAAGGAGTGGGTCAATGTGGATTGGTGGAGGCAAGTGGTCAACGTTTTGTTGTCAGAAAATTTTCAAATCCAAGGTAGATGTAGGACTGCCATCTGGTGGAACTTTCCAGGAACTGCTTAGCGCACCATCCAAAGCAAGGAGACGCTCGCAATGAAATATCAAACGGTCACTGACAAGATCAGACCTTGCTTAACTTCATTAATCGACTCTAATAACAAAGCTCCACAACGCAAACGAGCGCCTCAACAAACAAACAAAAAAGCAATTTGTGCTCCTCAAAAATTTTAAAAACACTGACAAGCTATATGAAAACCACTAGACTCGAAAGCAAACTTTACTTGTCACTACTTGTCACCAAACATTCGCTCAGAGCTCAGACCAAGCGAAGTGGCCTCCCATCCTCTACCGTGTCGTTAACGGCGCGTTCCAACTGATATCCGACACTTCAAAGGCGCCGCCCGCTTTGATGTCGCCGACCGACGCCATGACACTTTGTATAGCCGCCTGGAAATGCGCCGGTTATTTTAAAAAGTTAATTTTATGGTAAGAAATTGTAAGGTGGAGTGCTAATTGGTTTGTGATAACCTTGTCAAGGGTTCGACCCTTTTAATGGTTTAAGAAAATGACATGGATAAAAAACTTTTACGGATCTGCTGGAAGAAATCTCTTGAAAGATAAGCTCGCCCTTTGTATTTTAAAATAAATTGCATTCATCTATAAATCTGTGTGTTATAATAAACTGTCAAAATAAAAACAAAGACAGCAAACAAATCGTACTTGCAGTACTATAGTACTAGCAGCTAGTATATACATAAACTCATAACGACAATCATTTTGGTTTTTCTAAAACACTTAGGAACCAAATTTACTAATATATTTAAGCGTGTGGTAGTATATCTTGCAAAACAGAACTTTAAAAGAAGATAAAAATAATCGAAGTGATCATTCATATAAAGTAAAGCTATATGAATAAGAAATTCAATGAATTTTGTTATCATCTCGGACTTATTGTGCCTGATATTAAATTAAGGTGGTTGCAGAGTTGTCAATTTCATACAAAAATTCGACGCATAATAGGCGTAGACGATATAATTATAAGTAATATTTTATATATGGAAAAATTGTTCAGAAAATCTAGATGCGGCTTCAAGGCATCTAGATTTTCTAAACTATTTTTCCATATATAAAATATTACTTTTATCAAAGCCGTCTACGCGTATTATGCGTCAAACTTTTGTATGAAGTTGACAACTCTGCAACCACCTGATCATTGCTTTCTTCTATTAAGTATGTTACTGTCGTCTCAAAATACGCAAAAACATCACAAAAAGGGGGATAACAGCATAGTCATTTGTATATATTTCAAAGACTCATCAAACAAGATTGAGTTTGCAAGTGTGTGGAAACCAATAGATTGAGCATATTATGTATATCTTAGAACTGCGATATAGTACCATTTGTATGTAAAACAATTTGTTACACTGTACACTTACACTGGTACAAATAAAAACTTACTTTATATTAGGAATCGTTATAATGATAAGATGATGATGATGTTGATGATGATTATTATAATAAGCTAAGAATGAGATCATAATATAAACTCGTAACTACGTTGATGGCAACGTCGCGGTTCATAGATAAACTTAAAAAAAACAGTGTCTATGATACAGAACAGTTACGCCGACGTTATAATAGCTTTAAGTTATTCCGGGTTTATAAGTAGACATTTTGCTTATTCTTAGTTTATTCTTTGTATAACATTTTATACCACGTTTATTTGTACCAGGGTTAGAACAAGAAGTCACAGCATCATAATTTCAAACTAATATACTAAATACTAATTTACGTCTAAATCCAGTTTAAATTAAGCTAGGATATACAGAAGCACCAAAGCGCAATAACCATAATTCAAATAAAGTAGCTTAGCAATGAAAAACAGAAAGATAAATCGTTGTTAGACTTAGGTGAATGGCCGGTTAGTTCCGCGATTAGCTTGCTGATGGCGATGGCATGGCGGTACAAATCATTCGGTCGGTTGACGCGTGACTTTAGTTTGTGGTTAGTGGTAGTTTGATTGTGGCTCTCGCATTTCCATTCACTTTTTGTTAAGTTGAAACTTAACTACTTATTTTTGATTCGGAAATAGCAGATGTTTCGAGAGACCTTAACTAAGGAGAGATATACCTTAACTCCTTCTGGCAGGGCACAGGCATAACACTCAGTAGGTTGTATGGGCATTATTCCATCTCTTTTTTTTTTCTGTGGAAATGACTAATACAGCGTTGCTCAGGGAGCAGTTACTGCTTTTTACTGCGGACTATTGGAGGGACCACGAAGGGTCTACTGAGCCAAATGAATGAACTTAAGCAACCGATCTAGGGGCACCCAGAGGGGACGGAACTCGGCATAGGACGTTGCTGGGGCTACGCGGCGGATTGGGTAGCTGGGATCGGTGAGATATTCCACCACACGTGACCGGATTGGTAGACTTCATATTCGCATCAGAATTTTTTCTTCAGCGTATATAGTTTTCCATCACCGTTTAAGAGCAGTCGGTATTACGTAGGTAAATTAGAAAAACTCAATGGTACATGGCATGTCATCCGTGCGGATTCGATTCGGATTCTCAAGATTGAGCGTCCATAGCTCTTCTCAGCAAGCCTCTGAAGGCTCTTTTTAAGTTTAATTGCTACCTCAATATTATATGGTTCTTTTGCAATTGGGGCTTTCTGAAATTTATCATTGAAGTTGGTTTTTATACTAGCGTTGTTATTCTAATAGCTGTCTCCTATTTGCAAAGTACTTTTTGAAAGTTGGATCATTCTACTGCGGCGTCATCTTTAAGCCCTCGATGTCAGCTCTTTGTTCCCTTCTCCTCCAGTTTGATTAAATTCGGTGAGAGTTTGGAGTCAGTTTAGATTTTGAGTAATGCTTCGAAATCGTAGAACTTCATTAGTTATCTAGTGTTGTGAATGGTGTCGGTTATTAACCATGGTATAATTATGGTGGATTCCTAGTCGATTGCGACTACGGTGATTGCTAATCCTCATAGAAAAGCAGTTAGGTACGCAGGATATTATTTAAGTGTATACGTGTACGCAAAACACACATACGCCTCCTTACCCTCCTATGTCTGATGAAACGGAAATCATATACGATCAGAAGTGGGGTCAGATCCAGTGAATGTTACCAGCGCAGCCAAAATTTTGGGAGTCAAATATGTGTAAGACGCCTGAAGGAATTAGTTGCCTCTCACCTTATCTATGGGGTTGGTACTATTCAAAACCACACTCATTAACATATTAAAACAAATAACAGAATAATAACGTCAAAGTCACAAAACCATGATTGGGCCATGATTCACAAAGTAGAGATTTCAGTTAAGATTCTCCACTCCACTATGTCAACGCTGGGCGCCGGGCCGCGGGCCATATTTTGCTGGTTTTTAAAAGCTATCTTCTCGTTGTTTGAAATACATACAAATAAGTAAAAAATAAATCAAAAATCAAATCAAATATTTATTTTGCATACTAAGTGTATATGTTATATGTTCTTCAATATATGTTACTGTGCACTTACAACTTAGCCACCTTTTAAGGTAATGCAAAAGAGGACAGTATTACAATTACATAATGATCGTTAGCTTATAACAATAGCAATGATCTTCAACATCTCGGCTTTATTTGCTTTGAAGTATATTTCATATTTTTCTATAAAATACATATAAAACCGATGTTTGAAGGAAAGTCTAAATAAAAAGTCTGTATTATGTGCATCTACTTTATACGTTGAAGTCACTTTTACTTACAACACACACCATTGTGTAAACACCAATTTTTTTAAGACCAATATCTAATGAGTTAATTTTAATATTTGTTTCGAATTCTTTTCGAGATTTTCGAATTTGATTTACTTGGATTAGAAGGCACCACAGCAGGACAAGCCAGTCAAAAAGTACACCTAATAAAATGACGTAGTTAAGTAGAGGTGAGGCGTCTCTGAAAGGGCCAAGGTCGTTCAGTGGGGTATACCTCTTAACCAGGTGAAAGGTCTACCTTAAACACATTACTTCCCTTTGATCTTTTCCAAAGTCAAGTATTAGTCAACGAAAAAATACCGAAGCTCAAAAGCATCGCTCAAACGCTCTCACTTGTAATCCGATGCCTGTACAGTCGCAGTCAATATAATGTGAAGTGTAGCGAGCAATAAGCAGATAAGCATCGTACAGGCGAGTGGAAGAGTGATTAACGTTTGCTTCTCGATACACTTTGAAGCCGCCGTTCATGCGTCGTCGAGTTAGATTAACGTTAATGTTCGCTACCGGCGGTTGTACTTTTTTTTTAAATATTTGAGTTGGGTGAACGATTTGTATTTGTTTTATAATTTTAAACGTATAGCCAGGTCAGATCTCTTCATCAATGTCTTGGACCTTCGATTTATTGGCCCTCGGGCTATGATCTAACTGATTTCCTTCCCTTCCAGCCCAGATCATTATTAGCGTAGGTATATTTGTCACTGCAGCAGGGCACTGGCCGACTTCAAAGAGTGTCGTATGCAAGAATAGGCATTTGTCTACCACGGTTATAAAAACCATAAATTACCCTCCTTAAAGGGGGATAAAAAAGGTTTATATAAGGTGAAATTGATATCATTAGCATGCGTTTAAACTAAGAGTCTACCCATCAAACTGAACAACTTTTACTATGGGAGCAAACCGTACGGAGCAAAAAAAATTCAGCTGTTCTATACTGAACTGCAAATGTATGCAACAGCTAATTTTTTTTGCTCCGATCGTTTTGCTCCCATAGTAAAAGTTGTTCAGTTTGATGGGTAGACTCTTAGTTTAATGCAAATTATATCAATTTTAGCCTGTAGTTGTAGAAATGATTCTGGTTATCCCCAAAAAGAATACAATCGTGAGTTTACATATGTTCATATGATGACGTGCGTGTAAATTGGTATAGTTCAAGATGACACCAAGCAATTGACCTTTTCATCGTAGGACAATGGCAAGAGCATTCCGCTCCTGCCCCGCAGTTCGATGAAGAAATTAGTCAATTATTTCTTTAGTTTGATTATTCTTCCGCGACTGGAACTAACCTGAATGACGGTAAAATATCTTAAAATACAAATTTTACCGTTACCATTTTACGGGAACTTATTTCACAAATAGGAACGATTAGGTACAACAATTTCGGTTACTTAATTGTTTAATCGGCGCCGGTGGTCAGCTCGGTTATAGTGCGTCCAAGATAGATTTTGACAGGCGGTTTTAGAGATTTTACTTTACTTTTTGAAAATCTTTGAGCCATAAAAACTTCATTATACAATAAAAGTACACAAGATTAATTAACATTTTATTATAATTAAAGTTTTTAAGGCTTAAACGTTTTCAGAAAGTAAAATTCCAATAATTTTACTGGATACGATCTGTCAAAATCATGAAGCACAACAAGGTTAGTTTGGCGGTCAGTATGTGCGTGACCTTTCACCTTGGACGAGTTAACTCGTCCAAGCCTTTCACCGATGAGTTCACCTACAGGCCACCCCTGGAAACACCAGCTTGCCCTCTCATGGGCATCGTAATTAATTATTTTATTTCTCATTAAACAAAACAAGATCAATAGCTTATTCTCGTAAACCAACTGCTATAACATAAACATCAAAAGTACTTGTTTTCAAAACATGAACCCCATTTCTCTAGTTATATTCTCCGAATAAATAAACCCCTCAAAACACTCTACGGTTAAAATAAACAATTCTAGTTTATTAACGTACAAAAGTCAAACACGCCATTTTAATTTAACGTGAAAAAAAATTGTGAGTGTGATATTGTATAAACATTTCTACGTTGAAATCCATTAGATGAAGACGTGGGATTTAATGCGGACAGACGGACTGACAAACAAGCTGCGTCGTTAGTAGTGACGAGTTATGTTCCTTTCGATCTTTGTTATTATATTTTTAAGTAAAATAAGTTTGTTAGAGGTGCAGATGTTGGCGTAGTGAAGCTTCAGAACCGGAAACGATCACAGTAAGAAATTGTGAACAATCAAGTCAGTACAAATTATGCTGTTTTACGCACATTTTGACGCGATTAGTCTAGGAAAAATAAGGTTTCTGATTGCTTTAAAGATACTTTAGTAAATATTGTTGGACCTAATAATTACTGTTAACACTTTTGTCAAGATTTAGTGGTTATATAGGTTCAGGAACCTGAGAAATACCTTAAAATTTATATAAATGTCCAAAAGGCAAGTTTATTTCTAAAGATATTTCTTCCAGCATACTAGCAAAAGAGACAGTTAATTATCACAAGGCAAATTTAATATGTGTAAACAAACAATAAATAATTTCGTTTTGAGGTTATAATTTTTGAAGAACCAAATATTAAATATCTACTCAAATGTACGATACTAACCGGGGATTATTATTGTTATAAGTAAAACGTATTGAATGAAGCCATCCTGTACAAAATCACCAGTTTTCAAATTTTTTTTCAATTTAGGGTAGGGTAATTAATTCATAAAAAATAGTTAAAGTGGTTCTGTAAAATGAAAAGATTTACATAAGGTCTAGCAAAATTAGCTAAAACTATTTTAAAGGGATGATCAGACAGTCAAACTGAACCAATTTCTCTATGGGACCAATATCGAAATGTGAAAAAAAAATTTCAGTCCCATACAAAACTGCAAATATAACTCTAGTAGGTACTGAAATTTATGAGACAGCTGATTTGATTTTGCGATTTCGATGTTGGTGCCATAGAGAAAGTTGTTCAGTTTGATGGTTTTTTATTATTGATACCACCTTCTACCAGCTCAAGGGTCATTGTCCCCAAACTAAACTAATAGTTATCAGATACAGCACTGTACTATAAAGGGTGCTCCTTATCAGTAGGGCCCTCGTAAACAGGGATGTTTATGGTACTTCCGACTTCCTTTCCACGTCCTGTATAACGGCCACTTTGTTTGGATTTCTTTTTTCGTGGGAAAGGATTTAGCGTTTTTTTACAGAATTACATAAGCTCACGACCGTAATACATTTCGGGGTATTCAGGAACTTTAGTACAAGATCATTTACTTATACAGGGTTTAAGAAAAACTATCAACCTTTAAACCACATGCTCTACCCATCAAACTAAACACCTTTCACGATGGGAGCGAACCTGTCAGCGCAAAAAAATCCACTGTTCCATACTAAACTGAAATGCCTACTCGACTAATATGTATGAGACAGCATATTTTTTGTTGTTGTGACAGGTTTGCTCCCATAGTAAAAGTTGTTCAGTTTGATGGGTGGAGTATGTGGTTTAAAGATTAATGATACTTTTCCTTACACTCTGTTTAGGGTCCTTCATAATATTATGCTGACACTATTTTAAGGGGATGATCAGACCGTCAAACTGAACAACATTCTTAATGGAAATCGTGAAAATACAGGGTGTATATCCGCTATTTGAAATATAGATTTGGCTATTGTAACTAGTTGATTTTTGGGGAACAGAGTTCGAGAGTTTTGGTTTTGATTTTTTTTATTGTTTTGTCGATTTACCTGTTTGACCTAAGCCGTGTGGATCAACAGCGAGTAGGTAATGATTGTTTTACAATTGTATTCGACATAGTAGAATCTTGTTACAATTGCATAACTTAAAAATCTTAAAATGATATTTGGATGGTGTGTAGCAATCTTCAAGGGCTTCAATGGCGCGTTGCGGAGAGGTATGGAAACTAATTGATTTTCGGGTTCGAATCCGCACGCACAACATGCCATGTACCAATGAGTTTTTCTACGTAATTACCGACTGCTCTCAAACGGTGAAGGAAAGCATATTGAAGAAACATGCATACGCTGAAGAAGAAATTCCGATGCGTATGTGAAGTCTACCCAATCCGCATTGGGCACGCGTGGTGGACTGACGCCCATGCACCCTCCCTGAGTGTTGAGGGTGTTACAAAAGTAAAAATAAACATTTAAAACTTTTACGGGGGTTATTTAGACCATCAATCTGAAGAACTTTCACTATGGGACCAATATCGAAATCGCGAAAAAAAAATCTGCAGTCGCATACATTTAGCTCGAGTAGATTTGTAGTTTAGTATGGAACATCAGATTTTTTATTGCGATTTCGATATTGGTCCCATAGTGAAAGTTGTTCAGTTTGATGGTCTAAACCACCCCCTTAAATGTTTATTTTTATTTTTGTAACACCTTGTATAGGCTGTGATGATGATGATGATGAAGCGTAGCAATTAATCTGACCACCGCGAAGGGGATAAATTATTCATAAAATCAAAAAAGTTGTAGCCGGTAGTAGGCCAGTAGGATTACACGGCAGGGCAAAGGCCTCCTTTCAAAACGTTGAAGGAGAGGACAATACTCCACCAAAAGGGCCAAGTTCAGATTGGTGGAGGCAAGTTACTTACTCTCAGAAAGAATCATAGATATCTTATATACAGGGTGTAAGTGACAGCCTAACAAATACTGCAACGGAGAACTCAGACCATCAAACTAAACAACTTTCACCACGGAGCCTACCTCAGAAAACACGAAAAAAAATCAGCTGTCCCATACATTTTAGTACGGTAGGTACAGCAGTTTATATACGACAGCTGATTTTTTTCGCTTTTCCTTAGGTAGGCTCCGTAGTGAAAGTTGTTCAGTTTGATGGTCTGAGTTTACCGCTTCAGTATTTGCTAGGCTGTCACTTATACCCTGTATAACAGAACTAGATTCACAATCGAAGTTCGAGAAATGACAGAACCAAAAGAGCTCATAAGAGCTCTTTTTTATACTATCTGAAACATGCCAAATACGACTATTTTTATGAAGCAAATGGAGAAAATCTGTCATTTGTATTATTAGTTATTTCAAGAATCGGTCATTTTTATAGACTAAACTAAAATTTTCAAGCTACACACGACTGACTGTCTGAAAGCAAGTTTAAAAAAACCTTTAAAACATTTACCCTTTACTCAAAGTTGATAAAAATAGTCCCTGACAGAGCTGTTACTAAAGTAAATAAACTTAAGAGGAGCCGTTATTTTGTAACATAAATTTATCCTACAGTTAATAAGCTATCGTCCTAATTGGTGCCATAAATACTGTATGTAAAACAAACATCTTGTCTGTCTGTGCATCGTGTCAAAGAGTAGTGAATAACGAAGACACGACAAGCAGAAAACACGAAATAATATTTCATTTATTGAGATATTGCTACTGAATAGGGATTGAAGAGTTTGATAATTTACAATCTCACGTCTGAAATAGTACCTACACAATATTTCAAGTGGTTCACCAGAATATCAACTAATCAACTTTCTATACAGGGTCCAACTTAATATGCTGAACGTTTTTTAAGAGGATGATCAGACTATCAAACTGAACAACTTTCTCTGTGGGACCAAAGTCGAAGTCGCGAAAAAAAATCTGCTGTCCCATACAATTGGGTCGAGTAAGATTTCAGTTTAGTATGGAACAGTTGTTATACAAAACTGCAATTATCTCGAGTTGTTCAATTTCAGCTAGTTTTTTATTTTATTTTATTGGAAAATTTGCAAATAGAGTAAGAAAGTTATACTCAGTAAGATCTCACTTCAGGGCAAAAAGGACTCTTGAATAAGGGCGAGAGAGAGTTGACCATATAGGCCAGCCCAAACCAAGAAATTTTACAAAGCTACCGGACTAGGGTTTTAAACTACCTTATTTTGACAGTCACACAGTTCTTATCGATTTTCGATCGATCGAGCAAGTGACGCTTCTACATACAATTCGTCGCTTACTCTATGATGGCATCCCACAGCACAGTATGTGTGTGTGTTGACGAAATATGCCGACTTTTAACGTTAATCGTAAACCGAGGCGATGACGGCTTTGTACCGATATATGGGTGTTTTGTGGCTCACTAGCGGCTTGTTTTGGATTCACATGTTTCACTTGTTTATCTATGACTCTTTCATTTGGGGACTAACTAGTATCTGAACTTATTTAGAATTAGGAAAGATCCATACATAATCATTTTTGTGTTTTGGTTAATCCAAGAAGAATTACGTTTTTTTTTTACACACGGGTTTGCTTTTGAACTCAATCCAGTCCTCAGGACAAAGATAGGGTCAGAAGAAGCCTATTCACTCGTACTTGAAAGAATTCGGATTGTAAGCGTTCGTAAATACTGACGCAGGCAGCCTAGGGCAATTCACTCCTTGGCTGTGCGCATTATAAAAGATGCTGAAAGGCGCTTAGTGCGAATATGTGGAATGTCAACCAAGTAGGGGTGATATCCCGCGGTGCGCCTGGATATCCGATAGGATAGAAAAGGGGAAGGCGGAATGAGCTGATGTAGCTCCTGGGCACAATCACCGAAGTACACTGTTTCAACAAACGGTTCAACCAATCCGCGGGTGTAACCACCCTTCATACAAAACTGCGGTACCTACCTCGACTCAAATGTATGTCAGTCAGGTTGTTTAGTGATTGGCAGTCACAGATTCCCCTTAACTGATAACAAGTAAGTTCTATCTGCCAAAAACACAACTTTCTAACCAACCTTGTTCTAAATACACTTTAACATTTGGCATCGAGTCTTTTTTCACAAACACATTAAGTTGATTTGATTGACAGATGGCGCCTCAAGACAGACGTTTACGAGTTAATGACGGACAGACAGACAAACATACGGTCACGCAACGTTTTAATGTAATGGACTTTTGATTGACAAAATGTTTCTTGGTTTTTTTTTAGATTTCATGGCTGCTGAGAAAATTAATATGGCAAATAAAAAACGGTCATTTGAAATGAAAACTGATAAGAGAAACCTAAAGTTGATTTTTAAATACCTATATTCAATGAACCCGAATGAATCAACATAGTTCGTCAACTTTCATTTTTTTCTTTTTTACAATATCAACGTCTGATTGGCGCCAAATTGAATTTTGATTACTGTCATTTCTAAGACAAATCGATTGGCGTAAGAATCATCAAAATCGGCCCACGCGTTTGGTCTCTATAGTGTGCCACAAACGAACACACTTGCATATAAACATACATACATAGGCTGATAAACACATTACCCTTCCTTTGCGTCGCACTGTCGGGTAAAAAAGACATTTTAGATTATTGCTGCTCACATTTGCATTGTTTTATTATCATATCTTAACTCTTTATTTCCTTTCATTTCATAAACTAACAACCTACCTACCCACACCCCAAAGAGTATAATCATCATCATCAGCCTATAAAAGTCCAATTGAAGGGCTTAGGCCTATGCTTTAATAATAAAATAAAAATAATGAAAATGTTTATTTCACTCACTTAGCCTTACATACATTTTATAATGCTCAAAATGTTAGTTATTTTTATAAGAATGCTGTGACACTAATTAGGGGAACTCTGACTCTCAAACAAAGAAAATCTGATCTATGAGAGTCAGCGCTCTTCACATTTTATAGATACTAGTTGTAGAAAATCACAGTTGTGTGTTACATGCCAATAATGAGTGACAAAACATGTAATCTTAAATTAAAAAAAAAGGAAAAAATCAAGAAAAAAAAACTGTGCGTGTGTGTATGTTGGGGTGAGTGTGAATGTGTGTATGTGAACGATGAAGTTTATGAGGGTGTGCTATTGTGTATATGAGAGATGGGTGCGTGTATGTGTGTCCTACCTAGACCTACTTTAGGAGGGTGTATGATGATGAACCCGCAACCAATGCGAATTGATAGACATCAAATACGCATCAGAATTTATTCAACAACGTATGTAGGATTCCTTACGATATTTTCCTTCATCTTACAATTCAACTTTGACTATTTATATGTGGACTGGTTACGCGTGTAATTCTACTAACAAACATTTCTGCCACTTTTTGCAGGGGGCGAGGTAACATGAAATCCGCAACTTTGGATTTTATTCCCCATAACTTTAGATTCTAATTTTGAATGTTAAAAATCATGAAAAGTAGTCTCGTGTGAACCCCAAACGTTCTAAGTTCGAAGTTATTATTTCGCAATTATAGGCTGTCTCGTTTAGTGATAAGGTGTAAAATTGAATGTAAATGCACAAGATCAATTGTGCTTATACCGTGGCAGAGGGGAAATGCTAACGCAAGGCTAGTCCTTATAATAATTAGTCAAAGCAATGCAATGTTCATTTCTAAAATATCGGAAGTTTCAAGAATGACGTAGAAGTCTTATGAAATGAATAACAATCCATCAGCCTGAATGCCAAAACAAGAATCCGTCGATCATAAAACACATCGGCAAACTATAAAAGTTTTAGTTTAAGAAACAAAACATTTCCTTTCAAAATATAACATCATAATACGAACATAAAGCTTAGATTTTACGACGTACCGTAATTTCTATACCATAGATAGTTGGAAAATAGACCTAGAAGTGGTGTGGCAGTAGAATGTGAAACGACAGAGATCAAAAATCTGCCTTTTCATACATTTTTTGATAAATAAATCTTATAGCTACAGCTTTCGTGCCATAACAATAAATGTTTACACGGACAAGTTCTAACAGAATATACAGGGTCCAACTTAATATGCTGACAGTTTTTTAAGAGGATGATCAGACCATCAAACTGAACAACTTTCTCTGTGGAACCAACATCGAAATCGCGAAAAAACAATCAGCTGTCCCATACATTTGGCTCGAGTAGGTTTGCAATTTTGTATGGAAAAGCAGATTTTTGCTCAAGTAGGTTTGCAGTTTTGTTAGTTGGACCCTATAAAGGGTCCTTCTTTATATGCTGAAACTTTTTTAAGGGGATGATCAGACCATCCAGCTGAACCACTTTCTTTATGGCACCAACATCCAAATCGCGATAAAAAAATCAGCTCTTTCATACAAAACTGCAAACCTACTTGAGCCAAATGTATGGGACAGCAGTTTTTATTTCGCGATTTCGATGTTGGTCCCATAGAGAAAGTTGTTTAGTTTGACGGTCTGATCATCCCCTTAAAAAGTGTCAGCATATTAAGTTGGAACCTATATAGCGTTAGTTTTTGTTGACCGGCACTATCACATTTTGGATCAAAAATGTATGAAACGCTAACGCTTTTCTATGATGATTTATGAATATGAATATTTGAACCCGAGTCATAGATGTTTGTATCTGTAATGTATTTATATCGTTGTCTAGTCATAATACAAGTCCAGGCTAGATTCTGGTACTTTAAACGTGACTAGATAATTTGTGTGATAATATCCAAGTTATTAATTTATATATAAGACCCTTCTACCGGAACAACTGTTATGTGTACAACCACGTAAAACAATGTTTTCATTCACTACATCTCTCAGTAAATAATAAATCTCACATAAAACATTGTTTACGGACATTGCCACAGACGTCTATTTCCATACAAATATCTAGTTGAGATTCTGAACAAATTTTTGTTGGTGCAGCCATCATAGATTAAAAGATGCAGACGAGCTGTTTTATTATATTAAAATTTTATTATTTTCTATTTAGATCGTTCATTTCATCATTCATTTGTTTGTTTGATAGATTTATTTCTCAAAAGTTAATTTTAAATGTTGTATGATTGTATTCCTTTAGCCTGTAACTGTAGGTAAGACCCCACCGAAACGGTGATAGTGTATTTCTTTAATAAAAAGAATTACAAATCCCACGCTGTAAAAAATTTACAAATAAAATGAGAACCTGAAAAGTAAAATTTACCTCGAATTCATAACAATACAATTATTATGATTTATGATTATGAACATTCGATATAACGTAACTTTCAGAAAATCGCTTAAAAAGCGCTTTTAATACACATCTCGTCATCGACGCTTCCTGATTAATTGATATCAGATTGCCATAAAAAAAATCTGTAAAGTTCAATATCCAATATTGATTATAATGTAATAGATTCTGTACAAACGATTTCTAGGTTTGAAAAGAATTTACCGAAAGCAATAAAGTACCACTAATAGTAAATATGACTTCCGAAACATAACCAAACATCCACACCTAATAACAGTGACTTCCCATTACTAAAGCCTCACTGAGACAAAAAACAAACAACCTACTACCTAATCACCTTTGAAAACATCTCAAGTGCCCGCGCAATCCCTACCACGAGCCCACGACTATAAATCGAAGCGTTATCGTGATCTCGTCGAATAAAACACGTATAAACGGAGTGGTAGCTATCGGTGCGATCGAGATATTTACGCGCTTAGCCCGTCGATTAGTATCGCTACTCGTTTGTTAGCTGTCTGTGGTACACTGGGCTTTGTGGGATTAGGTACAAAACTAAGCGCGTGGTACAGTTTCTTGGATGTCTGCGGCTCGTGTTGATTCTTTGGTACGACTGTAATTGTTTAATTAGATTATTTTATGTAAAATGTAGCACATGCTCATGACTATATTCCCCGAGGGGGTAGTCAGAGATTTTCTGAAACCTTAGAACATCCACGTTTCACCAGTAGTACCGAAACTCTGTCCAGTGTGACAAGGGGTGAGCCTGTGGGTACTTATAATGGACAGTGGGTACAATGCATGCCTCGAAATTGAAGCATGCTGGTTTCCTCACGATGTTTTCCTTCACCGAAAAGCCAGTGGTGTTACAAATCGTGGACGGGGATCGAACCATCGCCTCCTGCACGGCAAGCAAGGTTACTCGCCACTGGACCACCACGGTTTTTTTTTGCGATTACGATGTTTGTCCCATAGAGAAAGATGATTAGTTTGACGGTCTGATCACCATTATCGATCATCGATTTTTGATATATCACGACAGTTTCGGTTCGAACTTCATTGTAATAGAGTTGACATTGGAACAAAAACGTTCACGCAATTGCCAAGTTCGAATTCGTCCTTTTTTTTTTGGAAATGACGTATACAGCGTTGCTCAGGGAGCATTTACTGCTTTTTACTGCGGACAATTGGATGAACCAGAAGGGTCACCGAGCCAATTGAATGAACTTAAGCAACCGACCTAGGGGCACTCCAGGGGGGTACGGACCTCGGCATAGGACGTTGCTGGGGCTACGCGGCGGATTGGGTAGCTGGGATCGGTGAGATCGAATTCATCCGGTTCGGGTCCGGGTAGACCCCCAGGACAGAAAGTTTTTTGTTTCATTACCTATACATTTTTTTATTTTTGTGTCTCGAGTTGTTTTAATAAAATGTATGTATTCCATTCATAAATTTTTTTTAATACAAAAAGTGAAACCCAGTAAGTCACAAACCTAAAAAAGTGTCAAATTACATGACAGTATTTCTATTAGTTTTGGAGGTTTTTATGGCGAGAGAATTAACATCGATAAACATCTCGTTGTTCGAATAAATATGTCGATAAAAGTGGCTATCGGGATCGGGAGCCGTTAAATTAGGTACCTATCTGTCGATAAAATATCTGATGACCACATTAAAATTCTCCAAAATCGAATTTTTATTAATATTTAAATCAGTTGATGTTTAGAGTGTTTGTTTTTAGAATTTACAATAATACTAGCTGTTGCCCGCGACTCCGTCAGCGTAGACCTTAAAAAAGTATCCTATGTGTTAATCCAGATCATATTCTATCTGTGTGTCAAGTTTCATCAAAATCCGTTCTGTAGTTTTTGCGTGAAAGAGTAAAAAACATACATCCATCCATACAAACTTTCGCATTTATAATATTAGTAGGACTTTTATAATCTTCATAGCTTCAGGCGAATATTTTCTATGAGAAACGCGATTGCTAAGCTCTCCGAAAAGTTCGTGCGTAAGCGGTATTTTCGATTAAAATAATGAATAAAAGTACTTTTTATGAGATTTTTATGATTTCACTAGATAAACTAATGGTAAATAGGTGTGTAAAATTCCAGAAATGATAAACGGTTGCAAGTTATTCTAGTTTGAGAAAATAATGTTAAAAAATGCGTTTTTTCTTATCTTTTCGAAAAATCTATGTTTGAAGTAATTTCAATAGCAATTTCAATTTATGATTTCACTAGATAAACTATCCAAGAATACTGTGTATTTCTTCGTTTCGGTAATTTGTATAAATCTTATAGAAAAACGAAAAATAAGAGACCCCTTCCCAAGAAATTCCGGGACGTACGGCCCCCTTAAGGGCATGAACATAATAAACTTTTAAACATACAAAAAACTCTTTATAAACATACAAATACTTTCTTGAACAAAACTAAAGTTGAACACGCGTTTGTTGTTTGAATTTTTGTATTTGTAAAGTTATCAATCAATAATTTATACTTTATTTTACACTTAAAACTTAGTATACAAAGAGTAAATAGACAGGAAATACAGAAGGTAAAAAATAGGCGCTCTTATCGCTAAAAATCTAAAAGTTATCATCCTAGACTCATTAAATTTTATAATGAACATAAATTCTTTAAAAATTAAGTTGTTCATCGTTTCTTTACTTCTTGATCATTAAATTAAATTTCGTCACGATTATTTTAATCCTATAATGCGGCAGGAAAAACCTTGCACAATTTAGTTTTATTTCCTAGACTTGTCATGCCCGATGACAAGTTTAAAAAAATATCCTGTCCAACAACTTCGAGAGACACGATTGAAAAAATTGTCACGATATCAAACAATTCATAATAATAAAAATGTCAACGCTAAAGAAACCAGTACAAAATTACCGACCAATCAACTGGGAAACTAAATAGAACACCATCTATAAGCGCAATTATCGGTTCTGTTTTACGAGCAAAACATTGACTACGTCTGTTTACGTTTACAAACTTATTTTCTTCAGTTTTCTTACTTATATTCATTGTATTGTCTACCTTATGTCTCTAGCCTTAAGAAGCCCAAGAGATTTCAATACTGTAATTTAATTTTGTCTTACGAAACCACATTACAAAGAAATCTTTGACACTACAAAATAAACAGCCATCCAATAACCAACTCTACGGACTAAGCAATAAGAACATATGAAGTGAAAATGGCCAGTAAAGACAAAACTTGTGTCAAAGCTAAAGGGGAGCTGACACGGTCGTATAAAACACTGGATATGAGAGCATAAAAATTCTTGAAGCGCTGTCAGCGGCTCCCTCTATCGCCATTACATTTGTCAACTGTCAAGCTGTAACGTGGTGGGCACTATTTAAATGATAATTACAACGTGCCAGCACTGGGCTCGCATTCTGACGGATAAGGACGGCCATTTTATATGCGACAGTTTCTTGTTTTTTTTTTAATTTTATTAATCGATCGTGTTTTGTTTTTTGTGAGGTAGCTCCAGTAGCTACTCACGTTGCATGTTGTAGATATAAAATAATTAAACGGATGAAATATTAAATTTATAAAATGTCATTTAGAATGAAAAAGTTACTGGTTGTTTAAAATTTTAATTGCTATGCTATGTTATTACAGAGGAGAACAAAAAACGTTGCAAATATATACAACGTGTTAATGAATTAACGCAAAACTAGAAAGTAGTTTGTTTAGAATCGAGAGCAGAATCCAATTATCATGGTTTCAATATAGGTAATTTTTTTCAAAATATTAATAAATTTGTTTGTGACATCTAAACTTTACTGAACTCGACATCAAATCACCGCTCGAGCACTCTCACACTACTTACTACCAAAACAAGATTTTTAAAATCTATCCATGAGCATAGCTGAAATGATAACAAATAATTTTTGCCTCAAAACATAAATTGCGAATAACTTTAAATTTCAACTATCAAAATAATGAAATTATGGTTTCAATCTAATTATTTTGTTATAAATCAGTTGGGGTGTATGAGGTTTTGCGCTTATTCATTAACACGTTGTATATACTTTATTTTAGAAGCTTGATATTATAATGTAATTCGGGTAATAAACACTTAACCTTTATCATAATTATAGGAAAATATGGGGTTTAAATAGTACCTAAATGTTTGCAAAAGTCACATTAAGAAACACTCAAACTTTGTAATAAAAGTATTAACTTAAAACCTAATTACTTGTTTTTTAAATATCATATCAAATAGCTTTTTAAATGTACACAGGACGTAAAATTATAATATGCGTTACATAATTAACGAACAGAGTTCTTCAGAACTGAACTTTCACTATGGAGCCAACATCAAAACATTTCTGCTCTCCATACAAAACGTCAAGGGTGATAACCTGTACCACACGTTGGTTCAATAAATATTTTGTATTTGTACAGGGTGTCTCAAAAGAAATTTTATATTTAGTGGATCGATTAAAAAAAAAGTAAGCCGTATATAGAATTTTTTTTTATTAATTATTAAAATACACTTTTTGGGGATTTATTTCTTAAAAATGATATCGTCTAAATGTAGACCCTCGCGTTCTCGGCACTCATTTAATCGAACAGTAAAATTACTTATGACGGCTCGGCAGGTGGATTCAGGGATGGCTGCCATTTCGTGACGGATATTTTCTTTCAAATGGGCCAGTGAAGTCGGTTTATCGGGTTTCTGATGTTTGCGTTTTGGATTCGTTGCACTCCAGTAGCGGCAGTTCTGCTTATTTACATGGCCATTAAGATGAAAATGAGCTTCATCCGAAAACAAAATTTTGGTAAACGTTGAAAATCGCTCAATCACCTGATTTACGAAATGAAGCCTCTGACTGGCATCTTGGGGCTTTAATTCTTGCACCAATTGAATTTTGTAGGGGTGCAGCTTTAGGCCTTTGTGCATGATGCGATGTAATGATGATCTATGCACATTTAAAGCACTTGCGCGCTTCCGAATTGAAAGGTTCGGGTCGTCACGAACAGACTGATTAACATTCTCCACGTTTTCTACCGTTCTTGATGACCTAGGTCGCCCGGATTTTGATTTATCTAGCGTTGTACCGGTCTCTTCAAACTTTTTAACCCAATGTCGAATGAGAGGAATGCTTGGCGCATCATTTAAGTGGCGAAAACCTCGAGTCTCGAAAACTTTCAGTCGCCGAATCACCGTTTTTGTAAAACTCTCGCACGCACAACGCGCGGTCTGCTCCCGAGAAACGCTCCATAGCGACTGAATTCCCAAGAGCCAGGCTACCGATTGACATAACCCCCGCACCCCTCGGATACGTTGCGCTCACGCAGTAAGCTAAATAAATATAAAATTTCTTTTGAGACACCCTGTATTTTGATTCGACCCTAATATATGAAACAGCTGATTTTTTTCCGCGTTTTCAAAATTGGTAATATGGGGTCCAACTTAATATGCTGACACTTTTTTAAGAGATGGTCAGACCGTTAAACTGAACAAAAAATCTGCTGTCCCATACATTTGACTCGAGTAGGTTTGCAGTTTTGTATGAGACAGTTTTTTTTTCACGATTTAGATGTTGGTTCCATAAAGAAATTTGTTCAGTATGGTCTGAGCATCCCCGTAAAAATGTGCCAACCCTGTATAGTGAAAGTTGTTCAGTTTTATAGTCTGAAGCACCCTTTTAAGTATGTAACGCTTTTAAGTTTACATACTGTAAATTCATCAGTTTCAATCTTAACACCTTTGTTATTAAACCCACAAACAACAATTTCTTTGATCATTCTCTTTTCCCTTTATATCCATCCATATCATTATAAACACTTCTTGAAACATCCGTGAAATATCCCTTAGTATTTCAATTTTCATACGACAATAAACACTTTTTTTTTTATTTGATAAAATAAAATACAGTCACACATTTGAAGCGTGGTCACATTCAAATTAAGAATTCATATTCATTATTTAAATTTAAATATCCCTATTATGTTCTATTCAATTGTTTTTAAGACCATTGTAGTCAATATTTCGAATTCAATTATTTAGTGGTCTCATTTTATTCATGGCATGTTCGTTTTATTTGCTAACAGTGACGTTTATAACACAGAGTCGTCAATTTGACGATAAAAGTAATGTCATAAAATATCAAATTCATATTTTAACGTCGGTCGGTAAATAAAACAGTTTATTTCGCAATTATTATCGTAGCTTCTTGTCTTGGCCTAGATATTTCGAAATGAATTCCTTTCAGTTTTATTTCTATTGTATAGAATAAATCATAAGTGTTATGATGACTTTTATTTTACTTTTAACTTCTTCTTTTGCGATTTTTTTGTAATTGAATGATAAAGAGAGGGACTTTATAAATGTGTTAATTATTGTAAAAGAGTTGTGGCGCGTTATTGTTATTTTTATGGCGTGAGTGGTTGTTGTAGTGGCGTGAGTTGTTGTGGCAGTGGCGTGAGTTGTTGTCATTGTTGTTGTTAAGTGTTGTCTTAAGGCGTCTTAATGAGTCCTCTGGTGACGACAAAGCTGACATCTTCCTGGCCCAAAGCAAAGAATTAATTTCGCCATCCAGAGGGGAAATGCCGCTAGCTTGTTGGGCACCATGACTTGCGGCGACACTCTGGAGTGTATGTGCTTTTTGTAATTTTTGTGTGTAATTTGTGGTGACTTGAATTGTTATTTCGCTATTGTTTTTTTAAAAGAGTTGACTTTCTTTCTATTTATTTTTCCAATTTAATTTCGAGGTATGTATGGCACCCACTGTCCATTACAAGTGGCGACGGGCTCACTCCCCGTCACACAGGACAGAGTTTCGGTACTACTAGTGAATCATGGTCCTGAGTTTTCAGAATATCTCTGACCAGCCCCTCGTGGAATACAGTCGTGACCATATGCTTATATGCTTATTTTTCCGTATCATAGAGTTAATGGGCAAACATGAGCTTCTGTGGCGCATTGCGTAGAGATCATCATCAGTCCATCATCGTCCACTGCTGAACATAGGCCTCTCCCAAAGCGCGCCACAAAACTCTGTCCTCGGCCTTCCTCATCCAATTGCCCCCGCTACTTTTTTTAGGTCGTCTGTCCAGCGGGCAGCAGGGCGTCCCACACTACGCCTACGTTCACGTTCACGCCACGTTCACGGTCTCCACTCTAGAATTCTGACACCCCACCGGTTGTCAGTTCTTCGGCAGATACGACCAGCCCATTGCCATTTCAGCTTGCTAATTTTCTGAGCTATGTCAACCGCTTAAGTTCTCTGACGTATCACTTCATTTCTTACGTGATCTCTCAGAGAAACACCAAGCATAGCTCTCTCCATAGCTCGCTGAGCGACCTTGAAGTGATGAACTAGTCCTATCGTCAGGGTCCAAGTTACCGCACCATAGGTCATTACTGGCATCACGCACTGATTGAACACCTTCGTTTTGAGGAATTGTGGTAGAGCTGAGGAAAAATTGCGTAGAGATATGGAAACCTAATCTTGAGGTCCGGGTTCGAATGCGCACGGACGACATGCCATGTACCATTGAGTTTTTCTAACTCATTTACGTAATACCAACTGCTTTCATACGAAATTATATTGACCAAACAGGATGAGCTGTCAATATAATTTCGCGATCTGTTAAAAATTTGTCAACTGCGCAGGTACATCGGTAAGATACTTACAAAGAGATTATACCTAATAGAGTGAGCCATACCAATTGTAAAGTGTCCACTTTTTTGACGTTTAGGTTTGAGTGTGTGGTGTCAAGTAGTATGGACAAAAGGCACCAAGTGACATATGGCCTTATATTTACGGTCACTTTTCACACACACTAGTTCCAAAAAAAGTGGATAGTCGCATAAACAAATATCTATAGTTCCATCTCCTTCTACTATTAAAGGTACGTCATAAGACAAAAGAGTCTAACTACAATCGAAAATTTATGCGGACTCTATGGAGATCCTTCCTCTGAGGATACTTATCAGGACCTTCAATGCCTTGCTAGGATTGGCTGATTGTTTTCGCGCCCTTTTCGCTGCTATCCGACTTTGCACCCTTTGATTACTAAATAACTTCGGGTTTTGTCGGGGACTCTGCGCAAAAGAACATTGCCGAGGTTAATTATTTTCCTGGTCGTACTGTACTTTGTATAAAAAATTATCAATAGTTATCCTAAATAGTCTTGAAAATTCTTTAAAGTAAGAAACGGTAACAGTCAGGAACCAAAACGATTAAATAACGAACTCTATTGCAATAGACATAAGTGTTAAGCTTTATCCAGTGACAGTACTAGTTCTAATTGGTATTAGCCGTGAGCAGAGACATATCAATTAAAATAGCTGCCGGCCAGTTCAGCGATGTCAGGAACTCGGTATTGCTGGGTGTTGCGCAACTTGGAATGCTTGGAGGTGGTACTTTATTTATTATTAGTGGCATCCGCTTCGTACGCGCAGACAACTGCATACATAACACACAAACTTACGACAGTAATCCGTATTTTTAAGGTGTGAGGCTGGAACGATGTGTCAAGTGATGATAGTAAATATTATCTTTTGATAAAGACCATTGCGATAAAAAAAATTATCCATCCGGACCAGACAGAGTGCGTGATGCAAGCACGCCGAACAATACAAGACATATAAGAAGACCTTCGAATCCTTAAATATGTATTATCATTTCTGTATCCAAAAAATATATATATCAGCTGTCCTATACTAAACTGTAATACCTCCTCGATTCAAACGTATGGGACAGCTGATATTTTTTTTATTATGACTGGTTTGCTCCCATACTAAAAATTGTTCAGTTTGATGGGTAGATTATGTGGTTTAAAGGTATACTTTTCCTTACACCCTGTAAATCCTATGTACAGACACAATCTACACTAATATTGTAAAAGGAAAGATTTGTTTTTTTGTGTGTTTGTTTGTATTGAATAGGCTCCAAAACTACTGGACCGATTTGAATAATTCTTTCACCATTAGAATGCTATATTATCCGTGATGAACATAAGCTAATTAAATATATATCTACCCGTCCGGGCCGCTAGTATAATTATACAACAGCAATTATACAGCAGGAAACATTTAATCCTAAAATTGTAGGAATGTAGATAATTCAAGGTCTAAGCATGACAAAATAATGTAAACGATATTCCTTAGTATTTCACAACACCATATCCAAATCAACTAACATTTCGCACCTCCATGCAACAACGCAATGTATGATCAGAATTCACCGTTTAAGGTGCGTTTTGCATTTATAAAATATCCTCTATAAAGCCTTTAGGGACGTAATAGGTTGTAGTGAACGTGGGTTTATGATAATTCCACTGATCTGATGGGTTGGGAATCGGGCTTAGTGGCAAATAGAAGCGGGAAAGGTTGATTGGAAAATAAGTATATAAGCATATGCTCACGACTATATTCTTATATTAGGCCTGGAGAGCTGTGGCGGCACAAGCGGCCCAAGATAATGGTCACGATGGTGATGATGGATGATGATGGTTACGACTAAGAAGATGAAAAATAGCAATAAATACCATAAGCATAGCATAAAGCATATACTCACGACTATAGTCCCCGAGGGGGTAGTCATAGACATTCTGAAACCTCAGAACATTCTCGTTTCACTAGTAAAACCGAAACTGTTCAGTGTGACGGGGAGTGAGCCCGTCACCACTTATAATGGACAGTAGGTACAATACAACATGTTAATGAATAAGCGCAAAACCTCATACACCCCAACTGATTTATAACAAAATAATTAGATTGAAATAATAATTTAATTATTTTGATACTTAAATTTTAAAGTTATTCGCATTTAAGTTTTCAGGCAAAAATGATTTGTTATCATTTCAGCAATGAATGAAACTAGCGTGCTCGTGGATACATTTTAAGAATCTTATGTTGGTAGTAATTAGGGTGAGAGTGCTCAAGCGGAGGATTGAGATCGAGTACAGTAAATTATTATTTAATATTATGAAAAAAAAATCCTACATGTGACGCATTAAAATTTACACCCTATATATTGTATTTAGGACATCAATTCACAAGCAGTGCCCAAACTCTCTCCAGTGTGACCGCTAGTGATCCAATTTTAATGGTTAGTGGATACATAATACGCCTCGATATTAAAGCATGTATGTTTTAAATTGCAGAATAATTCCAGCACCATACAAAGAAGTAATAGATACATAGATTTTAACCAAATACACTATAATGGGAACTGTGTAGATACGTTAAAATGCACTGAACACGAAAGGCTGACATTATTGCTTGTTTAACGACGTGTATGTGTTTTATGATCTCATTCTGTACTGTGACCAACTCTTTATGGGGAAAAGGATAAGATAGGTATTATTTTAGGATATTTTGTAGTACTTTTTCTTCTCTTGTTTTGCTGTTTAATACGTTTAATATAAAACATGAAATGTGGTCTGTTTTGAACAGCCTAAATTATGCCTTGTACGAATTATTGCATGGAGTGTAATTGGCAAAACAAAATTTTGCATGAAATTAACTGAATTAATAAGTGTAAATTAGGAATCTTTTAAACAAATAGTGACGTTGCTAAATGGTACTCCAATCTGAATTCTAAAGTCACTCGAAAATACTAGATGCAAGAAGCATGAACATAGTTGATAGATACATTGCTACTAGAAGCTTAGTAAGACGGAGAAGACGAAAACCAAAGCATAGTATATTAAGTGAAGATATTTTCCATTTTAATTCTTAATCGGTAATCAAGAAAAGCGATTAAGGGACAGTGATCAGTAGGCAAACATCCGATGACCTCGGTAAAAATGGTTTATAAGGTATCTATGGGTAAACCATCATAAAGTTAAATTTGGCACCTGGACAATCAGGAAAAGATATTTCCTTGCTCGCAGAAAGTCGCTTAAAATTTGCGTTCGATTAAACATATAATAAATAAATCGCAGCATAAACTTAGAAAACGCAAAAAAAAACACCACTATCACAGCTTATCTAATAGTAACATCGTTACAATTATTGTTTGACATAGCCCAAAGAACTGTTAAACTTTACTCATAGAACAAATCGCCGATGGGGCCAAAGAATTCTCGAATGGCGACCGCGTAACAAAAGGTGCAGCGAGGTTAGGCCCCACAAGGTGAACAGATGACCCGGTGAAGGTGGCGGGAATCCATTAGATGAAGGCAGCGTAGGATCGGTCGGTGTATCGATCCTTGGAGGAAGCCTTTGTCCAGCAGTAGACGTCTTTCGGTTGAGAAGAAGATACATTAATGTACGTGTAGTCACAGTGGCTTAATGATGAATAATTTCTGACGATAACTAAATATAATGATTATTTTTAGTAACTTATCATATTAATCGCAATGAATAGATGGAAGAAGCTACTACCAACAATAAAAGAGCTGGTAAGTCACATTACGATAACGATGACGTTCAATAAATAAAAACAGAAAAAGAACCAAATAATGGTTAACATCATGGTTATACCGTCGATATACAAATTGAACTGGTGGAATCAGTTATCTGAGTCATAAATAAGGCACCACGACACGTTTTATTTCCTCGCACGATTGCCAAGTCTATACATTTGTATGTTAATGGCTATCTGTACGGTAGTGATATTCTTTTCTACGTAATGCTTAAGAGAGTGAAGACGGAATTAATAGAAAATAGAAATCTTACTTTGTAATTTATGTAGCTGATATATGGGTAGCTCCTGTGGTACTAGAAGAATATTATGGTGAAAACGTTGATGAATGTTTTATAAAGTTTTGGTTTTGGATAAATGCTCATAAAAGGTTTCGAATATTGAAACTGTTTCTTTATAAAACACAGGATGTAATTAATATAAATTTGTACGCAACACAGATGCACATCTTATCCTCTCCCTTCGGAATCAGTTTAAAAGGGAAATTGCTATCGATTTTCCGTTTCATCAGATTCCAGAGGATCATAGGATCAGAGAATGGGCCGGATGCTGGGACTCTAACTAGTAGGTACACAATGTAGGCATCAAAAATGTTGACGAATGCCTGAAGGAATAAATTGCCTCATTCAACTCTCGTCTTCGTTGATGTTCTAAGGCGTCACCAATCTTTCAATAATTAATTGATAGTTATAATGATTATTTGAATTTATTCGCAACTAGATGTTTTTTGTTTTTATCTCACATGATGTTTTGTTCTTTGTTATAAAACATCGTCAATAATATTTACTGATATGACATTATAAAAACAATGTGGTTTCCCCCTGTAACATAAAAGAAAAACATTAACAAATTTTCCACGACTGAGTCAAATGAGGAAAACGGAATCTCTATTCGCAATTGCAAAACATTGCGTCAAATTCAAGAAATTCATTCATGAAATTCTAATGCTATTCGTAAATAGTTCTATGAATCAACTGACTTAACAATACAATTGTTGCGGTGAAACAAGCATAAATCATAAATAAGTAGAGTTACTTAATGTTTTAAGGCGTCAGTCTTGTGAAGACGAGAAGCTACCAGTGGCTAGTCAATGTTCTAGTCTAGTCTATCTTAGGAATCAGCCTTTCAACAGCACAATGCAATTATTTAATATTATGAAAAAAATTACCTATGTCTACACAAAATAAGTAGTCAGCACAAGCTTCGTCAATAATAATACAACAGCCGGTAATCAGCAACATGCTTCGTCAAAACCTTAAATAAACAGATAATGATCAGCCTTTTGAATAGATTAAAGAATAATTTCTTTTTAAAGTACCTTATGGTAGTAATCAGCTTTCGAAAAAATCAGTCAAGTATGCAGAAGCACAGTTTGTGTGGCTCTATCGACAGGGTGAAATTGATATCATTAGCATCCTTTTACACTAAGAGTCTACCCATCAGACTGAACAACTTTTAGTATGGGAGCAAACCTATCGGAGCAAAATTTAGTTTGAAATGATGCTAATGATATCAATGTCACCCTGTATAAGGCTCAATTTACATCAAAGTAGCGTCGCGAGGCGTCCAACTGCCGACCGCTGCCTGCCGCTGCCATTTAAGTGTGAATTGAGCCGTACAGTTTTGAAAATCAACAGTCGCGACAGGTCAATCTTCCAGTGTACGGGAAGGGTGTACCTCATTGTTATACCTAATAAGCTAGAATGAAGTAATGGAATTGACGATCCATGGAGATCCGCCATTTTGACGCGTCGTTGGCATCGCGCGCGATATCAGCTAATTCCTCACTATTTTCGAAAGTTTTTAGACAAGTGTGAGCGCTAATCACAAGATGTAGTCTCTCGTCCGTCCTTTCCCCCCCTCTAAATCTACTCTTACCGGTACACGTACGAAGTGCCTAAAGGAATTAGTTGGCAAGTAGTAATTACTTACACCCGTCTATGGTAGTGCTATGGTATGCACATGCCATGGGACCAGTTTAGGTACTAAATGCAACGTCGTTGATAAAGGCTCAATTCAAACCAAAGTTAACGCCAACGATCGCCCGAGACCGGGCGCCGATGATAATTTTTTCGACGAACGATGCAGCCGCTGCCACTTTGGTATGAATTGACCCTTATGTTATTCGTTGCGGGTGGCGGTGCATACAAGACCAAAGACTTAAGTGCCTATTGAATACCTTATTTTATTAAGTTGTGTGTTAAGTCATAAAATAGGTTTGTAGTAAACTTTTATTGCTTGACTATTATTTTAGGTCAACGCAGTACCTACCTACATGTTATGTAAATGTACCAATGCAATGAATTGTACAGTGATAAAATATATGAGTTACCGGCAATCTGTATAATCCGGTATTCTATACAATACCTAGGCATTTAATAGAATACCTAAAACGTATGGGTAATGTATGACAATCATATAGGGTCCTTCCTAATATGCTGACACTATTTTAAGGGGATGATCAGACTGTCAAACTGAACAACTTTCTCTAAGGCACCAACATCGAAATCGCGAAAAAAAAATCTGCTCTTCCATACAAAACTGCCTACCTACTTGAGCAACATGTATGGGACACACGCGATGGGATGTTGGTCCCATGGAGAAAGTTGTTCAGTTTGATGGTCTGATCATTGCCTTAAAAAAGTGTCAGCATATTAAGAAGGACCCTGTATAATTTATGTTATACTTTGTCTTGGTATTTAATACAATACCGAATACGCAGTCGGTAATGTGTGTAAAAGATGAGACCAAGTAACAAGCAAGCAAGTATGCAGCAAGCAAGCATGCAGCAAGCAAGCAAACATGCAGAAAGCAAGCAAGCAAGCAAGCAAGCATGCAAGATGCAAGCAAGCAAGCAAGCATGCAAGATGCAAGAATGCACCATGCAACCAAGCTTGTTGATGCTCCGACGTGATATGTTCCAACCTAACCTAGAATTTTAAAAACACCAATTTGATTTTCTCAGGCAGGGGGCATCCGCCTCTCGCAGACCCTTCGCGGGCTTCTATTTATTTTACACATTGCCGGTGGACCAGCCGGTTATATATACAATCCCTGGGAATTGTATACATTACCTAGGTAAAGTATACAATGGACAATAATAATTATTAATAATATTCCATACATTGCCTGGACGCCCCAGGTATTCTATACATTGCCTAGGTATTGTATAGAAAACCTGAACTATACAGATTGCCGGTAGTAACATGTAGATTTTTTTCCCTTTAAGTAATCTTTATTTAATTGAAGGGATGCCTCAAAAATGAAAATCAAAAATGTCATCATTGGTCTATAAGGATTGAACCTCAACTGGCAGCACGGAACCTAATTGTTGTCACGTTGACGCTCAAGAACGTCATTTGCTACGTGAACTCGACTCAAGTATGTATGTTAAACAGCAGATTTTTTTTGGTATTTCAGGTTTGCTCCCATAGTTAGTTGCTCAGTTTAATGATCAACTAACTATGGGACCTTTAAATTATACGAGGGTATTTTGATATACCTTGTATAGATTGAAAATTTAAATTTTTTTTTTCTACAAAACGGCACTTCTGTGAGGCATTAGAAGAACTAACTACATCACAGCTTTGCGCCCTCTATATGCCATTGCTCGTCCACATGACATGGCGCCCCGCCACTAAGTACCCTAACAAATCTTTGTGCAGCACGTGTAGATCATAATGCTGTAACAGCAGCATCCAACACATTTATTTACCACAGTATCCACCGCAGCAACCTCCGCAGCACATTCTGGCTATTGGAATTAAAAAGTCGAATAACAGCTCGAATAACAGCTCGTAATGTTGAAATAAGAGTTTATCGAAAAGTTTAGGGGATTCGAAGTTTTTTCTTTAGCTTTTGCAATGTGTTCATTACAAATGATTTTATTAAGTATACTTTGTAGTTGGTATCATTACAATGTTACGGGAAAATATCAATAAATCAATCAAGAAACCAGAAACAATAATTCTAAATTCATATAACATCAACCTCTCCCAAGTATCCAGAAAGCAAATTCTTAACAGATTTATGAACCAAACAGAATTTATTGTAACCAAAACAAATGCAGCGCAAACACGAAATTAAAACGCAACGTCAAAACGCAAAGTCTAACCTATTCGTTTCCCATTCAAGTCCCACATTTCGAACCTTAATCATCCTTACTACATTAAGATACGAGCTACATCAAGGACCTTCTTGAACAAAATCAACTGTAACGTATTTCATACACCACCATAAACGCCGTACGAATCCGACTGTAGACCATAAATCAACGTGTTTAAATTCAATTTTATTCGACAATTAAACCGGCGGGCTTTCTCACCCACAGTAAATACACGTAAATACGCGTAAACACTCGTAAATACGTATTATCGTTAAAACGTCAGTCGTGTTGTAAATCTAACTGAATGGCATTACGGCTGTCTTACTTGGGCCATAGAGTTGTAATTGAAACAGATAGGTTGAGTTGTTGATGAGGGTTTGTGCCTAATAATCTAATTGTATTTCTGGTTAACCTGTCACCATCATATTATTTAAGAGCTATGTTTTTATTGTGTGCAAGATAAAACAGAAGTTATGAGTATAAGCAACAATTTAAGTAGGCAGGCACCCTACTTTCTGCAAGAGGAACAAATGAACGCACAACCTTTCCAATCGCCTGTACGCAAACAAAATAATTTGAGCATAAGACGACTATATTCCCCGAGAGGAAACTCTTTCTGACACATCAGAACATCCTTATTTCGGCTCAAATATTTCAAGTATTAGGTCCTAATAAAATGTATGAAATAGTATGACTGTGAAACATTAGTGTCAATAGTCGTACAAAATCGAGTATATAAAAAAACATTGTTAATTCTGAAACTGCTTGAGGAACCAAAACATAGTAATTTTGATGTCGGTGGAAAACTTTTTATCATACAGCGGATCGGCGGTCAATAACAATTAAAACAACCTATAATAATTTATGTTAACTTTCAGTAGTAGGCAGATAGTTTGCTGATGCAGTACTATCTGTAACATTTTGTACTTTAGTCTTTGCCGTTCACTATAAAAGGCTTTTCTTCGCTTTTTTTACAAAGCTAACCACTTTCTCGTCTTGTCAGACTACATGATGAGATGAGTTTTTATTTGACCAACTCCTAATATAGATTCTTGATATGTAGATACAAGATACATGCATATACAAACGCATGACCATAATCGCATTCTAGGTATTCAGAAACTCTATTTCAACAGCGTATGTTGTAGAAGCTTTACTTATTTCATTCACTTGTAACACCATCTACAAGGTGTAACAAAATACCCTAGTAATAAATATTTAAAACGGTGGATTACTTTAGTAAGACTAAATAACAAAATACCAAAAAATCTGCAGTTTTATACAAAATTGTACTTGCTGTTACGCGACTCAAATGGGAAAGCAGATTTTTTCAACGTTGTTTCTAAAGTGAAAGTTGTTCAGTTTCACGGTCTAATCTAAACCACCCCTTTATATATATAATAACCCCTTTATATATACTGGAGTTTTGTTACACCTTTTATAAGGAAGGGCTGAAGGAATTAGTTGCCTGTTTGACACCCATCCGGGTTGGTGGTATTCGAATCTGGGTACTAGATACACGGCATTCCACTACATCATCATCGCAGCCTATGAACGTCATACTGCAGGGCAAAGGTCTACCCTCAGGGAGGGTGTATGTGCATTAGTCCACCACGCGTGCCACATGCGGATTGGTATAGACTTCACTTACACATCGGAATTTCTTCTTCAGCGTATCGCGTATTCCTTCACCATTTGAGAGCAGTCCGTATTACGTACATAAGTTAGAAAAACTCATTGGCACATGACATCCATGCGTATTTGAACCTGGATCTCAAGATTGAGTTTTCATAGCTCTCCGCAACGCGCAACCGACGATCATTCCACCACAGCACCAGACTAATTCCTTTAGGGCATCGTCAACCTGATTTTAGCCCTCACCGTGTGGCAACTGGTATGAGTCACTGCATCCGACACCATCTCTGATCGTATTCCCCGTTCCTTCAAATACAGGAGGGCAAGGACGAGAGAGTGCATCTGTCTTTAACGCACACACTCATAGACTTAAAATATCCTTTTAGGTACTCAGCGTACCTATTTCTTGCAAATAAGTAGTCGCTGTAGTCGAAATCGACATTGAAAATCAATAACTGAATCATTTAGGTTTGACCAGTATTACGACTATTGAGTGGTTGTCATGCAGTAGTCAGCTGCTAACACCAAAGAAGATCTAAGTTTGGCCCAAAATGATTCTAGACTATACTTCATTACAAAAAGGACGAAAAGATTTTCTGATTTCTATTTAGCTTTCTGGCCAATTCTGATAAGCAAACATAATTTATTTATCTGAAAGATATACTATCCGACATATCTTGGACGTTACTAAAGCTGTTCTAAGAATAAGTGAGAGGAAGCTCAAATCTTTGTATTTGAAATTCAAAATTGCCTTAAAATTTCGTTGCTATTTAGAAAGGAGTATAGCGGCGTCCCGACTTTACACTGGTACAGAAACCTAGTTAGTAACAACCGTATCAAAATCAAAAACAGTACTGAGGTAGTTTTCGAGATAAGCATTTACAGAAACACAGGCAAACGCCGGCCACGACGCTGGGGACTTGAGACCAGTACGTCTAGTATGATTTCTCTACACGCGTACGACGCGCTTTTGCTCCATAGAAAATAACCTATTCACGCGCTTTTCAGAGAGCGAAGGCCACGCTTGCCGGGCCAACTAGTATGGAATAAAATCGACACGCGTGTAAGAAGAGAAATCGTGCTAGACGTGCAGGTCTACTTCGAAATCAAACTTTTCGCTCAGAAAACTCATGAACAGTTTCTGAGCTCTTCTTTACACATGTTTATCCTATTATCGACGTGTTACACAACAAATCACCCCTCATTGTCCGTTGATCCGGGGGGCAGGGGATGTTGACAGTAGACAGAGGGGGGGGAGTGATCCCGTCTGCGGATTGAATGCAAACTCGGAGTAACAAGCGTCTTAGCTGTAAGGTGGTTGGGAATTATGGAGATGACTTCTTGTCATTAATAGTTGTAGAGTCGGTAATTAGTATCTAGATACATACAAAATTAAAGCTGCAGCCAATCGTACCATGTCTGATGTTCGAAAATATATCATTAGAAATTGTTTGTATTAATTTTAAAAGCAAATATTCAGATCCGCATATAGAAAGATAGACGTTGACTTTTTTCGCTTATTTCCCGTATTTATCGATAAAACAAGACAATAGTAAAATTGAAATTTTTGAAAAAATCTGCTATTTAAAATTGGTTCAAAGTCTTTTGACTTTGGTCTCACCTTTCTCAGAACCGACAGCCGTTAAAGTAAACAGGTTCAGGTGAGGACATCACGTTTTGAATGCTAGTCGGCGCATGCGTCTAGAAAAGAATGGACGTAGTAACAAATATTGAGCTAGCCCATTTTCAGCAATCTGATAAGAGATCATGTGGCGTAGTTTTGCGAACGTTTAACGCACGATTCCCAAGGATCGCCACGACGATCGGTCCTGCGCTGCTCTCATCCAACGTTCCCACCACCTTCACTAGGTCGACAGTCCTCCTTATGCCATGCAACCTACCCACGTCACGGCGCTTTCCGGTACGCGGTCGCCACTCAAGATCTCTTTGGCCCCATCGGTCATTTATTCTGCGAGCAATGTGCTGTGCACTTTACTTTAGCAAACATTGGTGTAATAGTTATTAAAAATTCGAAGTAAAGCCACCTCCATAACAGGCGGCACACGTCGCCAGCTTGTTAGGTGCAGTAACAAGTGACGGCTGTCGGTCGCAGCGTACGGAACGTGCCAATACAAACACACGCTATGATCAATAGATCTATACGTTGGGTAGAGTCTGATCTGAGTGAACGGGAAGGATTACGTTTTAATAGCGATTTAACTTTAGCTTAAAGATTAGAAGGCTTTGATAAAAGCTAAAATATTTCAAGTGATTTATTGTGTCATCCATAGATGGTTTAGGGCTCCGTACTCAAAGGCCTTGCCAACGGGACTCTATTACTATACCTACCCATCCGTCCGTTCTATCTCTAAAGGGCTGTATCTTTTGAGCCATATTAGGTAGAGAGTTGATGATGAGTGATGATGAGATAGATGAGTCGAGTTGAAATTTTCACAGAAAATTTGCTATTATTTTGGATTTGCTACCAAATAATACAAGAAATGAAAAATGAAAGGCCCACAAGAAACATGGGTTTTTTCAAGATTTTTTGTTTTTGCTCTATCATAAAAACGGCAATACATACCACCATCAAACTTGGTGTGATTATAGAGCATCCTCAAAAGTAAAAAAAACGGCCAAGTGTATGTCGGGCTGGCGATATTTATAAAACTAATCAAGTAACTCTTTCTTGTCCGCTAATTGAACTGTCTAATCCTCAAAATTGCCAATGCATTACATTCTACAGCTTCTACTACAAAGGTGTTCCCTAAACGTCATCTGCTGAACTTGGATCTCTTGTAATTGGCGTGATGTAAGTACAAAACCTAATAAAGCATTCGCATCTAAAGATGCCTGTGGTATAAAGAAGAAGAACAGTTAGTCAAGCCAACGTCTTTAGGTGCGAGTGTGCAAGATTCTTGCTATTCATTCTAAAATAAATACCTCATTATTCATTACCATAAAAGTCCAACATCTAACGAACAACAAAGTATTTTACACCATTACCCCAACCCTTCCAAACATCTCACTCACTGTCCCTCTCTCACTACGGCCCAATAAATTAGTCTGAACAGGGACATCGTAATTCACTCCTCGCACAATCGTCGCGAGCTATATTTTTGTCGACACAATCGTAAAGTTGTCGGTCGCGAACGCAACAACATCGCCAGTTTGCTGCGACAAACGCGAGTTGTCAACGGACATGTCAGGTACAGGATCGGCTCGATGAAAACCTTAGAATATTCACATTCTAAAGATTTAATTGGTTTTAAAGTGTCGTTGATCGGTAGAGGAAGCACGAATTTAGCTCAACTTTTACGTATCGAAACTAAAACGGCGCAACAGCTGTCTGTAAATGGGACATACAATGGAACTAATCATAAGCATTTGAATACTACTACATATATCGAACTTAATATGACGACGATGTGGAATTTTTTTTATTGTTCTTCACAAACATTGGAAAAAACCGGAAACGCATGGAATCTGGGATGTCTATGCATCTATTAAAGCGATTCGATGCGGTGTGAGGCTACATACATACCGAGATCTAGGAATGACCACCCTAACATATTATCTGTAAGGAACATGCCTATCAAATCTGCCTGAAAATATTAATTATGTAGTTACTTTGAGATCTGATGTTAATAGCGTGATATTTTTTGTAGTGGTAACCATGGATGATAAGATAAGTATTAATACGCCTGCAAACTGTATGTATGTATGTATATGCTCACGACTATATTCCCCGAGGGGGTAGTCAGAGATGTTCTGAAATCTCAGAGCATCCACTTTTCACCAGTAGTACCGAAACTCTGTCCAGTGTGCCTGCAAACTAGGTAACATTAATCCTCTAATAGTATTTTTATCTAGCTTTATTTTAGTATCACAACAAGTTTTTGCTGCGGTCTTCTTTATCGAACAAAATTCAAAGAAGAATGACACTAAACAAAAAATTCAAAACATAAATTTTAAACAATGCAAGAACAACCACATTGCCTGTTTTATGTGACTGGTATATTCAAACAATTTATGTTTATTAAATGTATAATAAAACCTACCTCAATAAAACTTTAATTACCTTCTGTTCCCATGCTATCGAGTTACTGACAGTCAAACAAACAGTTTTTATTGCTAGACCATTAACTAACTGCGTATAAACATAAGGTTCTGCGTTTTATGTCATTACCAAGTCGAAATATAAACATAGTTGACTTTGAATTATTGCAGTTTTATAATTCTACGTACTGTGTTGCTGTGTGAAGTTTATCATTCTTTTATTCAAGGTGAGATGGATTAAAATTAACGACATGCATTTAAAAACTCAGTTTTATTACAAAAATTTGTAAAACACTTACTCAGTACCTAACACATTACCGCGGATATGAATTGTACCTATACGTTTAATAAGTTAATAGACAAACCAAGAACCACGTTCCATCAGATTCAGGAGATTACTGACGAGAGAGTTGTGTGTTTAGCGCGTACACTTAAGGTAGCCGACCGCATGCAGCAGCAGCAGAGCGAGGGGTCGTAGCGACACGTCATGATTTTGAACCCGACTGTAGACCGCAGCAGCAGGCAGTGTTGCCAACTTAGGGTATTCGTTCGGTGGGGGATACGTCTTAAGAATTATCCCAGATTGACTGCAAAATTATCGTATTTTTATTTCATCTCGTCTTCCCAAAATTATCATATTTAAATATTTAGTCATATTTGTACACTGTTTTACCCAATGGTTTTACCAAACGCCAGTATGATGTATTTTTGGAATTTAACGGAAAATGTGGTTGAAAATAGTGATCGTAGAGTTTGTATGAATTATCGTGCGATAGATAACTTTTATTTTCTATCGCATGCCACTCAAAAATATCGTGAATCTACGATAATTATCTATCTGGCAACACTACTGCGCCCGCGGCATGATGGCGCGATAAAGCGCTATCGCGCCCTAGCTCCTTTTCTTTTTAGGCACCATGCCGCGGGCGCTGGTCTGCGGTCGAGCGACAGTGAAGTCCAACCGCAGTGTCGGAAGCTACGCAGGGTATTTCATAGAAATACATACGATCCAGTAGTGTCGCAGCGACACGTCGTCTGCTGCTTGCGGTCGGCTACCAAGTTGTACCTTTATGCTCTTCAAAATATCCTGCATACCTGACTGCTTTTTTCTAAAGATTATCAGTCACCGTAGTCGAAATCGACTAAGAAATTATCAAGTCATCACTCGGAGTCGGAGTATGGAAAACGTCGGTTTAGGTCATTACAGTTGACGATGCAATGAAGGACGCAGGGACTAGGTATGTGTCAATAATACTTGTAGAAGCATGAAGAAGACCTTCGTATTTGTTCCAATGATCATTAAATTCGTTTGTTCACACTTCATAGTAAATGCCCGCAACAAGGACGCTTCAAAATGAAAACCCAGTATTTACTACACAATAATAAATAAAAGTAATTCTGCAGTAATTTTTCACCGAAACACTCATAAGTAAACTTTACGGGCACAGTTTCGAAAAATACGCCCAAGTAAATACATTTTGGCTAACAATAAAGTCGCATTTAATACAATTACGTACGAAATATATCGGTGTTTATTTTGTAAGTCGGTGGAAATGTTTTCCGGCAACGTTTGTGTTTGACGTTATAAGTGAAAGAATTCAGCGATCTGTTTTATTATACATCGTATATGTCCTTAGACTACTTATATGCGGACCCGCCTCGCCTTAGCATTTCCCCTCAGCCAACATGCAAGATCAAAAAATCTTACGCATTTACATTCAATTTTATACCTTATCATTAAACGCGACAGCCTATAATTGCGGAACAATAATTTCGAACTTATGACGTTTGGGGTTCACACGACACCGTTTTTCATGATTTTTAACAATCAAAATTAGATTCTAAACTAATGGAATAAATTCAAAGTTGCGTATCTAGTGCTACATATAAGCTATAAAACTTTGTTAGTAGAATTACACGCGTAACTAGTCCTCATATAAATAGTCTAAGAATACATCCTATTAATTGACAATTTATGTTGTTTGCGTGTAGTTTTAAACTACACGATGAAAGGGTCCAGTGGGAAAAAGGAATGTTGGCTAGCTAAACAAAAATTGCTGGGCTGGTGGATATTGTACAGATGGCTGGAAACAATTGAATGACTATTGGCAAAGACAGAATGTCATGGAATGGATAGAGGAGGCCTTCACCCATAATGGAGTTCACATCTCGAATCCTGAAGAAAACTAACCATACTAAACAAAGTTTAATATTGTGAATCTACTAATCAGCGGTAACAACATTTAAAATGTAAAATAGATGTGAAAAACAAGAAATTTTTATTTTTTTATGTTGTTTACGAGTTTTTCGCCAACCAGGCCTGTACATAACCAGAATCAACAGCGGCAACCAATAACAAAACTTAAAATGATGAAGTCCAGCCAGCTCGGAAAATTACTCTAAACTGACCTAAAAGCTGAAACCGACAACGAATTTAATCGAAGATAGGTTCTAGGTTCTTCTACACTTCCTCTGAGTGTTGAAGAAACAAGAAACATCCATCGCAAGAATTAAAGACAGAAGAGCGAGACCGACAAGATGTTTCAGAGTCAAATCGATCTTTATGAATGTCTGAAAAAACTGATTTTGATTCCAACATAAATAATCCACTCCCTATATTCTACTGCTTCAGTTTTAATAAGAGGGTTGATACCTAGGTAGAAATCTATAACATTAACTATGTCATCGTGCATCGCATAGTCTATTACCATAACAAAACCTTAGTAAAATTAGACCTTTCCTACAAACTATAACTTTATAATGAAGAAGAGATTTCAGAGAGGATTCTTGCTTTGTATCACACAAAGAAAATAGTATCCCAATTTCGGAATTAAAAATAAACCAATCCCACATGGACCACAGTCACAGTATTTTTATACGTAGCTCTTGCTACTTCTTAACCGCTTTTTCCACTAAAGGAAACACACCCGAAGCATAAGCTATAAACGTACATCACAGTTATTTGTGGGAGTCATTTGCTGAGGCGTGTTACACGGCGATTACAGAGGAACTAAGTGTAAACGAAGCATCGTCGCGACAATTTGTGACCGGATTCAAGAGTCGCGAGTAAACAGACGCATTCTCTTGGATAACTTCATTATTGAGAATGGGTGATTTCCAGGTGTGTGTCATTTGAAAGTGGTTGTTGTTTGTTAAATATCTATTAGGGTGTTGTATAATGATACCAAAAAAATTACCGTCTTTACATGGCTTTTAATTTTCAATTTACGTGTAGAATGGGATGAAAAAATAAAGTGTCATTACATAAGTAGTATTCGTAGAAAAACGCTGTTAAAATAAAAAAAATAAAAAGGAGATTTAAAAAGTCTCTGGTTTTGGCTTCTCTCTTCTCGCCCGGACCTCCATCTTGTTGGCAGTTTGTTAAACGAGTAACTAATTAAAAATAGTAATAAAACCAGTGAAGTAAAAAGAATAAAGTTGTTTTTATTAAGAAGCTTCGTCGGAGTCACAATACAAGATATTACAACATGGTTTTTGAAAGTAATGACGCAAGGCAAGGTACCTGCTAGGGTAGAAACACAATTATTTTGATATGAAATTCAAATCATTTATTGCATTCATGACAATGTTTTCTTCTTAAGTTAGGTATAGTACGTACCTATCAAACATGAACCCTAGTTAATTAAATTATTAATTGTGTTAAATTAAACTTAAATAAGACATTCCATCCTGACCATCTAGTAGATAAGATAAATAAAGATAAGATAAATATTCTTTATTTGCACACCAAAATACACAAAAAACAACAACAATATACGCGAACAAGAAGGGTACAAAAGGCGGCCTTATCACTAAAAGTGATTTCTTCCAGACAACCAGTGGATGGAAGAAGTCTTACATGAGATAAATGCTATGGCGGTGTGAGGTTAGATTCCATCTAATAAATAAACATACAATTCAAGTACATTCAAATTACTGAAATTGTTAATTTAATCAATTTAACATGCAATTAAAATTCTGAAAAATTAAAAACATAGGTAACACAAATTCACAAACAAACAAAAAGTTATCATGAACAGAACTATCATTAAATAAATGTGCAATTACCTGCAACAAAAGAAGAAACGATGAAGAAACGGAAATAAATATTAGACAGTCGAATAATAACTTTGACTAATTATTATAAGGACTAGCCTTGCGGTAGCATTTCCCCTCTGCCACGGTATAAGCACAATTGATCTTGTGCATTTACATTCAATTTTACACCTTATCACTGAACGAGACAGCCTATAATTGCGAAATAATAACTTCGAACTTAGAACGTTTGGGGTTCTCACGAGACCACTTTTCATGATTTTTAACATTCAAAATTAGAATCTAAAGTTATGGGGAATAAAATCCAAAGTTGCGGATTTAATGTTACCTCGCCCCCCGCAAAAAGTGGCAGAAATGTTTGTTAGTAGAATTACACGCGTAACCAGTCCACATATAAATAGTCAAAGAATAATAATTAATGTAAATCTAATTGTGAACTAAGTTCATGCAGCACGGATTGAAAAGTTTATTTCCTTCAGGGTTACCTCCATAATTTTTCTACTGAAAAATCTTTCGTTTAATTTATACCAATCTAATTTGCTTTTACAGGTTTGCACCCATAAAAAATTGTTCAGTTTGATGGGGAGAGTATGTAATTTAAAGGTTAATGATACTTTTTCTTACACCCTGTAGTATACTAAAGAAACGACCACAACTACATTTAATGTACTTGAAAGTTCCATTAAGAATGGATTTTCCATAACCAAGTTCTTTCAGTAATACTTCAAAACAAACTTTGGTCAACCCTGATTCAGATCGCTACGTCACCCCTGAAATTACTCACGACTGCGGCTGACGTATTGTTATTGCCGTTTTTATTTTTCTTCTCATTCACGATTATCGACAGAGTTTGTTTCACCCTTGTACCTTAAATATCCGCTTAAAACTTCTAGCACAAGCATATGCTCACTACTATATTCCCCGACTCATATATTCAGAGATATTCTGAAACCTCAGAAGATCCACGTTTCACTAGTAGTACCGAAACTCAGTCCAAAATGGTCAGTGGGTACAATACATGCCTCGAAATTGAAGCATGCAAGTTTCCTCACGATGTTTTCCTTCACCAAAAAGCCAGTGGTGTTACAAATCAAACTCAAATTCCAAAAAAGCTCATCGTTACTAGTCGGCCTGGACAGGGTTAGAACCATCGCCTCCTGCACGGCAGGCAAGGTTGCTCGCCACTGAACTACCGCGGCTTTTATAAATATTATTCTAGATTTTCACCACCCGATTAACTTTAATTTTACTTGACCTAACACGACAAAAAAACGTTGTGCTCCACATGAGAGTACGACGAGAACAGGAGGATGAAAGAGATAGCGAAAGCGATTTACTAAGAGAGTATGGCGATATCGCCACAGAGATATGTTTTGTAGAGTTTCTGGCCGCATCGTCTCTACAACGGAATACCTTACGACGCGTTGGTAGAGTCAAAAAAATATTATCAGAGATCTATGTGATAACATTTTGAATAAAAAAAATTCATGTTCATTTTCATTAGCTTAAGAATTTATACTGTAATAGTAATGCTGTTATTAAGTCGTGTTATATTGTAGTTTCTGGCCGCATCTTCTCCACAGCGACAACACATTCCGACGCGGTGGTAGCTCCAAAAAAAGATTTGACGTTTAATAAGTGTGCTTTAAGCTCCTATATTGAATTAATTATGTTGACTTGAGTTTGACAGCGTTGTGATGTGACGTGCATTGTCATTTCTAGTATGTAGTACATAATAGTTCAATGGTGGCAATACTGTTTTGAGTGTTGGGATCTTTTAGTTGGTATATTATCAAGCTTAAACACTTTCTTTCAATTTGATCTAATATAATTTCCTAGTACAATTCACCACAAGGGTAAGTCAAATAGTCCATAAAACCCTCCTTATGGTAACGGAAGTTGGACGTATGAAGGCTGATAATGATGATGACTCATTCTGACCAAAACAGAATACTCCCAAAAGAAACACGTGACTATATCCAGCAAATATCATTAGCCTCATTCAACGACAGCATCTAGAACTGACATTTCGCCTCATTCATCAACGTCCCAACATTATGAATGTCCTGTCACATCATAATGAAAAAGTTAATAGAAAAAGTTTGACAGTGCCAGTGCTTGGTGACAGTTTAAAATTTAATATTCAGAGCTTTGAGGATCGGGGATTAACGAGGGTGTTGGTATTTAGAAGTTTGCAGGATGGGAGAGGAACGACTCTATTGAGTTTCTAAAGAAATCGTCATTTTAGATGGTGACTGGTTATCGGCGAACGAAGCCGTTGTGAGGAAACGTACATGCTTCATTTTCGACGCATGTTTTGTGTCCACGTCGGCGTCGTACTGAAGTGCTATTTTTGAATCTCACACTCACACTATCAAAATTACGATCAAATTATGTATAAAATCCATAATTTGGAATATGAATTAGGACTGTGACATTCAGAAATAGCACCCCTAGTCTTATTTAATGGACTGAATTAAAATGTGGATATCTGAATATAATGGTTATGCTATATTTGGAATGTCTCTCTCTTCCCTACCCCCCCTCGGGGAATATTATCGTGAGTATATAAGGTCTAACAAAATTAGCTGAAACTATTTTAAGGGGATGATCAGACCATCAAACTGAACAACTTTCTCTATGGGACCAATATAGAATTCGCGAAAAAAAATATCTTCTGTTCCATACAAACCTACTCGACCTAAATGTATGGGACCACAGATTTTTTTTCACCATTTCGATATTGGTCCCATAGAGAAAGTTGTTCAGTTTGATGGTCTGATCATCCTCTTAAAATAGTTTCACCTAATTTTGTTAGACCTTATATATCCTTAGAGATTGAGGAGAGAGAAAGCCATTCAGGGTTACGTAAACTACAGACCGAAGAAACTTTTCTATGCTTAAACGTAGAATACGTAAGTTAAGCTTCAGTGAAGTCAAAACCTGTAGAATTCCACTGCCTGGCAAATGCCAATGCCAGTCGAAAGGACAGTGAGTCTAAGAATTATAAAGACCACCACAATGACCCAGTGTAAATTACCTATATAGGGTGAATTGATATCATTAGCATCCTGTGAAGTTAGTTTAGTTAAGTTAGCAGTTTAGTATGGAACAGCAATTTTTTTTTGCACCGATCGGTTTAAATTGTTCAGTTTGATGGGTAGACTCTTAGTTTAAAAGGATGCTAATGATATCAATTTCACCCTATCGATAGAAACAAAATAAAATCAGATTGAAACCGATAAATATTTGTCGACGATCGATACCAAGGCACATACATACATTACATAGATAATATATCGTATCTCACCGATCCCCGCTTCCCAACCCGTCGCGTAATCCCAGCAACGCCCAATGCCGAGGTCCGTACCCATTATGGGTGCCCTTTGGGCAGGTTGCTTAACTCACTGGTTCGGTGACCTACCAGGGCGCTTCGCCGTCACTGGTATGGCCACCCCCAAAAGCCCGCAGTAAAAAGCAGTAAATGCTCCCTGAGCAAAATGTATATGTCATAGAAAAAAATATATATATAAATCGTATTTATGTGTTTATGTAAAAAGCGTGTTAAAAGCATATTTCATTCTAATTGACTATAAGTACTATTTACGATACTAAAAACATATTTTATTATAAATAAGTAGTTTTCACTATGTTATAAGTAGTAACAGGTATTCAAACAGATAACCTCGGTCATATTTCAATAGATTAGGGTCAAGTCATTGTTTATATTTGAGCTGAACGAAGCAAAGAAGCCAATAATTTCTGTGAACAGACAATAAATTGTGAGAAATAACAATAAATTTTAATAAATTCGCTGCGAGAATCAATAAACTTGCAATTTATTGAGTGTTGTTTCTACTTGGTTTATTACTCGGTATAGTTTAGGTTTTTTTAATGAAGAAAAATATAGTTTTATTCATGCTACGATGTCGGAGAGCATCAGTGGCACGTTGCGGTGAGGTATAGACACTTAACCATGATGGTCCGGGTTTGAATCCGTACGGACGACAAGCCATGTAAATACCACCGATGAAGGAAAATATCGGGAGGATTTCCTTAAGAAATTTTCCATACGCTGAACAGGAAATTCTGATGGGTAGAGGTATCCCTATCTAGGAGTCTTCCAATCCGTCGTGGACTAACGCCCATACAATCTATCTGAGGATAGACCTGTGCCTTGCAGTGTATATTTTTGTATATTTATTGCACAGGGTCCTTATTAATATGCTGACACTTTTTAAGGAGATGATCAGACCATCAAACTGAACGACTTTCTCTACGGGAGCAATATCGAAATCACGAAAAAAAAACCGCTGTTCCATACATCTGGCTCGAGTAAGTTTGCAGTTTTGTATGGAACATCTGTTTTTTTTTCGCGATTTCGATGTTGGTGCCATAGAGAAAGTTGTTCAGTTTGATGGTCTGGTCATCCCCTTCAAAAAGTGTCAGCATATTAAGGACCCTGTATATTGTTCCCGTTACTTCATAACGTATTTGGAAAAATTAGGTAGCCGATTATTTCACAAACTTGTTTGATAGATTTTTAAACGAATTTGAGAGACTATTAGATTCCATTTTATAGATACCTGAACTGTGGAATTTTAGTGTTGTGTAAGCAGCGAGGTGATTCGCCTTCAGTACCTGTCTACTATCAAATAAAAAAATAAAAAAAAATTTATTTGGATTAAAAAAAAATCAGTTTTACCAGTTCTACCTCGATATTTATACCATAATTTCTTGTTGTTATTTTAACATGTGAACCTATGTTCATCTGTAGGTACCTATCTCGTTCGCGCATTATGGTCACAAAACTAAAAACACTGGATAAAACAAAAGTGCTGAAACAATTATTTTCAATTTAAATAAATATCTCGTCCATCGTTGTAATTATTTATACATATTCATCATGGTACCTTAATGTGGTCTCGACATGCGAGTATTTTAATAACAATATTTATTTTATGACGCTTTGCATAATCATATAAAATGAATACAAATGGGTATTAAATATGCTTTATTAATTTATTTTGTTGTGGAAAAAAATCATTATGTAGGTAGTGAGTAATTCATTAATTAATTAATAAAAATACACACTTAAGAGAAGTTTATTCCGAATGAGTAAATGCGCGCTGCATACAAACGAAGTCTGGTGATATTTTCAATACTAATCAATTAAACTCAATGAAATTTTGCTGAAACAATCTTGAAACAAATATCTATGCTTGTATGGAGTCAATATAATCAAAGGAAATATACAGTTTCAATACTAGGATTAATTTAAGATTTGTATGGAAATCTTTGAGGCACTGTAACTTTAAAACTGTACATTTTAAGGAAAATCTGGCACGATACAAGCATAGAGATTTGTTTCTAGATTGTTTCTGAAAAATTTAATTGAGTTTAATTGGTTAATATTGAAAATATCACCAGACTTCGTTTGTATGGAGCGCACCAACAGTAATATACCCTTAATTGTTACATTGCTATGCATAAACCATGTCAGAGGCCGTTTTGAAAAAAATCTGACACTAGGGCTTGCTGCCTACACGATAAGAAGAAGAATGCATGACGGCATCATGAATGTTTTATGTTATTTTATTAAATTTAGGTAGCTATATTATGTATGTAATATTTTAAATACTTTATTTACATACATACATACTATAATACGTTAGAATCATTATAACACAAGCGGCGCTTGTTGGCGTAATGGAACTTCGGTATTGAACATGATCACCAAAGTTAAGCAACGTCAAGTCCGGTCAGTCTTTGGATGGGTGACCGTTTTAGTGGGATTTCACTTAATAATCATATTCGTCGAGGAGGCCTTGGTTTTGCAGTGGAATATTACAAGCTATAATTTACTGATAAAAATATTTTATAAATTATGCAGTAACAATACAGGGTCCTTCTTAATATGCTGACATTTTTTAAGGGGATGATCAGACCATCATACTGTACAACTTTCTCTATGGCACCAACATCGAAATCGTGAAAAAAAATCAGCTGTCCCATACTAAACTGAAATCTTACTCGACCCAATTGTATGGGACAGCAGATTTTTTTTCGCGATTTTGACATTGATCCCACAGAAAAAGTTGTTAAGTCGGAACCTTTATAACAACTCATAAAAACCGAAACATCATCAGTCTCTTGCCCATTTTCCATTATTTGGGGTCGGCGCAATATGCCATCTTCCATTCATCTCTCTAGCCGTAATTTCAGCACTCACTCCTTTCTTGCACATAATCATCCATCCATCTTTTCTTCGGCCTTCCTCTCCTACCACAGCCATCCATAATATGATACTCGTTTCTCCGCATCACATGCCCATACCACAATAATCTATTCCCCTGCAATTTTCTCATAAAAACCGAGTGATGACACTAAACTACGCTAACTCAACAAAAAAGCCATCGTTATGGTCATCTATTGGCACATAGCATAGGAATCCCCATTAAATATCATGTTACGATAGCAATAGACCCAACAAATTGCTTACAGAACGGTCATGGAATCAATTGGTGGCCTATCTAGCTGACACTCGTCACTTGCGTAATTTTTATTGGAAACATGGATGTAGAATGGAAGAAAATATTATATGAAGAATGGAAATAGTGCTAAGAATTTAAAATATTGTAACATTTAGTAAAAGGATATTCAAACCACGTTCTGTTGGACCGAACAACATTACTTCAAATAAAGCATCGTACATCAGTACTTACATTACACCTCTAATAGCTGTAAGCATCCCGAATTCTATTTGAAAAAAATAAAAAAATAAAGCACAACCTTTCAACTTCGTAATCATTTTTTATTTATAAATTAATAGACGGTTGCTTGTGCGTAAGCACTGCATTTCTTCCAGTGTGATATAGTTTGTAGGTGTATCTATCCCAGCGAAAACACAATTGAGAAGTGATGGCGGAGCCTCGTGGCAAGTTTAAACGCGAACCACGCGAATGACATAACCGCTTGCGGCAAAACTTACAACGTCACTTCGTAATCATATAATTCGATGGCACTCATATCTGCAGGCGGCATTTAAGGAGGCGATGGTTCGATCCCCGTCAAGGCTGACTCGTACCAATGAGTTTTTCGAAATTTATGTACGATTTGTAACACCACTGGCTTTTCGGTGAAGGAAAACATCGTGAGAAAACCTGCATGCTTCTATTTCCAGGCATGTATTTGTGCCCACTGTCCATTATGAGTGGCGACGGGCTCACTCCCAGTCACACTGGACAGAATTTTGGTACTACTGGTGAAACGTGGATGTTTATTTTAACACTTTATTGTACACATAACAATACAGAAAAAACAATTAAAGTAGACATGTACAAAAGGCGAGCTTATCTCTAAAGAGATTTCTTCCAGCAGACCCGCAACAGAGACAGTTCTAAAGTGTGAGGCAGACATAATGTGTACAGCAGAAATGATAAAAACTATAATAAATAAATAATAATAAAAATAAAAAAAATAAAAACGTTTATTTTTTTCATGATATATGATATGATAAATATAATGAGTAGATGTGCGTCAATATATATACATATCTATAAATGTTCTGAGGTTTCGTAATATCTCTATATTCTGAAACATACGTTGAATATATGATTATCTTCACTCCTATGTTATTTTCAGAATAGAGCTTTTTCCAATAACTCAACTTTAAGAAAGAGGGAAATATTATCTTTATCAATACTGACCTGTTTTGTTTTCATAGATCTAAGTTTTTTATTGACAGTTCACAATAAACCTCCATAAATCAAGATGGCGTCGCAAGATGGCGGCCGGCCGTTTGACAGTTATCGCGTGTAGCGCGGGAACATTAAACTCATTGATATTTATTGCTCAATCGCGTTGCGCTCTAACTCGCTTTTGATTTATTGTTAATAGATTCACCGGCGATTGTTTATTTTATTTGTTTTCTATTTATTGGTGTTGTTCAAATAACGGGACGACAGTTATAAATTAATTATGTGCAGAAGCACACGATTATGTTCATTTACTATATTATTTCCCCAGGAGTCACACAATAATCCACCCATCTTTTTTCCGGACTTCCTCTCCTACCACAGCCATCCACATTCATACTTAGAACTAGTCTCGTCAGGGTCCAAGAAAAGAGCCTCCCCGATTGACGAAACCTGAGTACATCTGGCGCACCCTGGGCAGACAGCCTCGATACGACCATTTCTGACTGGCTAATCTTTCCACTACAGCATGAGTAATTGTCATGCTGACATGAAAGAAGAAGACTCTTCTTATATTATGACACTCGACTCTCCGCATCACAATGTCCGATAACGGTAATCTACTTCAGCGCTTTTTTAAATGTAGTTCCTAAAAAATCAATAGATGGCATGTTTATCGCTCCATAAAGACGTTCGCGTGATCATGTCAACAGTGTGCCTGACTTTTTTTAAACGCCGAGGGATCGTGCCCATACAGACATCTCAGACGTAATTTGCGATTAAAATGATTCGTAAATAATTAAAAGACGTGTTGGTGTCTTTTTGATAATCTGTTCTTTCTTTGTTATTTAAAGATTTTTTATCATCTTTTCCCTCTTTGTAAGATACACATTTTGAAATGTTGACCTTTATTCGCACAGACCGTAGCGATATCTATCGATCCCCTAGAGAACCAAAAGAAAAGCGCTAATTTTTCTGTCAAGTTCTACTTCTAAACATTCTTATGTTTGAGAAAATATAATTCACAAATAGATTTAAAATAACACTACAGTCAGAAGTCAACTATTCTCTCTTTCTTCACGCATAAACATTGAATCAATAGGTACTATTAGCTATTATGTGCGTTGTAATAAAGTTCATAACTGTTCAGCTACAATGCTGTTGACTGTGTAGCTGAATAGTACAAAGGGCGTTTATTTTACTTACTGTTATTGCTTTACGTAAACACTATTTGTAGGGGCTTTAGCAGAAGCGAGAAGCGGAAAATATTTCCTATGAAATATTAAGTTAAGTCGAAGTAAATGGATCGTCTTTAAATCGTATTAGATTGTTCATACATTGCTTTACTTTACCTCTTCTGTTGAAATAATATGGAACAAACCCTATTGACGCTTTGTTGAAGCAATCTATGCCGTAATATTCGTGAACCCTAAAAGTGTGCATCACACCGAGGATACGTCATACGAACGGGCTCGCACTGACAAAAAGAGGCTAGCACATGTACGAGTATGCTTAGTGAGTGTGAGTGACAAAGGAATATACTACTGCTTACTAACGTCCATCTCCCGTACAACCGAGATGGTGAGGTCAAAATTTGTGGGGTACAGGGAGTGTTAAAACGTTGTTGTCGGTATCCTAGGCCATGAGGAGACAATGAGCCAGCATTCTAAGGCTATTATTCATTATTTACAAACCTATAAACAGACAAACATGCGTTTCATATTGCTCTCCCATTTGCATATTCCTAGTCGATTTCGACTAAGGCGAAGGCAGCCACACGGTTTGGGTATCAAAGATGTGCGTGACTCCTGAGTCACCTCTTAGGACACCCGACTGAGTAGGTGCTATTCGAATTTATTCTTACACCTACCAACTCTATACTACCTTAATAATGAGGGATTTTCAAAAATCCATTCAAAAAGAAAAAGTAGTTCCAAATTTCTCGATAGATGGCGTTGACGCAACAGGGATTGCAGATAATAAAAGATTACCTTGCAGATAATAAAATCCTAATTCAAAAAGTAAAAATTTGTGTTTTTAAGTTAGCAGAAAAATATGAACATATGCTTCGTCCACGGTTGCGCCTGACTTAGTGACATGCATTTTTTTTAGCTTAAATTTCAGTCACCCCTTTGTTGGAACTACGTTTTACTATCTGTCAGAAAACACCTCATTAAAATGCAATCCGGATTTCAAGACAGATTAGAGCTTAGAGCGATTAGAGTCATCCCTCGGGCTCGCTGGGCTTCATTGTCTAGTTTGTGAGTGGTCGCCGCTGTTGATCCTGGTCTACAGGAGTAACAGTGATGGGAATGTTGTGGTGGGTCCTGTTAAAAACCCAAAAACCACTAAGTCTTTTATTAACAAACATTTTCTCAAACCCGACACCAAACGAATTGAAATTTCCCTCCTAAAATATAACATGAAAAGGCACAGTAAAAGTCAATACATAAGAGCGGAGTGGCCATAAGATTTTATGCGCACCATTACGCGGGCTAAGTGACGCGTAAATTCTTATAACTCTGGTAAGTATTCAAAATATGAAAGACGCGGTCGTTAGGCGTTACTGTAGGGAGTTTAAGTGTAGATATGATATGACAGTGTTGTCACACGATTTTGTTGTGTTATATTGTTATGCGGGTCTGGTCTTTTGGGCTCGATAATGCTGGCAAAGGGTGAGGTTTTAGTAGAATTTGTATGACTGTTCCCTTTGTGAAGATAACTAATCTGTTTTCATTTTAGAAAGATGTTGACCTTTACTGGAATTACTAGATAGAGTTCAACCTTCTGTTATTAAATACGATGTTAATATTAATATCTAATTCTACTAGATAAAGGTTTCTTATGCAGTGTTTCATAGACTTATCACTATTACTCAATTCAATTCAATATCATTTTATTCAATATAGGAGCTTACAGCACACTTATCAAACGTCAAATCTTTTTTAAAGCTACCACCGCGTCGGAACGTGTTGTCGCTGTAGAGAAGATGCGGCCAGAAACTCTACAACATAACACGACTTAATAACTATTACAATATAAATTCTTAAGCTAAAGTTATGTATACAATAATACATAGTCTATTTAATATAATAATTGATACTATACAGTAAAGTAAATAAACTATAAGCTAGTGACCTCAGACCCAAGCATTTTGATCATTTAAATAATCATCCAGTTTATAATATGCTTTCTTACAGAGGACTTTTTTGATTTGAGTTTTAAACATGTTTTCGGAAAGATTCAAAATGGTCTCGGGGATTTTATTATAACAACGTATACAGTGACCCATGAAAGACGTGTTGACCCTACTAAGCCGAAAGTGTGGAGATATCAGTTTATTTTTGTTTCGAGTGTTGTAATTATGGACATCACAATTTTTTGGAAATAACGACAAATTTTTTCTTACATATAAAATGTTTTCATAAATAAACTGTCCATAAACTGTTAAAATATTAATTTCCTTAAAAAGGTCGCGAAGCGAATCACGACAGCGCAGACCATATATAGCTCGAATTGCCCGTTTCTGTAGGATAAAGATTGTCTCAATGTCTGCAGCACGACCCCACAATAAAATACCATAGGACATGATACTATGAAAGTAACTGAAATATACGAGTCGGGCTGTTTCAATATCAGTTAGTTGTTTAATTTTTCTGACTGCATATGCTGCAGAGCTTAGCCTACCAGCTAGAGTTTCAATATGGGAACCCCATTGCAGCCTAGAGTCAATCGTTATTCCCAAAAACACTGTATTATCAACAAAATCTAGACTATCTCTGTTTAAAGTTACTTGGTTATCTACAATTGGTACATTTGGCAAAACAAATTTTATACATTTCGTTTTTTTTGCATTAAGTGCGAGATTATTTGCGTTAAACCAGTTCAAAACATGTTGAAGGGTATCATTTACGTCGTCAAGTTTTTGGTCCTTCCTATTTACTTTAAAAATCAGAGAAGTATCATCAGCAAATAATACTATGTTCGACAAGTTTTGTACCATATGTGGCAAATCATTTATGTAGACCAAAAAAAGGAACGGACCCAAAATTGAACCCTGGGGCACGCCTGTTTGCACATGTGATCCAGATGATTTAGATCCGTTCACTAAAACTTTTTGGACTCTGTTTTTTAAGTAGGAGTCCATCAAATCAAGAGCTGAGCCATTAACTCCGTAATGTTTTAGTTTTAACAGCAAAGTTTTATGATCAACGCAATCAAATGCTTTGGAAAGATCGCAAAAGACGCCTATCGCATTTTGGTGCTCCTCCCAAGCGCTGAAGATGTGCTGAATCAGAGTAACTCCTGCGTCTGTAGTTGAGCGTCCTTTGGTAAACCCGAACTGCTGATCATGCAGCAGTTTATTTAGATTGAAATGAGACAGCATTTGATTGAGAATAATCTTTTCGAAAACCTTGCTGAGAACTGGTAATATTGAGACAGGTCTATAATTGTTGGGATCATGTCTATTGCCTGATTTAAAGAGAGGTACGACTTTACTATGTTTCATAAGATCGGGAAAAGTACCTTGATCGATGCAGATGTTAAATATTGATGCCAAGTAAGGTGACAGGACACCAATGACAGATCCAAACAACTTAACCGACATACCCCATATATCTTCAGAGTTTTTAAGATTAAACTTTTTATAAACTTTGACAATTGTATCAGGGTCAACATGCCTAAATCTGAATTCGGAAGTGCATGCATTTACATTCTTTTGTAGTATTGTCTCGGCCAGAGCAGATGAGGAACCTAAAGACTCTGTAATCTTTACTGGAATGTTAGTAAAGAATGTTTCAAATTCCTGAGCTACTCCCGCCTCTGAACTGATAATACCGTGATCAGTTTGAATAGTTATGTCTGGATCACGTGGTTTTGTTTTGCCTGTTTCATGATTTATTACTTTCCAAACGGCTTTGATTTTGTTATCTGAACTCTTAATTTTTCTGCTAATGTGTAGTGATTTTGCTGTGATACAGACTTTCTTGAATGTTTTTGAATAAAGTTTTACAAATTCAAGAAACTCATCATTATGAGTATAGGTCTTTTTATCATATAGATCAAAAAGGGTTTCTCTACTTTTTCGGATTCCTGTACATTCTGTACCTTACCTTGCCAGAAAAGAAGTACAACCATCATCATCATCATCACAGCCTTATATACGTCCCACTGTAAGGCACAGGCCTACCCTCAGGGAGGATGTATGGGCGTTAGTCCACCACACGTGCCCAATGCGGATTCGTATCGGAATTTCTTTTTCAGCGTATGCATGTTTCCTCGCGATGTTATCATTTTCACCGTTTGAGAGCAGTATAAGTTAGAAAAATGCATTGGTGGACCAGACTGACGCGAGACTGAGCGTATAACACCCGTCTTAGATTAGTGAAAATTTATAATAATGTACTTAGTAGGTTCTTTATTGCCAAACACCTCACACGCGTATTTTAAAAGAATCAAAAATACGTCACATAATAATCTTAACAATAAACAGCTGATAAAAAAACACCTAACTCATATTTTCGTACATTTATTCACATATCAATCAATTACGCACAGTGGTCTACATAGCGAAATGACGTGGACAAAAAAATGTATTTACCTCGATGCAGCCGCTCGGTCGCAAATTGCCCGGCGAACAGCGGCCTGTCACTTGTCACCGTGTCAGAGCTGTCAAGCTGTCACCTGGGGTGACACCCACCGAGCGCCGTCACCGCCGATTTACATAAAAGTGGTAAGTGACAATTAAAAGTGCTGGTTGTGTAACTGCTGTTTCGTTTGAGTTATTTGTGTTTATTTTTGTGATGGGTTTTTTAAAGAGTAAATGAATTTAGTTTTTGATGAATACTCAGAACTTGTAATTTTATATCGAATAATTTTCGAGTCTGCTTGAATTTTGCACTCTTCTACTAAGCTATGTTTTTCTTGGTGTTACGTGGTGGACTTACGCCCATGCACCTTCTCCATAAGGCTAGGCTATGTTCCAGAAGCTGGTCGATCACGAAGGAAGAAAGTTTTGACGGGTATTCGATTAACGTCTTCCGTTATACAACGTGTTAATGAATAAGCGCAAAACGTCATACCCAATGATTTATAACAAAATAATTAGATTGAAATATTAATTTCATTATTTTGATGGTTAAAATTTTAAGTTATTTGCATTTTAAGTTTTCAGGCAAAAATGATTTGTTATCATTTCAGCAATGAATGAAAGCGCTAACGTGCTCGTGGATGCATTTTAAGAATCTTGTTTTGGTAGTAAGTAGGGTGAGTGTGCCCGTGCGGTGGGTTGAGGTCGAGTTCAGTAAATTTTTAATTTAACAAACATATTATTTAATATTTTGAAAAAAAAAAACCTATTTTGAAAACATAATAATTCAATTCTGCTCTCGAATCTAAATAAACTTCTTTCTAGTTTTGCGTTAATTCATTAACGCGTTGTATAAGGTGTCAACATCAAAATTTGTTTTTCGAAAAAAAATTACTTTCGAGAGCTTCGTGTAACTAAAGTTACCTAAAATAACCAAATATAACACAGCAGACTAGTCAGTCTCACTTCCTTGACTCAAGCGACTTATTTAAAAAAAGAAAACTAAACTGCCAATCATAAAACCTAAAACAGTTTTTAACATAGCATATAAAACGTATCGTCACGACGCTGCTCGAGGGTACCGAGCACCCATAAAAGCGGAACGGTAACCGAGCTATCTCGATGATGTGCTATTAATACTGCCGATACGGGCCTGTTAATGCGGCCGTGTATTAACCCGACCCTTCGCTCGTTCATTAAGGGGGCTGCTGCGGCTGTGACAGTAAGGTTCCGTATTAGAAAATTTTGCTAAAGTTGTTGTCCGTACCATGAGATACAAATTGATGGAATAAGATGGTTTTTCTCGATAAGGATAAGCATAAGCATAAGCATATGCTCACGACTATATTCCCCGATACCCCCTCGGGTCAGAGATATTCTGAAACCTCAGAACATCCACATTTCACCAGTAGTACCGAAACTCTGTCCAGTGTGACGGAGGGTGAGCCCGTCGCCACTTATAATAGACAGTGGGTACAATACATGCCTCGAAATTGAAGCATGCAGGTTTCCTCACAATGTTTTCCTTCACCGAAAAGCCAGTGGTGTTACAAATCGTACATAAATTCGATAGTTTAGTTTAAACTTCAAACTTTAGAGTATAATTGATTTGCATAATTTTTTGAAGTTTTTATCTGTTTGAGATGTAGAAGGTACATCGTAGTGTATTGTCGGCTGCAGTTTTAAACTTGTAAGTTCATATTAATAATCTAATAAGAAATGTATTGAACGCATGTACAGTCAAAGCTGCAACTGTAGATGTGTAGGTACGTATATCAAGTAGTTTTTACAGATTTTTACACAGGTATTTAATTTCTCTTTTGTCAGGAGTGTGTTCTTTAGTAAAACGATAAATAATGTCTGATATAAGCTTAATTATAACGTAAATTATGGCATGTATAATATAACCAAATTGAGCACACTAGGCCATTGATTTTCTAGCACAGATGAAAGAATAGGTTAATGTCATCGTGAAAAGAGACAGTATTCACTAATACTCCACCAATAAGAGTGTATCTCTTAAATAAGTTGAAGATAATAACCAAATCCATAATGATTGTAAACGGAAAAGTTTTTTTTTTTCATTTAGGTAAAAAATTGGGTTCCTTAGCGAAATTTAGGAAGGTGGCACCTTAACCTTAGGTACCTATGTATTAATATACCACTTACCGCTTTATGTTACAGCCTAACTTGGCTGCACCGTAATTGTTTAGGGTTGTTTTATGTTATGGCTGTAATAACTTGGCTCGGTTTAATAACACGATCATTATGGAGTGCCTTTTCAATGATGGTTCGACTTATTATATTTAATACGCTGAAATGGGTTTCTAATTTTGATTAAGTATCTCCATTTTATTTTATAGATGTGTACACAATGGATTGGTAAGTTGGTAACCTTTATCGATATTTTGTAGTCTCATTTTATAAAATGTTAATGATCTTGTATTTGGTTGGTGCGGCTTATAGAGTATATCTAATTTCTTCCCGTGTGTGTGATATTAAGCTACTAAGGAAGAAGGTAGTGTCACTTGTGTTGTTCTGGTCTAGCCACCGTCTCGACTATTACGTAATTTCATATAAAAAGAAATATGTATATAGGCTAGGCCACAGTTAGTATAAGAAAGAATATCGAGTACTACATAAGTAAGCTATGTGCTACCACATAACCTTTATAGCACCCAACTAGGTATCTGAAGAAGTCTATATGTAAATGTAACAAAATAAAAATTATTAGTTCTTTTAGATGTTCACTGCTCAAAAATTCTTACGAATGATCTATTTTTCAGTCGTTTTTCAGTGTACATAAATCAACCTTCACTTAAATTCAACTCATAAATGATACTTCAACTTCACCAGTCATCAAATGATTCATTCACTCAAACCAAAACGAATAAAACGTTCATGTCTATAAATATTTCGTTGAATATTAAAATTTATCCATCAAGTACGGTCATAAAATAAATCCTCATTACAAACGATCGGGGCTACAAAATAAAACGTACGAAACGCGCTCCCGAAAGAGCATAACCTAATAATTCAGCGGCACGGCCCACTGTGCGGTGCTAAATTTTTATATCATTCGCGAAAGGGAAACGGTTATGTCCAGAGTGAATTTGGCTGGAACGAGTAGCCGTATGGTCGACAGTATCCCGAGGGTCGTAAAATTGACGTAAATTAAAAACTCTTTTCATACATACATAAACTCACGACTATAATCCTTTTCAGGGTTGTCAGAAACATTTCCACAGTTGCCAACTGTGTAACAGACAGTTGTAACAAGGCTGACGAGTATATTGAAAGTTTGAAGATAATTGGTGATAGGTGGCTAGCCTTTCCCCCACAAATACATTGCTCAATACCAACATTAATTAAGAATGATCCAATATTTAGCAGTCAGCGATCGTGCAATAGGCAGGTAATGCGATTACTTTGGAACGGAAATAAATATGTCTTTGGTATTAATATGTAGCTATTTCAAAAAGATTTACAGTTATTAATTAATTAACTTGCTTTTAACTATAACCCCCACATATAGACAATACATATAGGGTCGTTCTTAAAATGCTGATATTTTTAAGGGGATGACCAGACAGTCAAACTGAACAACTTTCTCTTTGGGACCACCATCGAAATCGCGAGAAAAAAACAGTTTTTCCATACAAAACTGAAAATCTACTCGAGCCAAGTGTATGGGACAGCTGATTTTTTTTCGCGATTTCGATGTTGGTCCCACAGAGAAAGTTGTTTAGTTTGAAGGTCTGATCATCCTCTTAAAAAACTGTCAGCATATTAAAAAGGACCATGTATAGAGGTCCGAAATAATCATTCACTTTTACTAAACAGGCTAGTTTTCTAATTCTTCAAATCTAAATTTTGAAAATACTACCTTCGGACATGGAAAAAAGCTTTAAATTCCGGTAGATTTTGCTAAATAAAATGTACTAATAACAACAAATTTTCTATTAAAGTCTACGAAATGAAACGGTTGTCACAGAATTTCTTTTCCGCGTAAACATGAATACAGCTTTAAATTAAAAACAATTAAACCCAACAGTAGTATGTGACAGAAACGAATAAAACAAATTGTCATCCAGTCATCATTGTAAAATGGAACACAATAAAACAAACCTGAATGTAAATACATTAATCACTGTATTGGTCCGCCAATCACTTGTTCACGTTGACATGCCGGTGAAAAGCCGATAGCGGCAGCTAATTTACTTCTCTGCGGTAAGTTTCAGTATTAATTTACTGGATTTGAGATCCTATTTACTCAGTTACATATCAGTTTCTTATTAAGTTTAAATTCAACAATCATTTGTTTCCATACGACACGGACCCATTGACGTAACTAAAAATTTTAGTAGGTATACTTCAACACAGATTTAGTACTATGTTTGTGGGACCACATCAAAGGACTATTGATGGCCCGATAGCACAGTCGGTAGTGAACCTGCCGGCTGTGCTGAGGTTCGCGGGTTCGAATCCCGTTAGGGACAAATATCTGTATGATGAATATGAATATTTGTACCCGAGTCATGGACGTTTGTATCTATATTTGTATTCTATATCGTTGTCTATTCATCCTTACACAAGTCCAGGCTAGATTCTGGTACTCTAAATGTGACTAGATAATTTGTGTGGCAATGTCCAAGATATTATTAAATTTATTTGCAATGACGATGACGGTCAGGATGCTGTTGCTGATTGCCAGTGAATCCGTTTTAAAGCTTTAAGCTTTACTTATCTCAACTTTTTAATTTACTACAGTTTATTAATTTTGAAAAGATGTGTAACAGCGTAAATGTTACGTACGGAGGCTGGCATACTCTTGCAATCCTTCTGTCAAATTATCTCATTAATGTGACACTTTAGGTTTAGGACATTATTTCACAACATTTTTAGTTCGGCAAAATTTTCCTAATTTTAAGTTTCGCCATGTGACGCGATTTAGAATAAAAATTTATCGAGTCTATGCCAAATGTTTTCAAACCTTTTTAAAAACAAGTGTATAAAATCTCGAAGAAACACTTATAATTTTAGAGCTTATTATTTATAGTCACCATAAACCGTAAAGTGGAGATGCAAAATAATTGATAGTTTTCGATTCATTTTCTAAAGGGTATTTACTGTTGGCGCGCTCCATACAAACGAAGTCTGGTGATATTTTCAATACCAGCCGATTAAACTCAATGATATTTTGCAGAAACAATCTAGAATCAAATCTCTATGCTTGTATCGTGTCAGATTTTCTTTAAAATGTACAGTTTTAAAGTTACAGTGCCTAAAAGATTTCCATACAAATCTTAAATTAATCCTAGCATTGAAACTGTATATTTTAACGAAAATCGGACACGATACAAGCATAGAGATTTGTTCCTAGAATGTTTCTGCAAAATGTCACTGAGTTTAATTGGTAAGTATTAAAAATTTCACCAGACTACTTTTGTATGCAGCGCGCTTTTACGTATTCGGAATAAACTTCTCTTAATAATTATCTTTTGTCATCAAAATTACACCTGCAATTATTGCCTACAAACAATCAAGAAAACTTCAAAAATAATTTTAAACATAGGTATACTCAATACTCAATGCTTTATTGCTTTTCAAAATGATAGATACCATGATATGAGTAATAAACTTTGACACAAAAATACCTATCCCGTCTAATATACTTCTTTATACATTGTGTCTTTTAACTCCAGGTTGAAATTAAAGTCGCTGTATACAAAAACGTAGGTTTTTAAAGACCATTTTAAAGCTCTACCAGTAAAAAAGGACATTTTAAAAAACTACCAATTTATATACAATCTGAATAGCAGTGCATTAATCAGCGCACAGTGGTCAGCTGCCTGTCAGTCTGACAGTGACGTTGTGACAGCACCAACAAGTGACGGCCGGTACGTGCCCAATTTACGACATGGTTTACTCTGGCCTGTCAAAAGTTTTTGTCCAGCGAGTCCCGTTATTTTGAACCAGTGGGCTTAACAAAAGTTTGCAGATTTTTTTGCAATCTACGTAAATAATTGTTTGTTTTGGTTACTGACTACGATGACTGTAATAGTTAGTGAATATTTCCGGCTATGATGATAATAATAATATGACGAATTTAGGTTATGGATATACTGAAAGAATAAACTTTTGATATTCCAGTGAAAGGAGACTCTAAGTTGGTTGTGGTTTAAATAGTGTCAGTTGTTGCAAAGATTCTGGTCACCCCGAATATAAGTCAGTTCATTGTAAGGATTTCCCCTCTCTCTCACATTTTGGTACGATCTAAGTCCGCATAAATCCGCATAAATTTACGATTGTAGTTGGTCTCTTTTGTCTTATGACGTACCTTTAATAGTAGAAGGAGATGGAACTATAGATATTTGTTTATGCGGCTGTCCACTTTTTTTGAGCTAGTGTGTGTGAAAAGTGACCGTAAACATAAGGCCATATGTCACTGGCTGCCTTTTGTCCATACTACTTGACACCACACACTCAAACCTAAACGTCAAAAAAAGTGGACACTTTACAATTGGTATGCCTCACTCTAGTCTTAAAGAGAGATCCTTCCTCTTAGGGTACGATAGTTTTTTTCAATATAAAAATCATAATGAAGTCGCTTAGCAAACTAAATATTTTTTTACACAAAAAGACTGTGTTTACAAAGAGACTCAAATATCAATTTGCAACTTTTTTTCAGTAGCGGATGTCGCTCATTCACACGGATGCAAGATGTCATTGTAGAACACAAAAAAAAAGATTTATATGTAACGTGACCCTTGACGTCATAAGGCGCCACTGAGTGCAATCTTTTGTATAAGTTGGCAATAAAAGTTTTATTTCACAAAAACTATGTTTGTAGGTTTATTTTATGGCAGACACTTAAGTATAGTTAATGTTAAAAGGCCAAGGGCATGTGGATACATAGGAATTTGAGAAACTGAATGTATGCTAGGAAATAAGTAATTAAATTTAAAGGTTTTAGAAAATATAACCATCATCATCACAGCCTATATACGTCCCGCTGCCTTTGACTAATTATTATAAGGACTAGCCTTACGGTAGCATTTCCCCTCTGCCTCTGCGGTATAAGCACAATTGATCTTGTGCATTTACATTCAATTTTACACCTTATCACGAAACGAGACAGCCTATAATTGCGATATAATAGCTTCGAACTTAAAACGTTTGGGGTTCACACGAGACTACTTTTCATGATTTTTAACATTCAAAATTAGAATCTAAAGTTATGGGGAATAAAATCCAAAGTTGCGGATTTCATGTTACCTCGCCCCCCGCAAAAAGTGGCAGAAATGTTTGTTAGTAGAATTACACGCGTGACCAGTCCACATATAAATAGTCAAAGCCCGCTGCAGGTCACAAGCCTACCCTCAGGGAGGGTGTAAGGGCGTTAGACGACCACGCGTACAAAATGCGGATTGGTATACTTCACATACGCATCGGAATTTCTTCTTCAGCGTATGCAGGTTTCCTTACGATGTTTTCCTTCACCGTTTGAGAGCTGTCGGTATTACGTACATAAGTTAGAAAAACTCATTGGTTCATGACATGTCATCCGTGCGGATTCGAACCTAGACCTCAAGAGAGAGAAGACTTGGAAGAAGAAGAAGGCCTGAAAGAAGTTTGGAAAACATTTGTGTGTAAACATATATTCATCACTTTTTCCTTGGGAATTCTAATACAATAATTTAAGCAGGGTAAGAACCCCATAAAATATTGATTCCAATTTAAATAGTAATTTAAGGGGATGAACATGAACAACTATCTTTATGGATATAAAAAATCAGTTGTTCCATACAAAACTGCAAACCCATTCGACCCAAATCTATGGGACAGCTGATTTTTTTTCGCGTTTTCGATGTTGGTGCCATAGAGAAAGTTGTTCAGTTTGACGGTCTGATCATCCCCTTAAAAAACGGTCAGCACATTAATAATAATAAATATATTTATTTTCTCAAACATAGACAAAAGTAACATGTACAATTCTTAGTTTACATTATAATTAGACTTTTGGTATACATTTTGTTGTGATGATACTGGAGTCAAGGATAGGCTTAAAAAATGTATACATGATTCTACAGATATCCAGACGTTGAGAAAGACCCTTATACAACGTGTTAATGAATAAGCGCAAAACCTCATACACTCCAACTGATTTATAACAAAATAATTAGATTGAAACAATAATTTCCTTTTTTTGATAGTAAAAATTTCATGGATACATTTTAAGAATCTTGTTTTGGTAGTAAGTAGGTTGAGTGTGCCCTTGCGGTAGGTTGAGATCAAGTTCAGTAAATTTTAAATTTCTTAAACAAATTAATTAATATTTTGAAAAAAATTACCTATGTTGAAACCATGATAATTCGATTCTGCTCGCGATTCTAAACAAACTGCTTTCTAGTTTTGCGTTAATTCATTAACACGTTGTAGATTTTTGTTAAAATTTTGTTTTTGTCATAATTATACAAAATGCCTTTAACTAAAATGTTAAGAAACAACATCCATTAATAACAAAAAGCAAGTATCTAATAAAGTAAATATATCGCACATTGGGTCATATTATGAATAATTTAGGGGCAAACTCCTAAACTTGTGGAAGGGAGTGACACAGCAAGGCTTTCACAAAGAATGACAAATGATCGGTCAGGATACGTGTCAGATTTTAGTTTTCATGAATAATGTTGTTTTGTCACTTAATACGGTTTCCGGTGACAGAATTTTAAAGTATTTGAGAAAGGAATTTTCATTATGCGGACTTTGAGCTACTGTGCAAAGAAGCTAGTCAATAACGCTGAACCCATCTGAACCCCAATAAAGGTAGTTTTACTTTTTATATTTTGTTTTGTTTTAAAGATATACAGGGTGTAAGTGACAGCCTAGCAAATACTGAAACGGTGAACTCAGACCATCAAACTGAACAACTCTCACTATGGAGCCTACCTCAGGAAACGCCTAAAAAATCAGCTGTCCCATACATTTGAGTCGTGTAGGTACCGCAGTTTTGAATGGGACAGCAGATTTTATTTCGCGTTTCCTGTGGTAGGCTCCATAGTGAAAGTTGTTCAGTTTGATTGTCTGAGTTCACCGTTTCAGTTTTTCAAGGCTGTCACTTACACCCTGCATAAAATATCAAAATTATTAAAAGTGCTTCAAAATATATATTTTTTAATCTAATTTCATTCTTTGGACATCACGACTTATTGCTATTTTTCATAGTTATGTATTTTTGTGTACAATAAAGAATCAACGTTTTTATTTTAACGTTATATGGTCACGACTATATTCCCCGAGGGGGTAGTCAGAGATATTCTGAAACCTCAGATCATCCACGTTTCACCAGTAGAATCGAAACTCTGTCCAGTGTGACGGAGGGTGAGCCCGTCACCACTTATAATGGACAGTGGGTACAATACAAGCCTCGAAATTGAAGCATGCAGGTTTCCTCACGATGTTTTCCTTCACCGAAAAGCCAGTGGTGTTACAAATCGTACATAAATTCCGAAAAACTCATTGGTACGAGTCGGCCTGGACGGGGATCGAACCATCGCCTCCTGCGCGGCAGGCAAGGTTACTCGCCACTGGATCACCACGGCCACATTTTAACGTTAATAAGTATTCAAACTAGCTATCCACCACGCTCTCGCCATTTCCTGTAACACTTGAAAACTTACTTTGAAGTCAATTATTCAAGATAGTTTTTTGCACACTTACGATCGCCATAAAATTAATACAGACAGTAAAACTCCATTCGATTGCCACTGAAGAGCGTTATTTATCGTTTCCTCTGATACCACGTCAGGAAGTCGCCACTTTAGTCGCTTCTACTGCAGTACTATTAAATTAGGGGGTACAGCGTCTTCCTTTCATGTATACGCGGTTTTTGAGACATTGTATGATTTCTAATTAGTAATGGATTAGTGTTTGTGAATATAATAATAAGATTTATGTATCTTTAAGTTATCAAAAATTTGTAACTTATTGTCTGTTTTTTTTTGTCTTGTTTTTTGTTGCTAATGGTTGATTAATTACCAACTAATATTTTCACGCCGTTAGCTGCAGAATATGTTGGATAAGTTAAATGTATGAGCATTTTTTCCATATTCCTGAAAATAAACTATTCTATTCTCCATAATTAAACAGTATTTTGAGGAACATTAATTTTTTATTGGAGTGCAACTACAAACTTAATTAGATAAGTAGTAAGAGCCTGTTAGAAACAAAAAATAATAGATTAAAATTGACAATTAGACACACGTGACCATAGAAAATAATTTTATTAAACAGTCAATAATTCGCAACTTGCTTCGCTGTTTTATTTTGTTCATGTGAATATTCACTTAGACTTATTGTCTCTACTTTTAACCTCTTGCCTGCAAAATTGTTAATGACTATGTTTTTTAGTGCGGTTAAATTCTGTGAACATGGAGAGCTAGATAAATAATATATTATTTGATACACGATCTATGCATATTAAATAGTACAATAGTGTTGTTTTTTTCTGCACTCTCCGTGATTTTAACAACCCTAAATTAGTAAAGAAAAAGAAGTCTGATTTTTCAAAATTACAAACTTAAAAAGGAAATGGCACTACAAGATATAAGGTAGGTACATAGATGTATATGAAGTGTACATCAATGTACCTAACTCTATCTCAATAGCAGGGTATATACTGCTTGATCGCATGTGCTGTGTCTCTGTAGTATTTTAAAACCCACTTGTGTTCAGACAGCTAATAGTAAATTTAAGTGTTTTATTGAGGTGGCAAATGCACATGTTCTTGTCTCGGTTCGTGTACTGTATTTTATTATTACTGCGATTGTAAACGGAAAGGAATTAAGTAATTATAGACACCACAACTAGCTGTTTCAAACATTGTCATTTTATTTGCTTTTAAATTTTCATTTTTAGGGTTCCGTACCCAAAGGGTGAAAACGGAAGCCTATTACCAAGCCTACGTTGTCCGTCCATCCGTCTGTCCTACCTATTTAGGTTTGTAACTTTTGAACCGTAATGGCTAGACAGTTGAAATTTTCATATGATGTGCTTTATTATGGCGGATTTGCTAACAAATCATAAAAATGGCTAAAATTAAGGGGGGTCCTCATACATGAAAATAGTTTTTATCAATGTTTTTTGTTCTCGCTCTATCGTACAAAACTGTAATACATCCAGTCCTTTACGATCACGTGACTAAAGGAGAAAAAAAATATTTTCTTTGTCGATTTTCTCTTAAAAGTTGGATTTAAAAATTCATATTCAATACGGATGCCATCAATAGATCCTATATTTTACATGCTGTCAAATACCCTATTGCAATCAACATTATCCATTCGTCGTTTTTATAATACAGAAGAAATTAAGCAAATAATGGTTATTTTAGGCAAAAGACAACAAAGAATTGGACAAATACCTACTGCCACTAAAAAGGGGCTTAAATTTCCCGTCGTCACCTGTCAAATCTAAACTATCACATAAACAAGCGGACCCTTACTGTAGTGTTGCAAAACTATCGATGGTTAACATCGACAAATAGTAACAATATCCAAAGTATCGATAGTACTGAAAGCAATACAAGGTCCAATAGTATAGAACTATACCAGGTCTATTAAAACACGCTAAAGTCCGGCCGCTGAAAGATTGCGTTTGACAGTTACCATAAAATTGTAAAAAACTGAATGAAAACTATAAATGCCGATCATTATTTAGTAGCTTTTTGAACTTAAGCTAGTGCCCTGTGTACTAGAGTGAGCACAGGTAAACAATATTTTCATTCAGTTTTTTACAATTTTATGGTAACTGTCAAATGCAATCTTTCAGCGGCCGGACTTTAGTAGTATTTAAAGCAGGTTTAGACGTTCAAACTGGATAACTTTCAGTATGAGAACAGTATCGACAAAAAATCTTGTATCACGTTTGTGTCGAGAAGGCGTACTTCAGTTTAGTTTGAAACACCTGATTTTTTTGTCTACAGGTTGTAAGTGACAGCCTAGCAAATACTGAAACGGTAAACTCAGACCATCAATCTGAAGAACTTTCACTATGGAGCCTAACTCAGGAAATGCCAAAAAAAATCAGCTGTCCCATACAAAACTGTTGTACCCGTCTCAAAGTATGGGACAACTGATTTTTTTTGGCGTTTTTTGAGGTAGGCTCTATAGTGAAAGTTGTTCAGTTTGATGGTCTGAGTTCACCGTTTCAGTATTTGCTAGGCTGTCACTTACACCCTGTATATTTTGGTTCCATAGTGAAAGTTTTTCAGTTTAAATATTAGTAGCGTGTATTGTTACAACCTGTAATAGATAACCCCATCGAAATTGTTACTATTTTCAAGATCACTACAGTCGACTCGACTCGACAGTCGATGGACTATCGATAGTTTCACTGTTGGCTTACAGCACTATCTTACTGTAATCGGCACAAATCCCCGCATCCTTCTCCGGCGATCCCGCAAATAAATCCCTCCGATCCCGCACTAACAAGGACGCAAACAGCGTAAACCAACATTGCTGAAATATCACAGTTTAGCTGGCCCACCGCTAACTGCCTCACAAATTAGGGTCCCGTACGCAGAACTAACAGATTGGGGGGCGATAGAGCATTGAACATTTTACTCACCTTTATCATATTTTAAGGTTTCAAGACCATCGGTGGCGCGTTGTGGAGAGGTACACTCCAAAAATTATGAAGGTCTAGGTTCGAGTCTGCACGGACGGCATGCCATCTATTTACCAATGAGTTTTTCTAACTTATGTACTCAACACTGATTGCTCTCAAAGGTGAAGGAAACATCTTGAGTAAATGCTGAAGTAGACATTCCAATGCGTATGTGCAAAGGACTGACGCCCATACACATTCCTAAAGGATAGGTTTGTTCCCTGCAGTGGGACGAATTACGAGGGTCTGGGCTAGAAATCCGCATGGATGACATGCCATGTAGCGATGAGTTTTTCTAACTTTGTGTATGCAATGACGATTGCTCTCAAAGGTGAAGGAAAACATCTTGAGGAAACCTGCATACGCTGAAGTATTAAATTCCAATGCGTTTGTGAAATCTACCAATGCGCATTGGGCACGCGTGCTGAACTGACGCCGATAGGCCTGAGCCCTGCAGTGGGACGGGTCTGGGTTCGAGTCCGAATGGATGAAATGTCACGTAGCGATGAATTTTTCTAACTTTATGTGCGCAATGCCGATTGCTCTCAAACGTGAAGGAAATCATCGTGAGGAAACCTTTATACGCTGAAGAAGAAATTCTATTGCGTATGTGAAGTCAACCCATGCATATTAGGCAAGCGTTCTGGACTGACGCCCATACACCCTCCTAAAGGATAGGCCTGAGCCCTGCACTGGGACGAATATACCGGCTGATGATGAAGATGGATGGCCTTCCTCATCCAGTCGCTCCCCACTATCTGTCTCCGGTGGTGAGTGATTCTAAATTTCGGACTCCGTTAGTACTTATTATACAGTTCCTCGGCAGATATGACCAGCCCATTGCCAATTCAGCATGTTCATTTTCAGAGCTATGTCAACCACTTTTTAGTTCTCTAACGTATTATATAATTGACTATTTATTGCCGTGGCTAGTTAAAGCCGTGGTGGTCCAGTGGCGAGTAACCTTGCCTGCCACGCAGGAGGCGATGATTCGAACCCCGTCCAGGCCGACACGTACCAATGAGTTTTTTTCGGAATTTATGTACGATTTGTAACAATACTGGCTTTTCGGTGAAGGAAAACATCGTGAGGAAACCTGCATATTTCAATTTTGAGGCATGTATTGTACCCACTGTCCATTACAAGTGGCGACGGGATCACTCCCCGTCACACTGGATAGAGTTTCGGTACTACTAGTGAAACGTGGATGTTCTGATGTTTCATAACATCTCTGACTACCTCCTCGGGGAATATAGTCGTGAGTATATGCTTTGTGCTATGCTTATGCTATTTATTGCTATTTTTCTTCTTCTTAGTCGTAACCTCATGGTTGACGAACGTGACCATCGTGGGCCACGTGGGCCAGTGCCACCACAGCTCTCCAGGCCGCTATCTTGCTTTATTAATGCTATTATGTAAGTGTTAAACACAGAACACAATGAATAGTGGGTTAATTTAGCGGCAAGTAGCTAAGCAGCCACAACCAGCGGAAATGGGCCGAATAAATCAGGGCTAACTCTACCCAGGGGAGACGGGTACTGGCTGCAAAATAAGTTACATTTTGAAAAATTTATGGAAAAAATCCTTTTCAGTTTTGATGGAAATTAGAATTTTCCTAAAACGTCAATTATTTTGGGTCTTCCTTCGCTCTATAGACGTTAGGGTTGCATTACTTAAAGAGTTTATTGTACCCAGGATACTGAATGACTTTCCCCAAGAGACATATAGGAAATTCGCAAAACAAATTTTGAACTTTCCATACTAAATGCAATCAGCTGATCGACCGTTTGTATGAAAAGTCGAAATTATTTGTTGCGAATTTCCTATAGATTTCTTAGGGAAAGTCGTTCAGTATCATGGGTACAATAACCCATTAAAGTAATGCAACTGTTTAAGCCACATAAACTCACGGCCGTATTATTTTATGGGGTGGTCAGAAACGTTACTACAACTATCGCCAATTTGTGGGATTATAATTGTAGCAAGGTTTACTTTTAGCATTTTTAAGATTTTAGAATGGTCTGGTGGTGTCCAGTAGTCGTAAGAAGTTAGCCTTTTCACCCATTAAAATGCTGTCTAAGAAATCTAGTAATCCTTAGTCGCCTCTTTAAAAACCCACGGGCTGAAATGACGCGATCCATTCAACAACATGTTTTCTTATTTATACAAATACTAATAATGAAACCAAATACAGAAAGTGTAAAATAATACTGCAGAATGCCATTTTATACTTTTTATAAATTCACAACTTTTCATGTCTCATTTAGTCATTTCACACAAAATCGTTTTTTCTGCGAACACTACACCGTTGAAAATATCCAGCGTATTCATTAGTCGGTCCATTAATTATTTTTTGTTGATCCCTCGAGTGACATGGGCTGTCCTCCGCAACGTTTTACAGTTTCATTTAAATTGGCAGCCCTGACTGTCACACAGCTGACATATGAGCCAGCGGCCATGTTGGTTCGAAAACGTCACTTTTGACAGCCCTTATTGGAGTTGATTTAAAGCTTATAATGCAAGACCTGTTGCGAGTTGACATTGACAGCTGTTTTTAGACGAAAGGTCACTTTTGTTTGACGGCCTTTGTGAAAGTGATGTAGTAATAGTGACACGACAATTTGTCTTTTGTGGTAATAGAAATAGGGTGACATTTATAATTTTTTTTTAATGTTTAAATTAGAAAAAACATACATTTGAGTGAAAACGTAGCCCAGTTTTTATGTACACACGGCGACAGATCAACCTACCCATAGTTGAACTCTATGTCCATGAACATAGAGCTCAACCTTTATAAGTTGGAAAACTCGGTGGTCGCAACAGGTCGATGAGGAGAGTGGTTTGCTGGGTGCTAGGACAGGTTGTAAAAAAAATTATAGTAGACATTTCATACATTAACCAACATAATTGCCGCCTGTAGCAAGTTTACACGAAGAGAAATAGCAGGCCAGTTTTACTATACTTCATTTCAAATAAGGACGAAAAGATTTTCCGATTCCTATATAGCTTTCTGGCCAAATCTGATATGCAAATATAATTTATTTATCAGAAAGATATACTATCCGACATAATTATCTTGGACGTTACTAAAGCTGTTCTAAGAATAAGTGAGAGGAAGTGTTTCATATCTCTGTTTCTGTTATTTGGAAGTATAATATATCATCATCATCAGCCTATACAGGGTTCTTTTTAATATCCTGACGGTTTTTTAGTGGGAGGATCAGAGCATCATACTGAACAACTTTCTCTATGATAATAATCTCTTATTTTCTCTAAAATAATCAACTGCACAAAACTGCAATCCTAATCGAACGAAATGTATGGGACATCTGATTTTGTTTTCGAGATTTCGTCCTTCTTGGTACCATAGAGAAAGTTGTTGAGTATGATGGTCTAAACATACTCTTAAGGGGATATAATTCGGAGCGCGCTCCATACAAACGTACTATGGTGATATCTTCAATACTAACCAATTAAACTCAATGAAATTTTGCTGAAACAATCTTGAAACAAATATCTATGCTTTTATGGAGTCAGATTTTCGTTAAAATATACAGTTTCAATGCTAGGATTCATTTAAGATTTGTATGGAAATCTTTGAGGCACTGTAACTTTAAAACTATACATTTTAACGAAAATCTGACTCTATACAAGCATAGAAATTTGTTTTTAGATTGATTCTGAAAAATCTCATTGACTTTAATGGGTTAGTATTGAAAATATCACCATAGTACGTTTGTATGGAGCGCGCTCCGAATTATATCCTCTTAGAAAACTTCAGGACATTATGTAGGACTATTTATATGTCCCACTGCAGGGCACAGGCTTCCCTCAGGGATGGTGTATAGTCGTTATTCCACCACGCATGCTCAATGCGGATTGGTAGGACTTCAAAAACGCATCAGAATTTACGTACGCAGCACAGGTTTCCTCACGATGTTTTTCTTTACCGTTTCAGAGCAGTCGGTATTATGTAAGTAAGTAAGTTCATAAGTTCATCAAACTCATTGGTACATGGCATGTTGTCTGAATCTACACGATTTGAACCTGGATCTTCATGATTGAGTGTCCATACCTCTCCACAACGCGCCATCGACGCTTTCAAAGTACAAAAATACTTAAATAAATAAAATTAAGAGAAGTTTATTCCGAATGCGTAAATGCGTGCTGCATACAAACGAAGTCTGGTGATATTTTCAATACTAACCAATTAAACTCAATGAAATTTTGCAGAAACAATCTAGGAACAAATCTCTTTGCTTGTATCGTGTCCGATTTTCGTTAAAATATACAGTTTCAATGCCAGGATTAATTTAAGATTTGTATGGAAATCATTGAGGCACTGTAACTTTAAGAGTTTAATCGGTTAGTATTGAAAATATCACCAGACTTCGTTAGTATGGAGCGCGCCAACAGTAATATACCCTTAAAGCTTTTAAACCAAACGCAATCTTCACTTCTACGCAAGCGTATCTCAAACAGGGTATCCATCTCGTCTCACTTCCCACCCCATCCCGGAATCCCGCGGGACCGGGACAGAGCCCGGGATAATTGTTACCTTATTGCCGACAAGTCGTTTGTCTTGTCAACCTAACACATTGCTAATGGATCCCTGATTTGTTACGCTTCTAATTATGTTATTGTTTTTCTTTGAAATGTAAGACTAGACTATGTAGAAAAGACAGTTCAGGAAAGGTGCAATTTCGAATCTATTCTAGATTAGAATGCTCTTAAATAACATGATGAGTAGTGGTGGTAATGTAGATTTATCGACATCGATAATATAAATAAAAAGTACAAAAAATATGTATCACGGATTGGTTCAATATTCCGCATTCAATGTTATACTCAACACTTTGAGATACAGCTTCTTTTTTCAGTTTCACACGTTATTTCAAAATATTTTCTCGTAAAATGTCATAATCGCTAACTTTCACAGTAAATTGAACTCATTGTTGCCTTTCATTATTCAAAATAACTTCATAGACACATTATTATATTGTATCAATAAAAATTCCAAATCATAAAAGAACACATCAAAAAGCCTGTTGACACTCAAACGTCTTACGTAAATTTCTCAAAAATCTCTAAGCTAGTTAAAATAAAAACATAATAGAAAAGAATAATATCAGCTTCAAAATAAACTACAGTAAAGTCGCTAACAAAGTGTTCAAATTAAATTAATCCTCTATTTCTTAAATTATGTGACAGTAACATATAGTCAGCGCGAGTCTTAACGCGATTAACCTAGCTGAGGAATCTTTATTTATCACACTACACAACATAAACTAACATTTTTATAGTTTCCACCCGACAATTTTTCAGGCTCAGTCATGGCTATTATTTTAATCGCTTCTTCGTCTCTTTCAACATGTTCCGTCTCACGGGATAGCGGGACAAACCGCGGGACAAGATATATGGGAGGCAATTAGGCTGAAAAAAACTGTAGCGTCTGGCAAAGCACAAATGTCGCGAACTATCATCGTGGGGGCTTTAGATCAGAAATAACACTTCTCGTGGATGTATCGTATAGAGCTGGTAATGTCGATAACAACAAATTTGTTTTATAGTTGACGTTGTTGGTTTCAAATTAATGTTAATTAAATACATACATTTAATGGCTGAAAAAGAAGTTTTGATGCATTTATATTGACGTCTACCAATTTGCATTGCCCATGCGTGGTGGCCTGTTTTAAGCGCGCCGTCACTTTTTACATAGGTATTTATCCGTATATAAATTAAATGCGTACGTTATTAATTTAATCACATTAAATTAATTTTTCATCTTCATTAAAAGACCAGTGGGAATATTAGCAATGCAACAACTACAAACCACCTTTTGAGTAGCAAATTGTACCAAGATTCACATTAACCATTATTTAAGACTCGATCGAATCTGACAGCTTAAAAAAACATTGCACTCTATATAAATCCTTTCTAGTGATGTGCCATGACATATCGACAAACAGATGGCGGCGTGTCCCGCGGCGTCACAACACCGTCTAATTTATGTCCTCCTTAACGCCCGTCCCACCTATTAGTTGCACACAGTATATTTCATGTGGTCACATCGTGTGACCACGCATGATGACGTTTGATGTAATATTTTGATTTGTTGTTGGGGGTATGTGTCAGATGCGATGTTTTAATTATGAATCTTTGAACTTTTGTGATTAAAGGAAAATATGTTTGTGTCAAATGCAAAGCTAAATATATTTTTGTATACTGTATGATAATAAAATGTTTAGCTATATCATCAGGGGTGGTTCAGGTGATCAAACAGAACTTTTACTATCGGAGCAAACCTGAAATTATTTTTGCGATATCAGGTTTGGACCCATATTTAAAAAAAAAAACAGTTTGATCACCTGAACCACCCCTGAAAAAGATACACATTTTATGATCACCTAGTATTAGGTATCGTCTTATAATTCTTATGTTGTGCGAAAATACTAGAGCAAATGGCATACTCAATTATTGGCGTCGCTTTTTGTTCGTATCTTTACACAATTTAATACAAACTTTAATAATTTTTAAGTCAAAGTTTTACTTCAAATTATCATTGCTGATTAAAATACAGTAACAAGCTCAGTAAACCAAAACGTGTGGCCAACCTACGTACTGTAAGTAAGTATCCCCAGCTGAGTTATCGGATGGAGCTTTTTATTTCTGGAACGCATCGCAACTAACAGCTCAACGGCTTTCATCTTGTAAACGTTATTAATCGACATGGCTCCCGGACACACATGTTTCACACCACTATCAGGTACACGTATCAATTTTACTCCAACTCGTCGCTTGTTTTTGTATACATTGCGTGTTTCGTTTGATCTGTTGTTGAAGTTGGATTGAAGGAGAGGCAATGGAAATTGTGTAAGGTGATTTGGACAGATCGAGGTGTGCTCAAAGACAAATTATTGTGCAGAATGTTTGCGTTCGCCGTCCTTTGTTCGTCTCAAAGAGCAATCAGTCATGTTCATACAAAAACTAGGTTGAAAAGGTATTGTCGCTTTGTAGTATAATAATGAAGCGAATAATGTTCGGTGTGACTGGATGAAAGTGTAGAATTATTCATGGAAATATGTTTGTGTCGTTGTAATAAGACACGGTTGTTTGATAAATGGGGTTTTTAATAGCTTGGTCCGTTTTAAAGATATTTTTAGATCCTGAAAAAGTATGTGAGATAAAATTGACTAAATTAAGATTTGACATTGTTCTTACAACATTAAATCATGTTTTGTCGCCTATGTAAATAGTTTGCTTTAACAAAATTCTGCCTACATATCAGATTGGTAGTATCACTACGTAATTCTAATACCTTTGACATTTGATTTGACTGAATTAATTGTATCGTTGAACTGTTAATGTTACTACTACAGATCTACATGGATAATCGTACAAATTGCTGACTAAATAACTAATACTTTCTCCTCTGATCATACTGATAGAAATAAAATATAGAAAACCAAAATAAGCTGGCCGCGCGTAGGTAGAGAAAAATTAACGTCGCGCGGCCAGCTTAGGTTAGTTTTGTTTATCTTGATGTGTCTCTGCGTGTTTCTACACGTTGGTCAATCTCAATAAACCTTGATTGATGGATTGGGATTAACCCCAGTCCTAAAGTTTAGAACTTCTCCTATTACAATTTTTTTACATTATACAGGTTGAAATTGATACCATTAGCATCCTTTTAAACTAAGAGTCTACCTCAGAGGAAGGATCTCCATAGAGTCCGCATAAATTTACGATTATAGTCTCTTTTGTCTTATGACGTACCTTTAATAGTAGAAGGAGATGGAACTATAGATATTTGTTTTTGCGGCTGTCCACTTTTATTTGAGCTAGCGTGTGTGAAAAGTGACCGTAAACATAAGGCGATTTGTCACTGGGTGCCTTTTGTCCATACTACTTGACACCACACACTCAACCCTAAACGTCAAAAAAAGTGGACACTTTACAATTGGTATGGCTCACTCTTTTAGGTATAATCTCTTTGGAGTCTACCCATCAAAATTAATAAATTTTACTAGTGAACAAACAGATCGGACAAAAAAAAATTATCTGTTCCATACTAAACTGCAATTCCTCAAATGTATGCAACAGCTGATTTTTGAGTGCCTACTCGACTCTAATTTATGCACAGCAGAATTTTTTTATGCTCCGATCGGTTTGCTCTCATAGTAAAAGTTGTTCAGTTTGATGGGTAGACTCTTAGTATAAAAGGAAGCTCATGATATTAATTTCACCCTGTGTACTGTATAGGATAGGTCCTAAACCTTTGACTTTCAAAAGATACTACCAAAACAAAAACAAACCCAAACCTATCGATACGCAGCACGAATGCTAATAGAATCGAGTTAGCATCTGGCGCCGACTGTTCGAGTGGCAGTCCTAATTGACAGTAATCAATTCCGGTCGGTGCGCTTTCAATATTCCTTCATCTAGGATTTTTCTCCGTTCTCGTTCGTTTTTATATCGGTCCTCGTCTCGTGAATTTATCGCTCAATTAGTCTTGTTTAATAGCCGCCTGCCGCGCTGATGTCTGCTTCTCGCGCCTCTAAGGGCTGTCAAATTTTAAATTCACCAAAAAACACAATTTTTTATTAAATATAGTTATTAGGTTTAGAACTTTAGATTATGTAACGATAAGTAAACAATATTTAACAAGAATTATTCCATTTTTACATATTTTTATTTTTAATTTTTTTTTTATTAAATACTGTGATGTCAATTTGCAATACCTATTCTTTGTTGTATATGAACTAAATGTACCTAAATGCTCATTGAAACAAATACAGAAGTATTTATTTGTATTGAAATTAGGTACCAAATGATGACATAAAAGCATAGCATATGCTTACGACTATATTTTCCGAGGGGTAGTCAAATTATGGCATGAAAATAGTACCTATTATTATAGGCTATGAACACTGTGGTTTCATCCTAGTTATGAAATCTGTAAAAATAGAGTTCGTTAATTGCAGAGGTTGCCAAATGAACACATAAAATCTTCCCAAAAACACAGTATTTGTTATTCTAAGCTTTGTCCGTCGAAGTTTCTTACAACCTTAAACTTTAAAACTTAATAAAACTCCACACAACCAGCCCTGACGGCTGGGAAGACGCAGAGAAATGGGATTAAATTAATTGTCGCATCAGTCAGGAGGGCGTCGGGGTGTTTTTTATTAGTCGAGTGCGCACCCCCCGCGCCCCGCTTCCCCGCGCTGGCGTGGAGTAAATCACGTGGATCAGAGATGTGGGAAGGAGTTGAGAATCTGGATATTCTCACTATAGCTCTTACATTAACTTATAAAGGAAAATAATGACATGATGTTGGCAATTCTCTTCAACACGATGGTAAGATTGGAATGTCAAATTCAGTGGCATGGAACTGGAAAGGAAAAGAAAGGTGTTATAAAGACTCAATGGAAAATCATTCAACTAGAGTGCTCATTGGTACTAAAGTTAGAGGAACATCAATTATAGGACTACGAAACGATCAGTAAAATCATGAAAATCCGGGCAAAGATAGGCAATCTGCATTAGGGCCTTTAAAGGGTACAGATCTCAACTTATTTATAGGCACATTTACGCTTTACGCTACACCATAAAATAAACAATAAACCTATAATACAGACACTTAGGTCCTAAAACGAGGAAATGGAGCCATGCCACAGGTTGGTGAGTGGGACGGCATGCAATTAAGCTAGTTTAAGAATATTCATTTATTTTACTGTTTTTTGAACAAGTTTGTGTAAGTTGACTTACGAAACAGATATACAACGTGTTAGTGAATTAACGCAAAACTAGAAAGTAGTTTGTTTAGAATCGAGAGCAGAATCGAACTATCATGGTTTCAACATAGATATTTATTTCAAAATATTAAATAATTAATTATTAAAATTTAAAATTTACCGAAATCTGTCTCAGCCTACCGCTCGGGCACTCTCACCCTTCTTACTACCAAAACAAGCTTCTTAAAATGTATCCACGAGCACGTTAGCGCTTTCATTCATTGCTGAAATGATAACAAATCATTTTGGACTCAAAACTTAAAATGTGAATAACTTTAAATGTTAACTATCAAAATAATGAAATTATTGTTTCAAACTAATTATTTTGTTATAAATCAGTTGGGGTGTATGAGGTTTGGCGCTTATTCATTAACACATTGTATACGGCGCGTGTGGAAGGAAACATTGGTAGAGGCAGACCTAGCAGAGGATACCTAGACCAGGTCAGGGACGTCATTAAAAAATGCCAGGTTAAAAGTAGCCGAAATCGAAGGGAATGTATGACAAGATGCATGGACTTAGAAGAAGCAAGAGAGGTGTGTCAGAACCGCCCAAAGTGGAGATCTATAGTTTCTGATCTTATTTTTTCTGGAAAAAATGCGTGAGTTTATGTATGTATGTATGCTGAACAAGTTTCAATAGCTTTAAAATAAGGTCCTAAACCTAAAGTTAATAACAGGCAGGCATTAATTAAACAAGCGAGGATTCTAGAATGCTTCTTTTGATTTTCTCAAGTAAGTAAACTGATACCGCATCCACTCGCAGATTACATTCCCGCTCATCCTGCCGCGCCCAGCCGATTTGTCCGCGCTTTGATCTCGGCGCGATTTATCGACATTATTTTTAACGCTGCGCCCCATCACTACTCTTGAGTGACGGACTCCGCGCGAATGCGTATCTGCCTGTATTTATTGCTGTTTACGTATTTTAATTTTTAATGTTGTAGAGTATGTTTTACGATTTGTTGGAATTTAATCAAGGTGTTCGTTACAATGATATACGTTTTTTTGACAGCGTCCTTCTTAATATGTTGACACTTGTTTAAGGGGGTGACAATCAGACAGTCAAACTGGACAACTTTCTCTATAGCACTAACATCGAAATCGGTAAAAAAAATCGGCTCTTCCATACAAAGCTGTAAACCTACTCGAAACTAATGTATGAGACAGCTGATTTCTTTTTCGCGATTTCGATGTTGGTCCCGTAGAGAAAGTTGTTCAGTATGATGGTCTGATCATCTCTTTATAAAAGTGTCAGCATATTAAGAAGAACCCTGTATATTACACTTAGAGGAAATCCGTAAGTCGTGTGATTCCGGCTTAGAATGAAATACCAATATTCTTCCCGTGGGTGTCGTACGTGGCGACTAAGGGATTCAAGGTCTATAGTGAAGTGTTTATGTAGGCAAAAGGCTAGCCACTTCTCACCACTTGACACTTCATTCCATTTAGCAATGTTTCAGACCGAAACAATGGATCGAAACTATCGATATATTGTTAGAACTAGATGCATTTCTGTCTATACAGTATGTCCTTCTTAATATACTGACACTTTTTTAAGAGGATGATCAGACCATCAAACTGAACAACTTTATCTATGGGACCAATACGAAATCGCAAAAAAAAATCCTCGATCACGATCAGATCATCCTCTTAAAACAGTGTCAGCATATTAAGTTGGTCCCTGTATAGAGTACATCTATACTACTAGAGTTTACCCGCACAAATTATACACCAGATTTTAATTCAGATCATAAGCTATCAAACAAAAAAGTTTCATGAAAATCGGTTCATTAGTTTTTGCGTCATGCTGTTACAAACATACAAAAAGACAATAAAACAGAAGTTCTAAAAAAAGGTTGATTTGGAGTCCGGGATACCTAAAAACCATATCGTAATCTTTTTCATGGAAACATCTTCAATTTACAGACACACTTCTGTTACAGTTTTGTAATAATTAAGATTCTATTGTATCGAACCGTACCTAAATTTTTAAGCTGAAATACTTACTTAAATACCTATCCGAGGGGTTGAGACCTCATATCCAGAACCGACAGACTCGAAATCGGGTTTAGTTCAGGCATCAGTCTCTCACAATCTTTTTGTACCTTCTACACTGAGAAAAAAATGCTACGTATACGTAGCCCGTCGCAGCTTACGTACCACGTAGCTTACGTACTTAAGGGTCTATTACTGTTGGCGCGTTCCATACAAACAAAGTGTAGTTATATTTTCAATACTAACCAATTCAAGTCAGTGAAATTTTTCAGAAAAATTCTATTAAGTAACCTCTATGCTTGTATCTTGTCAGATTTTCGTTAAAATGTATAGTTTTAAAGATACAGTGCTTCAAAGATTTCCATACAAATCTTAAACTAATCCTAGCATTGAAACTGTATATTTTAACGAAAATCGGACAAGATACAAGCAAAGAGATTTGTTTCTAGATTGTTTCTGCAAAATGTCAATGGCTTTAATTGGTTAGTATTGAAAATATCACCAGACTTCGTTTGTATGCAGCGCGCATTTACGCATTCCGAATAAACTTCTCTCAACAATGAAGCTTGATTATGAAGTACGAGACAACTTAAATACTGATGCAACACTCGTAATCAGTACCGCGTCGTCAGCTACGTGGTACGTAAGCTGCGACGGGTTACGTATACGTAGCATTTTTTTCTCAGTGTATGTACTCTGTGTACCTACTAATGTACCACGTACCCATGATAAACAATACCCATTTCCAGCTTCCTGCACGTACCTCATAATTTGAGTAATTTTTATTGATCGTGGTGAGAAATAAATATGTTTTATTTTATAAGCGCAGGGGGTTATGACTTTACAACACCCACTGGACGAAATGGCGTGGTCTATTCTAAGCCGGAACCACAGACTGCTTTAGTCGACAGTCACCCATATCTATTCGTAACTTGTTTGAAAATATCCGCATCGCATATACAACATGTTAATGAATTAACGCAAAACTGGAAAGTAGATTGTTTAGAATCGAGAGCAGAATCAAATTATCATGTTTTCAACATAGGTGATTTTTTTTCAAAATTTTAAATAATTGTTATGTCCAATTTAAAATTTACTGAACTCGATCTCAAACTACAGCACAGGCACACTCACCCTACTTACGACAAAACAAGATTCTTAAAATGTATCCATGAGCATGTTAGCGCTTTTATTCATTTCTGAAGAGATAACAAATCATTTTTGCCTGAAAACTTAAAATGTGAATAACTTTAAATTTTAACTAGGTATCAAAATAAAGAAATTATTATTTCAATCAAATTATTTTGTTATAAATCAGTTGGGGTGTATGAGGTTTTGCGCTTATTCATTAACACGTTGTATATGGGTATAATTTATTGAAGACTGCTCCTCAAAATTTTCCATGCCCAGACTCAAATGACATATTCAAGTTGTGCTTAGCAAACAAATTGACAAATTATAACCCAGCCTATTTAAATTACGCGTTTAATATACCACTATGGTTATTAATAACTATTATCCAAACTGCTACGCTATTACTGCCAAGATTTACTGCTAATTTGTAACTACTATCCTATTCATTATTATAGCTATAGTGTGTGCTTTGAATTGACGAATCATGTAAGTTATTTATATATATACTAGAATTTTTTTTATGTTTGTCCTATTGTTTGTCTTTCAACCAGTATCATGCCTATAATGCTGCCTCAGTGGTATAATGGTTAAGAGCATTGGGCTCTTGACACGGAGGTCGTGGGTTCGATTCCCACTAGTCATAATTATGTCACTTTGTGCGTTTGGTCGGTTTGAAAAAACTCTGACTACTAAAGGGTAGCATGATTTCTCTTCTTGCGCGCGACTCAGATTTTTTCCATACTACAAGTCGCGGCAAGCGCGGCTTTCACTCTCCGAAAAGCGCGGGATCAGTTTATTTCCTATGCAGCGAATGCGCGTCGCGCGCGTGTAGAAAAATCATACTTGACGTGCAGGGCTTGCTGCCCACACGATAAAAAGAATGCCTATAATAAAGTAAACAGCAATTTTGTATGAAAGATATCACACGATGCCCTAAATCTACACTATAATAAAACTGTAACAGAAGTGTATCTGTACATTGAAGATATCTATTTACAAAAAGATTACATTGTGATGTTTAGGTGTTCAGGATTTCAATCACCCATTTTAGATTTTTTTGTCTGGCAGTTTGTTTCTTTGTTCGAGCATCACGCAAAAACGACTCGACGGATTTTGATAAAACTTTTTCTGTTTGAAAGCTTATAATCAAACTTAAAAACTGGTTAAAACTTTATGTCGCTACGATGGCGGGAACTCGCGAACGAAATCGCGGGCAGAAACTCGATTTTTTTTAATGAAACGTGAACTGTTACCTGTGAACTAAGCTTAGCTACAACTATAATTTCAAGGTATTGTAGCATTTCTAGCCAGGTACCTATACTAACAATATAGTTTATAATAACAGGAGTTTATGAGTAGGTACGCAATATTTTCATGGAAATATAAAAGAAGTGAATATTTGCTAATCTATTTTAGTAATATTTCAGAACAACTCAGAATAAGAAGAAGATAAAAGAAGACATAAAAAAGAAGAAATAAATAATCATGAAAAAAAAAATTTGTTATGTTTACTCACATCGACTGTGGAGACGCATTGCTGTATACAGGGTGTATGTGACAACCTAGCAAATACTGAAACGGTGAATTCAGACCATCAAATTGAACAACTTTCATTATGGAGCCACCCTCAGGAAACGCGAAAAAAATCTGCTGGGTCATTCATCAAACATTTGAATCGAGTAGGTAATAATTAACTGTTTTGTATGGAGCAGCAGATTTTTTTTTTCGTTTCCTGAGGGTGGCTCCATAGTGAAAGTTGTTCAGTTTGATGGTCTGAATATACGGTTTCAGTATTTGCTAGGCTGTCACATACACCCATATATCGTCAATCGAAAGTCCTAGTGTAGGCCCAGAACATAATCATTGAAACCTAAACGGATTTCAATTTAACGTTTTCAGAATTATGTTGATTCTAAACCTAGCAACAAATTCTGTTTTCATATTTACCTTTAAACTTTACAACGAACACGACTAACACAAGTAAATCCGGAGTCTTAGCTAAGTATCAAACCTTGTACACACGAAATACTTGTAGAACTATTTTCCGTTCCCATTGCGATAGGTCGTATATAAGCACGTCACGCATTGATTTGCTGGACTGCCTGCGTGACATACTGCCGGCAACTTCAGCGAGCAGATAGAAGTTAATAAACGAGCAAATTGGTTAGTATTACAAACTATACATGACATTTTTGTTACATACATACATAAATTAAATCATGTCCTTAATTTCGGAGTAGTCGGAAACAATGCTACAACTACCAACTTTCGGTGTAAGAATGTAGCTGTAGCAATGCTCACATTTAGCAGTTTAAGTTTCAGCAATTTATTGTACCATTATAATTATACAACGTGTTAATGAATAAACGCAAAACCTCATACACCCCAACTGATTTATAACAAATAATTAGATTGAAATAATAATTTCATTATTTTGATAGTTAAAATTTAAAGTTATTCGCATTTTAAGTTTTGAGGCAAAAATGGTTTGTTATCATTTCAGCAATAAATGAAAGCGCTAACGTGCTCATGGATACATTTTAAGAATCTTGTTTTGATAGTAAGCAGGGTGAGTGTGCCCTTGCGGTGGGTTGAGATCGAATTCAATAAATTTTAAATTTTACAAATAAATTATTTAATATTTTGTAATAAAATTACCTATTTTGAAAACATGATAATTCGATTCTGCTCTCGATTCTAAACAAACTACTTTCTAGTTTTGCGTTAATTCATTAACACGTTGTATATGCTGGCTGAATTCGTTAAGACCAGTCAAATTACTGTTGAGGCGGCTTAACATAAATTTGTTGGCAAGTTGATTACTGATTTGTCTTTACTCGTGAGATGATTCCTGCAGAAGATCGGAAGTATTCGAATAATTAAAAGCCCTAATGGACTTTTGACTATGATTAACCAACAGCTGGTTGGCTGGTTGGCCAGCCAGCCAGCCAATTCATCCAGCTGTGGTGCGAAGAAGAATCTGCTTGGTTATTATGCCTTCCGAACCACAAAGGTTTTCAAGCTGAAATTGCACTAAAACGGTCACCTATCCAAATACGCCAATACCAAAGCCTCGTAATTTCTGAATTCTTTAAGAAGTTTAAATAGTATTTGTAAATTATTTTTTTGGATTCAATTTAGGCTGTTACAGCTATCAAAATGGGTTCTACCTATTCAGGTTTAAATATGTATGTAAAGTCGTTGAGGTCAAGTGTATCCGTGTTGGATACGAACAATGCGTTTTTATGAGGAACCTTTGAATGATTTGAAACATAACTAGCTCTTCAATGCGAATTGATATATCAGAATTTCTTCACATCAAGAAATCCTTTGCAAGAAAAGCATTGGGCTCGCTTGATGTACCTACTAACTTCCACACACATCTGCCCCTGCAGTGAGAACGTAAAGATGCTTATGATACCTACACATTAGTTCATCCAACTACCCCGCCGTGTGTCCGTAACAATTTCATCAACAGGCCGTCAAATAAAATACGCTTACAGGCCTCGCATATAAAGGGCCGGATCTGTCATCGGTCCGCCTAATGAACTATTTGAATGTAGGCCTTATTGGCCGCGAATAAATAAAGAAATAAATGTGAGTGTCGCGTGGTGCGCAGACGCAACTTAATCTGCTGTTTAAGCGAGTATTCGTAGTCTTTGCGAAGGTTGTGGACGTATTTCTGTGTAGAAAATATCATTAGGCTGAGCCTTAGCTTTTGAGCGGAAATCTTGACATACATTATTTTATATGCATGTGCAAATGTTACAAAATATAATTTTTATAGGTATCGATCAAGAACTAAAGTTTTGTATAAAATACGAAGCGCAATTCATTGAAAAGAAAATTCAAACTTTTATGATAGTGTAGATGCCGTGTGGTTTCAGGATATGAATAGACTACTACATTTCTTCCTGTGGGCTTCGTAGAAGGTAACTAAGGGTAAGATTCCTCTTTGAGAGTTTTTGTTTGCAAATGGCATAGCTATCTGTCACGACTCGACACGCAATTTCATCCCGAAACCTATCTTTGCTAGGCAATTTCTCAAATTCTAAAACCCATATTATGTCAAAAGGAAATTTTACTTCAATTTCAAGATTATAAGCGTTTGGGTGCAACAAAGACCAGCGGTCTAAGTATGACGCGCGCGATAAGGCTATATCACGCCTTTTATCTCTTTCATTCGCACGCTGGCATACTACGGCTGCAGTCGTAGTCTGAGACATTTCGCTAACGCTCAGCTGCAGTAGTTCTTACTATTCAAAAAGCGAATACCGCTATGGTTTTTTGTATCTATGTAGAAACGAGAAACCAGCACTATGAATAAGCATCAAGTATCAAGAAATAGGCTTCACGACTCCACGTCTGATTGAATGTGAAAATTATGCGACACGGACGCGACTCGACGGCCGGTGTGAAGTGCCCTTTAGCGCTACACTGGGAAACACTTTTGGGAATGTTTGGAAATATAACATTTTTTGACTTTTTAAAATAGACTAAATATAAATTGATGTTAATGCCGAAGTCCATACCCTTGTGAATGTTAACTTTGTAATTAAATATTGTATTTATTAGTGTACTATGTCTACAGGATCCTTCTTAATCTGCTGACACTTTTTTAAGGGGATGATCAGACCGTCAAACTGAACAACTTTCTCTATGGAACCAAGATCGAAATCACGAAAAAAAAACTGCTATCCCGTACATTTGGGTCGAGTAGGTTTGCAGTTTTATATGGAAGAGCTGATTTTTTTAGCGATTTTGATGTTGGTTCCATAGAGAAAGTTGTTCAGTTTGATGGTCTGATCATCATCTTAAAAAAGTGTCAGCATATTAATAAGGACCCTGTATTTTGTTTTTTTAAAAGATGTTTGTTGTACATTTTCTGGCCGCATCTTCTCTACAACGGAACACCTTCGGACGCGGTCGTAGAATCAAAAATGACGTAAGAAAGATTGGATAGCTTTCTGACGTCATTATTTTCACATGAATGTGATATTATTTTGAATAAAACATTTTGAGTTGAGTTTGAGTTGAGAATTGTCATTTAAAAAACACTCCTGCATGAGTTTCTAAAAACTCATTGGTGTACCAACGAGACGTGTACGTCTAATTCTTACCTTTGTTATTATTTTTGTGTAGTGGTGAAAAAAAAAATTATTTGTACTAATTCGGGTAGGGCAAAAGTAAATAGATCAGATCATAGTCCCGTTTTCTCCTATTTAAAGTCATCGATTACTAATTTTAGTCGTAATAAAAAGATACAACCAAAACAGTCGAGTCTTCACACATTCCAACTGATAGGGATCAAAATAAACGCCGTACGATCGGATATTAGGATAAAGTATTTGTGTATGTGTATTGTAATTTAACTTCGAACGTAAAGTCTTTAACTGCTATTTTATGAACTACCCGTCTTTATTCAGTGTCGGGTTACGATGGCTCTGGACTTACGTGGCGTTTTTTTATAAACCTAAGGTGCTAAAAAAATATCTGACACGGCTGCAATGGAAGATCTAAATTACGATAACTACTTAGTGAAGAAATTGTATGCCCCGAACTTTGACTAATTATTGTAAGGACTAGCCTTGCGGTAGCATTTCCCCTCTGCCACGGTATAAGCACAATTGATCTTGTGCATTTACATTAAATTTTACACCTTATTACTAAACGAGAGAGCCTATAATTGCGAAACAATAACTTCGAACTTAGAACGTTTGGAGTTCACATGAGGCTACTTTTCATGATTTTTAACATTCAAAATTAGAATCTAAAATGATGGGGAATAAAATCCAGAGTTGCGGATTTCATGTTACCTCGCCCCCCGCAAAAAGTGGCAGAAATGTTTGTTAGTAGAACTACACGCGTAACCAGTCCACATATAAATAATCAAAGGCCCCGAACATCATAGGAGATTTTTTCGTTTAAAAAATAATCTTAATAAAAGACATGCTTTTTCTCTTATTAAAGTTACCATGAGTTTTCACTGTACTTTACTACTGCAGTTACATTTAAATTTTGTATTGAATTTCGTACAGCGCTCCTAGTGGTTACGTTGATAACTTATTTCTGCCATACGAAATTGGCAACGTAACTACAGTAGAAAAGTTCATTGAAAACTCATGGTAGGCATACAGTAGTATTTTGAAAGCCCCCGCCCGTTCGCACTTACGGTGCAGTTTTTAAATCAAATAAATACAATGAAGCTGCTGTCAAAAAGCCTCATCATCATCATCATCTCAGCCGATGGACATCCACTGCTGGACATAGATCTCCCCCAAGGATCGCCACAACGACCGGTCCTGCGCTGCCCTCATCCGAATGTTTCCCGCCGCCTTCACCAGGTCGTCGGTCCACATTGTAGGTGATGACCTACCCACGCTGCGGTTTCCGGTACGCGGTCGCCACTCGAGAACTCTTCGGCCCCATCGGCCATCGGTTTTGCAAGAAATTTGCCCCGCCCATTGCCACTTAGTTTAGCAATTCATCATCTACTCTGGATCTTCTGCGGATCTCTTCATTTCTGATTCGATCTCACAGGGAAACTCCGAGCATAGTCCTCTCCCTTTGGGTAACTTTCAGTCTTTTAATGAGACCTTTAGTGAGCGACCACGTAGCTTTTCCATGTTAAAATGCCTAAAAGTAGTTAATTTTCAGCTTCTGAAGAGTTTCACTCTTATACAAGGTGTTACAAAAATACTAATAAACATTTAAGGGGATGGTTTAGACCATCAAACTGAACAACTTTCACTATGGGACCAATATCGAAATAGCGAAAAAAAATCGGATGTTCCATACTAAACTACAAATCTACTCGAGCTAAATGTATGGGACAGCTGATTTTTATTTTCGCGAATTCGTTGTTGGTCCCATAGTGAAAGTTTTTCAGTTTGATGGTCTAAACAACCCCCTTAAAAATTTTAAATGTTTATTTTTACTTTTGTAACACCTTGTATATGCGACGCTAACACGATGCTCGCGCGAATTAATTCGCGTAATATTTAAGCGCGAATTTCGCCTTTAAAAGTTACTTAGTATATAACAGATATGTTTATTTTCAACTAAAATAGGACGTGAGTGAAAAATAAAAATTAAAAATGTTAACACCTAATGTGTGACAAAAATCACGTATTCAGATACGTAATAAAACAGAGACTAGAACCATTCACCAGTTTTATCTTCGTCCATAAATACGTCAATTCCAACACTAACCGTTAATTTATTTAATGGCCGTTTAAAACTATAATTTACTACTGTTTACTAGTTCACTGGCTGTCGTTGTATTAATTACTATCTGTTTTGCTTCCTACTGACTCCGCTGTATTGATAGCTTTTAGAATGTTTCTTTCGGAAAGGTTTTCAAATTTTTCCGGGATATTTTTCAGGTAGCAATTTTTCGCGAATTGATTTTCTGACAGGAACTGTTTTGGATGGGCACCACGAAAGAACTCGGAAATGAAAGTGTTGCTTTTAAAAACAATACATTCTTATAACACTATTAATTAATTCCAAGAACAACGTCACAAATATACATTGAAGATTAACTAAAATATAGACAGCAGCAGTGTAGGTACTACAGTTATGTATATGAAACAGCAGATTTTATTTTATTTTCTCGATGTTGGCTCCAGAATAAAAGTTGTTCTGTTTGATGGTCTAAATCACCCCTTTAAATATTATTACCTAGAATGTTTTGTTACACCTTGTATAGTCAATGGGTATGCTAAAAGTAAGCTTGACGTTCTGATCATCCCGTTAAAACAATGTCAGCATATTAAGAAGGACCCTGTATGCCAGATTTTAAATCAAATCATAAGCTTATTAAACAAAAAAAGTTTCATCAAATCGGTTCAGTAGTTTTAGCGTTGTGGGGACTTGCCACAGATGTCAACACCCACAAGTTATAGCAACGAAGCTAACAGATGGGGGTACGGTCGTTCTCGCAAATGTGTACGTAAGACAACTTGCGACGTCACATTAGAAACCCTTTAGCCGCTACACATAAGGTTCAAAATCGTATACAAGACATGAATCGCGCAAGAGAAATAATCACAGAGATTAGATATATATACAAGGTCCAACTAAGATCTGTTGGACCACGGCCGGTCCCCAGGCTTCACACCTAGCCTGGCGGAAGATCTTCCCTTTTCACCGGAGGAACCTTCCATAGTAGTTGCTCCATAGCGTGATGCTGTTACAAACAGACAAAAATTCTTAGATAGGTTGATTTGGAGTCAAGGATACCTAAACACCATATCGTATTCTTTTTCTTGTAAATATCTTCAATGTACAGACACACAATCCACCTGTCGTACTATTTAAATTAAATCTTTTGATTCCTTCCATGCCGGCCCGCATCTCTGGTTTTGTTTAAATGATAATAAAACAGTATATTTACGACGATAGCCAGACGAAACGAAAACGAAACGCAATTAAAACTGTCGCTCCGGCCATAAAAGTGATACGATCATTATTAATTATGAACAATAAACATGGATACATAAAATCAATTTTGTTTTAATGCCTGGTTGACACGATGCGGAACAATTCGAATACTTTTACTTCGTCTTCGTTGACTTACATAATCCCATCAAGTTAATAAATAAATAATAAATAAATATCTTGGACATTGTCACACAAATTATCTAGTCACATTTAAAGTACCAGAATCTAGCCTGGACTTGTATTATGATGACTAGACAACGAGACAGAATACATATATAGATGCAAACGTCCATGACTCGGGTACCAATATTCATATTCATCATACAAATATTTGTCCCTTACGGGATTCGAACCCGCGACCCTCGGCACAGCAGGCAGGTTCACTACCGACTGTGCTATCGGGCCGTCGACAGTTGCAGTGTTATGTAAAAGTAAAGTAAGTTTATGCATGCATAGCATATGCTCACGACTATATTCCCCGAGGGGGTAGTCAGAGATATTCTGAAACCTCAGAACATCCATGTTTCACCAGTAGTATCGAAACTCTGTCCAGTGTGACGGGGGTGGGTACAATACATGCCTCGAAATTGAAGCATGAATGTTTTCTTACGATGTTTTCCTTCACCGAAAAGCCAGTGGTGTTACAAATCGTACAAAAATTCCGAAAAACGCATTGGTACGAGTTGGCCTGGACGGGGATCGAACCATCGCCTCCTGCACGGCAGGCAAGGTTACTCGCCCCTGGACCACCACGGCTTATAAGTAAGTTTATAGCCTGTAGAAGCCACTACGGGGCAAAGGCCTCCTCTCACGAATAAAGGTGAGAGGAAGAGGGCCATACTCCGCCATGCGGGCCCAGTGCGTGTTGGTGGAGGCAAGTTAGTGTTCTTGCTGTCAGATAATTTTCAAGCCGCCTTAATAATCCTCTGAGCTGGCTAAACGAAAAGTTACAGCGCCATCTGACAAACTATCCAAGACCAACTGCTTAACGTGCCTTCCGAAGCACGGAAACGCTTGAGATGAAATACCACTAAACGGTCACCCATCCAAAGACTGACCAGACCAGAACATTGACCGGACTTAATCCAGAACATTTTATACCTGTGTGCCAAATTGCATTAAAATTAGTTCAGCCGTGTATACGTGATTGAATCACAAACATGGTTAAAATTTACAGTAATTTTTTATTATAAAAATTAAAAGATTTGTCTGGAAAACCCATACAAATTAGTATATTAAGGGGCTATAAGTTCAGACGAATATTTTCTATGAGAAACGCCACGAATTGCCCAGCTCTCCGAAAAGTGCATGCGTGTGCCGTATTTTCTTAAGTACTTTTATACAGGGTCCTTCTTTATATGCTGACACTTTTTTAAGAGGATGATCAGATCATCAAACTGAACCACTATCTCTATGGCACCAACATCCAAATCGCGAAAAAAAATCTGCTGCTGAAATCTTACTCGACCCGGGACAGCTGATTTCTTTTCATGGTTTCGATGTTGGTCCCATAAAGAAATTTGTTCAGTTTGATGGTCTGATCATCCTCTTAAAAAACTGTCAGCGTATTAAGTTGGACCCTGTATATTTTTTTATGATTTCACTAGATAAACTAATGGTGAATATGCGAGTATAAATAATAAAAAAACAAAAACGAAAACGAGAAACAAGTTTAAATATACATGAAAATATTTCATCTTTGTGACGATTTTCTATCGAGTGAAGTAATTCCAATCGTGTATTCAATTTATGATTTCTCTAGATAAACTATCCATGAATACTGAGGTATGATTTTGGTTTCGGTAAATTGTATAAATCTAGTCGAAAAATGAAAAATAAAAGATGCCTCCAAGGTATTTCGTCCTACTATTGCGCCTTAAGCAATAGTTATGACTTCTTGTCGACGCCGACGATGCCATATTGACTTGCGCTGTGTAAACGCGGCTTAACATTACGATCATAAAGTATGAAACTTACTAGTTGGAAGTGATATTGAAATTATTCTGTAAATTGATAAGTTTATGACTTAAGTAGATATTGCATTAAAAGATAAATTAGATGTTATCGTCTTGGCATTTGGATTAAAATAATCAAAATTATTTTTAATTGAGTGCGGTTTCATTTTCTTTGTTAAACCTCCAAGTGTAACTGTCGAAGTAATAATCATCAATATACAAGGTGTTACAAAAATACAAATAAACAATTAAGGGGGAGATTTAGACCATCAACCTGAACAACTTTCACTATGGAGCCAAATTCGAAATCGCAAAAAATGAAAAAACAGCTGTCCCATACATTTGAGTCGAGTCGGTGCTGCAGTTTTGTATGAAACAACTGTTTTTTTTCTCGATTTCGAGGTTGTCTCCATAGTGAAAAATTTTCAGTTAGATGGTCTGAAGCACGCCCTTGAGTTTTACTAGGGTGTTTTGTTCCACCCTATACAGGGTCTTTCGTAAAATGCTGACACTTTTTAAGGGGATGATCAGACCATCGAACTGAACAACTTTCTCTATGGGACCAACATCAAAATCGCAAAAAAAAAATCAGCTGTCCCCATACATTTGGCTCAAGTAGGTTGTATATGTAGTACCTACTGAACAACTTTCTCTAAGAAACCTTTAGGATATTAGAAAAAAAAAAAGGTCTCTATGTGACTAACACCGAAATCGCAAAACAAAATCAGCGGTCCCATACATTTAGCTCGAATATGTTTGCAGGTTATTTTTCGTGATTTCGATACTGGTGCTATGGAGAAAGTTGTTCAGTTTGAAGGTCTGATTATTCCCCTTAAAAAGTGTCTGCATATTAAGAAGGACCCTTTCTACATCGGTACAGGTCAAATAAAGAAATTTCCTTTTCAATCGGTTAAAAATTTGTTGTCATATCATTACCAAAATCACTCATAGCATAGCACACTAGTTTGACCATATCTTTAAACAATCGCAATGACCCCCACAAGTCACGGAGTGGCAGTAAAAATTCAGCAGACGTCAGCGTAACGACTCTCCTAGTCGATTATTGGTCCTTCGAGCCGGATCGCATGAGAACTGTCGGATTACAAGGCAGTTGAGAAAGGTGGTTATGTAATGTTAGATTACCTGATTGTGATTACCAATGGAGACGTGGCCTAACTTGTTATCTTATCTAATCTACAGGGTGTAAAATTCAATGCTTAATGCGGGGTCCAACTTAATATGCTGACACTTTTTTAAGGGGATGATCAGGCCATCAAACTGAACAACTTTCTCTATGGGACCAATGTCGAAAGCGCGAAAAAAAAATCTGCTGTTCCATAGTAAACTGAAATCTTACTCGACCCAATTGTATGGGACAACGGTTTTTTTTTTCCCGATTCGACATTGGTCCCATAGAGAAAGTTGTTCAGTTTGATGGTCTGATCATCCTCTTAAAAAACTGTCAGCATATTAAATTGAACCCTGTATTATACGGGTGCCTCAGACCCTCAAACTGAACCTCTTTCACTTTACAACAAACATCGAAATCACGAAAAAAAATCTGCTGTTCCATATATTAGGGTTGAGTAGCCTTTGACGTTTTCTATGGAATAGAAGATTTTTATTTCGCCATTTTAAGTATGGCTTCATAGTGAAAGTTGTTCAGTTCGATGGTCAGAAGCACTCCCTTTGATATGTAACGTATTTAATTTTACACCCAATTGACGACATAGTATTCTCTTTAGGGAGCCAGTACACACCCTCTTTAAGGGTAGGCCTGTGCCCAGCAATGGGACGTTTATAGACTGACGATGATGATGATTCTCTTTTGGTGTGGTCAGAAACATTACTGTGACTATATATAAAAATAATTACAACATAGTCAACTAAAGTCCGGCCGCTGAAAGATTGCGTTTGACAGTTACCATAAAATTGTAAAAAACTGAATGAAAATATTGTTTACCTGTGCTCACTCTAGTACACAGGGCACTAGCTGCCCTTTTAAGTTCAAAAAGCTACTAAATAATGATCGGCATAGTTTTCATTCAGTTTTTTACAATTTTATGGTAACTGTCAAACGCAATCTTTCAGCGGCCGGACTTTAATAGCCACATTGGGGTTATCACCCTCACCCACCCTTGAGAGTAGGCCTAGGCCCTGCAGTGGGACTTATAGGCCTGCAGTGGAATGATCCCCGGATGGAAAATCTCTCTGTGGATGGCCCTCTACTCAAAAAATCACCACAAATAAAATCTACAAATACGAAATAGCCCGGAGCTTGCATGAGTTCAAATGTTGTTAAACTTGCAAAAGAATTTCACATCATTATTTTCCACACCATGTCAACATCACTTTTTTCTTTAATCACAACACAAAAGACAAACCGCATCCTTACCAATAAGTTATGCCATAGTTTTTTAAATCACTCTTGTCCATTTATAATTGTTATTCGGTGGACAGGATCGCGGCGCGCATAACAATGCGGACCACCGAGTTTGTGCGCCATCCAGAATGTTAATCAACACTTGTACGAGTACCTACAGCACTGTGGTTTTTGTTCGAAAGGTGAGGTCTTTGGTATCAATTTTATTTATGACAAATATTACGAAGTTATTTGAGTTTCTAGAGTAGTAATAGATCTGTTGAAACTTAAATTTTATTCGTACTTGTTGAACATTGATTTATACAACTTGTTAATGAATTAACGCAAAACTAGAAAGTACTAGCATGTTTAGAATCGAGAGCAAAATCGAATTATCGTGGTTTCAACATAGGTAATTTTTTTCAAAATATTAAATAATTTGTTTTTAAAATTTAATATTTTTTGAACTCGATCTCAATCCACCTCAAGGGCACAATCACCCTAAGATTCTTAAAATTTATCCATGAGCACATTAGCGCTTTCATTCACTGCTGAAATGATAACAAATCATTTTCGCCTCAAAACTTAAAACGTGAATAACATTAAATTTTAACTATCAAAATAATGAAATTATTGTTTCAATCTTAATATTTTGTTATAAATCATTTGGGGTGTATAAGGTTTTGCGCTTATTCATTAACACGTTGTATAAAGTCTAACGAAATTCGCTGAAACTATTTTAAGGGGATAATCAGACCATCAAACTAAACAACTTTCTCTACGGGACCAATATCGAAATCTCGAAAAAAAAATCAGGTGTCCCATACATTTTGGTTTAGTGGGATTGTAGTTTTGTTATACAGGGTCCAACTTAATATGCTGATACTTTTTTAAGGGGATGATCAGACCATGAAATTGAACAACTGTCACTATAGGACCAACATCAAAATCGCGAAAAAAAAATCTGCTGTCCCATACAATTGGCTAAAGTAGGTTTGCAGTTTTGTATAGAGCAGTTGATTTTTATTTCGCGATTTCGATGTTGGTCCCATAGAGAAAGTTGTTCAGTTTGATGGTCTGATCATCCATTTAAAAAAGTGTCAGCATATTAAGATGGACCCAGTATGTTGAACAGCAGATTTTTTTCTCCTTTTCGACTTTGGTCCGACACAGAAAGTTGTTCAGTTTGATGGTCTGATAATACCCTTAACCGAAGCCCCTCAGCGTAGTAAGAAGTGTAGGTAGTTTACAAATAAACATTCATATTTATAAGGATATAAATATCGACATCCTCTACCCAAAGAAAACTTAACAAAAACTACCACAACAAAGCATGCCAATCAGCATATCCTTGCATCAAATGAGGGGCCACACACACGGCGGAAGAGATAGAGATCACAGGCCGCCGGCCGATGCGCGTGCGCCGGGGGACTGCATTGTGCAAACGTGTCGGTTGATAACGTTTCAATAGGTGAATGCTTGTTTTATAGATGGACTATAGACCTATAATAGGGCAGCATACCATGCACGACAAAGCGACAGAACGAGAAAAGCTCGAGGGCGCTCATTTCGGCATGCATAAAGTAACCAGTGCCAGTCTAGTATGATTTCTTTACTTGTGCGCGACTCCGCTTTTTCCATACTACTTGTCGCGGTAAGCGTGACATTGACCTTATAAAAAGAGCAGGAGAATGTAATTTTCTTTGCAGATGCAAAGAAGGTGCATAGCGTGTGGGTAGAGAAGTCATACTAGAGGGGCTGGGGTGCAAAAGTTGGCTATACCACAGGCCATACTGATGATAATCTACAGGATCTGCAGGTTGTTACTTTAATGGGTGATTGTACTCATGATCCTGAACAAGTTTCCAAGTGAAATTCGAAAAAAAAACGACTTTTCATAAAACCGTTCGATCAGCTGATAGCATTTAGCGTAGAAAGTCAAACAATCGACCCTAAAAGTAATGCGACTGTTTACTCTGTATATCAAATGGATTGTGTTTAAGTTTATAACAGTTTTGTTTTCTAGAGAGTAAGCTCTATTTTATTTCAGACGATAGAGATCATGATCGGAAAAGTTGAAAATGTACAAGCATTGCTGACAATGCGACTTTTGCGGACATATAGGTACCGTAACAGATATACATTTCAATAGCTTCTGTCTCTCATTCGGTATTTTATGCATCTAGTATAGAGATACCAGGTGCCTAAAATACCGGATGACCGGCATACCAGATTCCCACAATACCAGAATTTGTACAGTTCGTAAGTAAATTGTTATTTATAAAGCCGTGCCCAGAAACAGCTTGTCCTTCAGCCGACGAAGGCCAAGGTCTTTCAATTTCTCTATCTATCATTACTCTTTAATACATCCTGGATTTATCTTCACTTCCTAACGTTTTGTTTGCCGCTATAAATAAACTGGCTCTTATTGCTTGGCCTCAAAGCTAGTACCTAACATTATGTGAAAAACTCTCCAATATCTCCAACTATGGCTTTCTCGACATCGCAACACCTATAATTTCTCGGTCAAACCCATACCTTATTCCCTTAACAATACAGCCTACAATCATCAATTTATCAAAACCTAATCACTATCACATAAATCAGGCACGAGTCTTGTAAAACAATGGGTACTAGATACTCAATTGCTGTGCTATCGATACTATAAAGATATAGGATGAAGCGATTGCCCGCCCACTGCAACTATGGCCTGAGATTACATCAATCATTGTGATAGGTATTATACAGGGAGTAACAATACAGGCTAGTAAAATTTTAAGAATTGATCACGAGCATAAAACTGAACAGGTTTCACTATGGATCCAACATCGAGAAAAAAATGCCGTTTCATACAAACCTGCATTACCGACTAGACTCAAATAAAGTTGGGAAAACTAATTTTTTAATTTTGGTCTTTAATGATGTCATTTTCTCGTTTTCAATGTTGGTCTGTTAGTGAATGTTGTTCAGTATGATGGTCTAAAGCGCCCCCTTAATATTCCGAATATTATTCGGAGCGCCGTCCACACAAACGAAGTCTGGTGATATTTTCAATACTAACCAATTAAAGTCGATGAAATTTTTCAGAAACAATTTAGGAAGTAATCTCTATGCGTGTATGATATATAATTTTAAAGTTACAGTTTCCATACTAATAATCCTCGCACTAAAACTGTATATTTTAACGAAAATCTGACTTCATACAAACATAGATATTAGTTTCTAGATTGTTTCTGAAAATATTCATTTACTTTATTTGGTTAGTATTGAAAATATCACCAGACTTCGATAGTATGCAGCGCGCATTTACGCATTCGGAATAAACTTCTCTAAAGTATGTATAGTTGATTGTTGTAGCAAAGATTCTGACCACCTCAAAAGGGATTTAGGTCGTGAGTTAATGTCAAAAAAGCAGGGTTCGATCGTTCGTTCTTAACCTCCATACCAAATTACTGTCACAAAAATGAATCAACAAAAAATAAAACGCGTACCCATAAGACACCGTAACCCATAACATGCCCCACCATCATCATAATCACGGTATTCATCCAAATAACACGTTACTGAAGATTGATCCCGTCTCTCCTCACGTACAAGATTTGTTGCTTTATTTTATGGCAGTTTCATGGACGTGATGGCTATAATCAAATAAATACAGATTGCATTGGTATAGAAATTCTTCTTGGAAGGAAATTTACTGTACTATGTATGATATTTCAAGAAAATTTTGTGGTGAGATAAAGGTCGCTTGGATACCTTGCCTGGTAAACTTATAGACCAGACTGCGTGAAGGATTTCGTTTGAAAAATTGAAAACGACTGAATTAATTTTTGTAACAAGTATGGTAAGGTATTAAATGATTCATAATATCCATACCATCCCCATATCGATTGTCATCTTCTTATCGTGTGGGCAACAAGCCCTGGTGTCAGAGTTTTTTCATACCGCCTTATTTGACGACTGAATGATTGATTTTTATGTAACGACTACTACTACCAGAGATAGTAACCGGGACTGCCATCCGAAGCACGAAATCATCTATCTTTTCAGACAATCTGGTGATTCGGCCCTCAATGTCTTAACCAACTGGGGAAAAACACACAAAGTGGCATATGACTAGGTGTCCCTCGTGGGACTCGAACCCACGACCTCCGTGTCAAAAGCCCAATGCTCTTAACCATTAGGCCACGGAGGCATCCGACATCGATTGTCATGAAAGTAATTTTGAAAACATAAATGTTTTAAAACAAAAACCATGCCAAACCATGTAGTGTTGTGTGTTTTGGTTTTTTATTTTCGTTTTTATTTCATCACTGATGTAATTTAAAATACAGTAAATGGAGTTGAAGTTATTCCCAAAAATTGCTTTCATAATATTCGATATGAGGATGTTATCTACGAGTCATTATGCGCATGTTTTACAAAAATCCATTCAGCCGTTTTCTACCAGGAGGAGTCCAAGCTTGCGTGTTATACAAAAAAAAATATTTTATAGAAAACAAGTGGCTCAAATGAGATCATAATAAAAAGTCATGCTCTTAGCCGGTTTTTTCGACTTACAATCTTTTGCTCCCGTATAATTATGTTTCCGGAGTGTATCTCTAGTCTAGTCCATAATGCAATGTAATTCGAACCAATTTATCGTCAATATGCACGGTCATTGTCACCGGCATCAAAAAGGCCGCCCCCTTGTGGCAATCAATTTGAAACGATACTCAAATGAACCGAGGTCGAGATCAAAAAGTTGAAGCCGATATCAACATCCTTACTGACAAATACAATTTGCATGTAAGATCTTTGTTAAGAGGGTACCGAGGTTCCTGTGCTGTTGAGTTTCTGGCCGCATCTTCTCTACAATGAAACTCCTTCCGACGCGGTGGTAGAGTCGAAAATGATGTCAGAAATCAGAAAGTTATCCGTGTGATATTTTTTGAATCAAATATTTTGCTCTCAATTATTTCTGCACAAATATATATTTCTAAAAAAACAAGAATGCCAAATTCTAGTACCTCATTATCATCATTATCATCTCAGCCGATGGACGTCCACTGCTGGACATAGGCCTCCCCAAGGATCGCTATAACGAACGGGTTCCCTCCGCCTTCACCAGGCCGTCGGCCTACCCATGCTGCGCTTACCGTAGTACCTAAGATTTTCAATTTAACGGAGCATTATGATTTGTTTTCTTGAATTTTTGTAGTTAATTATCTTTAAAACTACTGAAAGTGCCCACTTTGGGCAGCACTTTTGGCATTTGGTGGTTAGGTTAAGTGACGAAACATATTAGTTCGTTATGCTAAATTGTGAACCAGCAATGACTACAATGTGATATTCTTGTTTTTTTGGAAATGTTGTATACTTAATTGTTAAGAAATTAAAATTGGACGGGTTCTAACTAATATTTCTTAGCCATTTCAATTCCGGAGGAATGAGGAGAAGTTGAGGTCAATACAACCTGGATATCTTTACACCAGTTGTTTAACATTTCCTTCGTTCAATCTACTTCACTTGACGCTTTTTCGAGAAGAGAGTCCGGATCCAATCATCTGTAGATGCTTCCTAAGCAATTTGAAACTCAATTCACAAAACACAGTTGCTGAATGCTTTTCTACGTTGTTTTAACTATTTGATTTGATTCTCTCCTTGTGGAGATAAAAATTCACTTATCACAACGATGATAGTCTTGTCATCAAGTCCACAAGTTTTCTAAATCAAGAAAAATGACAGATTAATGAATACAAGAACAGATAAACATGGTTTTTTCTTGCACTATGTGCGATTTGACACCCCATTCGTAAATATGTCGTCATAGATGATAACGTGTCTCGTTATTTTATTATGTCTACGATAAAAATTCATAATTTTCATAACTGTTTCAGCAGTAGTCAGCATAAATAAAATTTAAAATCGATAAAAGATATTTATTTCAATTTAATGTAAACGGATGCTTATGAAATAAAACTTTACATTATGTGCACATGCATGCATGTGCATGTGTGTGATTTCATGTGAGAATTTGGTTGCTAATAAAATCAATGACTCGAGAAAAATTATTGAGATAATTTAATTTTAAATTGAATTGAATTTGAATTTTATTATGTTTAATTTGTAATTGACTAATTTATGTCGTTAAAACCGTACCTATCCAGAAATATTATGTACTAAATTGATTGATCTTTGTTATGTTATGAAACTGATAAAGTGTTTTTAATTAAATTGTAACTGAATATTGTACCTTATCTAATCCTTTCTTTCTTTTAAATTGTATTTAGTAGACTTTATTTATTTCAGTAATTGTTGATGCAAACCAAAGCTGCGTATACCTGCACCTCTAGTATGATTTCTCTACACGCGAGCGACGCGCCATCGCTGCATAAAAAATAACCTGTTCTCGCGCTTTTTGGAGAGCGAAAGCCGCGCTTGTTGCGACTTGTAGTATGGGAAAAAGCCGAGTCGAGTCGCACGCAAGTAGAGAAATCATGCTAGACGTGCTGGTGACCGCTGACCTGCGTTATGTGATGTATTCTCGAGACTTGATGCTCGTGTATTTTTTATAACGGAAAAAATAATTTGTGAATGTGTCGTTGGTGTACCTGATAAACTAGAAGAAGAAGAATAAAAATACTATTCAATAATTTTAAGGACACATCACTCCGCTTTATTAAAAACCTTGAATTAATTAAACTGCAGTCTTAATTAACCGTCTCTTTAACATGTTTCCCTTTAGTCTCAGGCAACAGTAAACACGCGACAGTAGCGATTAATGGGAAAAAGGCTAACGTCAATGCTGCTATCCATTGAGGTGATAAAGCGGCTATAAAAGGAGTAACCATCGCCGCTATTTTTGCTCCAGCTGAACCTAAACCAAACGCCATGTTTCTCAAAGGCGTTGGGAATAATTCAAAGGTATATATATAGAGGGTGATGAACACTATAACGATAGCGGCCATTCCTATGACACCGAACAGTATTTCTGTCCAATGTCCTCTTGGTATGATAGTAAAAATGATGATAGAGAGACCCGTTATTAAAAACGTTAATGATATCATTGTTTTTCTTCCAAATAATTTGTTAAGAACGATTGATAGAAGACACATGGGTACCTGAAAATAAAACCAATTCATGTCAAAATCATGGAATGTCATTAGTAAAAGTGTAGAACTTTCTTAGTTTTAGTTCTACGTTTTTCGGTGAAGGAAAACATCGTGAGGAAACCTGCGTGCTTCAATTTCGAGGCATGTATTGTACCCACTGTCCATTATAAGTGGCGACGGGCTCACACCCCATCACACTGGACAGAGTTTCGGTACTATTGGTGAAACTTGGATGTTCTGAGATTTCAGAATATCTCAGACTACCCCCTCGGGGAATATAGTCGTGAGCATATTCTGATGAATAACAGTCATGCGCTGATAGGCAACTTGCCTACAATATAGCGAAATAACCTTTGATTTTAATGTAATTTGAATGAAAGGCACGACTTAGGAGAAACATAATTATGTTCAACAGTGATGATGATAATGGTGAAGAAAATAAAAAGGCAACTAACCTGAACTAATCCTAGAGCAACAACAGTGACATAAACATTGGAACCAAGAAACGAGACGAACTGACTGCTCCCATAGAACCCTATCCCGATTGCAGTGTATAAAATGAAAGAACATATTGTGTTCAACCGTAACTCCTTCGTTCTAAGAAGATCGAAGTACGTCCACTTTCTGTGAACTTTCTGGTTGATTTTGACTATTTGAATGCCTTTGGTGACGGCATCGCGTATATGAGTAGTTTTCAGTTTATTACTGTAATCAAAGAGAAACAATTTTATAAGTTAAAAAGTAGTCTTTGGTTCCGAAAAATAAATTGGGGTAATGTGACACTTAGAGCGGTGCCGGTGATACAGAAGAGAGCTAATAACTTAATCACGGGGCGGCGGTTCGATTCCTGGCCTGCCCCCCTAGACAAAATTATATTCTATTGGCGTTGACGTTAGTAGAAAATGACAGAATGGATTTGACATTAGCGATCGAAACCTTTTTACGTTTGCTTTCGTCACCATACGTCAAGTCCATACATTTTTATGTTTTCTACTGTCGTTAACGCTAATCAAAAGATACTTTGTCTAAAGACCCTGTACCACTAAGTTCTACGGAATGTATGTAAGGTTGTATTTGCTATTATTCACTAACTCGGCGGTAAAAGAGCATATCATGAGGAAACCTGTATTCCCGTGAAAGGAAAATAAATACCATAAGTTCGAAGGTATGTCTAAAGCTTGGGGCGAACAAAATAGACCACCAATGATCACAGTGTTATTATATGAACATTTCTTGCAATAGCCGACTAAAAATAATAATATAAATATATAAGTCAATTAACTTTGAATGAATAAACAACTTACCATTTAGCAGCCTTAGTTATCAATTTAACGGCCCTTTCAAGTTTTCCTTTCGAAACTAACCATCTTGGTGTCTCTGGCAAAGGCAGTATAATAAAAAATATAAATACCGAAGCCAACCAGATTATCAAAAGAAATATATCCCATGTCTTTGAAAAATAAGCAAAGATAACCATTATCACTTGTGCAAAGCCATCGGGTATAATAGCAAAACAAGCAGCAACTTCTCTATACTGCATTCCAACAACTTCTAGAATATATACTGAACTGACGATGATGGTTCCAGCAGAAGCTATTCCGATGAAGAATCTGACAGTTGTGAAGCACCAATAATTTGGTGAGAATGGTGCTATTAACATAAAGATGACGCATAAGAACGTTGATAAGCGGAGTGCATTCCGACGTCCGTAACTGAAAAAAAAAAAACAGATTTTGTTATTACAATTTCATAAATAGACTAGAGTTTACCCGCGACTTCGTCCGCATAAATTATATACCAGATTTTAAGTCAAATCATACAAACAAAGTTTCATCATAATCGGTTCAATAGTTTTTGCGTGATGCTCGAACCAACAAAAAAACAAACAAACACAGACAACATTTCTGAAAAAGGTTGATTCGGAGTCACACCTAAAAACCATACCGTAATCTTTTTCATGTATCTTCAATGTACAGACAAACTTCTGTTACAGTTTTATAATAGTTTAGATTACATACCAGCATATTAGGACGGCTCGATCGATAGCTCAGTTGGTCGTGAACTTACCTGCTGATCTGAGGGTCGCTGTTTGAAATCCCGTACGGGGCAAATATTTGTATGGTGAATATGAATATGTGTAATCGAGTCATGGATGTTTGTATGATACACACCTACATATTCTCCCACTGGGGACGCAGAGATAACGGAACGCCGCCTGCTAAGATATTGACAAATCTCTCTAGCTTCCTCTACATTCATTGGTCCTTAAATGCATGCTCGTCAATTTCGGTTAAATCTGACCTGGCCCTAAGCACGTCGCGTCGCCAATACCACCACCACATGAAGCAATAAACTATTATGGCTATGACAATGAAAAATATATGTACGTCTAGGCCGTCCCCTTCCAAAATTTCCTTTTACGCTTGCCTTATTGATTGACCAAACCATATCAACATGTTTGCATCGATCTATATGTGTTTTAATAATATCGTTATCTACGCATAATAAGAGAAGTCCAGACTAGGTTATTTAAATGGGAAATTTAATTTTATTGAATTGGTCACTCTTTTCCCACGAATGGTTTTCTTATATCGTGACTAATGATAAAGCTACTACATGCATTGTTTTGTGAGCGAAAGACGATCACCACCACCCTATTACCACTTTACACATACATATTCTGAAACACTGAATGTAGTTAAAATTAAATTTAGGTAAGGTATAAAAGAAAAATGTTTTAATAAATAAGAATCATGTGTGTAAATAATAATTATTTTACTGCTGCGTTAGAAATGACAAGAATGAAAGCCTCCAGGAGAGGGGGAACAACGCTCGCTCCGGGTACTACTTGATGCAAAGGTTGTCCATCGCCATCCAACGCAGAAACGCGTCAAGTGTCATGGGCACCTTTGCATCTGGTATGGCCCGGGGAGGGCTTTTTGACTAAGTGTAAATATTTTATTAAGCTAGTTTTATTTTAGTTACTTATATTTTAATGTTATTCGATGAAAGTTCTATAATATTACCAAAAACAAAACTCACATATCAGAGTACCATCCGAATACCCAAGCACCTACGAACACGCCAAACATTAAAACCGTTTGTGTAAAAGATGCAAGCCAAGCTTCATCACAAATGAGACCAAATGTAGACACCAATGTAGTTTCAAAAACGTTGTTATGATATTCATATTCGACGCAATTTTTATAGCACGTCGAATTTTCTGCGTCAACTGTTAAATTTCTTTCAAATTTGACGCAAGCAAATTTCGTCGTTGGTGTAAGGAATATTATAGACAATAAGTTCCACACTGATATGAATCTTGTAGATGCAACTGCTGTACAAACTATAGCTTGCCAAACACCAAAAGATCCCATACATTTTGCTATGTAATCTTCATTTATTTCTGTTTCATGTGAATTTGATTGATCACTCTCTTCGTTGTCTATTTGGAGCAATTTCATCTTTTTCTTCTTAATTTTGCTGATGCTGAAAATAGAAATAATGGATTAGTAATTTTGTGTATTCGTTTTATGACTACCAAATTCCCTATCAGAGTTTCGGTATTACTGGTGAAACGTGGATGTTCTGAGGTTTCAGAATATCTCTGACTACCCCCTCGGGGAATATAGTCGTCAGCATATGCATGTATGCAAATTCCCTATGCAAAGTCAAAGTCAATATAATTTATTCAATATACGAGCTTGAAGCACACTTATCAAACGTCAAATCTTTTTTAAAACTACCACCTCATCGGAACGTGTTGTCGTTGTAGAGAAGATGGGGCCAGAAACTCTATACAGGGTGTTAGGGTAAACAGTTGCATTACTTTAAAGGGTGACTGTAACCGTGATACTGAACAACTTTCCATAATAATACTATAGGCAATTCGCAAAAAAATTTTTGGACTTTCCATACTAAATGCAATCAGCTGCACGTTTGTATGAAAAGTGTTTTTTTTTTACCGAATTTCTCTTGGCTCAGGAAAAGGAAATTTGTTAGGAAAGTTGATAGGAAAGTTGTTCAGTATCATGAGTACAATCACCCGTTAAAATAATGTAACTGTATACCCTAACAACCTTTGTAAGCTTGTCTGTTTTCCTTGATATGAAGGTTCAAGGGGCAAACTTGTATACGTGTATTTCTTCCAGAAGATTAATTTTACATCAAGATCAAATTACTATTTGTCAAACCTTTAAAAAGTTTATCTATATCTATAAATCCTTCTACAGGGTGAAATTGATATCATTAGCATCCTTTTAAACTAAGGCAAATGCTTCCGCAAGGCTGGTCCCTAGTTATATTGTCTAAGGAGCAAACCGATCGGAGCAAAAGAAATCAGCTGTTGCAAACATTAATTTGAATCCAGTAGTGCACTGCAGTTTAGTATGGAACAGCATTTTTTTTTTGCTCTGATCGGTTTGCTCCCATAGTAAAAGTTGTTTAGTTTGATGGGCAGACTCTTAGTTGAAAAGGAAGCTAATGATATCAATTTCACCCTGTATAAATGTAGGAATAAAATTGTATACTTCGCGTGGAACCATTGAAGACATTGAAGATAATATTTGCATAATGTTAATTGGGGGCGTTTAGGAACGCTGAATTCCCGATATACAGGCTGTTCGCAATACTTAAAATACTGAAACAATTTAGATGGGGTTTTGGCAGAAGCATAGCGCTTAAATTGGATTAACATTTCGACTTTGTTTAATCGTAATCGGTCCACTCAATAAAAAGTCGGTGGACTGCGCGTACGGAGTCGCGGGAGCGCCGCAAGTTATTAATAACTATATGGTCCTTCTTAATATGCTGACACTTTTTTAAGGGGATGATCAGGCCATCAAACTGAACAACTTTCTCTGAAATCTGTTGTTCCATAGTAAACTGAAATCTTACTCGACCCAATTGTATGGGACAGTTGTTTTTTTTCGCGATTTCGATATTGGTCCTATAGAGAAAGTTGTTCAGTTTGATGGTCTGATCATCCTCTCAAAAAACTGTCAGCATATTAAGTTCGACCCTGTATTTCTGATACAATATCATTGTCATATTAAAGTAGTGTGAACTTTGACTAATTATTATAAGGACTAGCCTTGCGGTAGCATGTCCCCTCTGCCACGGTATAAGCACAATTGATCTTGTGCATTTACATTCAATTTTACACCATATCACTAAACGAAACAGCCTATAATTGCGAAATAATAACTTCGAACTTAGAACGTTTGGGGTTCACACGAGACCACTTTTCATGATTTTTAACATTCAAAATTAGAATCTAAAGTTATGGGGAATAAAATCCAAAGTTTCGGATTTCATGTTACCTCGCCGCCCGCAAAAAGTGGCAGAAATGTTTATTAGTAGAATTACACGCATAACCAGTCCACAAATAAATAGTCAAAGGTTTACGTACATAATTGTGAAGATATATATCTGCCCTATAACACAAACTTTTTTAAAGGTGTTATAAAAACTATGTTTTTCACGTTCAAATTGTTCTTGCGTCATTGTTACACTATATTCTCACCTACACTGATGTCTTCTGCAATGCACGTTATTCTTATCAGTTATTTTTATTTATTTAAACAATCTAGTGTAAATATTAGGTAAATCTTCTAGTAGCGAAACATGAGTAACACAATGTATACGATATCTACGTAAACTTCGTCATAATATACAAGGTCCGTCTTAATATGCTGACACATTTTTTAAGGGGATGATCAGACCGTCAAACTGAACTTCTTTCTCTATGAACCCAACATCGAAATCGCGAAAAAAAATCAGCTGACCCATAAAATTGTTTCGAGTAAGATTTCAGTTTAGTATGGAACAGCTAATCTTTTTTTCGCGATTTCGTAATTGGTCCCATGGAAAAAGTTATTCAGTTTGATGGTCTAATCATCCCCTTAAAGAAGTGTCAGCATATTAAGAAGGGCCATATAATATTTATTCTATTTCGTTATCTAGTCATCATAATACAAGTCCAGGCTAGATTCTGGTACTTAAAATGTGACTAGATAATTTGTGAAAACTAAAATAGAGTTTTTTGTTTTGGTGCGTAATAAAGTAGGTATTAATTGACTGACTGAAATGCTATTTTAAAGTATCGAATCGTAACCTTATCGTCATGAGAAAGTCTCAGACAGTGCTTAAAGTCAATCGCTGTAAGAAACGTCGTTACGTTAAACATGATGGGTCGGACGCGTAATAACACTACAAGGCCCATAACCTGTAATTTGGAGCTCTCTCGAATATCAATCAAGTCAACGAGGATGGAATGGGTATAGTAAGTGAATTGTCATGGTATTGGGGCGAAAAATAAAGCTTCGATTATAGTACTTAATTGCATGCGAATAAAGGTTACAGGTACCGAACAAAAACTGCCGTTTCACATAAAGCTCAAGACTTATTAAAGTGAAACTCTGTAATTCATGAATTACACTTCAATACGTAATTAGTCATACACTTTAAATGCTCAAACCATTTTTCCATGGAGGTAGATCCTACGATTCCAAACGCTGTACATAGATATATAATAATTAAGATGCAGATTGAGATTTTGTTGCAGATTTGAAGTTTGTATATATTTTCTTATATGCTTTATTATATCTACGAGTAATTAATAAAAAAGCCGTGGTGGTCCAGTGGCGAGTAACCTTGCCTGCCGTGCAGGAGGCGATGGTTTGATCCCCGTCCAGGCCGACTCGTACCAATGAGTTTTTTCGGAATTTATGTACGATTTGTAACAACACTGGCTTTTCGGTGAAGGAAAACATCGTGAGGAAACCTGCATGCTTCAATTTCGAGGCATGTATTGTACCCACTGCCCATTATAATTGGCGACGGGTTCACCCCCCGTTACCCTGGAAAGAGTTTCGGTACTACTGGTGAAACGTGGATGCTCTGAGGTTTCAGAATATCTCTGACTACCCCCTCGGGGAATATAGACGTGAGCATATGCATGCATGCATGCAAACGCTGTACATAGGTATGTAATAATTTCGAAAAACTACTTTCGTCTCACCGCACTGCCTCCGTGATCTAATAGTTAAGAGCATTAGGTTCTTAACACGGAGGTCGTGGGTTCGATTCCCACGGGGGACACCTAGTATAATATGTCACGTTGTGCGTTTTTCCCCAGTTAGGACATTGCAGGCCGAATCACCTGATAGTCTGAAAAGAAAGATGATTCCGTCTTCAGATGGCACGTTAAGCTGTTGGTCCCGACCACTATCTCTGGTGATTGTAGTCGCTTCATAAATACTACGTAAGAGGCCGCAAGGCGGTCTGAAAACTCTGACCTTAGGACTAGTTACGTGTGTGATTCTACTAACAACATTTTCTGCCACTTTTTGCGGGGGTGAGGTAGCACGAGATACGCAACTTTGAATTTTATTCCATTAATTTAGATTCTAATTTTGAATGTTAAAAATCATGAAAAACAGTGTCGTGTGAACCCCAAACGTCATAAGTTCGAAATTATTGTTCCGCAATTATAGGCTGTCGCGTTTAGTGATAAGGTATGAAATTGAATGTAAATGCGTTTTGATCTTGCACGTTGGCAGAGGGGAAATGCTAAGGTGAGGCTGGTCTGCATATAAGTATTCTAAGCTTGCTGCCCACACGATAACAAGTCTAAGCTATCGTTTAAATCACAAATTTTAAAATAGGTTTCAGTTAAACAGCAAACATTTTTGACCACTCTGAAATTGATTATGGTCGTGAGTTTATATATTTTTTATTTTCTAAAAGTAATTGGCAATAAACTTGGATGTTCTGAGGTTTCAGAATATCTCTGACGGGTAGTCAGAGATATTCTCGGGGAATATAGTCGTGAGCATATGCTTATGCATGCTAATTGGCAATAAAGCACTATTTCATTTCATTTTCATGTATCAAAGTATCAAAAACATGAAAAATTTTTAACCACTGATTGTACTTTTTGGTACTGAACACCAAAAACGTTCTCTTTAAGCTGAACCTAAGGCTAAAAATTTACCTATAATTTTCAAAACTGACTTCAAGAGGGCGTTGAAGGGGCCTAATCACTGGTATTACGCCTCCCCGGCCACTTAGGTCCAGATTTATAGGCCCCTGGAGCGATCCTCGATTGGCTATTACGATGATTTGCCGGTCTGCTTGCCGATCGTTATTTTGGACGGAATTGGTGCTTTTATCTGATTTTAGGTACAGTTTTATCCAGTACCTACAAGAGTTTACCCGCGACTTCGTCCGCACAAATTATACAACGTGTTAATTAATTAACGCAAAACTAGAAAGTAGTTTGTTTAGAATCGAGAGCGGAATCGAATTATCATGTTTTCAAAAAAGGATTTTTTTTCAAAATTTTTAAATATTTTTTTTGTAAAATTTGAAATTTACTGAACTCGATCTCAATCCACCGCTTTGGCACTCTCACTCTACTTACTACCAAAACAAGATTCTTAAAATGTATCCATGACCGCGTTAGCAATTTCATTCATTGCTGAAATGATAACAAATCATTTTTGCCTGAAAACTTAAACTGCGAATAACTTTAAATTTTCACTATCAAAATAATGAAATTATTGTGTCAATCTAATTATTTTGTTATAAATCAGTTGGGGTGTATGAGGTTTTTCGCTTATTTATTAACACGGTGTATATGTAGCAGATTTTAAGTCAGATTATAAGTTTCATCAAAGTCGGTTCAGCACTTTTCGCGTGATGCTCGCACAAACAAACACAAACAAACAGACCGACAAAGATTATAAAAAAGGTTACACTTACTCTTCCTTTCTCTTTCTTTTTAGTCACTACACCTAAAAACCATTTCGTCATCTTTTTTTTGTAAATATCTTCAATGTACAGACACACTTCTGTTACAGTTTTATATAAGTAAAGATTACAGGCGCTACGTGGAAGTTCTGAGGTTTCAGAATATCTCTGACTACCCCCTCGGGAAATATAGTCGTGAGCATATGCTTATGCTTATGCGCTTTGTGAGAATCATCGTTTATAGGTATATGATATTGGGTATAAAAAAGCGTATGACAGTGAAAATCTGGTAAACTTTTATAATTTTTTCTTCGATATTTAATTAAAAACTACACGACCAACGACTCTATGGCAAAACCAAAAGTGACTTCAAACGAATAATTTTCACAGCACGAGAGATGATATCAGCTCATGCTGACACAAAAGAAGATGTTTGCCACAGATAAGAAATTGTACGGTATAAAATATCATAAGAAATTGTATGGTATAACATACAATTTCTTATACTGTACTACCTACTTACTATGGTAGTACCGATTGTCCATTTTAAGTGGCAACGGGCTCACTAGCCATCACAATAGACCGAGTTTTGGTACTACTAGTGAAACGTGGATATTCTGAGACACAGAATACCTCTCTGACTATACAAGATGTTACAAAAATACAAGTATAATTTTAAGGGGTGGTTTAGACCATCAAACTTAACAACTTTCACTATGGGACCAATATCGAAATCGCGAAAAAAAATATCGGAAGTTCCATACCTACTAAACTGCAAAACTCGAGCTAAATGTATGGGACAGCTGATTTTTTTTCGGTATTTCGATGTTAGTCCCATAGTCAAAGTTGTTCAGTTTGATGGTCTGAACAACCCCCTTAAAAGTTTTAAATGTTTTATTTTTACTTTTGTAACAACTTGTATACCCTCTTGGGTAGACGTGAGCATTTTAATTATATGCTTATGTAATTCATAATATCGCGCCAGCCAACTAATCAAAATAAAAAACCCTTAAAAGTCAAGAAAACAAAATTAGAGCCTTCAAAACCATCACTCGTCAAAGCACTTATTCTTAAAATCGAATCCTCAAATTAATACCGTTTTCAAAATTTATAATTTCATGCCAGACGAAAAAACTCGAGATGGTAACGACACTCCCTTTCTTCTCAAAACGTTTGAGGCCGTCGTAAATTTTTCAAAAGAGTTTTTAATCAGTCGTCAAGCGATTTACAAATTAAACAGGGGCCGTGTTATGAAGAAATATCGCGAGACGACAATGTCTGTTTCCATTTCTTCATTCTTTTTCGAGTTCTAGTTGGAGTTTCTGACCGCACCTTCTCTACAGCGATAACACGTTCTGATACGGTGGTGACTTCAAATAAAACCGGTCAAGTGCGAGTCGGGCTAATCGTGCCACACCACCACACAACATAAAAACTAAAAATGCTTTGTCCTGGACCTTTAAGGAGTTAAGTACTGGAGCTCAGCAGCGCTAATGTCGGTTGCTCTATTGGTGGAGTGTCCATTAATAACATTAGCTACGCAGACGACATGGTCCTGCTGAGCCCGTCGGTTGGGGGGCTGCGGAAACTCCTTCGCATGTGTGAGTCTTATGCTGGGGCCCATGGGCTCAGATACAACCCTAAAAAGAGTGAGTACATGAGTATTTAAAGCCGGTACCAAGAGCTACTCATCTGCATCACCTATCACTCTGTGTGGTGCGACACTGAACAGGGTAAGTCAGATCAAGTATCTGGGCCACTGGGTCACAGATGACCTGTGTGACAATGATGACATCGAGATCACGCAGGGCGTTGTCTGTACGATGTAACATGTTGGCTCGTAGATTTGCACGCTGTACTAAACAGGTAAAAGTTACTTTATTCAAAGCCTATAGTCAGTCGTTTTACACGTGCAGTCTATGGACCAACTACACTCAGCGAGCATACAGAGCCCTGCGAGTCCAGTACAACAATGCACTCAGGATGCTGCTGGGGCTGCCGCGGTTTTGCAGCGCATCGACAATGTTCGCGCAGGCGCATATAGATGACTTCTACGCCATCATCAGAAAGCGGAGCGCCTCGCTGCTGAATCGCTTCCGGGGCAGTACTAATAGCATCCTGAGCGTGTTTGCTGAGCGGTGGGACTCACCCATGGTACAGAGGTGGATGCTACTGCATGCCAGCTCATCACCATTTGTACAGTAGTATGTAATGTAATGTAATTTAATGTAATTGATATTGTAATTTATTGAATTTTATTAATGAATGTAATTATTTGTGAACTAACATAGTTATAAGACAATTGTTACTAACACAATATGGATGAATAATCTGAAATAAATGATTTTTAATTTAATTTAATTTAACACGAGACCGACTCACGCTTCGCCGGTTTTTATTATTTTGTTGTTATACTGTAAGGTTTGCTCTATAATCAGACCTTGTTTGACTCTTGAATTTGTATTTATTACCGTTTTTACGAAGAAAAAACTATGATGTAGATGAACGTAGTTTCTTGTATGAGGACCCCCTTAAATTTTATCTTTTTGACGTTTTTATTACATAATTTAACAAATCCGCCGTAATAACGCATATTCTGTGAAAATTTCAACAGTCTAGCTATTACGGTTCAAAAGTTACAGCCCTAAATAGGTAGGACGGACGGACGGACAACGTAAGCTCAGTAATTGATCCCGTTTCCACTCTTTGGGTACGGACCCTAAAAAAGATTTGAGGGCTTCAAGCTACTGAATAACTGATAACTACTTGAATACCTGCATGAACGGAAGTATTGCGCCAATATGTAAATTTGGAAAAGATTTGGCAAATATTTGACAAAAAACAGAACTGTGCATTAGTATAAATTTGTGACATATTGAACCTTAATTACGGGTAGTACTAGTATTTATTCTGTGGCTTAATGAGGGATTTTCCGAAAGCTATTAAAAAGAAAAAATAGTTCCAAGTGGTTCGATAGATGGCGCTGACGAAACATGGATGAGCGACCTTGCATATAGTCAAATAAAAATAAAATTTGTAAAAATTAGTGTTTTTAATGTATCCAAGCAGAAAAATATGAACATTATATTTCGTCAACGAATGCATCTAAATTAGTGACATTAATTTTTTCACTTACTTTTTAGCCTAAATTTCCGTCTTCCATCCAACTCACGTCAACGCCATCTATCTCGGTATGTTGGAACTACGTTTTACTAGCTGTCAGAAAACTACTAATTTAACTCATATTAAACGTGCTTTTTGCTTTCTTAAGTTTCATAAAAGATGCCCACAATCATAAAATTTTTACCGGGCCTTATAATTTTTTCAAAGACATAATCGTGACGTCTGAAAATGAAAACGCACCACAAAGAAGAAATATAGCCAGCTCGGATCTCCGCAAAAAGCTCGCAAATTTCGTCATCAATTATCATTATTAGAGACGCGAGGTGGAGTGCGGGGGGTACGAGGGGAGGGGTAATTGAGTTTTACAAATGGCGACGGCTGTCGTCGACGTCATAAGTGTGCGAAGAACCGAGTGGAGATGACGTGTCTTGACGTATGATGTGACGCGTTTGGTTGGCGAGGTTTTAATTTTAATTAGCGAAGATGGAAATGGATCGCTAATGTTATGGGTTGAGAGTTTATTTCGTTTGACTATAATGAAGATAGACTAAGGTGTTAGCTAAGAAATTTTTGAATACCTCCATATATCATTACCATCAGTTCCATCTATCTTGAGACTTTATTTACGAAGAAACTGTAGCTTTTTGTAAGATATAAAACTTTTAGATCATTTATTATCGCTTTTTGAAGATTGATTTGTATTAAATAATTATTAATTTAAATAGCTTTTGAGAATATCTAGCGATGGAGGAAACTATGTCGCAGTGGCGGCCTTAACTTCGACCCTATAAAAGGTAGTTATAGCAACATTCTTACAGTCTGAAAGAAAATAAAATAGTGACAATCAATACGAGGTTTGAATTAGACGCAATGCGAATAAATTGACCAATAGTTGCATAGAACAGAGTGTTACAATCGTTCCATACCATTGACGTAGAATACTATGGACGCCGGGTAATTCTCGAAAAAAGTGTGCGAGACTAAACTACACAAAACTAAGTACGTGTAGTAATATAAACCAAATAAAAATATTACAAATGCTGAAATTCTTTTCCGTCCCACTCCCCCATCGCGGCACGGTGCCTACAGTTGCCAGGAGTTCGAGAAGAAGTGAGCGAGCGAAGCGTGCTCGAAATTGTCACATCAAGATTCTAAACAGTGGTATTCCATAATACTATGAGAAAAGTCTTGGTCTCGGGCCGCATCAGGAAACTGTTCTTAAAATCGGATCGGGCCGCAAGAAAGTGCAGTGTTGGCTGCATGCGCATGTTTGACATGCCTGCTTTAGACCATTAAACCGATCAACTTTCAATATTGGGACCAACGTTATAATCGCAAATAAAATAAATTTTATTTTCCATGGAAAATGTCAATTGCTACTCGACCCAAATGTATTGGAACAGCAGATTTTTTGAGCTGTCGACTTAATGACGTAAGAATCGTTTACACCGTGGCATCGGTAGTATTATTGGATTGACCAAGCAAGAGCTTAGGATATGATTTTCTTCCAAGACTGATAAAATTGACACTGTTGGCTGAGATTATGCGAGTTATTTGACAGAACAATTTATCATCAAGTCTTAACAATAATGTATCAGCAATTTAGTATGAAAAAGACTGCCTTGTCACCAGACAAAATATTACTTAGTCAGTTAGCAACATTTTACGACCAGCTCAAGGCTCAAAAGTTGACCTAAATTGTCTTGTCTACTTAGTAATACAAATTGTTGTAATCTATCTTCATTATGCACATTTGGGTCAAAATGATTTAGTTTAACGATGTTTTTATTGTTTTCAGATATTTACAAAGAAGATAAATTATTAGTAAATGTCCTTTTAAATTAGTTTTTAAAAGTAATTCGCTCGATTCTTTTGGTTTCTTTTGTAGTCGTTTAATGTTCGTTCGATCGTTTTCTTACAAAGTTTTATGGGGGACGTTAGTTTGTAATTTAGTTAAGTGAGTACTACTTTTCAGTTTCAATGTAGGTAGGTATTCTTAGGTTTATTAACGAAGTTTTATGACTTGAAATTCGTGACGCGTCTACTCGTGTATAAAATTTTCGTCGGCGAGCAATATGATGTGGAAAACCGACTCAATTGGTTAAGGGTATATTGTTGACGCGCTCCATATAAACGAAGTCTGGTGATATTTTCAATACTAACCGATTAAACTAAATTATATTTTGCAGAAACAAACAAATCTCTATGCTTGTATCGTGTCAGATTTTCCATAAAATGTACAGTTTTAAAGTTACAGTACCTCAAAGATTTTCATAGAAAACTTAAATTAATCCTAGCATTAAAACTGTATATTTTAACGAAAATCGAACACGATACAAGCATAGAGATTTGTTCCTAGATTGTTTCTGCAAAATTTCATTGAGTTTAATTGGTTAGTATTAAAAATATCACCAGACTTCGTTTGTACGCAGCGCGCATTTACGCGTTCGGAATAAACGTCTCTTAAAAGTATACCCTCATAGATCCTATAGTTGGATATCACACGTAATTATCAAACGTAAGTTACGTAGGTACCTTACTTATATTCTCCCATAAGAAGGCCTCCGTCACTCGAAATAAGCACCTACACTTTGACGCATCGTAAGCGATGCGCTTGCTTGATTTCTGCCACTAGCTCCAGACGACAACGTCGATTATGTTGCAAGCTTTAGGCACGAAGTAATAACTAAGCTATTGCAAGCTTCACTAGGTATATTTTTGCGTAAGAATTTATCGTTTTCTAAGGTATTGACGTATCTGTTACGAAGTGACCACTAATCTGTGCCATGAGTTATTTTATTACGTTCTAAGCATTGACATAAATACTACAGGGTGTAAGTGTCAGCCTAGCAAATACTGAGATGGTGAACTCAGACCATCAAACTGAACAACTTTCACTACGGAGCCTACCTCAGGAAACGTGAAAAAAATATCAGCTGTCCCATACATTTGAGTCGGACAGGTACAACAGTTTTGTATGGGACAGCTAATTTTTTTTCGCGTTTCCTGAGGTAGGCTCCATAGTGAAAGTTGTTCAGTTTGATGGTCTGAGTTCGCCGTTTCAGTATTTGCTAGGCTGTCAATAACACCCTGTATAGACTCTCATACAAAATCTTAGCAAATTTTTGTCTGAATCTGACACATAACATAACCCACACAAATCAAGAATGCATGCTGTTGGGTGGTACGAATATGTTGTTTCTGATTCATAAATCTAGTCGGATTTGGCATGTTTACTGTCAGCTAGTACAAAAAGAGCTCTAATGAGCTCTTTTGGTTCTGACATTTTTTGATCGTTGATCGTGAATCTAGTTCAGTTATATAGGATCCTTTTTAATATACTGACACTTTTTTAAGGGGGTGATCAGAACGTCAAACTAAACAAGTTACTCCATGGCAATCTGTTGTTCCATACAAAAACAGCAAACCTACTCGAGCCAAATGTATGGGACAGCAGATTGTTTTTTTCGCGATTTCAATGTTGGTCCCATAGAGAAAGTTGTTCAGTTTGATGGTCTGATCATCCACTTAAAAAGCTGTCAGCATATTAAGTTGGACCCTGTATACAGGGTGTTAGGGTAAACAGTTGCATTACTTTAAGGGGTGATTGTACCCATGATCCTGATCAACTTTACCCAAGAAACCTACAGGAAATTCGTAAAAAAAAAATGTTGGACTTCTCATAAATGCAATCAGCTGAGCGAACATTTGTATGAAAAGTCAAAAAATGTCGTGCGAATTTCCTATGTGTTTCTTGGGGAAAGTTGTTCAGTATCATCGGTAACATGATATAAGATATCAATGGTTTTAAGTCAAACTCAAACTCAAAATGTTTTATTCAAAATAATATCACATGGATAGCTTTTTGATCCTACCACCGCGTCGGAAGGTGTTCCGTTGTAGAGAAGATGCGGCCAGAAACTCTAAAAGAAAAGTCGAAATGAATTCTACGCAGGCAAACTTGTTTCTTACAAAATGAAAGTCATTATCATAACACAAGTAACCGATTTATATCGAGACAATAACGCTATAACTATTAAACAACGTCATAACATATCTTGTTGATTACAAACATAACTCTGCGCTATCTAAAAATAGTTCTCTTTGAGATCTTCCTGCAGACGCATAAATAACTGCGCGCGCAGCTCCGAATCAACTTCATGTGGTGATAAGTTATACTCTGTCAATTTTAACTGTACAGGGTGTTAGGGTCATGATAACTGAACAACTTTCCCAAAGGAGTCACGTTGCAGGTTCTGACCCGAGAACTTGTCTCGCGTGTTGTCCGCGCGTCGCGTCTTTGCCTGCCACGGGGCTCCGCATTCCTTAATCTCTTCTTGTTCTTTATCAAGAACAATCCCTGAGATTGGGATAGATACTCCCACAAACTACTTGACATTGGCGGAAATGCGGTGCTAACGCACAAGCAAAAAGTCCATTAATTATAAATAAATAAAAAAAAATTCCCAAAGGTACATAAGGGAAATTCGCGAAAATGCGTCAAACTTAATGTGATTATAGTGCATAGTCTAAATGTAAAATAAAACAGCAAATAATAAAATCGGCCAATAGCGTGTCGGACTCGCTTGAAATGGGGTTCTGTAGTCATTACGTGAAAAGCTTATTCAAATATAGCTTAAATAACTTAACAAATCTTCAAGAGCAAAGTATAGTGCAATTTAACAACAACCAAAAATGACACTGACTGTGCTACAGCGTTCGATATAATTTTCATTGAAAGTTACATTGTCAAATAGTTTCTGATTTGTTACTCCAGTATTTTAAAAGTTTTGACTTTGAGCGCATACATCTCAAGACAGATGCATTATAACAACTTAGTTTGTATAGGTGTTTAGTTCCACGTTACAAGAGCTATTTTTTCCCAGCACCTCTTTTGTTGTATGAGGGTCGAAAAAAATGTGTATCTTCACGCCAAATTTCGATTCAATAGGTGCAAAAATGAGCGAGTTCTTGAGGCGGAGCAAACAGATAGACAGACAGAAAGATAGACAGACAGACAGAATGGACGAAAGTATAAGGGTTCCTGGTTGACTACGGAACCCTAAAAACTGGTCAGTGTGTCGGGCTCCCGCTAAGGATCCCGGGGAAAACAAAATGTTTTGTTAATATTGTATGGTGGTACGGAATCCTCCGTGCGCGAGTCCCACTCGCACTTGGCCGGTTTTTTTTCGATTTTTTTTTATTAAGAAATCTTAAATTTTGTGATAAAGGCGCCACTCAGGGGCAAAAGTCCTCTTAAATTAGAAACATACATACAAACATGCATTAACTCACGACCGTAATCCCTTCCGGGGTGGTCAAAAACATTACTACAACTACTAACTCTCTGTTTAAGAATGTAGTTGTAGCAATGCTCACATTTAGCAATTTCAGTTCCAAGATGGAACGACGTGTCAAATGGTGAGAGGAGGCTAGCCTTTCGCCCACATAGACACTGCATGAGAAACCTTGAATCCCTTAGTGGCCTCAGACGATACCCACGGGAAGAATTAGGGTGATCCATTCTAAGCCGGAACCACATCGCTAAATTAGAAACTCAAATGCCTTATCCATTCTCAGCATGCAACTCTCTATCTTCAGTTATCGACAAACAATTAAAATTAACAGTTAAAACAATAACAGTATATTTACAACACTATAACCGTTAAATGGAAGGACAAGGTGTCTTTAGAGTCGTAAATCGTATGGCAAACGATAACTTGTAGCGATAATGACAAGTTGGTGTTAACTGTAATAGTTTTGTTGATAATTTCTAATGTAATGTCATGTTTACTTGTTTTTGAGGTTAGGGGTTATAGTTATACATAATTATTATAAATAAATAAATAAATATCTTGGACATTGTCACACAAATTATCTAGTCACATTTAAAGTACCAGAATCTAGCCTGGACTTGTATTATGATGACTAGACAACGATATAGAATGCATTTATAGATACAAACATCCATGACTCGGATACAAATATTCATCATACAAATATTGGTCCCTTACGGGATTCGAACCCGCGACCCTCGGCACAGCAAGCAGCTTCACTACCGACTGTGCTATCGGGCATTATATGTCTAGGGTCCTTCTTAATTTCATGACAGTTTTTTAAGAGGATGATCAGAACATCAAACTGAACAACTTTCTCTAAGGGACCAATGTCGAAATCGCGAAAAAAATTCAGCTGTTACATACTAAACTGAAATCTTATTCGACCCAATTGTATGGGACAGCGGATTTTTTTTTCGCGATTTCGACATTGGTCCCATAGAGAAAGTTGTTCAGTTTCACGGTCTGATCATCCTCTTAAAAAACTGTCAGCATATTAAGTTGGACCCTGTATAGGTATATCGTCTACATCATATCGTCTACATATACATACTTTGTCTCCATGGTGAAAATTGTTCAATTTGATGGTATAAACTACCTCTTTAAACATTACAAAGGTGTTTTGTTAAAATTAATTAATCTATCTAAGAGGTATACCTATAAATATATGAAAGTCAAATCAGAAACTTTTCAATAAACCGAATAAAACACTTTTTTACCGTTTAGGAATAAAAAAACAAATCCAATTTCAACATCAAGAAACTCAATTTGTCACGAAAATTAATAAATCAAAAGAATTATCAAAAGAGGAATATTAAAACATTTGCTTCGAAACATCAAAGGCTAATTAAAAACAAAATGATTATTTTTGAGAGAGAAAAAATGTTATGACAAAGAAAAACGAGCTGCTGGTAGGTATTCTTCCAAATTAATTCTTAAGGACCAGCCATTTGTCTCGCCCGACCGGTTTGGGGTGACCATCCATCATTATTAATGGAAATATTTTTAAAAAGTCATAAAACTTCACGTTTTTCAATTATAAAATATTTAGTTTGAAATAGGGATTTAATCCTATGGATACAAATGGCGATGGTTCAATCCCCGTCCAGGCCGTCTCGTACCAATCAGTTATTCGGAAAATTTATGTACGATTTGTAACACCACTGGCTTTTCGGTGAAGGAAAACATTTAATGGGAAGATTTTCAAAGCAAAATTCGAGTTTGATTAGCTTTTTTCTTCGTCGCGTGAATAAGATATTAAATGTAGAATTTTTATCGCTTTCTGCTTTGGACCATTCAAAAACTACCTACTACAATTATCTTGAGTGAACTGCACACATTGCAAGACATTCTGTTAAAAAATTAGTCTATTTAAAAATACGTCATTTAATACAAATTACTATTTCCATAATCAAACAAAACACAATAAAGGTTTCTTATGATCTTCTTTAAACTGTTAACGTTGTCCTAACTAAAAAATCCAACATGGTCACCAAACGTGCAAGATTAAGAGTGCTCGTGAAAAAAGCGTCAGGGAGGCATAGGCCTTAATAGCTTAACTTTTCATCCGGCGAACAAATTAACAAGGGTGCCGCCTTTTAATGTAAATAAACACTGATTAATTGCTCACATTTAAAAAAAGAAAGGTTTTGATGTGAAAGCGTGAAGAAGCGTTTATTGTATTGTATGTAGGTAGCATTTTGCTTGAACAAGCAAAACACAAACGGAATATCCTATAATATGGAACCTTAGACCATTTAACTAGGGACCAAGGTACAAGGTAAGGTACAAGATCAACTGATCAAGTGCATTAACACACAATTTTATACCTACCTTATTAGAGTTTACCCGCGTCTTCGTTCGCACAAATTATATACAATAATTATAAACAAAGAACCCTTATACTTTCGTCCATTCTGTCTGTCTGTATGCCCTGCCTCAATAACTTTAAACTAGTCTCATGTGGAGTTCAAACGAGACCATTTTTCATTATTTTAACTATCAAAATTAGAATCTATAGTAAATCTATATATTTCAGTCTACTCGCCATTGACGTTTTCTATTGAGCAACCTTTTTTTTGCTATTTCTTAATCGGCTTCATAGTTACAGTTGTTCAAGTTTGAGATCGTCTGAAGCACCCCAATTAATAATGTACCTGTACAATCACCCAATTACAGTCCTACGGTGCAAGTATGGTCCAGTTTTCCTGTCTTACTAATTCGCTACACATAACGCCATATATCAATAAATTGTTAAAACCCATATCGTAAACAAAGAGAAAGTAAATCGAAAAAATTGTTTAGATGGCGTTATTTTTAGCAATTTCGGTAAATGGGATCGTCGCTTTTCTTACGAAGTGACATAACTGTTAATTTTGGACGTAACTGCTTAAGTCCTTGTTATTAATTAAGTAGCAAAAATCTCTCTAATAGTTCGACGTAAAATACATCCCTTTATAGTAAGATATATTTTTCGCAAATGAGCATATCGTTGGCTAAAGTGTAAAACCTCGTAACTCCATTTCATTTTTCAAATTACTTTTTATACAATGTTATTACTAATTTCTGAATGAATCCATGGCACAACACGTCTTTCATGGGTCACTGTATACGTTGTTATAATAAAATCTCCGAGACCATTTTGAATCTTTCCGAAAACATGTTTAAAACTCAAATCAAAAAAGTCCTCTGTAAAAAAGCATAATATGCCTATTTCTCTGTCTAGTCTATTTAATAAAATAATTGATACTATACAGTAATGTAAATAAAATATAAGCTAGTGACCTCAGACCCAAGCATTTTGATCATTTAAATAATCATCCAGTTTATAATAGTATTATACTATAACTGTATAGTATCAATTATTTTATTAAATAGACTATGTATTATTGTATACATAACTTTAGCTTCAGAATTTATATTGTAATAGTTATTAAGTCGTGTTATGTTGTAGAGTTTCTGGCCGCATCTTCTCTACAGCGACAACACGTTCCGACGCGGTGGTAGCTTTAAAAAAGATTTGACGTTTGAGTGTGCTGCAAGCTCCTATATTGAATATATTATATTGACTTATTGACTTAAAACTTTTAAATCCTTCTAAAAAGCCATTACAATTTAATATGATAAATAGAAAACCATATAACTCTGGGCTGCCATTTTTCGTGGTTAAGTTTTTTGTGCCTCCTGTAAAATTTGATCTAATGGAGTTACGAGGTCTGACACTTTAATCGAAGATATGCGCCATTGTGATAACTAGTGAATGGTAGAAGATGTCAATTCGCCGATAAGACAAATAGATAGAACTTTTAAATGTCAGTTGGGTCACTTCGTAAGAAAAGCGACGTTATATTTGTATGGTTTTACGGTATTTAATTTTACACCCAAATACCGATAGCGTTTGACCACGCGTCACAAATCACTGTAAATTATGGATTCTATAAACAATCGATAAACATACAAAAATCGTTTGAGAAAGACACTATAAATTATAAAAGATAGCGTAAGTTGTTGCGTGACATAACTTAAAGATAACTTAGAATTTACGAGTTTAGATAAAATCTGTGATCTTTACTTGGTAATGAAACATTTTACGGTTCATGACAGATATAGGGTCAAAACTCAAACTCTAACTCAAAATGTTTTATTCAAAATAATCTGACATGGATAGCTTTCTGACGTCAATTTGGACTCTACCACCGCATCGGAAGATGTTCCGTTATAGAGAAGATGCGGCCAGAAACTCTTCTTAGAATGCTGACATTTTTTTAAGGGGATGACCAGAACATCAAACTGAATAACTGTCTCTATGGGACCAACATGGACAGCGAGAAAAAAAACAGCTGTCCCATACGTTTGGCTCGAGAAGGTTTTCAGTTTTGTATGGAACCACTGATTTTTTTTTCGCGATTCCGATGTTGGTGCCATAGAGAAAGGGGTAGGGGCGTAGGGGTTGGGTTTGTTCAGTTTAACAGGATTTAAGGGGATGATCAGACTATCAAACTGAACAACTTTCACTATACAGGGTAAAATTGATATCATTAGCTTCCTTTTAAACTAAGAGCAAAATAAAAAGCAAATAAAAATCTGCTGTTGCATCTGCATCGAGTAGGCATTGTTGTTTAGTATGGAATACCTGATTTTTTTGTGCTCCGATCAGTTTGTTTCCATAGTAAAATTTGTTTAGTTAGATGACGAGAAGACTCTTAGTTTAAAAAGATGCTAATGATATAAATTTCAGCCTGTATAGACAACTTCGAAATTACGAAGATATTCAGCGCATTTTAATGTTACGTCCCGAATAGGCCTGATGATGATGATGTTAATGAAATCTCAGTTTTGTACAAAAAATAAAGGCGAGAAATAAAAATTTCATCGCATATAATATTTTCGAGCCATAACTTAGTAATATCGCAAGAGGCCGCTCCATTTAACTTGAGTTACGGCCCGTAGAGACGGATCTCGTAAAAGTAAAAACTGCGGTGTTTCAACTTGCTTTATAGCTAATGATGTATTCGAATTCGTATAGGAAAAATTCATTATTGTACTTTGAGACATGCATCCTACATCTATTTTCTATACTTATAAAACAGTGCCGTGACTGACTGACAACACACAGCCTAAACCGCAGAAGATAGAAACATGAAATTTGGAATTAAATACTTATTCTAAAGGGATGCAACCATAACGTTACTAATAGAGTGACTAACAATCTGAGACAGTGAGATTTACGTAGCAGCACCACTGTATAATGCAAAGAGATACTTGACGCGAGGCAATAGAACCGTTTTTGGGAATCTTATCGCAGGGTAAAAATTCGGTTTCTATGAATAATTGTGAATCTAACGTGACATCGTAGATAATTTTGTGAAATATACTAACACTATTTCATTAAATTATCCACAATTTCACGAAAGATTCATAATTATACACAGAACTCGATATTTTCACCCTGCCGATAATCTCCTGAAAACCTCAAAAAACTATATCATTTGACAACTCATGTCAGTTCCTCTACTCCTATAAGGTATAATAACTTTACTTACAAACGAAACGATAACATGTCACGTCGCAAGTTTGGTCAGGAGCGGTTGTATCGTTCGTGTTCGTTAGCTTGCCACGAAGCTCCGCCAATATTTTTCTCAAACTTGTTTTTGAATAAAGCAATCTTTGAGACTGGGATAAATACTCCCACAAACTACTTGATATTGGCAAAATAGCATTGTTAAGCATAAAAAAAGAATCGATCGGTGATGTTTGGATTTACGTGTACTACACAAATTAGTCCGTCATAGTTAAGTATCTGGGTTGTTTATACTTAATCAACAGAACCACAGAAGTTACACAATTAACTGGAAAATATTTGAATGCAAAACCACAGAATAAATAATAGCACAAAGCTTACACGCGGTTCACTGTACCTGTAAAAACAAGCGTAAATACCAAACCGCAGCCTAAACTAGGCATGTTATACAACAACGTATCCGTAACCGTAACAGGATATCCATTTTCATTGAAAGTACTTACTTTGAGCATATGAATAGTACACTTTAGAAGCGAAACTATGGTTAAACCAACACGAGATTGGTACGCGTATTATGACGTTTTGTAGGCGTATATTGACATTGTACTATTATTCATGTGCTATGAACTATAATATTGTAGAAAATTAGAGGGCTAACCATATTTTTTTGAAATTGATTGAGCGCAGTGTCTACAATGTGTAAGGAAAAGTATCATTAACCTTTAAACCACATAGTCTGCCCATCAAACTGCACAACTTATACTATGGGAGCAAACCTATCAGAACAAAACAAAAATCAGCTGTTCCATACGTTTGAATCGAATAGGTATTGCAGTTTAGTATGGGACAGCTGATTTTTTTTTTGTTCTGACAGGTTTGCTCCTATAGTCAAAGTTGTTCAGCTTGATGGGTAGAGTATGTAGTTTAAAAGTTAATGATACTTTTCCTTACACCCTGTAAAATGTATTTTGTTGCATTGTACATAACTTATCCGTTCGGTTTCGTAGCAAAAACTATTTTTTCATAACCCTTTTAATTTGTATGGGAGAGAGGGTAGAAAAAATGTGTTTTTTCTTTAGGATAGCGTCAACACAAAGGTCTTTACCATTCAAAAACTGTAAGAAACGAACCGATCCGAGAGAAATATTGTAATTATATTTTAGGTATCCGAATGTGAGATCATATCCATCGAGTGTCCATCTGAAACATCCCTAGCCTAAACCCACAATGTTTCAAGCGAAACCTTAACTCTTATGAAAGCTGTCTCCCCACACAGTATTTCACGTTAAATGGCCTAGCTTTTTGTCGTTAAATTTGTAACTTATTGCCTGTGAAGTTGGGTCGCCATGAATGTTGGTTGTTAAGGGATATTTATTAGGATTTCTTTCGTTTAAATATTTTTATCGTACACAAGGTTTAGGGCTGTTTCATAATGGTTTCATTGTAGTGAAATAGTTTTTTTAATTTGTAAAATTTCGTAGACTTTGCAAGTTCTAGAAATACTACACTGACTGCAGTTGCACGTACGTTCATGAAAGTTAATCCTCCATTAAATCTCTTGCCAGCTTTTACTACGTAAACATGAAAAAAAGTAACAGCAAGAGATTTAATAGAGGATTAATATTAATGAACGTACGCACGTACCTACTGGCAGTAGGTCATTCAGTGTTAATTAATAATTATTTTAGATAACAAATTAAATATGAACACAATTTTACAGTGATCGGATCAACAACTCAACAAAGGAGCTTTAAATAGGAAAGAAACATAGCGTAAGCATATGCTCACGACTATATTCCCCGAGGGGGTAGGCAGATAAATTCTGAAACCTCAAAACATCCACGCTTTGCTAGTAGTACCGAAACTCTGTCCAGTGTGATGGGGAGGAAAGAAGAACAGAAAAATTTAATCAATTGTAAGATGTTAAGTGTAAGAAAGGAATGATAAAAACTTATAGATATGAATGACTACAGTCGAGTGAAACAAAATAACGTAATTAAGACGACACAATAAAATTAAATAAGAATGAAAGCAAAGACACAGAAACCGTGTATTTAATTAATTAGCGAAATCAGCTTACGGCGCAATAGTTGGACGAGAAATACCTTGGAGGCATCTTTTATTTTTTATTTTTCGACTAGATTTATACAATTTACCGAAATTAAAGCCATACCTCAGTATTATTGGGTGTTTATCTAGATAAATCATAAACTGAATACACGATTGGAATTACTTCACTCGATAGAAAATAGTCACAAAGTTGACGTATTTTCATGTATTTTAAACATTTTTCTCATTTTAGAACTTAAAATAGTTTCAGATTTTTGGTATTCACCATTAGGGTATCTAGTGAAATCATAAAAAAATCCATAAAAAGAACTTTTGTTAATTCTTTTTAATCGAAAATACGGCACATGCACGCACTTTTCGGAGGGCTGGGCAATCGCGTTTCTCATAGAAAATATTCGTCTGAACCTATTATGGTCCCTTAACATACATCAATAAAAGTATTGAATCTAGTACATCCTTTGGACACCCTACTGTCCATCTATCACAGTATTATTTACAGCACATTTTGCATTGGATGAGGCGTGTGCTTCACTTTGTTTTTAGTTCTAGCACTTAGGCAAATTTTCACGTTCAGCTTTGTTGATAGCCCAGTAAAAATACGGATCGAAAGGAAATAATTTATATTAAGAATTTTTTTTTTTGCTAAATCGTTATACAAATGATATTCAGATACTTTATTAACGAATCCAACAATATTTCGTATTTTTAGTACTAGTATAGTATAGTTTTTAGTACTAAAATGTTTTTGTTTTATTTATAGTGTCAGTTTTTTTTTATATTGTTTGTTTTAGGTTATGAGTTTACATACACTGTGTATAGTTCGTATTGAATATTTCGTATGTTCTACTTTTTTAAAACCAAGGTCCCGTGGTGATTTTTCTTTGGATTTACTTCTATTATAAAAGAATAGAAATTTATTTGACAAATGACATAAAGAAATTTTATACACTATTTTTTGTCATTTGCCAATTAGAGATTTTTTTTTTACTTTATTTAATTATTTAAGAAAATGTTTAGGTGGATTTCCAATCTAAATGATAACTAGAATTATAATCTAAAGTTTAAAAGAAAAAAAATGGCTGTTATAAATTATTTACTTTCGTCTTACTAGCGCACCGTAACCTTACTGGGCTATGAGGAAATTATTTAAAGATTACTTGTTTAGTGGAAAACAAAGAAAGTCGTATCATACCTAATCAGAAAGTCTAGACACTACAGGATAACTGTAGTTCCTACAACCCATACATAGATAATTGTTGAAATTATATTTAATACAACAAATATGAAACGAAATATCGAATGTTTTGTACAAAAACTCGACCCTTTTTCACAAAGAAATTGTGCTTTAAAAAGGCTTATGGAGGGTTGGCCTGGTGTCATGTCTATTTAATATTCATTGAGCTTGGATTTACAATTTTAGGAATCTTCTTTTTATTTATATTATTGGAGCTTTGCCGGGCTTTGCGCGAGTATAAATATTTTTCGACCCCGTCATAGATTGTTCCTTGCACTTTTGAAGGCGATGTGGCTTGAAAGTGGAACAAATTAATTAATTTTCAAATTTATAACAGTTGGTAATAAGGGTTTCTTATAAGCATAAGCACGAATATGGCAATCTAGTAGAAAATATTTAGTTAAAATTATAATATTAGTGGAAATGCATTTCCAGTGCGTACCTATACTCCATTCAAAATAGCAACGAAATTTTAAGGCTATTTTGCATTACAGAAACAGAGATTTGAAACACTTCCTCTCGCTTATTCTTAGAACAGCTTTAGTGACGTCCGAGATATGTCGAATAGTATATGTATCCAATAAATTAATTAATCAGAATTGGCCAGAGCGCTAAATATCCTATCGGAAAATCTTGTCGGTCCTTATTTGGAATGAAGTATAAGTACTTCCCTATTTATTCTCATTTTCTACGTATATTAGCATTCCTCCTTTTTGAAAAAATAGAAAACACACCTTTTAGCTGCCGTGTAGTTTCGGCTTAGAATCGACTACCCCATTACTTCCCGTGGGTGTTTTACGAGGAGACTAAGGGATAAAAGCCTAGCCCATATCACCACTGGACCCGTCATTCCATCTTGAAACCTTTAATGTGGTAAAAGTTAGCCTTGCCACCTTGCTACAACTGCCTGCTTAAAATTTTAGTTGGAAGCATAGCATAGCATATCATATGCTCACGACTATATTCCCCGAGGGGGTAGTCAGAGATATTCTGAAACCTCAGAACATCCACGTTTCACCAGTAGTACCGAAACTCTGTCCAGTGTGACGGGGGGTGAACCCGTCGCCACTTATAATGGACAGTGGGTAAAATACATGCCTCGAAATTGAAGCATGCAGGTTAGGAATTTAGTTGGTAGTTATAGCAAAGTGACCACCTCGAAAAGGAATATGGTCGTGAGTTTTTATGTGTATGTATGTTTGTACCTTTTCGCTCGTCGTCATTTGTAGCTAATGTCCGTTCTACGTAATATTAGACTCAGGCTGGACTATGTTTACAATGCAGGACCCCTCACTCTCGCCGGCGGCTCTCATGGAACTGACGATGTTGTGTGAAATCATTGTGACCATCTGGAAAACAGATAATCTGCCACACACTACTTAAAATTTTGCCAAAATCTGCCATAAATTCTGAAGAAAAATTCCATAAATAGGTATGCCACATACAGGGTCCAACTTAATATGCTGACAGTTTTTAACTGAACAACTTTCTCTATGGGACCAACATCGAAATCGCAAAAAAAAATAACTGCTGTTCTATACAAAACTGCCAACTTACTCGAGCAAATTTTATAGGACAGCAGATATTTTTTTCGCGATTTCGACGTTGGTCCCATAGAGAAAGTTGTTCAGTTTGATTTAACACAAAACTTTATAAGTACACTTAATCTTTGTTATCCGTCCACACCACATTCGCTTCATAATCTTAAGAGTGCTTTTACCGTTCAGTGGCGCTCTCATCACAAGATCTTGACCTTTCTAGATAAATAAAGCCTAAATTGAAAATGCCTAGGTCTGTAAAATGATTTCCTACAAAATCAAATGTCAGTAATTTGTGTAAAATAACAAATTTTCTATTTGTTCTACGAAAATTATAAAGACTAAGGTAAACGTTCCCAAATCTGCCAAATCCTGCCACTTTTGTAATTCCGCAACATAATCTGCCAATGTGAAAATTCTGTACCCAAATCTGCCAAAATGTTAGAAATCTGCCGCAAATGGTTACACTGTTTGTGATGTTCCCAGTGTTAACGCACGAAAAAGCGTATAATTAGCCATTCGCATACATTACAAGCACCAACTCCGTCAACCCAAGACGAGGTATTGAAGAATTAGACAGGGTAAATTAGTATAACTTTATATTTAAATTTACATTACATTACCATCATTCTTTTTGAATTTTTTTGTGTATATGTGAAATTTTACGGTTTTCAAATTTTTCAATGACATTACTAGTAATGTATATTGTTCTTCTTATTATCCGTCTGCGCCAGAAGGAGGTTTATGTTTTTGTATGTATGGTATTATTGTATAATGATAAATAAAATAAATCAGTAACTAAATCGCAATTTTACGGACTACTTTGTCGGAAAACTTTTTTTTAAAATTAATGTAACTATTATGTGGTGGTATGGAACACTTGGTTCGTGAGCAGCCCGAGTCGCACTTGGTCGGATTTTCACATAATTAATTAAAGGGTACAAAAAATTGATACTTATTTGATGTTACGCATCAAAGCGATGTTATGCACCAAAGTGATGTTATGCACCAAAGTGATGTTATGCACCAAAGTGTCGTATGTACAGTTTAAATTGGTCTTCAGTTTATGTTTTATCCGTTTATTTATTTTGCATTAGAGTAATCTGTTCTCTGTTACCGCACCTAATAAATAAATCAAAATAATACGCTTCAAACAATGACACTCCAAAGTAAAACTTTAATTTCGACATATTTTTTTTTTAAATACTATCTGATATCGATAAATAAATCGGAAGTGGCCACGATTCAATTATAAATTGTCGATGGGAGCACACCGCAGAATCGGTGCGGAGAAAACAATTTGCAACAAAAACAAACCTGTTATACGAACACTTAATTAAAACGCAAATTGGCGACCGCAACCCCTGTTACGGGCTATAGAGATGGGACACTCATGAAAATTTTATCGACGCTTGGTTTTTTTAAAAAATATAACAGGTAGATGTGTCGAGACCTCCTCTTCTAATTCCGGATTTACGCAAAGTAACGCCTGATTCAATTAATTTTAAATTTAAGTTGGTCTATGAGTTTCTTCTGGTCAGGGTTCGAATCGCGTAAGGGGCAAATATTTGATGATGAATATTAATATTTATACCCAAGTTATGGATGTTTGTATCTATACAGGGTCCTTCTTATTACGCTGACACTTTTTAATGGGATGATCAGACCGTTAAACTGAACAACTTTCTCTATAGAACTAGCATATATCGTTGTTGCAAACTTAAAATCTTCTAAACGTAAAAAGTACCTACCTAATTTTTCAAGGAAAACGAAAAAACTGATATTCACATAGAAGTTTATACAAAGGGCAGCTGTACAAAATACTTAGCTTTTCAAATTTCAGCAAAACTCATTTTCAACAAAAATGACACCTTTTTATTACGTTTAAATTTTCAGCGACGATAATGTATTGTATATTGTTGCCCAATCATCATAAATACAATTTCGGGCTAGGTTAGATTCTTCTGGTACTCCCCATGGGACTAGATAATGATGTGAGACAATGTCCAAGATATTTATTTATAGGCATTTGTGTAAAGAAAAAAAGTTGCAGACAATTGATAGTTCTAATTAACCAGGTATTTTATTTCTTGGAAATGTATGATTAAGCAACCAGCTAGTAACTATTAATGTTTGCATAATAACATAGTGTGCATAAAGAAACTAACTCAGTAGTCAATAAGTCATCAAAGATCATTGACGTCAATATGGGAATGTATTTAATATTCTGACCTGACTCTGACATTGGAAAATTAAATGTTATAAATTATATGATGCAAATGTACGACCACGTGCAAGATCTGTGTCATTTAGTTTTGAAAAACAATTCTAACAGTCCGGTGAAATTAATGCGCTAAACGTTTGTTAATCTTTTGTTAACTCAGGTTCTAAAAAATATCTGTAGTGATTTTACTTGTTTACCTATAAATAATAATAGATTTACTTAACCACTACTTTATTGTGAACAAAGAACGAAATTATTATTATGTAATTTAGGTACCTAACTAGCTTATAAATGATTTTTTATGCAATAATGTTATTCTATTTGATTGGAAATAATAAGTATACAACGTGTTAATGAATTAACGCAAAACTAGAAAGTAGTTTGTTTAGAATCGAGAGCAGAATCGAATTACCATGTTTTCAACATAGGTAATTTTTTTCAAAATATTAAATAATTTGTTTGTAAAATTTAAAATTTACTGAACTCGATCTCAACCCACCGCACAGGCACACTCACCCTACTTACTACCAAAACAAGATTCTTAAAATGTATCCACGAGCACGCTAGCGCTTTCATTTATTGCTGAAATGATATCAAATCATTTTTGCCTGAAAAGTTAAAATGCCAATAACTTTCAATTTTAACCATCAAAATAATAAATTATCGTTTCAATGTAATAATTTTGCCATAAATCAGTTGGGGTGTATGAGGTTTTGGGCTTATTCATTAACACGTTGTATATTCTAGTCAACAATTATTGTAATAATCATAATTCCCTCATCCTATGATAATTTAATTTAAGTGAAATGTGACATTCATATTTTTAATAAATTGCATGATTGCATGGACCTACCTCTTTAATTTGTAAATGAATTTAACTTGTTGTATGGAATAAAGGGCTTTTTTATTTTATTTATTATTATATTATACTGGTTACATATATAGGATAGTGTTTGGGAGTGTAATGTGAATGTTCTGAATTACCTTTAAAATTTGGGTAAATCTGACTACGCCCGTGGGGATTATAGTCGTGAGCATAATGTATATGCTATGCTTTATCTGTAATTCGATATCAAAAGATTCTGTAATGTTGTAGATACGCATATTGTATTTTTTCTATAATTTTTGAATTTAATGAAGATTTCCTGAAAGTGGCTTTATTCATAAAATTGTGTTTACTTACCTACATACATACAAAAACTCACGACCGCAATTCCTTCTGGGCTAGTCAGAAACTTTTTTACAACTACAAACCATCTTTTAAATAAAATGAAATGAAATAATTTATCTTTGTAGTTGTAGCTAAATAGATAGACACACTTTTATCATAGTATGATAAATATATTTTTAAATGCTTTGATAAAGTCACACATGTTTCCAAGAGGGGTAGGCAGAGACTATAGATCTCATTTTTGGGCGGACATGACATTCCTTTTTTTTTAAACATTTATAAATTCTAAAACTATCGATACCCCGCCGCCCAACACTACAAAACCTCACATTTTGCATAATAAACGTTCAGAATTAGCATAAAATCAGTCGGGTCGCGCCCGGGGTCTAACAGCTAACCTATTTGACTTGCAAAAAGTCCCCGCCAGCACGATTGTGATTCCCGCTATTGCTGATGATTGGCCGTTAATTGTAATCATGCTTCGGCATAATTTGTACTTTACATTGAAAGGACGGTGTGTGACTTACATACGTAATTGAGTAGGTACACATGTCATAGACCAGAAACTGCTTGATTACAAAAGGAATCATGTAGGTACCTACTACGTAAACTATTTTAAACCACCTTTTGGACGCGACTTCGTTCGCTAGGATTTCGGAAAATTTCAACACCCTATTGTACTCCGTTAGAGGTTGATTTTCGGAATATCCTTTCTTAGGGTGCCTATTCATTGACGCGGAGATAGGCGGCCGAGCGGAAAAACTGAGAAATATTTACCAATAAGATTGAATAAAATCTCGGATTAGTTAATATTTCTCCGTTTCTCCGCTCCGCCACCTATATCCGCGTCAATGGACGGGCAGCCTTAGTGCACTCCTACATGCTCTGTACTGTAGAATACAGGGTCCAACTTAATTTGCTGACAGTTTTTTAAGAGGATGTTCAGACCATCAAACTGAACAATTTCTCTATGGGACCAACATCGAAATCCCATACGTTTGGCTCGAGTAGGTTTGCACTTTTGTATGGGACAGCAGATTTTTTTTTCGCGATTTCGTTGTTTTTGCCATAGAGAAAGTTGTTCAGTTTGACGGTCTGATCATCCACTTAAAAAAGTGTCGGCATATTAAGAAGGACCCTGTATACAGAGTGAAATTGATATCATTAGCATCCTTTTATACTATGTGTCTACTTATCAAACTGAGCAACTTTTACTAAGGGATCAAGCCGATCGGAGCAAAAAAAAATCTTGCATACATTTTAGTCGAGTAGGCACTGCAGTTCAATATGGAACAGCATATTTTTTTTGCTCCGTTCGGTTTGCTCCCTTAGTAAAATATGTTCAGTTTGATGAATAGACTCTTAGTTTAAAAGGATGCAAATGATATCAATTTCACTCTGTATATTCCAGATTTCATGTTTCTATCTTCACTGGTTTAAGTTGTTCGGTGTCTGTCAGTCAGTAATTCACGAAACTGTTTTATAAGTCTAGAAGATAAATACAGAATCCACTACGATCAGTATCAGATGTAGGTGTCAGGTCGGTCACTGCAGACTAAACTTATGGGGTATAGGGATCCTGGCCTGACATCGTCTAATTGCGGTGAGCCTATCCAGTCGATGTGACATCTGTTAGAATGTCCCTTGTGCCCGAACACCTGCATGAGAGAGGACTTTAATAAAGCTGCATCTGATGCTACTCAAGCTCTCCGGATACCTGGCCAGTAAAATTTAAGAACACCATTGAAGAACCATTGACACGAAAAGAAGACGTGGGAAAGATGCAGTGACTCTCTAACCGATATCCACAACGATAGACAACGATAACGAAACGGTATGGGGATCAAATGTTATGTTGAAGCCGCCTAGTACCGATCGTCCGATCGAACCGCCGTCACGATTCTGAGTTGCTGCTATTCAAAGTCATCAAACTAAACAACTCTTATTATGGGAGCAATTGCTCCGATTGGTTTGCTCCTTCTAATCCTCGATTCTGAGTTGCTGCTATTCAAAGTCGATATGGCAAAGCAATTTTTGATGTATACAGGGTGAAATTGATATCATTAGCATCCTTTTAATCTAAGAGTATACCCAAACTGAAAAACGTTTACTATGAGAGCAATTGCTCTGATTGGTTTGCTCCCATAATAAAAGTTGTTCAGTTTGATGGGTAGACTCTTAGTTTAAAAGGATGCTAATGATATCAATTTCACCCTGTAGAAGCTAGGGTAAAAGCTGAAGCCGTTGTTATAAGGAAACTCCCAGTTCCATGTCATTTACTATCATTTTAGGTAACAAATTTATGAAATAACCGCCTTCCAAACTTAACAAGACCACTTAATTGTGATCGGCCCTTCGAAAAAAAGATAAAATATCGGTTGATACGGTCAACCTTGCCGTCTCCAGACCCTATAATCACGTTATATTCAACCACATACTATTATTTGTAAACGGTGTACATTAAACGCAATTAAAGCGCTTTTAAATAACATGTAGTAAACCGCTAATGGTTGGGTTAGGTTAGGCCTATAATTTGTAGTTAGAAATTGGTCGCGTGAACTGCCATAACTGGGGGCTTGTTAGATTTTGAGTTTGATGTGTGTATGGTAGATTACCCTGAAATGGAGCTTCGTATAGAATAGATAGTCTCGATATTATCTCAAACATTTAACTTTAAGCATAGAGTAAAAGACAAGAAGAGTGCTATATAGTCATTACTAAGTGGCAACAATTTCGAATCTACTACTCTTTTTAGTTACCTAACTCTCTCTTACGTAGTTGGTTTGGTTCACAATATTGGAAGACTAATCACAATTTCTTAGCGTATTTTAGCAATTCATCTACTCGCGGACCGGACAAGGAGTCAGAGCCATCTTTTAAAATGATTAAGGGGATATAATTCGGAGCGCGCTCCATACAAACGTACTATGGTGATATTTTCAATACTAACCAATTAAAGTCTATGAAATTTTGCTGAAACAATCTTGAAACAAATATCTATGCTTGTATGGAGTCAGATTTTCGATAAAATTTACAGTTTCAATGCTAGGATTAATTTAAGATTTGTATGGAAATCTTTGAGGCACTGTAACTTTAAAACTATACATTTTAACAAAAATCTGACTCTATACAAGCATAGAAAGTTGTTTTTAGATTGATTCTGAAAAATTTCATTGAGTTTAATTGGTATGGAGCGCGCTTCGAATTATATCCTCTTAATATCCCAAATAGCATAATGAAGACATAAAATGTGATATAGTGTAACGTATGTGTAGTACCTACTTAACCTGTACCCTCTAAGTATGTATGCAGATATAAAAGCAGGTTAGGACTGCAAATCAGTGCTGAGCAGCAGATCATTAGGTCCTGCCAGCGGACACTGAGTCCTAACCCATTGCCACAATGTGTTTTAATTTATATTTTTTGTCAAGCTATGCTAAATTATCCAGTTTTATTTACTACCTACTTATGTTCTATGTTTGTTTGCTTTGTAGTATATTTTATGACATGGATGGGTACCTAATATGTCTAGCTACATGGATAGGAGAGTAAAATCGTACGGTACAGCCATGCCATAATCTGTTGTTATTTTAAATTTTTCTGTGTGATGGATCTGTTTAGTACCTATTCGGTATTTTTGTGTGGCATTAAAGTGAATTTTTTTTTCTTTTTTATTATGGAGTATAGCACTATTCTTGTCTTTTACTCTAACTTTATAACTAACTACTAACTAACCACAACTTTTGGTACAATAGAGCGATGATAGTCTATACGGGAGCGAGGTTGCGTCATCGATACAGAGGGGGTTTAGCAGTTCGATTCTTGACCTGTACCACTGAGTTCTACGGAATCATTATCACTGGCTCGGCTGTGAAAGAAAGACATCGTGACTAAACCTGCATACTCGAGAGCGAAAAGACTGTACCATATACCGTACCCACGTCTTCGTCGGCATCGATCAATCAATTATAATTGAATCAAGACCATCACTTATTATAATTTGAATGGATTTAGGAGCCGACATAATCTAGAATAACGAATAACCTTGCCTGCGGTTGAATGCGTTTTTTGTTCGATTCGAACCTTATATTGTCTTAAGTAGTCTAATTTTGTTATTAGCATATTCGTTCAATAATTATAGTTTTATTCTGACCTGACCGAGGTTTGCTAAAATGAGGAAATGATGACAGGTTTCATATTTTAGAAGAAACTGTCTTCTGTTTTATGATGAGAAGAGTGGGCGTTTTGCCAAATTGCGATGCAAATGGACGCCACATTATGTTCGTTTAGGGTGGACGCATATCTATCCGCGGCAAAGGAGCCGAAGAAGGCGAACGAAACGAATTTTCTTTTAATTCTTCTGACGATTCGTTTTATTCGCCGCGGATAAGTGTGCGAGGTGTCATAGAATTTCATACAAAGAATTCTAAAATTCGCCTCATTCGGCTCGTTCGCCGCGGATAAATATGCGTCCGCCTAAGACGCAATGCAGCGAACTTTTTACAGGATTTCGTCTGATCTGTTTCAAACTATCAACCATTAAACCACTGGTTATCCCCACGTATAGCACCTAGACAGTAGACAGACCAAAGATCTTTCACGACGGAATGCACGGTAGAACGAGGTGTAAATTCGTTCTTATTGGAAGATCTTCTCTTTTCTATGGGGGAGCATAGTCATAGTCTGGTCATATATTTTATTGTTTCATGTGTTTGTTCCAAAAAATGTATGGCATGAGCTCTGGTTAGAACACTGCAATAATAAACACTGACTGAACACAAAAGATCATTTTAAATTTTAATAACCTTAAATGATTATAATAATGAAAAACTAAATTAAACAGTTATGCTACTTATAGACTATACTACACTATATTGGATTGAATTGACTTTATTTCCACGATCTTCACTTTTACATCATTTATTTTGATCACCGTATTACATTTATAAGTACGTCGGTCATAAAAAAGTAGCAAATGATTTTGAGAACAATCTAACTTAGGTTTGTACAATTCAGTTATCCACCAAAGTACTTCACTTTGTAGCGTGTATAGAAACTGTTTGGCAACCCCAAAACCACAAAAGTAACGCCCTCAAACATCCGGCTTCCATTTCAAAGAGCAATTGAAATTTGGTAATCCATATAATTTCAAATGGGAAATTATAGGGATTATGCTCTTCTACAAAGGGATGACAGATGTCAACATATTTGTAGTCAATTTTGTCTGCAGGGACTGCGTGGTTGTAAAGGCCGTCTAGGTGAAAACCCACTCGTATTTATTTTACTTACCTACTACCTTCCTAAATTCGTGGTGGATAGTCACCGACTTCTTCACTGATCGAAATGGGCCTCTCCGTTCCGAAAGACAACCGGAAGAGGTCGAATGCAGTGACTCGAACCAATAGAGTAACTATTGAATAATCTGTGCGAGTAGCCACAACGGGCGTGGGCTTGACGAAGCCTGGATTATATGTAGGGTTACCGACAAAGCCTTCCCGCCCGATTCAATAAGTTCAATAACTTAATACACTATTCTCAGAGCCCCCTAATCTGCCTGAATGGAACGTATTATGCCATTCGATACTCTTATTGTCACGTCATGGTTTACTTGACATGACAGTTATTCTTGCATGACAAAATCATTTTGTGGCTAATTTATTAGCTTCTAATCGTTTTAGACTTTATGCTTATGAGATAGAGGTGGTAAGTTTGAGTTTGAGATGAAAAATTAACTTGGGGAAAATATAAAAAGCTGTGGACATCCAATGGTCATTTGACTCTTTCTACTCGGATTACTTGTTTACAAATAGGATTTTCGTGCTACTGGTTAATCTTTTACGCAAAATGGCAGCTGTTTATGTACCATCTTTATTGTGTTGGAAGTTTTTGTACAGATAAAATAAAATCGTTGCGAAGAATTATTAAAACTCTTCTTACTGCCTATTGAATAGATATTTCTTGGTATGGAAATAAGAGACTTCGACCACGTTATACGGAAATGGTGTAATAACGAGAAAAGAAAGAACCCATTTCCTTGGATATCCGTAGGTAGGTACTAATATTAGAGAGTGTTTGCTTGTAATTTATTTCCACATTCATGTTTTAAACGTTCAAGCAAACACTGATATAATTGATATGACGATAGCCTTTAATGCGAGGAAGGATATTAAATGATACTTCTTTTGCCCCGCGAACAAATTTTTAACGGGTGAAATGGAGCAAATAGTAAGTTAAATATTGCGTCTAGAAAAACATGAAACACAAACATTGGCACGAATTTTCCTATTGTATAATTACTTTGTTACGAACGCTTTAACAATTTTAATTCGAACCGTAAAAGTAAAGCATGCAACCTAATTATATCCACAATACCAAACCGACTAATCAAATAAAATTCCTACAATGAAATAAATCACAACTTATGAACCGGTACGATTAAATCAGTTGCTGGCACGATCTGAGCCGATAAGAAAACAAAACTATTATAATAAAAAATCCACCTCAAAATTTAAGTAAATTATACCTTATTTCCAGCAGTTAGAACTTTATTTTCATGGTGTGAGAAATAAATAGGTGTGCCCCAAACTATAATAACAAAATCCGTCCAAAGCTGTCAAAAGGCGACCATTCAGGCGCGTAATTAGCGTTCGTCGCACGACAATGGTTTTCGTTGACAGTGAGTTGAGAATAGGCCCCCGTAATCCGCTTTTTATTGACGAGTTTTGAATGTTGGTTTGGTGTTTAGTTACTATTGAATTTTGTGTTTGAATTTGTAAATACAGTAGTTAGACATTCTAAACAGAGCTTTGAACAAAGGTCGATCAGTGTTTGGTCCAATAGTAAAGAAATGGCCTCTAGGTACACTAATTTTATTTTGGTCGCGATAAGGATGTTGTAAGTATTTCACATGAAGAAGATAGTCCTTGCTGGGCGCTGCAGTTAGGGTTGCCAACTTTTTTTAGACCAAATATAGTGTTTCGAGCCTAATCGCCGAAAAAATATAGTAGATCGGGGAAAAATAAGAAAATATATAGTATTTATCGAATTTCTTAATTTAAAATTGACAAAATGAAATTTCTTTTTCTACTTTTTGTTTTGAATACCTACAATTACTACTATCTCTCCATTTCGTATTCGTTAGATATAGAAAATAATGCCACCTGTAAACGCAGAAGTCACTGGAGTTGATACAGAAATAATAGAATTAAAAAAAATTAGATTAACCTGCCTTTAGGAAAACTTGTTGTCATTTTTCAGCAGTAGATTTTGTAGAAAATGGTCTAGGAAGTATTTACATAGTCCAGTCTAGATCAAATGATATTTTGTTAAAATTGTTAAAATAATGTTTATTGGGCATTTTTATTTGGACCTACGTACCAATATATTTAAATTATCTATAAATTATTTGCTCATCAAAATATAGTAGTTTTGCTTACTATTTATTTTTCTCAGAATTTTAGTAGTAGGGCCCCTAATATAGTAGGATACTATATTATATAGTAGGGTTGGCAACCCTAGCTGCAGTATACAAACGAAGTTTTCTCGTGTTTTCAATATGTACTAACCAATTAAAGTCAATGAAATTTGTTTAACACTTATCTAGAAACTAATCTTTGTATCTGTATTTTGTCAGACTTTCGTTAACATGTAACTTACATTGGCTCAAAGATTTATACACCTTACGTCATTGAGGTACGATGTCATAATTATTCAAAAACCTACGTAATCTTAAATTAAACTATTAAACGGAAATCCGACAAAACATATAGGATCCTTCTTAATATGCTGACACTTTTTAAGGGGATGTTCAGACCGTCAAACTTAACAACTTTCTCTATGGGACCAAGATCGAAATCGCGAAAAAAAAATCAGTTGTTCCATACTCAACTGCAAACCTACTTGAGCCAAATGTATGGGACGGCAGATTTTTTTTCGCGATTTATGTTGGTCCCATAGAAAAAGTTGTTCAGTATGATGGTCTGATCATCCCCTTAAAAAGTGTCAGCATATTAAGAAGGACCCTGTATACACAAATGTTAGTTTCTAGATTGTTTAAAAAAAAAAATGTATTGACTTTTATTGGTTAGTATTGAAAATAGGACGAAACTTCGTTTGTATGCAGCGTGCTCGGGCGCGATCTCAGTGAAATGGTAAGCACCACAGCAGCAGCATGAGTAATTTATGTTATATAGCTCACCATCAGCTCTAGGATTTAAAACTGATCATTTTTATGGTTTGCACGTGTTGTGGGTACCTACTCTCGTTTATGTATATGCTCACGACTATATTCCCCGAGAACAAAAACAGAACATCCACGTTTCACTAGTAGTACCGAAACTCTGTCCAGTGTGACGGGGAGTGAGCCCGTCGCCACTTGGAATGGACAGTGGGTACAATACATGCCTCGAAATTAAAGCATGCAGGTTTCCTCGCGATGTTTTCCTTCACCGAAAAGCCAGTGGTGTTGTTACAAATCGTACATAAATTCCGAAAAACTCATCGGCCTGGACGGGGATCGAACCATCGCCTCCTGCACGGCAGGCAAGGTTCGTCGCCACTGGACCACCACGGCTTTTCTCGTTTATCAAATTACATATTAAGGCCCTTACCCCCGTAGCACAAAACATCGACGTGTCATTTCATATTTCCTGCCCTTTCACAGGACCTATTGAGTAGCGAGATCTTATCGACCTGTCAAAATGACAATAGGATAACAAGGTTTCGGTTTACAAGCAAACATTGGACAATAGATGGATTACATTGCCCCATTGTCCAATGTAATCTGACAGCTGTCAACGCTTTTATTGTCAGGGGTATAAAGGTGATTTTTGATTGCCACGTTTGTGAATGGAGATTAGGGGTTAAGTCAGTGCGAAAGGGGCTTTACTTTGAAGCGTGAAATTGATTTTTTTGTGGTTATGTAACTCAGTAGTTAATTATGTTTCGTATTACAGCGGATGTAATTTCCACAGAGATTGATAAAAACTGAATGATTGTTTATGCCCGCGGGGTGGAGAAGATAATATGATCATTTCTCTTCCTCTCTCTCCTGTCACAAAAAGGATAGGGGATAAGGCAGGTCTGAGTCCCGCAATAGTATAATGTTGATGATACTTTTAAAATAGAAAAATAAAGAGAAGATCTACTAGAAATCATTATTTACTGAAATGTATGATGGAAAATCATTGGTGTCAAACAATTTCAAATGTTAATAACTTTTTCACAACCGACTGTGTTAGGTAAATCGGAAACATTACTGCAAATCAAATAGTTTAGAGAGAATGAGGAAAATGAGGAAAGTGAGGTAGAGGACCACTTGCTACCAGGCCAGCATACACCGGATTCAAGATCGAGCGGCCTGGAGAGCTGTCGTGACAGAAGCGGCCCGGCCCACGATGGTCTCGTCCGTCCCTCAGCCATGAGGTTACGACTAAGAAGGAAGAACTGTGTTGTATACAGGGTCCTTCTTAATATGCTGATACTATTTTAAGGGGATGATCAGACCATCAAACTGAACAACATTCTCTATGGGACCAACAACGATATCGCGAAAAAACTCTACTCTCACAAACATTTGGCTCGAGTAGGTTTGCTGTTTTGTATCGAAAAGCTGATTTTTTTCGCGATTTCGATGTTGGTGCCATAGAGAAAGTTGTTCAGTTTGACAATCTGATCATCCCCTTAAAAAAGTGTCAGCATATTAAGAAGGACCCTATATTATTTATTTATACCCATTCGTTTAACGAACGCGTGTATACTGTAACTTCTTACCGTCACTACCTGTTCTAAATTTTTAACCCGTCTAATTATTTATCGAAGAAATTAGTGGCCTGTAGTTGTGATCGTCTAGATTTATATTTAGTGACCCTTTATACATTGTGTGAATTTAAATTTGACGTCTATAGAACTTCTATCGCAAAGAGGAATCGATTAATAAAATACGTAAGAACTTGTAAGTAAATCAAACACGCTAAAATCGGAAAACATACATTTCAAATGAACAGAATAAACATTCACAGTAAAGTAAACCAAAACATGCAAACTTAGCTATTTGTCCACGCAGGATACGATGTCTTGTAACTCGCAGTCTTCTTTCTTCGTGGCCAACAACACTTTATTTCACACTATTTACACTTTGTTATATTAGTAATATACATAAAGAAAATAATAATATATTGCCCTAAAAGGCCCCTACCATTTTAAACGGTCGGGTAAAAGAAATATCGTTTTGTTGACATTCGACTAATAAAATGAACGAGTGAAAAGGTAGAGAGTCGGTTCTATTATTGCGTAAGGTAATCTTTCCTAGTCGCAGTTACAAATCGATATTTCTTCTGGATGGGGATTGACCTTTAGATATATATTATATTTACACGCACCAGCAAAGCTCTCCGCGACCTCCAACCTCATGTGCAGAACAAGACCTCAGACTAGGACAAGCTAGCAGCTAAATAATCCTAGTTTAACTACAACAAACCATCACTCATTTTCCGATCAAACCCTCACATACAGACACATCTCTATGCAATTCACATACGCGGCGCGAGTGGAATGTTTTATTATTTAATATTTAGTCAATGAAACGAAAGCTGGTTTTATGAATTTACTTTCCTGATTTAATCTGGTTCGTTTAGAAAATCTCTTGCATTCACAATTGGCATCCGGGCCGCATATGTGACGAAGTTTCACAAGAGCCAGATCCAGGTCTCCGAACATCAAATGTGGAAGCGTTTACCTGTGGATACAGCAAATCACGAAACAAACCAAACCCTCAGGAAATATTTACATGGGAAACTTTGCATTCTGAATTTAAAGGGTTCCGTATAGCATTAATTTATTTGAGACTACGCACAAATGAATTAACGATCGATAAACCATTAATATAAAATAATTGCTTCGCGGTGATAGTATAGAACGGTGATCACTGATCATAAACTCATGTCACAAGCGATAGCGAAAGTTTCCACCTGTAAAGATCTAAGTTAATTTACTTTTCAAACAAATTATCTAATAATGGTTACTCAAGTAATTCAGAAGGTTAAAGTTAATATATGACGCGGTTTACTATTAATGCATAATTGGTCCATTCATTCACCTTTACTAATCTGTGCGAAAACTAAACAAGTTGTACCATAACCAAAAGCTCGTTGATCTCCATCGTCTATACTGAAACGAGCCAAAAGGAAGGAACCAAAAATGCTACAGTTACAAACACTAAAATACCCAGATGTCGATCAAAAATAATATACACAATATAATTTAATTACAAGCCATATAAGTTATAACCATAATTAGTATTCATATAGTCCCACACCTCACAATCACGCCCGCGTTTAGAGTTTCGCCCGACTCTAAAATCAAAACCCGCGCACCGTACTTTACATAGATCTAGATTTGGTTCTCGCGCACGTCACTAACCTCAACCGATCGGGTTCGTGTCCAAAATCTGACTATCCCCATTTTTCACCCTTGATTTCCGTCATCGGCTTGCAAAACATAGGTTGACGCCTACACACATCCCAAAGTTTACTCTCTTTCTAGAAACTGTCAACCACTTTTAAAGGCATTAGAGACTTGATTTAATGTGTTGTGGCAAATCGGAGCAAAAACTAATTCTCTAGTAAAATGCACTTGTCCCAACATTTTTTGTTACTTAAGGGGAGTTTATCCATCAGCCGACTACTCAGTTCGCCCATGAGAGATGTTATTTCGATTGTTTTAATTCATTTACTTCCCCATACAATGAATTCCACCATCATTGAATAGTATTGATTCCTTTAGCTAAAAAATAATTATTTACAACCATAGATATAACCTGAGTCACCAATTTAATATTAATCTTCCAAAATACTCGAAAAATAGCATATTTTACACATTAGTTCGATCTTACAATAGCTTTTAAATGTTGAAACCTCATTATCATTATACAATCTTAAATGTGTACAATGTTATTTATCTCATATTAACCAAATAAAATAATATGAATCCGCAACATGAACTCTCCCCTTAAGACCAACGATTCCTCACATGTGTTTGCAATAACGCCAAGTCCGATAGAAGTGAACTTCGACCACCGTCAAGAAAAAACATTGTTCAGGGTTGTCTGTTCACGTTATTCTGGTACATTTTGAATCATGTTATCTTTTGCAGTGCAATACATTTTAATTTGATCCACTAATAAGATATATGACTAAATTAAAATGCCGTCTTAATATGTTTCCAAACTAAAATATTGTAGATACAAACTTGCCCCTTTTACTCCCGTAACTTTGAAGGATTATTATAAATTAAATCATAGGCGACCAAAAGTAGTTCAAATACTAATTATCTTACACTTATAACGAGCCCATGTGTAGCACTGAGTTTCTCTACAAACATCAATGTGCAGTACTTTATAGTACAAATATATTGAACATTTCCTAGATGACAAGCTTTGCACAGCCCTGACTTTATTTGAAAGTCTTGCATTGAACTGAAGTGTGAATTATGGTTTCTTTAAAAGATACAAAGTTTAACTAACATTGTATGCGGAGAAATTAATACAAAATCAACCATATTTTCTAATGAATAGCATTCGATAGAAACGTACTACAGTTTGTAATGCGTTTCGATAAGTTCTGGAAATTTTCCATAGCATTAGTTGGCTCAAGATGCCAAACTGTGAGAACAAAAAAAAAATTTAGAGCCGTTTTGTTTATGTTATCAGTTAAATAATATTACTGAAGTAGGTAAGCCATTTCTTATAGCTACAGAGTGCCCCTTTGAGTTTCAAGGTTTTTCGCATGCCTTGGAATGTGTAAAATCGAGAAAATCACATTTAGGAAAACCTTTCTAATACCTCAATCTCACATTTCTTAAATCTTACGAAAACTTATTCCGAGCTTACTTGTCCTACATCCACACCATGGTATGAGAATTAGCATTCAGCATCGCCCATGCCTCACTTCCTCTCTTAAGTTACAAGTCGATTGTCCCCTAGATTTTAAATACTTTGGACACATTCTCAAAGAAGAAAAAAATATAAACGCGCAAAATAAGCTCGAGCGTTCTGGTTCTCACTTAAGAAATTAATTAATCGGAGATATTATTTTATCTGTAAATCAGACATGCATCTTGTACAGTATCATCACTGTTTTCAACAAGTTTTTATAAGGTTCGTTAACTCCTGAGGACAATCTTCTGCTGACTGTGAATTTCTACGTGGCAGACTTGTTCGCAACCCAGCGATGTGAATATTGTTAGGTATGGTTGATAATTGTAGATTGTGGTTGCACTAAATCGTGGGTTGAAGAATCAAGTAGTCATAATTTCCACGCCTGACCGTCCTTGTCATAGCGGGTTCCTAACCAAATCTATTTGATTCGCCTCCTATCATGTCCAGACCAACACAGCTTTCATCAGGAGTCAACATTCGTTCGAAAATCGAAATCGTATTAATTCAAATCATTACAGATGCATGATTGATTACCAAATGTTCAACACCTTTGCTAACTGGTCATACTTGTTATACTATTTTCGGACCGCGGCCCAGAAGATAACAAAAAAAATAAACCTGACCTTTCCAATTCTTAACCTTACTTCCTCCCGACAGACGGAGGCAAACTATAGCAGGCTTTAGATTATGTTTTCCTTTGGCAATATAGTCCTTTCTTACTCGCATTAGTATGAAGTGACAGCTAAGTGTCCACTGCGTGTCAAATTTTAACATTGGCACTGCCAATGCCCCCTAGATTCTAAACAGTCTATTCCTTATTTTCTAAAATCGAGCTCATCAATAGGTAAAGCAATCGCACTAAAATTTATTTCTTAAAACTAGCCATGCCCCCTAGATTCGAAATAATCCATTCCCATTCTATATTATACGTCCATACATACATACACGATACTAGCGCCATTACGGTTTCGAACCGTCGTGAGTTATCCAAACTATTACAGTACTACAAAAGTCTATGTTTGTGCGAACACAATCCAAAACTGTGAAAAACAAACAGACGCCAGCTTCCATCACTCACTTAGCATATAGCCAATAGTTATCTAATTTCGAATTCTTATTTGGTATTCCTGTTGGTCAAATTCTTATTTGGTGCTCTTATTCCAATTTATAACAGAATTAATTTCTGGAATCTTGTTAGAAATACTTATAGTCCATCTTCAAGAAGTCCACTATAGATTCTAATTGGGAATCTCTCCGCTAGTAGCGACATCTAACAGATTCTCTGTGCTAACAAGACGACACGGCTGTCATGTGGTCCGCCATTTTGATTTAGCGTTGATACATACTTTGGGACGTAGTGTCTTATTCATAACGCTAGGTGGCGTTCGCGTCGCGTTGGTTTGATGCAAATTTACGATCGACATATTCCTTAGAATCTAGTATCACAATCATAATACTAGGTGGCGTTCGCAATGATTTGATGCATTAATTATAGAAATTTGCGAGCTTGATTCACTAATACAAATTGTATACCTAGCGAAGCCCTCAGAATTCCTTCTCAGCTTCTAATAACTCCAACATACACATACATACATAAACTCACGACCACGTTTTCCTTCGGGGTGGTCAGAAACTTTGTCACAACTTATCAATCAAATATTAGGTGTACCGGTCGTAGAAAGGCCGCCTTTTTAGCATATCGAACGTTCCACGACGAAATTACGCGTCAAGCAACAAGCTAGCCTCTCGCTCAAGTCTCTCACAAACCACTGCATAAGAACCTTTATCTCTCAGTCGCCTCGCACTATACTCATGAGAAATGAGGTTGGACATTCCAAACCATACGGCAAAATCGACGTCTAATACTGCGTACATTTACAGATACATTTTACATAATTAACTAACTCATTATTACCATCTGTCTACTATCGTCCACTGCTGGATACAGACATCATCATCATCAGCCTCTCACCGTTCACTGCTGAACATAGGCCTCTCCATAGCTCGTTAAATTACTTAACTAATTAAGTTAGGGTTTCGAAACTACGAATTAATATGAATTATGACCTAGTTCTTAAAAGAAACGGGAAAGAAAGAGAAGTACATATCTACACCCTAATTTAGTAATCCAAGTTCTTTTAATTACGTTACGAAATTAGATAATTTCGTATTTAATGACGTAAAATCCTGGTCACGGCACCATTCTGTAACTTCTTACCGTCACTACCTGTTCTAAATTTTTAACCCGTCTAATTATTTATCGAAGAAATTAGTGGCCTGTAGTTGTGATCGTCTAGATTTATATTTAGTGACCCTTTATACATTGTGTGAATTTAAATTTGACGTCTATAGAACTTCTATCGCAAAGAGGAATCGATTAATAAAATACGTAAGAACTTGTAAGTAAATCAAACACGCTAAAATCGGAAAACATACATTTCAAATGAACAGAATAAACATTCACAGTAAAGTAAACCAAAACATGCAAACTTAGCTATTTGTCCACGCAGGATACGATGTCTTGTAACTCGCAGTCTTCTTTCTTCGTGGCCAACAACACTTTATTTCACACTATTTACACTTTGTTATATTAGTAATATACATAAAGAAAATAATAATATATTGCCCTAAAAGGCCCCTACCATTTTAAACGGTCGGGTAAAAGAAATATCGTTTTGTTGACATTCGACTAATAAAATGAACGAGTGAAAAGGTAGAGAGTCGGTTCTATTATTGCGTAAGGTAATCTTTCCTAGTCGCAGTTACAAATCGATATTTCTTCTGGATGGGGATTGACCTTTAGATATATATTATATTTACACGCACCAGCAAAGCTCTCCGCGACCTCCAACCTCATGTGCAGAACAAGACCTCAGACTAGGACAAGCTAGCAGCTAAATAATCCTAGTTTAACTACAACAAACCATCACTCATTTTCCGATCAAACCCTCACATACAGACACATCTCTATGCAATTCACATACGCGGCGCGAGTGGAATGTTTTATTATTTAATATTTAGTCAATGAAACGAAAGCTGGTTTTATGAATTTACTTTCCTGATTTAATCTGGTTCGTTTAGAAAATCTCTTGCATTCACAATTGGCATCCGGGCCGCATATGTGACGAAGTTTCACAAGAGCCAGATCCAGGTCTCCGAACATCAAATGTGGAAGCGTTTACCTGTGGATACAGCAAATCACGAAACAAACCAAACCCTCAGGAAATATTTACATGGGAAACTTTGCATTCTGAATTTAAAGGGTTCCGTATAGCATTAATTTATTTGAGACTACGCACAAATGAATTAACGATCGATAAACCATTAATATAAAATAATTGCTTCGCGGTGATAGTATAGAACGGTGATCACTGATCATAAACTCATGTCACAAGCGATAGCGAAAGTTTCCACCTGTAAAGATCTAAGTTAATTTACTTTTCAAACAAATTATCTAATAATGGTTACTCAAGTAATTCAGAAGGTTAAAGTTAATATATGACGCGGTTTACTATTAATGCATAATTGGTCCATTCATTCACCTTTACTAATCTGTGCGAAAACTAAACAAGTTGTACCATAACCAAAAGCTCGTTGATCTCCATCGTCTATACTGAAACGAGCCAAAAGGAAGGAACCAAAAATGCTACAGTTACAAACACTAAAATACCCAGATGTCGATCAAAAATAATATACACAATATAATTTAATTACAAGCCATATAAGTTATAACCATAATTAGTATTCATATAGTCCCACACCTCACAATCACGCCCGCGTTTAGAGTTTCGCCCGACTCTAAAATCAAAACCCGCGCACCGTACTTTACATAGATCTAGATTTGGTTCTCGCGCACGTCACTAACCTCAACCGATCGGGTTCGTGTCCAAAATCTGACTATCCCCATTTTTCACCCTTGATTTCCGTCATCGGCTTGCAAAACATAGGTTGACGCCTACACACATCCCAAAGTTTACTCTCTTTCTAGAAACTGTCAACCACTTTTAAAGGCATTAGAGACTTGATTTAATGTGTTGTGGCAAATCGGAGCAAAAACTAATTCTCTAGTAAAATGCACTTGTCCCAACATTTTTTGTTACTTAAGGGGAGTTTATCCATCAGCCGACTACTCAGTTCGCCCATGAGAGATGTTATTTCGATTGTTTTAATTCATTTACTTCCCCATACAATGAATTCCACCATCATTGAATAGTATTGATTCCTTTAGCTAAAAAATAATTATTTACAACCATAGATATAACCTGAGTCACCAATTTAATATTAATCTTCCAAAATACTCGAAAAATAGCATATTTTACACATTAGTTCGATCTTACAATAGCTTTTAAATGTTGAAACCTCATTATCATTATACAATCTTAAATGTGTACAATGTTATTTATCTCATATTAACCAAATAAAATAATATGAATCCGCAACATGAACTCTCCCCTTAAGACCAACGATTCCTCACATGTGTTTGCAATAACGCCAAGTCCGATAGAAGTGAACTTCGACCACCGTCAAGAAAAAACATTGTTCAGGGTTGTCTGTTCACGTTATTCTGGTACATTTTGAATCATGTTATCTTTTGCAGTGCAATACATTTTAATTTGATCCACTAATAAGATATATGACTAAATTAAAATGCCGTCTTAATATGTTTCCAAACTAAAATATTGTAGATACAAACTTGCCCCTTTTACTCCCGTAACTTTGAAGGATTATTATAAATTAAATCATAGGCGACCAAAAGTAGTTCAAATACTAATTATCTTACACTTATAACGAGCCCATGTGTAGCACTGAGTTTCTCTACAAACATCAATGTGCAGTACTTTATAGTACAAATATATTGAACATTTCCTAGATGACAAGCTTTGCACAGCCCTGACTTTATTTGAAAGTCTTGCATTGAACTGAAGTGTGAATTATGGTTTCTTTAAAAGATACAAAGTTTAACTAACATTGTATGCGGAGAAATTAATACAAAATCAACCATATTTTCTAATGAATAGCATTCGATAGAAACGTACTACAGTTTGTAATGCGTTTCGATAAGTTCTGGAAATTTTCCATAGCATTAGTTGGCTCAAGATGCCAAACTGTGAGAACAAAAAAAAAATTTAGAGCCGTTTTGTTTATGTTATCAGTTAAATAATATTACTGAAGTAGGTAAGCCATTTCTTATAGCTACAATACCTAGTACCCAAAGGTAGTACATAAAATACAATTGTATTACAATTATCTACAAAAGAGCAGAATTCAAAGTACCCACTTTATGTTGATAACTGAGTACAAATCGATGGACAAACAAAGAGAATATCGATTGTATATTTTAACAATAAATGTTATTTATGAGTTAGCAGCATCCGTTAAGGTTTAGCATACCTATAAATAAGTTAGCTTTGCATTTCATAAAACCATCTGTCTATTTACATGACAAAATGTTGAGTTTGTCATTGTACTCTTATACTGGGTCATCAAAGTGTAACAAAACATCTTAGTAATATTTAAAGGGGTGGCTTAGTTTAGACCATCAAACTGAACAACTTTCACTATACAGGGTGAAATTGATATCATTAGCATCCTTTTAAACTAAGAGTCTACCCATCAAACTAAACAACTTTTACTATGGGATCAACCCGATCGGAGCATAAAAAGGAGTCGAGTAGGCACTGCCATTTAGTTTGGAACAGCAGATTTTGTTATGCTCCGATCGTTTCCTATAGTAAAAGTTGTTCAGTTTGATAGTTAGACTCTCAGTTTAAAATTTCACCATCCATGTAGAGATAAAGTCGGAAAAATAAAAAGAATCTGATGTCATATAATTTGATTTGAGTAAGTAGAGTACTACAGTTTTAAACATGGAAACAACAGATATTTTTCATTTTACTTCGATGTTCGCTGCATCGTTAAAGTTGTTCAGTTTGATGGTCTGATCATCGTCTTAAATTCCGTCAGCATCTTTATAAAGAGCCTATTTCAGTGACTTTTGTCTTTATTTTTATTTTTATCCGACTGCGCCAGAAGGAGGGATATGTTTTTCGAGTGTATGTATGTTTGTCCGTTTCTTTGACATGCTCTGCAGCCTAAACTGCTTGATGAGTTTTAACATAATTATGAGGTGTCGTTAGTCACTCTTTTAAGGGGATGATCAGACCATCAAACAGAACAACTTTTCTATGGGACCAACGTCAAAATCGCGAAAAAAAATCAGCTGCCCCTACATTTGGCTTGAGTAGGTTTGCAGTTTTGTATGGAACAGCTGATTTTATTTTCATGATTTCGATGTTGGTGCCATAGAGAAAGTTGTTCAGTTTGAAGGTCTGATCATCCCCTTAAAAAAGTGTCAGCATATAAAGAAGGACCCTATATAGCTATGTTATTTTAATATGAATCAAAAAACATAAACATCCTTCTGACGGAGTCGGGTAAAAAGAGAGGGGAAATAAACAATTGTTTTTGTTAAAAACTACTATATGGATATCAAATAAAAGCTATTGAAAAGCGGTTCCAAATATTATAATATATTATAGTACTTTCATGCTACCATTTTTAAAAAAAATGTAGCATGAAAGGTGTAAAATACCTTAAAAGTCTGAAATAAAACCAAATTATTAACAAATAAAAAACCCGACGGCATAAAAAACTCAAATAACATTCAAATTATATTTGCTCAAACTAAGTTGTTATAGCTGATTAATGGTTATAGAGCTTGATTTTCTCTTTACGGTTTTTAATGTTTTTATGCAGTCGGGTTTTTGAGTTTTTTAAAATAATTTTTAAGTTTAACTTAACGCATGCATTGCAGGAAATGGATAAGTGAACTAGACTGCCTATGGCAAACGAATAGAAAAACAGCGTATTAAAGTAAAAAGCTAACTGCATAATTACCCATCCTTTCCTACATGCCTCTATTATTAAACGTAACAATTGAAATAATGATAGAAGAGTAGCAAATAGTTGAAGACTAATTAACGTCTGACATAGGTAAGGCGGTTGTTAAATATCAATTAACTGGACATAGACGTCAAAGTTTCAAATCGGTATAATTTCTCCATAATTGTTACGAGGAACACATGGTAATTCTCAGTTTTTAACTAACTTCAAAAAAATTGTTATCGAGTCCTAAATGGTCATTCGAAATGAAAAATGGTGAGAGAAACCTAAAGATAATTTTCAAATACCTATTCATTGATACCCTACTCAATATAGTTCGTCAACTTTCATTTTTTCTTTTCACAATAATGGTGTCTGGTTGTCGCCATATTGGAGTCAAAGTCAAAGTCAAAATAATTTATTCAATATAGGAGCTTGAAGCACAGTTATTAAACGTTAATTATCTTTTTAAGCTACCACCGCGTCGGAACGTGTTGTCGCTGTAGAGAAGATGCGGCCAGAAACTTTACAACATAACACGACTTAATGACTATTACAATTTAAATACTTTAAGCTAAGGTTATTGAATTTTGATTACTGTCATGTCTTCAGTGACATTCGCAAGATTAAGTCAAATAGATTGACGTAAGAATCATCAAAATCGGCCGACGCGTTTGGTCTCTAAAGTACCACATAGGAACAAACTTACATACATACATACATACATAGGCTGATAAACACATTACCCTTCCTTTGCGTCGCGCAGTCGGGTAACTGATTAGTATAATTAATTTCTTTTTGTTTTGAACGTGCGTGCTATTCCTGAGTTCGTCTCGTTTTAATTTTATGCAGACCTGATGAATCGCTTCGGAGATAGACAATTGAACTCCTCAGAAGTTGATAGAAATTCATCGGACATTATGAAGGAATTGCTTCATGTCGATTATTCAACTTTTTAACCGATCGGATTATAGGTACACAAGTTCAGTAAGAACGTGGCCTACCGGTGTATTCGGCTATTCGGCTCCGCTGGAGAGGTTTTAGTGGACTGTTGTTTTTCTGGTGGCAGGAGTGGTTCGATATAAAGGAAAGTTTTGTTTGCAGCACTGGAGGTTTATTTTAGTGATTTTTACACCAGAGTTAGTTACACGCACCGTTACAAGCACCGTCCCAAGCACCGTCCCAAATTGGAGAGAGGAAACGGAAATAAACTTTTTAATTACCATATTTGATGTTGGTGTTGCCAACAGGTAATTACAATATTATAAAACTGTAACACAAGTGTCTGTATTGTATTGAATTTAGTATTGAATATATTTACAAATAACGATATGGTTTTTAGGTGCTCTTACTCGAAATTACAGATTTTTTGTCTACTACTGGACTGATTTTGATGAAACTTTTTGAGTTTGAAAGTTTAGGATTAGACTTAAAACTGGTACATATTAATTTTTACTGGCTACGATGACAGGGGCCGGTGCGGAGGAAGTCGCGGCCAAATCGAATACCTACATAAAACAGAAAAAAATTAGTCAAATTCTTTGATAATGTCGCTTTGTTCACAGCCTTTGTCTTGTCACTAATGTCGAGGCGACACGTGTGTTTTACCGTTCACTTCTAAATTAACACTTCCAACTATTGATTTAGGCTATAATCATAAAATCAATACACATAATAATAAAGCAGCGACGACCTCGTTTCTATCAAACAACTGTAATTTCCTTGTCAAACGAAAATGACACATAATTTTATTGTCATTACGTCTCAATTATAACTAATTTTAATATTATTTAATTTCGTATTCTGTTGGTAGTTTAGTTTATGAATGACAGTTTGAGGCTAGTTAACTTTGTGAGCTTTGAAATAAGTTATTGCTTGTATCATAATCATCGCAGCCTATATAGGTCCTACTGCAGGGCACAGGCCTATCCCCAGGGAGGGTGTATGGGCGTTATCTCATCACGCGCGCCCTATGCGGATTGGTAGACATCACATTAAGAGCATTGGGCTCCTGACACGAAGGTCGTGGGTTCGATTCCCACGGGGGAAACCTAGTGATATATTGTCACTTTGTGCGTTTTTCCCTAGTTTGTTAGGACAATGCAGGCTGAATCACCTGATTGTCTGAAAAGAGCGATGATTCCGTTCTTTGGATGGCACTTTAAGCCTTTGGTCCCGGCTACTATCACTGGTGGTAGTAGTCGTTACATATAAACCACGTCAGAGGCCGTAAGACGGTTTGAAAAAACTCTGACACCAGGGCTTGCTGTCCACACGATAAGGAAGAAGACAGTATAAAACAAAACGGGCCAACTTTCTTAGGTTGCGTGCGTGAGGCGTCATACAAATTATTTCTGTGTGCGTGCATAGCGATAGGATTTAGAGGCCAGTACTGGCTGCAATTTTTAGGTCTTTCTCTGAAGGAGATGTAGGTAGATACGAGGCATATAACACCCTGTATAAGCTGATGATGGTGGATGGAAATGCGTTGGAACGTATAACAGGGTGTTACATACTTTAGGGTGCTTCAGACCATCAAACTGAACAACTTTCCTTATCTATTGGACCAACATCGTAATCGGGAAAAAAATATCTGCAGTTCCATACATTTTGATCGAGTCGATTCTCGTAAGTGTATGAAAAAGTATTTAATAATGTTTTTTACTTTGACTATTTATATATGGACTGGTTACGCGTGTAATTCTACTAACAAACATTTCTGCCACTTTTTGCGGAGTGCGAGGTAACATGAAATCCACAACTTTGTCTTTTATTCCCCATAACTTTAGATTCTAATTTTGAATGTTAAAAATCATGAAAAGTAGTCTCGTTTGAACCCCAAACGTTTTAAGTTCGAAGTTATTATTTCGCAATTATAGGCTGTCTCGTTTAGTGATAAGGTGTAAATTTGAATGTTTGAATGCACTAGATCAATTGTTCTTATACCGTGGCAGAGGGGAAATGCTACCGCAAGGATAGTCCTTTTAATAATTAGTCAAAGGTTTTTTAAAACTTTGTAACATAAAAAATAATTTGCTGTAAGTTTTTAATAAGGAGAATTGAAAATTTGCTGATATAGGTTTATCAGGCGTTTAACTTTTACGTAGGTATAAAAGTTATTCTCGTAACGGTTTAGTTTTTAAACCTTTAATATATGTTTGTCTCGGGAATAGGTATTGGTTTATGTATCCATTCAAACAAAATAGTACGTTTTAGTTTTACCCCACTAAAACATGACAGAAATCTATGGTTTTGGCCTTAGAGTTTTGGCACATCTTGGACACATAGATGTCATACAAATTAGAAAACCCTCAGAGGAAGGATCTCCATAGAGTCGGCATAAATTTACGATTGTAGTTAGTCTTATGACGTACCTTTAATAGTAGAAGGAGATGGAAGTATAGATATTTGTTTATGCGGCTGTCCACTTTTTTTGGGCTAGTGTGTGTGAAAAGTGACCGTAAACATAAGGCCATATGTCACTTGGTGCCTTTTGTTCATAGTACTTGACACCACACACACAAACCTAAACGTCAAAAAAAAGTAGACACTTTACAATTGGTATGGCTCACTCTATTAGGTATAATCTCTTTGGGAAAACCTGACGAAGAAGAGCTGAGTAAGTGCGAGCGAGACAGGAATACGCCATTGCCTACATTTTACGCCATACTTCCTACCAGAAGGGGTGAGGTTAAATAGGTGTTGGGCAGTTAGTGTTCGTACTGAATGTACTCGTACTAGGTACTGGAAACTCTTTCTTATATTGGGTTTTGGTGTCATATTTTGATTCAGAAGCAATACTAGGTTTTTTGTAAAGATTAGATTTTACTTTAAAGTCACTTAAAATTTGTGAAGTATCTACTTACTAATACACACCCTAGTGCTACAGACCATCAAACCAAACTTTCACTAAAAAACTGTTTTTTCATACAAAACTGCAATACCGACTCTACTCAGATGCGACAGCATATTTTTTCGCAATTTCGATGTTGGCTCCAAAGTTATTCAGTTTGACGGTCTGAATCACCCCTTTAAGTATTAGTAGTGTGTTTTGTTACACACTGTATTTATTGAATAAAAAAATCCTTCGCTAACACGTCAACCACCCATCACCAGACTCAATTTCCTCAACTGAACCTCAAGCATAAGTAACCCAGCAGATTTACGAAGCCTTTCCCTTTACCCCGGGACACCGTTTCATCAGGTAATAAAACATTCCGGGGTTACTTTCCCGGGTGAGTTATGGGGTTAGGTCGAGGGTCGGGGGGCGGGGGCGGCTATATATCACAGCCAGGGATTACTCTTACATTGACTTTGGCTTGCTAATACCTGACTTTTGCGCTTTGTTTTTTTAGCGGTTACTTGTTTGGTGGGTAAAGTTACAAGTAATTTACTACAACTCCAAGCACGTATCAAGATATGTATGTATGTACGTATTTATTATAGATTATTTTATTTTAATTTATTATATAGGCTACACCGCCTACCTATTTTTTCGATTGTTAATTCCTCTACCCTAAGGTTGTCTGGAAGAAATCGCTTTTTAGCGATAAGACTGCTTTATTTGTACCTACTTTTAATTCTTTATCTGTATTCAAATGTATGTTCTGTTTTGTTGTTCAATAAAGTATAATTGAATTGAATTGAATTGTATCCAGGGAGGCGGAGATATCCGCAATCTCTTCTTGTTCTTGATCAAAAACAATCCCTGAGATTGGGATAGATACTCCCACAAACTACCTACTTGACACTGGCGGAAATCCAGAGCTAACGCACAAACAAAAGCCCATTAATTATAAATAAAATAAATATAAAGAGTTTGTTATGGCTTATAAGTATGCTGGATTAGGTTTGATGTAGAGAGAAGATGCGGCCAGAAACTCTACATAACAACTCACACTTGTTATTAAATTAGGTATGACAGAAATAAATTCTTACACTAATGTTGTGTTACACTTTCAAATAGTTTAGTTTGCCACAGACCAATTCTGAGCGAATTCCAACTACAAACTTAAAACGTGAAATGTGCAAGACTACAAATTACCTTTGACTAATTATTATAAGGACTAGCCTTGCGGTAGCATTTCCCCTCTGCCACGGTATAAGCACAATTGATCTAGTGCATTTACATTCAATTTTACACCTTATCACTAAACGAGACAGCCTATAATTGCGAAATAATAACTTCGAACTTAGAACGTTTGGGGTTCAAACGAGACTACTTTTCATGATTTTTAACATTCAAAATTAGAATCTAAAGTTATGGGGAATGAAATCCAAAGTTGCGGATTTCATGTTACCGATAAGACCGCCTATTTTTGTACCGTCTGTATTTCCTGTTTATTAACTCTCTGTATACTATGTTTTTTGGTGTAAAATAAAGTATAATTGATTGATTGATTGCTCGCCCTCCGCAAAAAGTGGGAGAAATGTTTGTTAGTAGAATTACCCGCGTAACCAGTCCACATATAAATAGTCAAAGCAAATTACCGATTATATAAATGACCGATTTGTGAAATGTACAATTCTAAAATTGAAAAGTTCAAATAAGTACGCAACCGTATAGGTAATACCACAAAACAACACGTACCAGTAGAAAATAGACCTATAAATTTCAGTCGCCAAAACCCTTCATCTCACTCACATAAAATTAAATTAAAAACGTAATAAAAACTCAACAAACGTCTGTCTGACTGTAAACGACACTTGCTCCTGAATATTCATAGGTCGTTAGATAAAAGTGAATTTATTGCATCGTAAACGGAGAGATTATAACTAAGTGTTTCAGTTTAAACGTTGTGGATGTTTGTTTTGAATGCTTTTTGGCTTGAGTTTTGGAGGTGGCTTTGATGGTATCAGCGACTTAATTAGTTGCAGAATTATTTCTGCTATATTTAGTATCAACTTGTTACTTTACAAGCTTCTGAAAGTTAAATTGTAACTTGATCTTGTTGGCAGGTTAGTTTGTGTAGAATTCATTACGTACCAATATAGGATTTAAAAGAAATTACTCGTATTGTTAAATGCGTGAATGCATCATAATCAAACAAACAGAAGCACGTAGGATTTACGTAATTATCATTCTTCTATCCTTATCCCATTCTTAACGATCTACGTATTATGTCAGATCCTTCATCTGTGTTGAACTTGATTTCAGTGTATACTTTCTGACACAATCCATTCATCTTTTATTATGTTTTTCTGCTAATACATCGACCCACAATCATACTTAACACTCTTCTTAAAGTAATATCACACTTTTCTAATGTGGAGAGCATTACATGTCCAACTGTCGATACTAACGACGATCGATTTCCACGCAGCTGTTCTGTCTCAACTGCCACTTTCAGCTCAAATTATTCTTAATCGTGTCCATGTTAGTAATATCTGACAACAATTACATTCATATCAAATTGAGATATGTTTAATGCTTAGACCTAACATAAACCTGCAATAATATCCCTTTTACAATAGTCCCAAATTCACAATCAAACTATTATCTTATCCATCAACGTAACACAGAATTGTACCAAAAAAAGACTCAAACGTAACAGCTTAACGCATAACACGGCCTTCCACAAAAAAGGGGGGAAATATAGAGTGCAAGGTGTCAAGTGAGGAATGAATTTGTCAGCCTGTGATTCCCTGTAGTACGCCCCGCAATATATCACGGGGAAAGATGTTAGGAGGCACACGTTTTGGGGAATTTCACTTGATACGTACTACCCGGTTTTGTGGGCAGTGTATTCACGCTGATTTAATTTAGGCAAGTCAGTTAACTGAGAGGAATAGACTATGCATGAGTAAAATACTTCAGCCTGACTTGCGCCAAAAAGTGCCTAGTTAACTTACTTAAATTTATTTAGTGAACGATGTATCTCTTATACTGCTCTTACTGATAACAGTGACAGCATCATATTTAAATATGTTTGAGCCTAAATACTTTTAAGTAGAAGCCATCTACGTTTGAAAAACAGACGAAGAAAAGTCAAGCAGGAATACGTGTAGCAAAGCCTTTCAACCGCTGCGAGGTGACATAATACAGTGCATTAATATGAAGCACTTCAAAAGATTTCAATTCACCCCCTAATACATATTAATAATGTGCATGTTCTACTCACTTCTATGAATATCGGAGATTCTGCGCTCGAAGTTGTTGACGATGATGCTTACCTACCAACGTAGCTCCAACTTCGAGAAAAAGGTCAAACGACGAATCTATCTGGGCAGCGTTCGGAAAGCTACGTAATATCTTTCGAAAATAAGACAGTGTCTCAAGTCGAAAGTCTTTGACCAGTGTGTAGGTACTGCCAGTGATGACATACGGAAATGACACGTGGCTTTCACAAAAAGGTTCAAAGTCACCCAACGGGCAATAGAGAGGGCTATGCTCGGAAGTTCCCTGCGAGATCGAATCAGTTATGAGGAGAGGGTAGGCCCCACAAGATGGACCAACGACCTGGCGAAGGTAGCGAGAGCCCGTTGGATGAAGGCAGCGTAGGACCGGTCGTTGTGGCGGTCCTTGGGGAAGGCCTATATCCAGCAGTGGACTATGGGCGTATATTGGCTGAGATGAGTTTTATAAAGAGTTAAATTTTATGTAGCCTAACGAAATCCTGTATTTTACACGTATTTACTCAAGAAAACTCTGCAAACTATAACGCCAAATTCGCAAGACCCGTAATTTCCCCTCAGGAGGCGCGTCCGAGAGATTTATCGGCGTGATGAACAACTTCCTCGCGCGCCCGGGGCGATGACGTCACGCTTGCTTGCCGCGATGTTATCTTTGTGACACTTGATGCCCTGATGCTTGGGGAAAGGTTAGATTGACTGGTTCCTGGTCAGTTTATTGGTTTTATATTTTTGGCTTAAGGTTTGGTGGATGAAGTGATAGATAAATTTGCAATACATAATACGACAAACGATACATCTTTAGAGGTGGACAAAAACTTTGCTGCGAGTACAAATTTTCTTAAACCGTGCAAAGTTGTGGCATACTTCCGTTATAGCACATTATTTCAGGGACTTCAGAACTAAAAAATAGAAAATAATATTACTCTTATAGTTGACATTAATTTGTTTTATTCGAGTCGCTGTTAAACGATCACAATAGGGAAGACGACAGATCCTGTAAATTCTTATCTTATAACGAATTTAATATAAATAAGGCTTTTATTAACAAAATGTTTAATGAATAATGTTCTATCTCTTTCATGCAAAACAGGTGATTTATGATACGCATAGATAGGTGTGTTTCTACGTACTTCCTATCTCTATGATGATACGTCGTGATTTGTATGGAAATAAGTTAGTTATGACGTCACTACTATTATAAATATCTCTCGCTCTTACTTAAATCACTTACATTTCTGGTTTTTGTAAACATATTAAAAAATTAATTTCATTTTAGTGTTTGAGATATTGCACAGTTGAAAAAAAAGTTGGTAGTAAAAATTTTTTTTAGCATCCCTATTCATGACTGGGCATGAAGTATTTTTTTTTTTTATCGTTGGAATAATCCAAATCTTCAATCGTTATCACGAACCTAATGAGATACCACAAGTTTTTTTTTCTATACATAATTGCGTCCAGTTAGGAGATCACTATGTTGTAGGTACAAATTCCTTGCAAAAAATCAACAAAATGACCTAAACTTTCAACAGAAATCTTACCAAGGTCACTTACCCGTATCATCTAAAGAAAAAAAAGTGCTAATAAAACCAGAATTTTCTTTCAGAGCCCACTTTTTTTCCGTGGGGCGGCTATAAATTTGTGAGACGCTAGGGTTGAAATATGCGGGGCGGACGCCACATCAGTCTTGGGAATCACCTAGTAGACAAATTCATTCTTTGGCCTTGATAATGACGAACGGCTTTGTGGGTAGAAGAGTTTGTGTGAAGTTTAACTAGCCGCACTATGTTTTAGTGAACGACTCTATTTTTGGAAAAAGGTACACACGGCGACACATCAAACTACACGACACGGTTTTACGTAGCTTGATTTGTCGCCGTGTGTACCTAAATTGAAGTATTTTTTTTAAGTCGATCAAAAAATGGGACGAATGCTTTAAATTAACGTCCTAAAAATTTAAATAAGGAGTATACACGTCTCAGGGCCATATCACACAAGCGATTTTGAAACTCCTACATTAACAGAACAATATCATCGCGAAATCGCCGCGATATTTCTCGTCGTGGAGGATACACGGCAATAACGGCCAGTAAAATTTTAGAAAATGAATTCTAACGAACCCGGAGGATGTCTGTTTTGGAATCCGAAGTGAATTTCATGACATCCAATTGTTCAAAATTCAATCCTTTTATGGCGGAACATTCTATGGCAACTCTCTTACCTTCCTACAAGTATCATGTTAAAAGATACCATCAAGCCTCACTCACGTCCATCAGGAAGCTCTGCTACCAACCATGGTTCGTCGTGGGAGTTCTCTGTTGCGATTTTGCACGGATTCCATAGTGTTGCTACCTTTGTCAGTCGCTACGAGTATTTGTCTCAGTATGAAATAAACTTTTCTATCTATCTATCAATTTAAGCGTCCAATTCGTTGCTAGTCTTACTAAAGGACGTAACTAACATCGAGGTGATTCTTCACACATGCTTTTTTCGGTTGACGCTACGTATAAATTGCCAGTTACGTCTACCTGTCAAAATGTGTTTTATCAGTAACGCTCGAAGATACAGATACGTCATACAGATATCGTGTTTTATCAGTAACGTTAGACCAATCGATTCGTCTTGGAAAATGGATTCGCCCCTAAGAGGAAGGATCTCTCTTTAAGACTAGAGTGAGCCATACCAATTGTAAAGTGTCCACTTTTTTTGACGTTTAGGTTTGAATGTGTGGTGTCAAGTAGTATGGACAAAATGCACCAAGTGACATATGGCCTTATGTTTACGGTCACTTTTCACACACACTAGCTCAAAAAAAGTGGACCGCCGCATAAACAAATATCTATAGTTCCATCTCCTTCTACTATTAAAGGTATGTCATAAGACAAAAGAGACCAACTACAATCGTAAATTTATGCGGACTCTATGGAGATCCTTCCTCTTAGATTCGCCCACAATGAATAAGTCAGTTACGCCAAAAATGTCAGATACGTCGTTTAGTAAGACTACCGACGAATTGCAGCTCAACGTTAGCAAGCGCAAAAAGAAACCAACACAAAAGAAATCAACACTTCAAACAATAAAACATTCACCCACAATAAGATACCCCTCCTTAACAAAGTTAACTACATAGAAAAGAAAACTAAGCACATAAATTGCGAAGCACTGTCCAACATAATGTCGGAGGAGGCAATAAGTTGCGCCAGGGGAACTACGGCAGCGGACAGGGTATATTTTAAGCGGACAGGTAACTAGCCGCTGGCGGAAAAACGCATTAAAGTGGTCTGTAACAATGTAGAGTGGAAGCATGCAATGTGGAGTGAGATGTTAGTACCAGACGTTACTATGCTAGCGTGATAACACTGCGTGGAAATGAGAAGACGGTACTTTATGGGAAAGACACAAGAGCGAATGAGAAAGTAAAACTATACAACCTGTAACTAAGCACCCTCGTAATATTCAAAGTGGTTTAGACCATCAATTAATCAATCAATCTTCATCCAATCTAAACCAAACTATACTTGGTGAACCAATAACACCCTAGTAATATTTAAATTATTCTTCTTCTTATCGTGTGGGCAAGCCTCTGACGTGGATTTTATGTAACGACTACTACAACGAGAGGTAGTAGCCGAGACCAATGACTTAACGTGCCATCTGAAGCACGGAATCATCTTTCTTTCAGACAATCTGGTGATTCGGCCTGCAATGTCCTAACCAACTGGGGAAAAACGCACAAAGAGACATATAGTGTCCCCCGTGGGAATCGAACCCACGACCTCCGTGTCAAGAACACAATGCTCTTGACCATTAGACCACGGAGAAAGATTAAATTATGTATTATTATTATCAGCCATTGATGTCCCACTGTTGAGCAAAGGCCTTCCTCCGTTCTCTCCAAGATTCTCTGTTTCGCGCTTCGACAGGCCAGTTCTTAAGAAAACCATAAATTTCGTCCCGCCATATAATATTTAAATAATAAGTCAAACTTAACCACTGCACTGTTTAGAACATCAAACTGAACGTTCACTGTGGAGGAAAGATCGAGAAAAAAAAATCTGTTGATTCATACAACATGTATTGGACAGCTGACTTCTTTTAATTTTTTTCTATTTTGTGTCCATAGTAAAAGTTGTTCTAAACCAACCCTTTAAATTACTAGGTGTTTTGTTACACATTGTACTTATATTGTAAATCAAGACTATCAGCCACAAATATCAAAGAAATCTTTAAGGTCAGTCAGGTCAGGTCAGGTCAGGTTTATTGTAGGGTCAGTAATAAGAGTAGGCATTCTAGTTAAGACGATGTCAGTTCCAGGTTTTGTAAAGCGCATAATATCCTTTGTTTTGCAAATAACTTGGAAATGATGACCTGTTTTGGAAAGACATTCGGTTTTTCACCTACTTAGATAGTAGACTGTTCCTACTAAACTATCACTAATTTACCATGACACTTCTATTTTAAGCCCTACTTATGTTTAAGATTAAAATGTCCACCAGGTTCAAAATGTTTCCGGAATGTCCCTTTACCATAATGCCTCTTTAACAAAATGTTCCTTCCCAGAATGACTCTTTCTTAAATTATAATTCCTACCTACTAACTTAGTAATTTATTATTAATCTGTGCTACAACTGCTTACCCAGAAAAGTTACTTTCGTATTTGAAACAAACATTTTGAACTTTCCGACAAAAAAAAACCGTAATGAAAACATTTATAAGTACGCTAACACCTACGCTAAGATGTTTTGATATGTAGATGCGTTGCCCGTACTCCAAAATGATAATAAAAAGCAAGGTAATTGCCCGACATTCATATAGTCACGCGCCGTCTAGTGTACGGGCTACACGTCACTATATCGCGCAATTTTAAAGTGCAATGATGTTAGAGTATAACGCGTCTATTTTTGTAAAACGTCATTGCCTATACGTTTATCTATGCACAGTTCAAGTAAACTGCATAAAGTACGTGACAAAACAGATTTGGCTCCCGTGACAACAGTTTATTCGCTCCAGACCTCAAATCTAAAACTGACACGGCTAATCTCAACCTAACCCACTAAAACTCAACCATTTCTCAACGGACTGAACCACAAAAGCGTATCCATCAACATTCATCACCAGCAGTACGGAGCTAATCTCCTCTCCTGCTCGCCGGCACTAAATCAGAGCGGGACGACGTTTTTACGAGCTATTAATCAAGAAATATACGATTGCACCGGCCGATTAAGAGTACGCGATTTAACCTCGCGCTAATGCAGTTGTTTTTGTGATGTACGGCCTTTGTTCTTTGCCTTTTAGGTTTAAATTAATTTGTTTGATTTTTGGCTCAGTTTCCCTTCCGCATAAAGTAGGTATCACATTTTTTTCAAAACTTATTGGAGACTAAATTTTGCTGATTGATATTTTATTAACTTCTAATTATGCCTCTGAGTAGGCCTAGATACGTGACTGACTGATGGCAGATAGACGAATAACGTGAGAAAAGTATGATGAGAAGCCGACACAATTCTGTATGTAGGTAATCTGCAAACACTAGCGCAGAATTGACGTCAATGAGAACTGACAACGTAAACCTAGCAGTAAGATTTGATTGGTTTAGTGACGAGGATATCCCAGAACATCAACGAAATGTCAGTATCTTATTATACGTCGATTCAGTAGAGTCTTATAAAGAAAAGTCGAAGCCATTTGTTGTGTACCCTGACACAAACATTTTATTTTAGAATAACGTTAAACTTTTTAAAAAACCGTGGTGGTCCAGTGAAGGCAGTCCAAGCCGACTCGTGAAGGAAAACATCGTAAGTAAACCTGCATCGGCATGCTTCAATTTCGAGGTATGTATTGTACCCACTGCACCTGTATTGTATACATTACAAGTGGCGACGGGCACACCGTCCCCGTCTCCGTCACATTTAACACTGGACAGAGTTCCGGTACTACTAGTGAAACGTGGGTGTTCTGAGGTTTCAGAATGTATCTGACTACCCCCTCGGAGAATATAGTCGTAAGCATATGTTATGCTTAAACTTTATAATTCTACGGAAATCTACGGATTTTTGTATTGAGTAGTTTGCATTAATTGCACTTTTGGTGAAAATTTGGAATATAGTAGATACATACCTGAAAAACATAAATTCTCAATAATCCCCGATTTTTTATGTTGTATTATTGAATAATTAAGACATTTACAAAACATTAAATTTAGGTATGAACAAAAAAATGGAAAACTGGTGATTTTGTACAGGATGGCTTCGTTCAATACGTTTTACTTATAACAATAATAACCCACGGTTAATATAGTAAATTTGAGTAGATATTTAATATTTTTAATTCATCAAAAATTATAACCTCAAAACGAAATTATTTACTGTTTGTTTTTACACACTAAATTTGCCTTTTGATAATTAACTGTATCTATTGCTGGTATGGTGGTCGAAATATTTTTAGAAATAAGCTTGCCATTTGTACATTAATATCGATTTTAAGGTATTTCTCAGGTTCCTGAGCCTATATAACCACGAAATCTCGACAAAAGTGTTATAAACTAACAGTAATATTTTTTCAAACACAATTTACTAAAGTGTCTTTAATGCAATCTCAAACCTTATTTTTCCTAGACTATTTTGGCAGTCGAAATCCCAGTGTAGATCATTATTTTAAGTAAAGTCAGTCTATAAAGATTAAACCCCTTATCAATTCAACGTAAAATTAATTTAACCGTCACATAAAACTCTAAAATACGGAGATAAAGAGCACTTTATAATATTTTATTACAGAACAGAACACCATCATCACGAAAACACGTAGCACAGCGGGAAAAAGTTTCTTCTCGGTGAAATATGTATGCAAGTTTTCACTGAATTACTTATCTTTCTTCCCAGCACTTTTGAAATATGACCTCGAAAGATGTTGTATAACTAGTTATAGTTGTAAAATCTTATTCATTCTTTTACAATGTAAGGAGATAGGTCGTTATCAAGAAGTGTATAGTGTTTTAGTGCTAGCACTATGTCGCATGGAAATATTTTTAGATATACAACGTGTTAAAGAATGAACGCAAAACTAGAAAGTAGTTTGTTTAGAATCGAGAGCAGAATCGAATGATGATAATTTCAACAAAGGATTTTTTTTTCAAAATATTAAATATTTTGTTTGTAAAATTTAAAATTTATTGAACTCTTCTCACCCCACCGCTCGGGCACTCTCACTCTAATTACTACCAAAACAAGATTCTTAAAATGTATCCATTAACACGTTAGGGCTTTCATTAATTGCTGAAATGATAACAAATAATTTTTGCCTCAAAACTTAAAATGTGAATAACTTTAAATTTTAACTATCAAAATAATGAAATTATTGTTTCAATCTAATTATTTTGTTATAAATCAGTTGGGGTGTATGAGGTTTTGCGCTCATTCATTAACACGTTGTATAGGCACAAATTACCGTAGCAGATAGTTCATTCAACCCTATTTTTCGAATTTTGAACTTTGCGCTTCAGGAACGAAAACTAAAATGCGCCTTATGTCAATGAGCGACTACTCACCTCTCGGTGGGGATCGGCTGTCAAACCTGAGCTGTGGAGTAAGACAGGCCTAGTATAGGTACAGAAAACTACACACTGGTGCTTTTGAAGTTCTTCGATCGTATTTGATGTATTTTTCTATTCATCTTCTTTCATATTTTATCGATGATCTTATTCCATCATCATTACGACTTTACCTCTTATCGAGTAAAACCGATTATAGTTATGGCGGCGCCTCGTGGCAAGTTCGAACGCGAACTGCGCGACGCACGACGCAACTGCACCCTCCGCAACGTGAGTCCTGTAAACATTATAATTTGAAACGCGCTCCTTACAAACGAAGCCTGGTGATATTTTCAATACTAACCAATAAAAGACAATGAAATTTTTCAGAAAAAATCTAGAAACTAATCTCTATGTTCGTATGAAGTCAGATTTTCGTTAAAATAACAGTTTCAGTGCTAGGATTAATTTAAGATTTGTATGGAAATGTTTGAGCTGTAACTTTAAAACTATACATTTTAACGAAAATCAGACTTCATAAAAACATAGAGATTAGTTTCTAGATTGTTTATGAAAAATGTCATTGACTTTAATGGGTTAGTATTGAAAATATCACCAGACTTCGTTTGTATGCAGCGCGCATTTACCCATTCGGAATAAACTTCTCTTAAGCCAACTGAACACATATAAATGAATACATAGGAAAGAAGTAAGATCTTCGATATTGGTGTCGATCCTATGGGTAGGTATAGTCAAAAAATTTATACATTTAACGAGTAAAATCACTCCCATTCACCTCGCCCTTTGATTAGATTAAAAAAGGAAGATAGATGACTAGTCTACAGCGTATGGACCGCATAAATTGTGCCCCCGTCGTCTCATTTCCTTAGTTGCAATACGAGCGGCATTGCGTGATTGAGTTACTTTTTTAAATTTAGGCAGAATAAAGGTGTAGGAAGGCCTTCGTGTGCTTTTATTCGTCGTACAAATCATTCAAAAAGAAAAAACAAATGACACGGTATTACTTTTCACTCGTAAGATACATGAAAAGCAGGTCAATTTTTTAAACATGTAATGCAAGAACGTCACCTATCTGCTACTGTTGCAGCTTTGCACGGACCTCCTTATACGGACTCCGTAGTTGTAGTTTGTCTGTCATTGTTTATCCTGTATTGTTCTGATGAAATAAATGAGTATCTGTCTATCTTTGTATTTTAATTTAATCAAAGACCTCGCCACATCACTGTTACACCACATTTGAAAAGAAGGATTTACGAAATCATACAATGTAACAAAATTATCGTTTCTTTCACTCGTACCTACAACTCAGTTCACAGCTAATAAAGCAGATAACAGACTAAGATATTTCTCGTTCTGGAAGCCATAAAGTATCTTGCGCCGGCAAATCGGCCAAAATGAGCCATTCGGATGTGGAAAGTGCTACAATTTATACTGAGTCCTCACTTACATTTTATATTACTTAGGTTTAATTGTTAAGAAGTTAGCGATAATGGTGACAACGTATACAAGACTATGTATTATTGTATACATAACTTTAGCTTAAGAATTTATATTGTAATAGTTATTAAGTCGTGTTATGTTGTAGAGTTTCTGGCCGCATCTTCTCTACAGCGACAACACGTTTCGACGCGGTGGTAGCTTTAAAAAAGATTTGACGTTTGATAAGTGTGCAGCAAGCTCCTATATTGAATAAATTATATTGACTTTGACTTTGAGTGTTACAAAAGTAAAAATAAACATTTAAATTTTTAAGGGGGTTGTTTGGACCATCAAACTGAACAACTTTCACCATGGGACTAACATCGAAATCGGGAAAATCTGCTGTCCCATACATTTAGCTCGAGTAGATTTGCAGTTTAGTATGGAACATCGTTTTTTTTTTCGCGAGTTCGATATTGGTCCCATAGTGAAAGTTGTTCAGTTTAATGGTCTAAACTACCCCTGTAAATGTTTATTTGTATTTTTGTAACACCTTGTAAAAAATACTCTTGAGTAAAATACGTTTGAATGATTAGGCCAATGACTTCATGGTTTTACTATCAAGGTTTCAGACTAAAAAGAGTTGCAGTGTTGTAGGTACTATTCTAGTCTAGTCTAGACTATTGTTCTTTCATTTCAGAAGTGCAGTTCTGAAATGAGAGAACTATAGTATGAGCTGTGATCGCTAACAGGAACTACAAGGAAAATTCAAAAACAGATGAAATCCAACTTGTCTAATATTAAATTCAAGTCAACGTTTTACTGCACATCAAATTAAAGTCTTAATAAGTAGGTACCTCAGGGGACGTATTTGGGACAAGTATTGTAAATTGTGTTTTATGTATCCATTGAAATACCTAAGTACATTATGAGAAATAGATATTATGCGTTTAGACGAAAATTATTTGTGGTCCGGTGAAATTTTACTGGCAAATTGAATAGGTTCTCACTTGCAACTCTTTAGATTTCATTAAGCTTTGACTACCTATAGTTGGACTACATAGCGATTTCTTTTACCCCTGAAATCACTATTATTTATTAGAAGATCTTATTTAAGTTCATAATGATTCAGTAGTCTCTCCACTCCACTCAAATAGGTATACCACGAGATATGAAGAAACGATTTTAAGCAGTTCTCGCTCAGAACCGCGTTCTCCCTCAACTTGCACCAATACATTAGTTACAATATTTCACAGCGAGCAGACATTTTTATAGGTATTTAGCGAAAACGTCGCTTCTACAGGCCAATTTGCAAGTTGTTCGTGCGACCAATAAATTAGCTAGAATACCGGCGTACACTTTGTTTATTAAGATGGAATCACTTTGTTACTGTTAGTGGTATCATCATCTATTCTATGTGAGGTTCCTTCTCGGTACAAAAACAGAATACCTACACATAAAAAATTATATGGTTATGAAGCCCTTCAGAACACGCCAGCAGCGCTTTGTTTCTATTCTTCTTATCGTGTGGGCAAGCCCTGGTGTCAGGGTTTTTTCAAACCGCCTTACGGCCTCTAACGTGGTTTTTATGTAACGACTACTACCACGAGAGATAGCAGCCGGGACCATGATTCAGGCCATCAAACTGAATAACTTTATCCGTTCCGTTCCGTTGACTCACCAGCCAGCAGTACTGCTGCAAGGACGCAAAGATGACAGCTATATGAGGGGGGCCAGCGCAACAGCTACTCTGTAGAGGTGCTCGCGAGCTCAGAGCATTGCAATGCATGCAATCAAGCTTATAGTTAGGCTTGGAACATTACCTCTATTCGCCTTTTAATCGTTTGCATGGCAATACTATGTTCACACGAACTGCTCCTCCGAGCTGATGCTGCACTTGCGACCTCGGTATAGACATCAATCTTCTGCCCGAGGCACCAGTGAGCCATGTAGATAGGACTGGAGTGTAGGCTTTTCGCAGTCAGGATGAGGAATGAAAGGAGGTTGCAACCAGCCCGAAACAGGTCATCGTAAAGCCAGTATGTGGAAGATAGATACTATACTTGGTGTGTTATAAACTAGAGGGGGAAGGAGTAGGGACTGCTTAATCGACACCAATTTTAATGTTTCAAGGGGTTTGTACAACTTTGTATGGACAAGTGGCGTAATTTTTTTTTCCTGCGGCCACTTATAATTTTATTAAAGTTTTGTAACATTACCTCAAATTAATATGTAAGTTTAATAAAATTTCCTGTAAGTTAAATCGGAGCCGAGATTATACAGGTTGAATGTTTTTGGATGCGGCAGTAGGGTAGGTACCTTAACCTTTGTAGCTACAGGAAAACGTTCCTAGAAGACTATCCTTAACTTTTTGCAACATTTGTTTTTTTTAAGTGATTTAATAAATGTACTGTCAGCAAGAAAATTGACAATTTCCACTAAAACTTTTTTTATGCCATTCGATCCTGTTGCTTATAAGGATCAAAAAACTCTATAAGACCAACTGAGGTTACAGTACGAAAATGTTTTTGATCCTTATAAGAAACAGGGTTGGTTGGCATCAAAAAAAGTATTTGTGCAAATTGTAAATTTTCTTGCTGACAGTACTTTTTCAAAATCTGTGAATGCAGGTCTAAATGTCTCAAAAAGTTATGGATAGTCTTGTAAGAACATTTTCATATAACTACAACGGTTCCATACTGCCCTCTCTAAAATATTCTACCCTGTATACCTCAGCCCCGAGTAAACAAACTTTCTATGGAGCACATAATATATTACTTAGCTATAAATGTGTTCCATAGAAAGTTTGTTTACTTTCGTATCCTCTTTTTAATTTCAGTACTTCCATCAGTGGCCGCGAAAGTATGAAACGACGCCAATTCTATACAAACCCCTTTTAACGAGACAACTGATTTTATTTTCGCAATTTTGGTCCCATAGAGAAAGTTGTTCAGTTTCATGGTCTGATCATTAAAAACCGTCTGCATATTATGTTGAACCCTGAATATCGTAGCATTAAATTTAAAATGTAATATGTTCTTACATTGAATATTTCCAAGATCATGTTCGGTGTATTCCCATAACGACTGTTGTCACCGCCTCAGACGACATATTTTTCGGCAATATCACATTATGGGCTCTCAGGGGACATCTAGCGGCAACTTGATATAAAGTCTCGGAGCTCTTACGGTGTCATGTCGAGAAAATTTCCTCATACGACAGTGTGGTGGATCTTGACATTTTAATTCGGTGGTAAAATTATGTTATGACATAAAAGCCTTGGCCTCTTTCCCCCCTGTTTATGCGTTTACTTCCCATTTCGGTCTAAAAACAGAAAAAATATGTTATAAGTATTAAATAATTGTTATACATTTTAAATAAACGTTATGTATGTAGGGGATGATTGGGATCCTTTGTACAGTTCTCAAAATTTTTTTTCTTTTCACCACATTGTCTAATAGCTTAATAGAAGTCATCTTGCAATGGCACATATTACCTATATTTACCTTTTAGGAAAAAAATATGTATAATTGATTCCTTACTTTAGAGGGTTATTGAATAAAAGTGATTTTTCTTTAACTCGGAATTCGTACAATTGTGTCAAATGTTTTTTTGCCCGTGAGCGTGAAGATCCCCTGCTCCATCATATCATCTATAGTCATTATAGCATCAAATCTTCGACTACCAACTTCCTTGCTTCTCGTCTAATTATATTTGTTACGAACGGTGCCAATCTTCCTACCTTAATTAATAATGTCATAATCTTTCAATTAACATACATAATGTTATGTATGTATATTAAAACATAATCCTTTTAGGTAAACACTACATGAAAGGTAACATGTAGCACACCTTTCTTTATAAGGTATAAGTTTTCATGGACCAAGAGATCTGGCTCTAGGATCCTGAAGTAGGTTAAGATTGTAGCGCTTGGAATTAGAAGCTAATGCTCGCATGTTACCTGCCTCTAAAGCTCTAATGTTATTGAGCCATTTCATTCAAAACTACAAACTAGATACCATAATATCCTTTCAAATATCTTCAGTTTAAATTTAATCACATTTCATCTCAAGAAGCTTCAGAAACCGATTTATCCCTGAACCATATTCTATAAGATTGAAAATAGCTAGAACAAAAAACAATTCACGACATGGTAACGCGAAGCAGTCACACGTCAATTCTATCAACATTCATGTCGTTTGATGTATGAATAAAATAAGGTTTTTTTTCGTTATCTTGTCTGTGCCGTGAGATGTATCGAATTTTTATAAGATGTCTCATGAAGGCTCTCGACAGTTTCCATTAGAGTGTCAGTTACTGAACGTCTTTTGGGATTGGGGAGACATTTTTAAATTCTTAAAAATATGGGCTTCAATACATACTTTGGTGTCAATACCTAAATAAAAAATATTTCGAACGGCCAAATTATAGCCTAAAGTTTAAAAAAATGCTTCGCCATATTGTGAATAATGTAATATCAAATTATTTCTTAAGCTAATACTTCATCTATAAAAACACTGGGAATGCTGTATGCATTGGCCTAGTCAAACTATTAATATTATTAAATTGTAATATGTAGTTGTTCATAGTGTCCAAAATGATATTATTAAAATTGCAAACAATATTTACATCACAGTCCGATAACTCAGTCGATAGTGAACCTGCCTGCTGTGCTGAGGGTCGCAGGTTCGAATCCTTTAATGGGGAAAATATTTGTATAATGAATATGAATATTTTGTACCCGTGTGGGTGTTTGTATCTGTATCTTCATAATACAAGTCTAGGCTGGATTCTGGTATTTTAAATGTGACTAGACAATTAGTGTGACAAAGTCCAAGATATTTATCAGAGAAAATTACGATTTTTTTCTTAATTAAATTAAAATCATCCTGGTCAGTCTTATATGTGGACTGGTTACGCGTGTAATTCTACTAACAAACATTTCTGCCACTTTTTGCGGGGGGCGAGGTAACATGAAATCCGCAACTTTGGATTTTATTCCCCATAACTTTAGATTCTAATTTTGAATGTTAAAAATCATGAAAAGTGGTCTCGTGTGAACCCCAAACGTTCTAAATTCGAAGTTATTATTTCGCAATTATAGGCTGTTTCGTTTAGTGATAAGGTGTAAAATTGAATTTAAATGCACAAGATCAATTGTGCTTATACCGTGGCAGAGGGGAAATGCTACCGCAAGGCTAGTCCTTATAATAATTAGTCAAAGTGGTTATTTCGTACTGTACCACTTCAGACTACTTATGGAATGGCAATAAACATACCATTACGTCCAACATTTACCCACTAACAAACAAAACAAAAACCTACCAAACGAATGTCGCAAACGCAACAAAACCAACAACGCTTCAAAAAAAAGTTAACGTAAACGAAACGGCGACACATTTCGGGCGCGCCGACAGACGCTACGGAAGGCTTTACTACTTCCGGTGACAAGATGGCCGGCATTCAGCGCCACCGGAAACTGCGGCGAGCGCCCCCTGTGCGATAAACTAAAAGACCTAAAGGGAACAAACCAAAAAGTTTTCTCATTCGAATTTCTACTTTATTCGACATTGGAGTTAGGTTTGAATTTGGTTGGGGCTTTATATGTGTTTAGGTTGTTTTTGTCAGTGAAGAGAAGGGAAAGCGACGTCGACTGTCAAGTGAGATCGGTTATTTCCCTCATCGAGTATGATGTAAAGTTTTCCGGCGCAGATGATAACGCGTAATGGGTATCGTTTGCCCTTTCATTGGACCAAATGGGTGCACGGAATGGTTGTAAACTTTGAGTTATGCTTTACCTTTGTGATAGAGGTTGATTTTATCATTTTACGTACCTACCTATTTTCTATAGAGTTTTCGCCTAATTGAAGGCGCAAAACATGCTGGCGAAGACGGCGGACGGCTTCCCATACTATATAAATGTCCTTTTTGTATATGGCGGGCACATACGGGCGGTCGGTCGCCGTCGGGAATGTGTCTCAACCCTTAGATTAGACCATCAAACTAAACAATTTTCACTGTAGAGCCAACAAATAAATTTAAAAATTCTGCTGTTTCATACAAAACTGCAGTATCTAGTTACTCGACTCGAATAACTAGGTATAAGGACTTATAGATTTATCCGTTTTTTTTCGATGTTGGCTCCATAGTGAGTTGTAGTTATTTTCACCTTCCGAATTACATAGCCGACTTGAATTGAACTTATGAGTGACAATTCAAGCCTGTTCTATCCGATGAGTAATGAGCAAGACATTTATTTGAAACTAGCTGACCCGGCGAACTTCGTACCGCCTAACAGTCAATGAATGTCGTGTTTAAGTATTCATTACACATATCGAGTTTTCATTGTTTTTAAGATGTATTCTGCTATTCGGGACGGAAACAAATCCAACAAATCAAAAACCATGGCAATCGGTCCAGCCGTTCTCGAGTTATAAGTGTTGTAACAAACACGACTTTCTTTTATATATATAAGAAGATTATTTACCAAAATTAACAATGTCAAGTGATTTGACACCTAAAAACCATGTCGTCATTTTTTTGTAAATATCTACAATGTACAGACACACTTCTGTTACAGTTTTATAATAGTTAAGATGTATGAAAAATAAAAAATAAAAGCATTTGGACTTTTATATTTTCAGAACCGCTGCATATGGACTAAGACCTGAAGAAGTATATGACTTTATATTAAAAGATGGTAATGTTACCAAACCTAATAATAATATGCTCACGGCATATTATTATTTAATAAGTCCCTTTCCATAAAGACGAAATAACAAAATAGTATAATGCTACTTGACTTGACTGCTGGACGACTCCTCTTATGATAATTAACCAACGTCGAACGATAAATTCATACAATACATACATACATAAATTCACGCCTTTTTCCCAGAGGGGTAGGTAGAAACTATAGATCTCCACTTTGGGCGGTTCTGACACACCTCTCTTGCTTCCTCTACGTCCATACATCTTTTCATACATTCCCTTCGATTTCGGCTACTTTTAACCTGGCATTTTTAATGACGTCCCTGATCTGGTCTAGGTATCCTCTCGTAGGTTCTGCCTCTACCAATGTTTCCATCCACACACGCCATATATATCGGTTTCGTAAGTCGACTTTCATTCATCCTTTCAATATGTCCCAACCATCGAAGCATTCCCTTCTCTACTTTAACCACCACATCTTCATTTTCACCAAATTCATCAACGTCGAAATCGAAAAAAAAAAATCTGCTGTTCCATAAAAAACTGCAATCCTACTCGCTCGACCCAAATATATGGGATAGAGGGATAGCTGATATTTTTTTCACGATTTAGATGATGGTCCCATGGAAAAATGCGATTTTTGAAACTAATTCGCTGAGCTCAGCATTTGAAAATGTCAAAATTACTATGAAGATATGCATCTTTCTACCTGCTGATTTGACTCTCAAAAATAATACTTCAGGAGTGCGAGTTTTAAAAGTCAAATCAGCAGTAGAAAGATGCATATCTCCATAGTAATATTGACATTTTCAACGGCTGAGTTCAAAATATGAGTTTCAAAAATCGCACTCATGATCGTACTCTTAAAAAACCGTCAACTAATTAAGCGTAGTTTTTCCATTCCAGGACTATGAAAAACATCAAAAATGGTACTTCGATCAAACCCAATGGGGAAAGTTAGAGAAAAAGGATATACAAGAACAGAACGAGTTCAAAGAGCTATTTGACAAGTGGGCAGAGAAGACAAAGAAAAAAAAGAATGAGTCAGCTCCTGCCAGTACGAGAAGCAGTTTGACTAAACTGAATTAGTAAATGAAGCTCATAGAGCTTTATTATTTCAAAAATTTTACTTAAAAACTTAATACAAAATAAAATTAGACTACTAGAAAAACCGTCGCTCCATTACCAAACTGTATTTAAATTTCATAACTTTACGAATTAATTTAAAATCTCTTCTTAGAGTCATATCCCACAAGCTTTGACTAATTATTATAAGGACTGGCCTTGCGGTAGCATTTCCCCTCTGCCACGGTATAAGCACAATTGATCTTGTGCATTTACATTCAATTTTACACCTTATCACTAAACGAGACAGCCTATAATTGCGAAATAAAAACTTCGAACTTAGAACGTTTCGGGTTCACACGAGACTACCTTTCATGATTTTTAACATTCAAAATTAGAATCTAAAGTATGGAGAATAAAATCCAAAGTTGCGGATTTCATGTTACCTCGCCCCCCGCAAAAAGTGTCAGAAATGTTTGTTAGTAGAATTACACGCGTAACCAGTCCACATATAAATAGTCAAAGCCCACAAGTGATTTTTGAGCGTAGGCGTTGACGGAACGATATCGCCGCGACATTACCGTATTATCGCCACGATATTTCTGAGATCAATCAGTTTGCGATGCGTCTGTGGACTCGACATCTATGGCAGGATAGCCTGTGCCCTGTCTTGCTAGCTACAGGAATTAATAGAGGCTTCCCCTCGAGGAAAGAGGTGGCCAAGTATTGGAAAGACAGAGTGTGATCACCTTCACACGACAAAGAAGAAGCACAGCTAGCATGTCACTGACGACTAAGCGACACAACGAATCTCGAACTGAATGAAAGAAAATACTTTTTGTTTTGGTACGGAACCCTCGGTGCACGAGTCCGACTCACACTTCGCCGGTTTTTTTTTTGCGAACCATTCAACGAGCGAAAAAAAAATATTTGTATTTTTCTAATTCGGTATTTGATACCGTCAACTAAAGTCCGGCCGTTGAAAGATTGCGTTTGACAGTTACCATAAAATTGTAAAAAACTGAATGAAAATATTGTTTACCTGTGCTCACTCTAGTACGCAGGGCACTAGCTGCCCTTTTAAGTTCAAAAAGCTACTAAATAATGATCGGCATTTATAGTTTTCATTCAGTTTTTTACAATTTTATGGTAACTGTCAAACGCAATCTTTCAGCGGCCGGACTTTAGTTTCTATGTTTTTTTTATATAATTACATTACAGAATATACATATATTTTTTACTTTAAAGGTAAAAATATCCCTAATTTATACGAAAATTATACCCAACTTGGCTAGTAGCTATTAGTGTATTTGTCAAGATTAGGTTGGTGCTCCACTTCTTAAATCCATCATTGGGTATGGACCAGGACCAACCATGTCAAAGGAAAACTTTGGTTCACGAAACACCCGCCGTATTTTGTCTTCTACGCCAGCGACTCTCAACACACATCTTTCTCGCTTGCCTTCTCAACTTCTATAAACGGCTTCATACGACTCTCTTTCTTGCGTTTTATTTGAATCTGAAAATTTCCATAAAATAACACTTACAAAAATATTATTTGACCAAACATTTTTAACAAATTACAGTATATTTTACCGTAAAGTAAACATGATTTTTATACTGTAGCCACAAGATAAGCCTGCAAAATGGCGGGAGAGCAAATAAAAGCGGATGGAGTGTCAATTTTGTGAAAGGGCTGGAATATTGTGAGATTTTTATCAGGGTTGAATGGTAACCTGAGTTCAGAACCGCTGACGTTGCTACTTTTATTTCTTTATTGCGCAAAAATGCTTACTCTCTGGATTTGATAGGGCGACCACTAAAAATTTACGATCAAAAATACAGGGTCTTAATATGCTGACACTTTTTTTAAGGGCGTCAAACTGAACAACTTTCTCTATGGGACCAACATTGAAATCTCGAAAAAAAAATCAGCTCTTCCATAAAAAACTGCAAACCTACTCGAGCCAAATGTATGGGACAGCTGTTTTTTTTTCGCGATTTCAATGTTGGTCCCATAGAGAAAGTTATTCAGTTTGACGGTCTGACCATCCTCTAAAAAAGTGTCAGCATATTAAGTTGGATCCTATATAAGTTAGGTAGGTAAGGTACATCTCCGTAATGCAAGAAAATGAATAAATTACTCACCACTAGGTTTCAAAACATTCCTTAAGAAACCAACAACAAATGAGCAAAAAAAAAATTGGACTTTACATACTAAATACCTACAAGAAGCCGATCGAACTTTTGTATGAAAAGTAGATTTTTTTGCGAATTTCCTTTTTTCCTTTCGGAATGTTGTTCAGTACTAATTAAAGTAATGCAACTGTTTACCCTAACACCTTGTCACAGATTACTAGTTACTTAGTAACAGATAACAACTGTCGACTATTATGCAGTTTGGCATACAATTTATCTGTGTAATGTAGTGTTTTGTGAGAAATAAATAAATAATTATAATAGATCACTTCCTTAGAAAGTGAAAAACTCTCTCGCTTTATCTACTGCCAGACGATAAGCGTAGAAATGTACCTAATGAAGGTTGCCACAGTGTTGCTTTTACCTATTACAGTACAGTACAGCGCGCGACGTATTCACTGGAGCGAGTGGCAAAAACCAAGCAAGCGCATCGCTTCCGATGCACCAAAGGGACTTATCTCAGTACCTACAGCCACGTAACCGAGGCCTGACCCTGTATAAAAATATTCCTAACCATATCCTAAATTCTTCACAATCCAAAGTCACCCTACACCACCCTTTTAATATTCGGTCGGGGTATTTGGAATTAATTTCAACAGTTTAAATATTTTCTCTGAACTCATCGCGGGTAGCGATAATTATTGTTTGACTTTCTCTCGCTCGAGTCCTTTTATACGACGTTTTCTAAAGTTATTAACATGGTTTTAGATGTACATTAATGGTAGACCATTATATAGAGTATTATATATCCTTAAATACGTTACATACTTTATAGGGTGCTTCAGACATCATAGTACTAATAAATTAATATCTTGGACATAGTCACACAAAACAAATTATTTAATATCATTTAAATATACTAGCGTGGACTAGTATTAGGGGTATATTACTGTTGGCGCGCTCCATACAAACGAAGTCTGGTGATATTTTTAATACTAACCCATTAAACTCAGTGAAATTTTGCAGAAACATTCTAGAAACAAATCTCTATGCTTGTATCGTGTCAGATTTTCCTTAAAATGTACAGTTTTAAAGTTACAGTACCTCAAAGATTTCCATACAAATCTTAAATTAATCCTAGCATTGAAACTGTTTATTTTATCGAAAATCGGACACGATACAAGCATAGAGATATATTCCTAGATTGATTCTGCAAAATTTCATTGAGTTTAATTGGTTAGTATTGAAAATATCACCAGACTTCGTTTGTATGCAGCGCGCATTTACGCATTCGGAATAAACTTCTCTTAAGTGATGATGATGAGCTCCCACACAGCACAGCAGATCTACTAGATATCTATTAGATATTTTGTAGATATCTATTAGATATTTTGTAGACATTTGTGCTGTTGGGGTTATGCTGACTAGACAACGATACCTATACAGGGTGTAAGGAAAATTATCATTTAACTTTAAACCACATACTCTACCCCTCAAACTGAACAACTTTCGAGCAAACATGTCAGCGCCAAAAAAACCCTACTGTTTCATACTAAACTGCAATGCCTACTCGACTCAAACGTATGAAACAACCGTTTATTTTTTATCTTACAGGTTTGCTCCCATACTAAAAGTTGTTCAGTTTGATGGGTCGAGTATGTGGTTAAGGTTAATAATACTTTTCTTCACACCCTGTATAATATAATATGTATAGTTACAAACATCCATGACTCTGGTACGAATATTCAAATTCATCATACGAATATTTGGCCCTTACGGGATTCGAACCCGACCCTTGGAACAGCAAACATTTTCACTACCGACTGAGCTATCGGGCCTCAGAAGTGAACAACTTTTACTAAGGAACAAACATCCTGAAATGAAAGTTGTTCTGTTTGATGGTCTGAAGCACCCCTTCCAAATATTACTAGGGTGTTTAGGGTGTACTAAAATGGGAATTGTGGAAAATCTACCCTAAAGGGATTTTACAATCTCTACGCCAACGAAGTCGCGAGCCAAAACTAGTCTCTTACAAAGTGTTAAAATTAAATGCGTTAAATAATTAAGGAGGTGATTCAGACCATCAAACGGAACAACTTTTACTATGGGACCAACTTTGAAATCGAGAAAAAATCGCTGTATCATAGAAAACGTCAATACTTGACCAAAATGTATGTAATGTAATAATATAATTAGGTATAAGTAGTGTATTTGACATGCAAAATTATATTTATGAAATGAATGAATATGAAACAGCTGATTTTGTTTTCGCGATTTCGAAATTTTCGAAAAGTTGTAAATTTTCTTGGTCTGAAGCACCCCTTAAAATATGTAACGCATTTAAGTTTACACCCTGTATAACAGAACTACATTAATGTCAGGGTATGAATTAGCTTGTCTTTCGTTTGTATTTTCTCTTCGTGTTCTCGTGTTCATCCACTTTCGTTGAACATATCTTTTTAGGTAAGAAAAACGCTAAAGAAGAAGCCGTGGTGGTCCAGTGGCGAGTAACCTTGCCTGCCGTGCAGGAGGCAATGGTTCGATCCCCGTCCAGGCCGACTCGTACCAATGAGTTTTTCGGAATTTATGTACGATTTGTAACACCACTGGCTTTTCGGTGAAGGAAAAACATCGTAAGGAATCCTGCATGCTTCAATTTCGAAGCATTTATTGTACCCACTGTCCATTATAAGTGGCGACGGGCTCACCCCCCCGTCACACTGGACAGAGTTTCGGTACTACTGGTGAAACGTGGATGTTCTGAGGCTTCAGAATATCTCTGACTACCCCCTCGGGGAATATAGTCGTGAGCATATGCTTATGCTTAAACGCTAAATAGAATGTTTACTATCTCTTATAATCAATGCTAATATTTTTATTTATTGTAAATGAATTTGTAAATTTTGCATTTTAATCAAATATTTGTGGACTCACTGATATTCAATTCGTATCCTCGGTATTAATATAAATAGCAATAGGATTCCCATATTTTTACGACACCAAAAGACATCATCGGCGTTTCATACATTTTTGGTCCAAATGTAAAAGTACCGGCCAACAAAAACTAATGCAATATTCTGTTAGAAATTGTCCGTCGAAACATTTATTGTTATGGCACGAAAGCTGTAGCTGTCAGTTTATTTCAACAAAAATGTATGAAAAGGCAGATTTTTCAAAACATATAAAACAAAGGAAAATAGCCCTACAGCTTTGGTGCCATACTAAAAAATGGTGAGTCGGACTAGTTTTAACAGAATATAGCCTTAGCTAATTTCATCAAAAATGAGTGTAAAGGCAGGTTTTTTGAACCCAAATAAAACCAAGAACAAAGAACCTACAGCTTTGGTGCCATATTAATAAATGTTTAGACGGGCAAGTAAGCATAGCATATGCTCACGACTATTTTCCCCGAGGGGGTAGTCAGAGATATTCTGAAACCTCAGAACGTCCACGTTTCACCAGTAGTACCGAAACTCTGTCCAGTGTGACGGGGGGTGAGCCCGTCGCCACTTATAATGGACAGTGGGTACAATACATGCCCCGAAATTGAAGCATGCAGGTTTCCTCACGATGTTTTCCTTCACCGAAAAGCCAGTGGTGTTACTAATCGTTCATAAATTCTGAAAAACTCATTGGCAAGTCCTAACAGAATATCGCAGTATTTTTTTTTGGCCGGCACTTTCACCTTATGGATCCGGTGATGTCCTTTTTACGAGCGCACTAACATTCTTATTTGTTATGTTTTAGGTGATTTAGTAAGAAGAATTTTTATCAAGCAATATTTATATTTAATTCATAAAACAGGTAACAAATTTGGACGGACTATCAACATCACTAACAATAGTATCAGTCTTCTTTTACAGTCTTACATTTGTAGTCATATTCAATAATTTCAGTTCTCCCCATAAATATGTCTATTGAATAATGATATTTGTATCACCAAAGAAATTACATTTTCAACACACTTGCTTGTAAAATGACTCTTATTGCACCGTTTTTAGGTTCATATTAATATTATTTCAGTTCAGTTTAATATTATAAAAACACTTCCTTTTTATTTTACATTACTGCACTACTGCGGTTATACCGCGCATAACTAATTCGGACACAGGCGCACGGCGCGGGAATAAAGAAATGTTTATTAATATTTACCTCGCAAGTGTGTTGAAAAACGCCCTATGTAACGCGTTTACAGCCCTCGCCTGCGCCTCGTGCTGCAATTCAGTCTCAACTGTGATAACGAATTTACCTCACTTGTATCATAACATAAGGTACTATTAAATTATTAATGTCTAAAACTTTCAGAATAAATTGTGCTTCAATTACATAATTAACAGTAAAACAATGTAATTTACTAAGATTACACGTTTTCATTACTGTATGTAAAAATTATAAAAGAAATGTTTAACATTAGACTAACCAAATTGTGAAAGAAACTTAAAAGAACAGTACTAATATTTTAACGAAGTAATCTCTTTCAAAAATAGGTTTATTTAATAAAATTCATAAAAACTTAATCTTATTTCTGTTTTTGTTGAGTGTTTACTTCGTTTTAAGTACATTGTTCTTGATTAAATCACTTTACTTGGAATAATAATACTTTACGGTAGGTTCTAAAGATATGGTCGAAAAAGCAACTCTTTATCGAATGTCAAAACGCGCGCTTTGTACGAAAATGTGAACTAAAATCAGTAATTATGACGTCTCATAATTACTCACCATACTTTTTATAGTTTATCCTGTTATTAAAAATATATAGCTAAAATTACTGAATTCGTGAATTTAGTTATTTTCAAACGCTTTTTAATGAAAATTTAAAGTAAAAATATTGTTGTGTGTACCTAATTTCACGTCCATACATTTTTACAATTATATAAGTTTAATACTCCCTGAGAATCATACACTGCGCGTTGCATTTTGCGAACCGTTTTGGCCGTTTGGATATTGCCATAGCTTCTATATTTAACTTGGCGAGCTCCTCGTGCTTGTTTGCTCCTTCCCGCACTGTGGGAAGATCTTCCTTCTTTATCACCCCAGCTTGAAGGTAGCCGAGGAGTTGTGGGACGTGTTCTTCTATTATTTTCTTGCGTTCTTCTGCTACTTCTGCTTGCCTGATGGAGAAGCAGACAGGTTAACTTCTTTCTATCTATAAAAAGAGTAAGATTGCAGTTTTGTGTGGAACAGCAGATTTTGAACACATAGAGAAAGTTGTTCAGTTTAATGGTCTGATCATCTTCTTAAAGAACTGTCAGCATATTAAGAAGGACCCTAATGGAGTTACCCTATATCTAATGAACTTTCGCTGAACAGGTATTTTGTTCTGGGTCTTCAAACTCCTATTTGGCTCAAGTAGGTTTGTAGTTTTGAATGGAACACCAGATTTTGTTTCGCGATTTCGATGATGGTTCCATAGAGAAAGTGTCAGCATATTAAGTTGGACCCTATATAGGGTACTTCTTAATATGCTGACACTTTTTTAAGAGGATGATCAGACAGTCAAAACAACTTTCTCTATGGCACCAACTTCGAAATCGCGAAAAAAAAACATCTGTCCCATACATTTAGCTCAAGTAGGTTTGCAGTTTTGTAAGGAAGAGCTTTTTTTTTTCGCGATTTCCATGTTGGTGCCATAGAGAAAGTTGTTCAATTTGATGGTCTGATCATCCCCTTAAAAAAGTGTCAGCATATTAAGGACCCTTTATACTAATACCTTCAAAATATTTCTTAAAAAATTAATCAAGAGCATTCGGAACAGAGATTTTTGGGGACTGTCGCAACCTAAGTGTCTTTATATTTGACGGCGTTTAGTTTATTGCCATGATGTGCAAACGCAATGCAATGCATATGCAAACCGAGATGATGTGAATCCTGAATCGTCTCAAAGGTAAACCTTTGAATCGTCCCAAAGGTAAACCTTTGAGACGATTCACATCATGGCAATCATGCGTTTTCTACAATGATTGCGATTAGAATGAAATATCGATCTCGGTTTGCATACGAGCATAATACCTGATAGTACTGTAGCCCGGCACTTTTTATTTTTAATTACCAAATAGTAAGACTGTCTAAAGTTGGCATGAAAAGCTATAAGACCAGATGAAAAAGTCAATTTTGCTCGGTCTTATAGCATTGTATAGCAACTTTAGACAGTCTTACTATTACGTATGGGTATTGAACTTAGGCGAATAATGACATTATAGAAAAAAAAACAGAAAACTCGAAATTAGATAATTTGAGATTTTTTTTTTGTTACCGCGGGTTGTTTTGTGATCTGTAAGACTTAGGTTTTTTATATTAGTAATTTCGTACCTTACAACCCTACTTGAAAAGTTGGGCCACTCCTGCCTTATATCAATGGAAAACTAGCTAGCTAGCTCCATCCAGATTTTAAAGGTAGGTTTCAATAGGGAACTTGCACCAAAATTATATTGAAAAATTATCTTAATAATTCAATAATAATATTTGTGAATAGAACATTACTGAAAGATTTATTCGAAAGTTTTTATTTATTACGAAATATTTCAATAAAAAGTTACGCGGATCGGAACGTAATTTCAAACACCAATCAGCCCAAAGCGGCGAAGTGATTAGCAACTTGCGAGCGTTACAAGAGTATGGCAACATATTATAACGGATGATTTGTGATGAGCTTCACGCGTTATGAAAAGGAGTGACGTCAAGTCATGGGTGTGAGCAGGTGTGTGCGTTTTGGCGCGGAATTCTAAAAGTCTACTATTGATTTGCAATAAATAAACGATTTTAGCATATTTTACCATTTTTGTTTTTGGTATTTTTATGTAAGCCTTAAACCTTTATGATACACAAAAAATATAAAACTGCAAGTTCCCCATTGTATTATTCAACCTATACTATCGCCTTATCGCGCGCATCGTACTACGGCCGCTGGTTAAATGCCATATGAATGACTCACCAAGCTCTATTGTGCTCCACGACATGCTTGGCTCGCATCTCGTCGTTTTCCTTCAGTTCCCGCTTTTGTTTTCGGTAGTCCTCCGCCTGTGCCAGCAACTCCAACGAGTATTTGCGATTCTTTTCGCGCAGTTTACGTTGTTTCTCTCGCTCTTTCGCTTCATCTTCTGCTATCTTCGCTTCAGTCTGAAATTTGTGAAATGGTGTATGGTTAACGTAGTCCTTAGCGGCACGAAGGCAGCGCGGCTGCTGCTTTGGCGACGAGCAAATAAATGTAACCTTTATTCACTAGTGAGAAGATTGCCGCTGCGAGCAAATGCTCTTCGATGCTCTTCTGGTGTGAATCGACCCTTAGGCAGGTCCGTAGGATTTTTAAGGGCTGAGCCTCATCTGGCAGCACGGAATCGTATTTTTTGACTCTCCATCCTTTTCTGTCGCTCAAGAACGTCATTTGCTAAAGCGAGAAAGATAGCGGGAATGCGATCGCACGCGGCAGCACCGGCAGTGCTGCGACCATTCTCGCTCTAGCCACGGACGGAAAGTTGTTCAGTTTCATGGTCTGATCATCCTCTTCAAAAACCGTCAAGGAAGGACCCTATTTTTTTTTCGTTATTTCAATGATGGTCCCTTAGTGAAAAATTTCCAATTTAATGGTCTGAAAACAGGCCAATGTTTATGCATATTCTCAGGAACACGGTGTAGATTTAATGTAAGTAAGTAGGTATTTTGTTTAAACTAGTAGATTTAACAATAAGCATACCTCCTTCCTAAACTCAGCTTCTCTCTCCCGTTGTTCTTGTTCCAACTTCTTCTTCATAATCATCTGGGCAGTCAAAGAGTCTTTGGTATCTTTCTTAACTCTGTCAAACTTCGCCTTCTCCGCTATGTCGTCTTGAAAGTTCTTTTCTAAATACTCTTGTTCTTGGAGCAGTGTTATTATGTCTTTACGCTTTTGACGTTCATCCTGCAATTAATTTCAAGTAGGTCAGCAGGGTGTAACAAAACGCCCAACCAGATACTTCATTTCAAATAAAGACGAAAAGATTTTCCGATTACTATATAGCTTTCCGGCCAATTCTGATTTGCAAATATAATTTATTTATCAGAAAGATATAGTATCTTTCTGTCGTTACTAACGCTGTTCTAAGAATAAGTGAGAGGAAGTGTTTCAAATCTCATTATACATTTCGATACTTTTAATAGTTCTGTTATTAAAAATAGTATTGAACCTAAAGAATCATTGAATTTAACATTATTTTCCAACGTTCATTTTTACGGAGAGGATGAAAATAAAATATATTTTATGTAGTAAAATCCAACGGATGCGCGCGCCTGACTGCATTCCCTTGTTCGGCTCCTCTCAAGTGTGAGGTGAGGTGGGGAAACTGAAGTCAGAGAGGGGCGGCCGTTCTGTATGTAGAACTATATACTATTACTTATTCTGTGGAGTGTATAGGATAGTGAACATTACCTGTTCAGCTTGTATCTTAGCTGCCATTCTTGCGTTGATTTCTTCTTTGACACGCGCCTTTCGCTCTCTTTCTGCTATTCTGCAATTTAAGAAATTTATAACTCGTATTTATATTAATTAGAGAGTCGGTGGCATGTTGCGGAGAGAAATGGGTATATAACTCTTCGTCTGTGGCTGTCACGGATCCGTGACTAAGACAATAACAAATCTTTTGTATCTGGAATCTCCACAGACAAGAGGTTAATCTTGAGGTCCGGGTTCGAATCCGTACGGATGACATGCCATGTACCAATGAGTTTTTCTAACTTAAGTACGTAAACGGTGAAGGAAAACATCGTGAGAAAACCTGCATACGCCGAAAACGAAATTCCGATGCGTATGTGGAGTCTAGCAATCCGCATTGGGCACGCTTTGCTTGTGGACTGACGCACATATACCCTCCCTGAGGGTAAGCCTGTGGCCCTGCAGTTGGACGAATATACGCCGTGATGATGATGATGATGATAATGATGATTTAAGTAATTGCACACTTACTTTTATTATACCGAAAGTTGAGCTTTGTACAAATTACATTTGCAATTTATAATATAATGATGAAGATATAAAGCTTTGAACTTATCCATAGAACATTTCAAAGCTTTATATCTGTGTGTATGTCTGTTTGTGTAATTTTACGTGTGAAAGATATACAACTTTTAACAGAAACCCCTAGTAATATTTGAGGGTTAACCAACCAATCATAAAACTGAACTACTTTTACTAAGGAGCCAACATCAACTTAATTAAAAATATATACTGTCCCATACATTTGAATCGATTAGTTACTGCAGTTCTGAATGAATGAAACAGAAGATTGATTTTTTCTCGATGAAAAAGTGAACTCAGACCATCAAATTGCCATACCTACCCGACTCATATGTATCAGACAGCTGATTTTTTTCGCGTTTCCTGAGGTTAGCTCCATAGTGAAAGTTGTTCAGTTTGATAGTCTGGGTTTAACGTTTCATTTTGCGGAGGGCTGTCCCTTACACATTGAATACTGAAAGTTCTTCAGTTTAGTCTGTATTTAAATGGGTGGTTCTTAAAATAGTAATAGGGTGTTTTATTCACCCTGCACGTCCAGTTTGATTTCTCAACGCGAAAGCCGCGCTTGCCGCGACATGTAGTATGGAAAAAAGCCGAGTCGCGCGCGTGTAGAGATATAATACGTGCTGTAGGAACTAACATGGCAGCACTGCGATCAGAAGCGGCTCGTTGTTGGGCCTCGATCTGTGCCTCCTCCTCGATGACAATGGCCGTCTGCTTCTGCTTCCAAGCCTCGCTGGCCGCCTTGAATGTCATCATCTCGTGCCTGGACTTCTCCATCAGATACCGCTTTTGTTCTAGCTCTCTGGGAAATATTAATGTTTTCATGTTGTAATGAAAGGACAAACGGCGCTAAATACCAAATGTTGTACAGATCAAAAAACAAAATAGATGATAATACCAAGGCGATAAAAAAATAGAATTGTCAATCTAAACTATTACAAAACTGTATAAGAAGTGTCTGTGCATTGAAGATATTTACAAGAAAAAGATTACGATATGGTTTTAGGTGTCCCTAAATCCAAATCAAACTTTTTAATTTAGAATTTTAATCTGAGGGTTTACCCGCGACTTCGTCCGCACAATTTATATACCAGATTTTTAAGTCAAATCATAAGCTATCAAACAAAAAAGTTTCATCAAAATCGGTTCAGTAGTTTTTGCGTGATGCACAAACAAACAATCAGACAGACAAACATTCTGAAAAGGATGATTAGGAGTCAGGGATACCTAAAAACCATATCGAATAAGAATATAGAAAAAAGATTATTTTTCTTGTACTCAAATATCTTCAATGTAAAGACACACAATCTGTTACTGTTTTATAATAGTTTAGAAAACATATAAGCAAGGGTACCATTTTTCCTACAGATTTACTATACTCCATTCCAAATAGTAACGAAAATTGAAGGCTATTTTTGAATTACAGAATCTGAGATTTGAAACACTTGCTCTCTTTTATTCTTAGAACAGCTTTAGTAACGTCCAGCACGTCCAGTATGATTTCTCTACACGCGCAACGCGCCTTCGCTGCATAGAAAATAACCTGTTCCCGCGCTTTTCGGAGAGCGAAAGACGCGCTTCCGCGATTTGTATAATGGGAAAAAGCTGAGTCGCGCGCAAGTAGAGAAATGATGCTAGACGTGCTGGATATGTCGGATAGTATACATATACAACGTGTTAATGAATAAGCGCAAAACCTCATACACCCAAACTGATTTATAACAAAATAATTAGATTGAAATAATAATTTCATTATTTTGATAGTTAAAATTTAAAGTTATTCGCAGTTTACGTTTTCAGGCAAAAATTATTTGTTATCATTTCAGCAATGAATGAAAGCGCTCGCGCGCGTGCTCGTTGATACATTTTAAGAATCTTCTTTTGGTAGTAAGTAGGGTGAATGTGCCCGTGCGGTGGGTTGAGATCGAGTTCAGTAAATTTTAAATTTTACTAACAAATTATTTAATATTTTGAAAAAAATTACTTATGTTGAAAACAAGATAATTCGATCCTGCTCTCGATTCTAAACAAACTACTTTCTAGTTTTGCGTTAATTTATTAACAAGTTGTATAGGGTCCTTCTTAATATGCTGACACTTTTTAAGGGAATGATCAGACCATCAAACTGAACAACTTTCTCAATGGGACCAACATTAAAATCGCGAAAAAAAATCAGCTGCTCCATACAAAACTGCAAACCGACTCGAGTCAAATGTATGGGAATAATGATTTTTATTTCGCGATTTCGATGTTGGTCCCATAGAGAAAGTTGTTCAGTTTGATAGTCTGATCATCCCCTTAAAAAAGTGTCAGCGTATTAAGAAGGACCCTGTATTTCTGATAAATAAATTTGATTTGCTGATCAGAATTGGCCAGAAAGCTAAATAGGAATCGGGAAATCTTGTCGGGAAACGTTATCTATCGATCTTTGCAATAAAAATAACAGCATCCAAAATTAGGGTCTCATAAATCTCATAATATACAACAAACTGACTTCTGATCCTCATCGGCGATAGTCCTCATGACGTCATCGAGCATGGTCTTCTCAATCAGACTATCCTCATACTGACACTGGCGTTCACGCTGACGGTTCACCAGCTGCTGCTGCAGCTCCTGGCAGTACTGCATGTTCTTCTCCATCTTCTCCCGTTCTTTGCGCTCTTGTTCCTCTTGATCGTTGTAAAGTGCTTGGCGGAGTAAACTGTTTGCGCGGACCTCCTCAGTCTGAAAAAGTGCAAAGTGGAAGATCAAGTAACATTCTATTTTGCGTTATCATATTATTAGAATTATGATTTATGAGTGGTTTTCCAGTAGCAAGAAACCTTGCCTGCCGTGCAGGAGGCGATGGTTCGATCCCCATCCAGGCCGACTCGTACCAATGAGTTTTTCGGAATTTATGTACGATTTGTAACACCACTGGCTTTTCGGTGAAGGAAAACATCGTGAGAAAACCTGCATGCTTCAATTTCGAGGTATGTATTGTACCCACTGTCCATTATGTGGCGACGGGCTCACCCCCCGTCACACTGGACAGAGTTTCGGTACTATCGGTGAAACGTGTATGTTCTGATGTTTCAAAACATCTCTGACTACCCCCTCGGGGAATATAGTCGTGAGCATATGCTTATGCTTATGCTTATGATTTATGAGTTATGACTGAAAAAGCTAAGATGGAAATAAAGATACTAAACTGAAGTTACCTACAGTTTATTTAAACTTTTAAATGGGCTCACAACTTTTTACCTTTTCTGTCTACTAGGCGGAAACAATGGAAACACCTCCACTTTCCGTGGTCCTGTCAAAGCCATACTTCTATCGCTTCCTCCAGGTTCATACACCTTGTTTCACCTTGATTTATTTACCTACTCTCGTTTAGTTTCTTCTATAATGGCTGACAAACATCTTGAGCAAGACCTTGACTGCGCCGAATAAAATTTGTAGGTGAAAGCGTTAGCGCGCATACCCCTCACCCTCATTTATAAAGCTGTTTGCCGGGTACTGTACCTATTCCTAGTTGCTTCCACTTTTAGTTTCATACTGTTAGGTACCCACCCTTAAAAAAAACTAATTTATCATACAAAATGACCTGTATACAACGTGTTAATGAATAAGCGCAAAACCTCATACACCCCAACTGATTTATAAGAAAATAATTAGATTGAAACAATAATTGCATTATTTTGATAGTTAAAATTTTAAGTTATTCGCATTTTAAGTTTTGAGACAAAAATGATTTGTTATCATTTCAGCAATGAATGAAAGCGCTAACGTGCTCGTGGATACATTTTAAGAATCTTGTTGTGGTAGTAAGTAAGGCGAAAGTGCCCGAGCGGTGGGGTGAGATCGAGATCAGGAAATTTTAAAATTTACAAACAAATGATTAAATATTTTGAAAAAAATTACCTATGTTGAAAACATGATAATTCGATTCAGCTCCCGATTCTAAACAAACTACTTTCTAGTTTTGCGTTAATTCATTAACACGTTGTATAAATAAACTAGCTTACCTGACAAACTTAATTCTGACTAAAAATCTTATTATGATTATAAAACACTTTAAAATATTGGTCTGACCGATCTCAAGTGATGCACTTACCAACAAATGGCATTTAATTTTTATTTGTATAGAATAATGTCTAACTATGCCTTTCTTAACACATATTGCTTTACTCACAAATTTTGTTATTCATGCTATTATAATTTATTATATTACTTACAGCATAATCTTCAGTCCTGTGAGGCATTAACAAAGAGAGATACATTGATACACATGTGGTTAATAAGTAAGTACATTATAGCATGCAGTTAGGTTACTTTCACCACAGAATAGTAGTACATACAGTAGGTACGTCAGAGAACTTAAGCGGTTGACATAGCACAGAAAATTAGCAAGCTGAAGTGGCAATGGGCTTGTCAAATCTGCCGAAGAACTGACAACCAATGGGTTGTCAGAGTTCTAAAGCAATTTGTTCAATAAATGACTTTTAATTAATTAACCTATTTTTAAACAAATCAAAGTCAATTCAATTCAATTTTTGTTTAGTGGCATCCGATGTGTTATCACAATTCAGCCAATGTCTCGTTATGTGGAGAGTATACGAAGGAAAATTATCAGTAGTATTTATTAAGTCTAACGTGGCAGTTTTGCCAATGTAAGTAGTTTATAATCTCAAGTGATTGTTTTAAGGTTAAAACACAAAAGAGTTCACAAAATGGTGGAGCCACGTGCAATCCCAACGCGCCGATACGCACGCGTCTGTACTCCGCCAGAATTGCAGCGCGACTCCAAATCAAAGTCATTTACTAAACAAAATGCCAGTCAATGTCATGTCAGTTTAGAAATTATTGGGTTCACTGTCTTTTTGCCTACCCGGAGTGCAACTAAAAGCATTTTGTTTACTAAATGGCTTTGATTTGTTTAAAAACAGGTTAATTAATCAAAATGCTTTTAGTTTAGAAATTATATGGGTTTAACTGTATCTGTGTCTACCCTGAATGCACGCCTATCTAACAGCAGATTTTTTTTGCAATTTCAGATTAAACCCATAAAAAAAGTTGTTCTGTTGGATAGTCTGAACCATCCCTGAAAATTTGAAGTGTTTACAAAATCATCACAGGTGATTTTGTTATTTCCGTACTAAATGTATGGGAATTTTATTTGCGTTTTCTGAGAGTTCTAGTACCTTGACCTCGGTTGACCACGTAGAGACTTATGTTCCTTATCAGTTAGAAGATCGAATGGGATGAAAAAATGTTTTTGTAAAACAAACTGTTTTTCTCGATGACTGTTTTTTTTTCAAAATCTGTGAAAGCAGAAGTAAAATGCTCGAAAAGTTAGGGTCATTCTCTTAAGAACGATTTCTTTTCTTGTAACTATAATGCTTTTGGTAGCTGCCCATTGTGCCCCATCTCAACTTTCCATCCCGTATTTTCAAAATTTCATGTGTCTATTTTCAGCGGTTTAGGCTATGCGTTGTCAGTTAGTCATCCAACTCTTTTATGAGCATAGATGAACACAAACCTTTTCCTGCAGTCTTCTATACTCATTATGCAATATCTGCTGCCTCTGGTCCCTACAGACGTAACCAGCTTGAAGCTTCTTCGTGAGGTCCTTCAGGCCCGGGTCGCGGTCTCTCAAGTAATGCCTCCGGAGCAGCTTGCATGCTTCCTCGCGACGTACGTTGGCTATTTCCATACCAAGAGCTGTTTCTTTGGCTGCACGAGCATTGACAATTGCTGCATGGTCAGTCCTCTGAAATGTTAAGGATGAATGTCTAGAAAAGCAACGGGGGCTATCATAGGGACTTGATATAGAAAGCAAGATGTAAAGGTATCAGAGTACTCCCATACTAAAAGTTGTTTAGTTTGATGGGTAGACTCTTAGTTTAAAAGGATGCTAATGATATCAATTTCACCCTGTTGAAAACTATGGTGCACTAGTGGCGACTACAACTTCGTACGCGCAGACCACTGAAAACTTTTTATTGCATTAACCAATTGCGATGAAATAAAGCCTAAATGTTAATTCAAACTAAGCCCTATACTTTTTCGAAAACCCCATTCAAAGCGGTTCAGTAGTTTATAAAATAATGGAGCTTCATAGTAGGCCGAAGAGCAGGCCAGGCTCGCGCAACTCTCTAACAAAAAAATGTTATTTGAAACATGCACTGATGCCATTAAATTCCTTTGAATGTTACTGCACGTTTCAAACATTCTGGATATCAGACACAACGAGTTTGCAGTATGGAATTCCCAACTCTAATAACATAGTGAGTTACATTCTCTTTGGAGCAGGCAACCTATACGCGACCACACTGTAACAGACTAGGAGTGCGATTGAAAGTCACACATTCTATATTTTGATCAAATAATACATAAGCCGTGGTGCTCCAGTGGCGAGTAACCTTGCCTGCCACGCAGGCCACACCCCAGACCCCATCCAGGCCGACTCGTACCAATGAGTTTTCGGAATATATGTACGATTTGTAACATCACTGGCTTTTCGGTGAAGGAAAACATCGTGAGGAAACCTGCATGCTTCAATTTCAAGGCATGTATTGTACCCACTGTCCATTATAAATGGCGACGGGCTCACCCCCCGTCACACTGGACAGAGTTTCGGTACTACTGGTGAAACGTGGATGCTCTGAGGTTTCAGAACATCTCTGACTACCCCCTCGGGGAATATATTCGTGAGTTTCATAAATCACACTCCTGCACCACACACCATATTCTGTCATTACATCTAAATATTACCCTTTATCAGGCATAGCACATTTCATCACCCACATACAAGGTGTTACAAAAATACATTTAAGGGGGTGGTTTACTGTAACAGACTGAACAACTTTCACAGTGGGACCAATATCAAAATCGCGAAAAAAAAAATCTGATGTTCCATACTAAACTACAAAAATCTGATGTTGGTCCGTTAGTGAAAATTGTTCAGTTTGATGGTCTAAACAACCCCCTAAAAAGTTTTAAATGTCTATTTTTACTTTTGTGATATTATACATTTATACTTTTGTTCATTATTGAATGTGAATGTGGTGGCCAGATCCTGAATAAAGAGTTAAGGCAGCGTTCTGATCCTAGAGACTGCAACCAGGTGATCAAGTGACCCTGGACCCACGACGCAAGCTACATTTATCGTTACGACTGTGCGCACGTCCTACGAGGGGGGTCCAGTTCTATTGAATTCATCTGTGCTCATGACCTACAGCTTGAGTCACCTTAACCCTGCGCCTATGCGGGTGACCCACAAGGCGAGCCATTTTGATCATTTCACCGTTACGACTGTGCGCATGACCTACGAAGAGAGTCAACTTTAGCACTGCGCGAGGATCATGATTTTGAGCTTAGCAACGAAAGTGATAAATGTGACTAGATAATTTGTGTAACAACGTCCAAGATGCTTGTTTATTAATTACAAGACTATTCAAACAAACCAAAATGATAGGAAGACAGCAAAACCTTACTTCATGATAATCCTTCTCCATATCTGCTTCCCGCTGGATGAGGGCAAGACAGCGGCCCATCCTGCCGTCTTCCATACGACTATTCATCCATTGCACGTCCAGAGCTCTCTGAAACGTTTCCAACTCCTTGCGTCGCGTCGCGTAGATGAAATTCCTCTGGAGTTCGGTCTTTGACTCCTAAAATTGTATATTTTGCGTGACATTATTTTCTTCGTCGAAGACATAGTAATGCACATTAATATTGTTTCGAATGTTTAATTTACCATTATGATTGCTAGAATCACTCAAAATAACTTCCTTTCACCAATAAAATGCAATAGAAAATTTCGAAATACGTTGTGGAAGGAAAATATAAATGAAAACAATGTCAATGTCAAAATTTGAATTTCATATTTTTTTTTTTTTTTGTTAAATTTGTTTTACGGCTCTGGCTGTAAGCCTTCTAAGCCAGTCGTATTCATTTAATTTTAAGTTTATAGGATAGGAGGATAGGTTCTCTCTCACTGTTCAGAGAACCGTTCTTTCTCTGCATCTCTACAGTTTGTCTATAGTATTGGAGATGAAATAGTATAGATACTTGAATAATTTTCTATTTCCTAAAAGTTCTTGTATTGTCACTGGAATTTTCTCTTTTATTTCTTCTAAGTGATTTATGAATATCAATCTCTGTATTCCATACTGTCCGCATTTAAATATTACGTGCTCCAAGTCTTCAGGTTCATTGCAGTGTGTACAGTGAGGATCAGTAATAATTTTCAACTTGTGAAGATGTTTCTTCAGCTTGTTATGGCCAAATCGCATCCGGTTTATGGTACCTAGTAATGAATTTTCTGGAGTCTACATCTTTGTGTTTATGATACCACGGTTGGGCGGGCGGGCTCTTTTGGATGTTGGCATACCATCTAGCTTTCTCTTTAGTGGCTTCTTCATAATATGACTTCCATAATGTTTTCAGTGCCTGTTGTACTTGATGATGATAGTCCGTGAATGGAACTTGAAGAATAACAGAGTGGTCTTCATCGAAGCTAGCACGAGTGGCCCGGTCAGCTTCTTCATTGCCAGTGATGCCACAGTGGGATGGTACCCACATAAATTCAACAGTCACATTGGTTGTCATCAGGTTATACAGTTTTTGTTTAATTAAATATACAATGTAGTTTAAATTATACCTAAGTGCATTGTTAGAGATAGAAGCTAAAGCGCTTTGAGAATCTGTGAGAATTAAGACATGAGAAGCCTTAATCTGTTCCAGATGTAAGAGTGCTTGATATATGGCATAGCATTCAGCTGTAAATATACTACATACATTATCAATTTTAAAACATTTAGTTAACTTTTGTTGAGGGTCATAATAAGCAGATGCTACCCCACTACAGTCACTCTTTGAACCATCAGTATATACAGTATAAATAGACTTATCATTAAGCAGACATAAAAGTTCATCTTGGTTATTTACTCTATCATTCAAGATTTTAATTTCATTATTCATTAGAGCATTATATTCAATTTTATAGAGAGGCCAAAGATTATCTTTATAAATATTTACAGTCAAATTATGTATATGAATTGCAATTCTCAAAGTTTCAGGAATATGCCCAGATAGAAGCTGGCCTACATCTACATAAGGACCTGCGGTCAGTTCTAAAGCTTGAGGAGGTAAGATTCTTACAAGTACGTCTTGATTATTTGAGGATTTGAGTTTAATACAAAACCTTTCTGCTATTTGTAATCTTCTGAATGATAAAGGCAGAATACATGTTTCACATTCCATAGCTATTTTAGGAGTAGAACACATAGCCCCTGATATTATGCGCAGACCTTTGTTTTGTACAACATCTAACTTTCGTAGTAAAGTTTTGTTAGCATTCATATATGCAAGTGTACTGTAGTCGAAATGACTTCTTACGATACTCTTATATAACATTGAGAGAATTTGCGGATCAGATCCCCAATGTATGCCAGCCAAGGACCTTAGAACATTAAGCCCTTTAGATGCATTTTTAATAATGTAATTGATATGAATATCAAACTTAAGCTTTGGATCTAACCATATTCCTAAAAATTTATGTTTCTCTACCCAAGGTATGGGAGCATCATAGTATATTACAGAATTTGTACAGTGAACCATTTTTTTACTAAATATCATAGCATTACTTTTGCTAGGGCTAACCTTCAAATTAAGTTTATCAAAGTACAAACTATACAAACTGCTTAGAGCATTATTTAAAATATTTACACCAATATTTACATCCTTATTTACAGTATATACAACTAAATCATCGGCAAATTGTAAAAACTTCACATTTTCTATTGTTAGATACTGACGTATTTGACTTGTATATAAGTTGTAGAGCAATGGGGAGATAGTAGCGCCTTGCATCGTGCCCTTGTATACAAGCCTAGGCCCATGAATTATGTTGTTAAACTTTATGTACATTGAACGTTCATAAAGGAAATTGAAAATCCATTTAGATACTTTGCCGGGAATACCTACTTCGCTCAAGATCTGGACTAATATGGAGAGATTGACATTATCAAATGCACCCTGTACATCAAGGAATGCGCACACTGTGGCTGAATGGCTGTGAAAGGCGTTTTTAACATCTGCAATAAGTGAGGCAAAACTTTCTACAGCACTTCTACCTCTACGAAACCCAAACTGTTGTGCAGGTAATATATTATTAGTTTCTACAAAATAATCCAACCTACTTTTAATCATAAATTCAAACAATTTACCTATGCATGATGACAATGAAATAGGTCTATATGAGTTGAAGTCATCATCAGGCTTATCAGGTTTTAGTATAGGAATAACACATTGCGTCTTCCATGATGTAGGAATGATTAGATTCTCCCAAAGTAAATTAAAAATGTCCAATAACATTCTCTGAGCTGACGGGTGAAGATTACAAATAAGTTTATATGGAATATCATCAAGACCCGGAGTAGTGTCCTTTCTTGATTTTATGGCATACACAAATTCTTGCCAGGTGAAAGGTTGAGATAGAAATTGAGCACTAGATTTACCATTTTGTTCAAAATAATTCTGTAACGAACTGATATCAATTTCTTTTTCAGGAGGAGACTGAGGAGCGAATTTATCGAAAAAAGATGGAATCCATTCATCGTTTTTAGATCGAGGTTGTAAACCTATACGCTTAAATTTTTTTATATAATTCCATATGATGCTAACTGGTGTATATCGATTGAATGATTCACATAGAGTTCTCCAACCATCTTGCTTTTTTTCCTTAATTAATTTTTTTTTAATGGCATCTAATCTTTTGTATTCAATAAAGTTTTCTATGAGAGGATTTTGTCTGTAAAAATTCAAAGCATGCTTACTCTTGTCAACCGCTTCTTTACATTCGTTGTCCCACCAAGGGACAGGCTTTCTAATAATCTGTTGGGTAGTTCTTTTAAAAATTGGTATACAAAGATTTTTAAGATCATTTAATTTTTCACAAAACTGATTGTAACTTGCTAGAGGATCTGAAGCTGAGATAGAAAAATCACTAAAAATTGTATCAGACTTGTTTCGATACTCCGACCAATCCACTTTATTATACAAATATTTTTCGGTTGGCTGCCCCATAACGTATTTTTCTACAGTTGTAAAAATGTTGATTATAGTTGGGTAGTGATAACTACCCATGGGATCATTGTGAACACTCCATTCACATAGAGGAGCTATTACTGGGCTCACACAAGTAATGTCAATTGCTGAGGGATTCCAATTTGGTCTACCTACTGTGGTTGGAGAACCTGTGTTCAAAATACAAAGATCATGTTGATCTAGAATGTCAAGAATATCATTACCTCTAGAATTATTCGAATAACAGCCAAATGCTACATGGTGGGCATTTAGGTCACCAGACAGCATCACAGGGTTAGGCATATTGTTAATAATTTTCCAGAGACTCCTACTCCTGAAGTGCCTTCCTTCGGCGTTGGGGGGCGCGTAAGCGCATACAACTGTAAGGTTACCTACATTTGTTTTTAGAATAATTGCTACCGTTTGTAAGAATTCATAAAAAGGTGTAGGAATTATTGTGTATTTAAAATTAGATTTAATAAAAATTCCTGCACCGCATCGGCCATTTGACCCATTTTGACCTATGTAGTTATAATTATATACTTTAGGGGTGTGATTGTCTCGCAACCATGTTTCATTAAGCAAACATATGTCAATGTCGTTATCAATTAAAAAATTTGTCAAAAGAGGTTTTTTATTAATTAGTCCTTCCACATTAAATTGACAGACTCTAATAGAGGACTTATCCATCAGTATGTGTCAGGCACTGTATTAAAACGTCTCTAATGGACTGGGTTGTAATCTTAGTATTTGTAGTATTTCCTAATGTAACCAAAGCCCCAACCAAACTTTTGAGAATGTAATCACTGTTAACAATTTCATTTACTAAATTTTTATTTTTTTCCATGCTTGGAATTAAAGGTCTCAAAGACGGTTTCTCTGGCTTGGGTGCTGGCGTTGGTTTTGGTTTATTAACAACCTCAGGTTGTAATATAGATTGCCTTTCAGGTAAAATTGGAAAATCTTTATTGAAGTCATTAGAAATATTTGAAGCTGTAACTCTTGCGTAGCTTCTCACATTATTTTTTTCCGCAATTTTTGATTGTTTTATGGGACAATCTCTATGAATGGCGAGATGAGGCCCACCACAGTTTATACATTTCAATTTCTCGTCATTGGTACATTCTGAATAGTGGTGCTCCTCACTGCATTTGGAACACTTTTGTGCAGCGCTACAAAATTTGGCTGAATGGTTAAATCTGAAGCATTTGTAGCACTGCAACAATGGTGCCACATACTCTGATACTTTGAACCTATAGATGTCTAAATATACACATTCAGGTAGAGATTTGGACAAGAATGTCACACTCACCGATCCAAATGGTATGATCTCCCCGTTCATTTTTTTGGTAAACCTGCGAACACTAACTACCTCATATTTTGATGACAGTTTTTTGAACAGCTCTTCATTAGAGATGCTTGTGGGAACAAATCTTATGACGCCAATAGTTTCGACCGCACCAGCTGGAATGAATGCTTTCATTTCGTTTTTCTGCAGCCATTGTTCATTCTTAAGGAAGTCATTTGCATTAATAGCCTGTGAGAAAATGACGCCAATTTTATTAGCGTTTATCCTTTTGATGTTTGCCACGCCCTTGATATCATTTTTAAAAAGACCTGCCATAACCAATGGGTTTCTGTTACCAATTTTTTCATTCTTTGTACTCTCCACAAAAACTGTAAATTCCGCGTCTGCCGCATTTTTCGGGAAAACCCTCGTGTAGCCAGGTTTGAGGTATGGCTTATAGAAGGTGTCATCCAGCGCGTCCGCCCTTGAATCATTTTCTGGTCTTCTTTTAGGGAGTTTTCTCTTTTCAGAGTCTCTACCCGGGGGGTCTCCGTCCCCCTCGGGCATCTTGAAGTTTTGCACAAAAACACAAAATATACACTATATACACCTTATTGTTACACAAATAAAGAAATAACTACGGAAAATATACAAGAAAATTTGAGAAAAATCTAAGTTTTAAAATATTTTCGAAATTACGCGCCCTTTTGCGTTAACAGCCCGCCAAAAAAACCCCTTGAATTTCATAAACACAACAGTGTTGCCAGCTTTTTTCAAAAGTCAATGTTGTCAGAGTTTGCTTGCCTTTGATTTTCATCTTTACTTAAATTAAAATAGCGAAAATAAAAAAAATAAAAGACACAATTTTGACAGGCACGTCTCTATGGAGCGATGAACATGCCATCTGTTTAGTATTTTAGGAACTGCATTTAAAAAGATAATAATTACGATATTTTGAAAAGGACATCACGCCATCTATTCTATTTCTGTAGAACTAACGAGATTCCTATGTTCCAGAAGTTATGTAAGTAACTCAATAGATGGCATTACATTATCGAAATTTTCATGCATTCATCTAAGACTGTTGTTTTTTTATTAGCTTAAACTTACTTCAACTCAGAATAGTGCAAGTTTAATCAAAATCGGTTCAGTAGTTTTCAGATTTATGGTCTAATACGTGTAAGTGTGTAATAACTTCGGCATTTCTCGACCGATATAGGTTATTCTTCAGCAAATCATCGGCGATTGAAACATTAGCTTCGTGTCGATGTTCCCTGCCGTATCGGTAGGTACGCTCTATTTTTAATTTGAGTGCAAATATCTCAAGAGAAGCATTAAGACTTATGTTTTTTCCATTTCACAAGAACTATCCATTTTTTTCCAACCTCTTTTTCGTTGCGTGGGAGAGTGTCGGAGAAAAATATTTTTGTTTTTGGGTTGCTGTTATCCGACTTCGTGCCAAATTTCGATTCAAAAGGTGCAAAAAGCATACAGGAACAAACACTACAGACAGAAATGGACAAAGTAAAACCACCACTTGCACCAAAAGGTCTTTTAGGGTTCCGTAGAACAAGAAACCCTCCAAGACTTTTGGTGCAAGCCTGAAAATTGTAGAGTTGTAAAAAACAGTGATGGATGACGTTTCCACTCGTCAGAAATAGCTTTACAAAATGATTAGATATCTATTCTGTTTGAAGACACGAATGATTATAATTAAGGCTCCTTTAACCGTCCATTGGCACCCCCATCACAATACCTATTTAAAATTGCTCAATCATAAATGCCTACATTAAGGGTATATTACTGTTGGCGCGCTCCATACAAACGAAGTCTGGTGATATTTTTAATACTAACCAATTAAACTCAATGAAATTTTGCAGAAACAATCTAGAAACAAATATCTATGCTTGCTAAAATGTACATTTTTAAAGTTACAGTGCCTCAAAGATTTCCATACAAATCAAGATATTCAGACAATACAAGCATAGAGATTTGTTCCTAGAATGTTTCTGCAAAATTTCATTGAGTTTAATCGGTTAGTATTGAAAATATCACCAGACTTCGTTTGTATGCAGCGCGAAATTACGTATTCGGAATAAACTTCTCTTAAAATGCTTCTCCAATAATGTACCTACTAGGTAGATACAAAAGCCATAAAGCTATTTTTATACAATACTCTAATAAAAAACGGTCCGTTTTTAAGACCTAAGTAAAAGTATCTCGATAAATTCTTAAGGTTGTTGCAGAGTTGTCAATTTCATACAAAAGTTTGACACAATACGCGTAGACGGTATTATTAAAAGTAATATTTCATATATGGAAAAATAGTTTAGAAAATCTAGATGCAATTTATAATATGATTATGAAGATATAAAGCTTTGAAATTACTACTATTACTATTTATCCATAACTAATATGAAATATTACCGTCAAACTTTTGTATGAAATTGAAAACTCCCTATAAAATTATAAGTAGAAAATACTTACAGCATATGCTCACGACTTTATACCCCGAGGTTGGTAGTCAGAGATATTCTGAAACCTCAGAACATCCATGTTTCACCAGTAGTACCGAAACTCTGTCCAGTGCGACGGGGGGTGAGCCCGTCGTCACTTATAATGGACAGTGGGAACAATACATGCCTCCAAACTGAAGCATGCAGGTTTCCTCACGATGTTTTCCTTCACCCCTAGCTACGGCCCTGCTTCGACGAAAAGCCAGTGGTGTTACAAATCGTTCATAAATTCCGAAAAACTCGTAGTAGAAAGTACTTAGGTACTTTAAAAATAGCTTTAGGCTTTTGTAGTAAGTTTAGAGTATCACTTTTTCATTTAGGGGTTTCATTATTGATCTTTAATATTGTGATGAGGGAGCTACTGAACTGTAAATGGACTCTTAACCATGAAGGGCTGGAATTATGAGTAAAGTTTAATTTGGTTTATAATTGAGTTCAAGACAAAGGTTCTTAGTTGATACCAGTTCCTTATGTGCTTGTAATGAAATGTTCTTGGAATTGATTTTGTATCTTCATTTCGAGTGCTTGAGTACCTAAATAATTGTCTGTTGTTGTTTGATATTTCATCATCATCTTATTTAAGAGCTACGCTCTTGTCGGTGGAGTATTCGCCAATCCTGTCTCTTTAGTGTCTTGAGTTCTTGATACGACTCGACATCAACCTTTTCCTTTCCTTTCCGGCTTGATATTTAAAGTTCTTTAATAAAATTGGTACATTTCTACATAACATAGGTTACCTATGGTCTATTACATTCTTGTCAGTACCTTTCACTAAGAAAAAAAAACAGGCCTAGTGTGAGTCGGGGCTCGGCAATTAGTGTTCCGTACTACCAGTTGTTTAAAATGGGTCGTTGATGACATCCGCTATAAACCTGACACTTAGTAGGTATGTGGTCAAATAGTAACTGAAGATCATTTTACACTGGTGACAGTTTTTTGGGTATAGAAAAAAAACTATCCAAGTGCACTAACTTGATAATTTTCCCACCGTCTACTCGTTATTTCTAATGTACGTGATTTTTTTCAGATTTAACGTAGCTATATTTGTTGAAATAGAGGTGGGGACAGCAATTATCCTGAGTTAATTGAAAATTTTGTGAAACAAAGTTTTAATTACAAATTAAACAAATTTATTTTTAGACTCGTATTTTTATAAGCTTCCATTTGATACCCCAAAAAATATAGTAGAAAAACATCGTTTGTTTTTTTTGACGGCCCGATAGTACAGTCGGTAGTGAACCTGCCTGCTGTGCCGAGGGTCGTGGGTTCGAATCCCGTAAGGGACAAATATTTGTATGATGAATATGAATATTTGTACCCGAGTCATGTATGTTTGTATCTATATATGTATTCTATATCGTTGTCTAGTTATCATAATACAAGTCCAGGCTAGATTCTGGTACTTTCAATGTGACTAGATAATTTGTGTGACAATGTCCAAGACATTTATTTATTTATTATCTCTTTCTGCCTCCCAAAAGCTTTTTTGACTTCATTTACGTCATTGGACCATTAATTTCTATAATTTTACCAAGATTCAGCTTCCTGTGTCTTACGGTCTCCGAGAAAAATGCCTGTGACAGACAGACGGACGGACAAACACCGAGGTGATTCCATAAGTGTTCCGTTTTGCCAATTTTGGTACGGAACACTAAAACAGGCCAAATGCGAGTCGGGACTCGTCCAATTAGTGTTCCGTTCTATCAGTTGACAGCAATTTTTCTGAGTTAAGAGGTATCCCCGACCGATCGACTTTGACCCTTTCAGAGCTGCCTCACCTCTACTAAACTACATCATTTTAGGTTTGTCCTTCATTATGTCACTGTGGTGCCTTCCAATCGAAGGAAATCAAATTCGAAAATCATAAAAATTGCGAATTCTTATCTAATTAACTCATTAAATATAGGTATCTTGAAAAAAAATTACTTCATAGCATTTTTAGATTTTAATATTATCTATACAATGGTATGTGTCGCAAGTTAAAGTGAAAACATGAATTAATTAAATGGGAAAACATGAATTTTGTCAATCGTCAGTCACTACGTTTTTCGACATTTTCACAACAATTTTTCATATTGTAGGCAGCGGTAACCTATCCATCTAATTTTAGTTCAAATGATCTTATCTGGTCTTTTTATCTTTTTACAAAAAACGTAAACTAAATCGTACAAAATCTGATACAGAGAGTAACCTATTCCAATAGAAGAGGCGAAAGTTGAAGGATATAATGATACGGCCGGGGTACAATGTGTCAACAATCACTCGCCGATGTTCTAACCGCAAAGTTCTAACTTTACCCATTATAAGTGTTAAGCGTGGTTTACATTACATTAGCCGGGTGATGTCCGGCTCAGAGAAACACAAACCTAGATGGGTGTCGAAAGAGGCAAATAAATTGTTTATTTTAATACTTTATTGTACACATGCTCTCCAACGGTGAAGATAAATATCGTGAGGAGATAGACGTACTTTTTGTTATCATCAGCTGCAAGGCTGATTTAGTATTTATAGGGTGTAGAGCATCTCTGTGATGGGGATGGACACGGTCTTCCTGCATAACTCCAGTTGGTTTAGGAGTTAAAGCCGTTCAAAGGTCAGTAAAAAATTAATGATCAGCTGCAAGACTGATCATAGTATATTAATATGCACTGTAGCTTTGTTAACAATACAAAAACTGACATAATCTGTCGTCGGTTTAGTAGGTACAGACGTTCAAAGTTGAAAAAATACCCAGTGTACCCAGTGTACTGTACCAGTAAATATAACCTTGCAGCTGATGATAACAAAAAGTACGTCTATCTCCTATATTATACACTGAAGAAGAAATTCTGATACGAAATTGAAGTCTAATAATCCGCATTAGGCACATGGGGTTGACTAACGCCCTTTTCACTCTCCTTGAAGGTAGGGTTGTTTATAGGCTGATGATGATGATTGTACCTACAGTGGTTGGTAGTATTTATAAATAAAAAGAGTCGTTTGATGTTTATTTATGTCTACTTGAAGGAGTGGTACCTAAAAGGTAATGTACCTACTTTAAAACTAATCAAACTGCAGGGTGAAATAAAATAACATCCTTTTAAACTAAGAGTCTACCCATCAAACTGAACAATTTTACTATGGGAGGAAACCCAGATCGGGTTCATCGGAGCACAAGGAAAATCTGCTGTTCCATACTAAACTGCAATGCCTACTCGACTCAAATGTATGCAACAGCTGATTTTCTTTTACTCCGATCGGTTTGGTCCCATAGTAAAAGTTGTTCAGTTTGATGGGTAGACTCTTAGTTTAAAAGGATGCTAATGATATGACTTTCGCCCTATACAGGGTCCTTTTTAATATGCTGACACTTTTTTACGGGGATGATCAGACAGTCAAACTGAACAACTTTCTCTATGGCACCAACATCGAATCGTCGCATACAAAACTGCAAACCTACTCGAACCAAATATATGGGACAGCAGATTTTTTTTCGCGATTTCGATGTTGGTGCAATAGAGAAAGTTATTCAGTTTGAAGTTCTGATCATCCCCTTAAAAAGTGTCAGCATATTAAGAAGGACACTATATACTCGCTAACAAAATTGTAAATGTGAACTAAGCTTATAGGGACGATACTCATAAATTTTGCGACTTTTCCGCTTGAATACATTTTGGCGCCCTCATTTCGTAGTTTATGCTGTTTGTTTAGGCCTCAGGCCTTTATACGATACCAGAAAGTAGATACTAATCCCTTTTCATATGTTTAAAATAAATATGGTCAGCAACGCTATGAGTATCCATAGTTTATGTAGATATCCATCGCCGTATAATTATAATCAATCGTCCTAGAGCCAAATTCATAATTCGACGACTAATTAGGGTGGAGACACATTCCAGACGGCGACCGACGGCGGGCCCATATAAAATTTCATTTAGTATGGGAAGCCCTCGGCCATCGACACGGCGACGACGGCGCGGACGGCGGACGGCTTCCCATACTAAATGACGTTGTTTCGGCGATTTAGTCATGAAAACGTGACAGACAGAGAATTTCGCATCCTCTCATTAATTTCAATGCGACCTACCACTGTTTGTATAATAGGCGTCAGTCTCGGAACATCTGAGACGTCGTCTCTGGACGATGCAATCGCGGTCGCCGTGATGGCGGTCATGACACACCAACACAAACTCACACAACACGACCACCGCCGCCGGTAAAACAATCATCTCCGTGTTGCGTCGCAAATAATCGAGATCCCCGTCGTAGCCGCGTGGGACAGTCGCGATCGCTGCCCACTCCTTTTTCTTCTGGTGTCTACAGACGCTACCGGCACTCACTCATCCCCACTACCCAATTCACCACGTAGTCCCAACAACGCCCATTGCCGAGGTCCGTACCCCTTAGGTATGGCCCTTGGGCAGGTTGCTCAAGTTGTGTTCCCCCATAGTCCTCAGTAATAAGCAGTAGCTGCTCCCTGAGTAATAATGTATTTGACAGTTACATTATTACTCAGAGACAGAAACTTTCGCATTTATATGGACCTATAATAATTTTGGCGGTTTCAAAGATCCAAGTAACCACAAACATTTAAAAAAACGAATTCGTAATGTCTCGATAAATTGAAAATCTGCATTGACTAGGTACAATGTCACATTCTTGTTTTTTGGAAATGTTTTATCATTCAAAATTACGATTGAGGGCAGCACTCAAGGCTCTTCGGAGCCGCTCAATACAAACGAAGTCTGGTTATATTTTCAATACTAACCAATTGTCAATGCAATTTTTCAGAAACAATCTAGAAAGAAGAGGCAAAAGAGGTATCTCAGGATCGTAGCCGATGGCGATCAATTGTCTCTGCCTACCCCAATGGGACACAGGCGTGAGTATATGTATGTATGTATGTAATCTAGAAACTAATCTCGATGCTTGTAATATTTCCGATTTTCGTTAAAATATACGGTTTCAATGCTATGATTAATTTAAGATTTGTATGGAAATCTTTGAGGCACTGTAACTTTACAACTATGCATTATAACGAAAAATTTAACACATTAAAAGCATAGAGATTAATTTCTAGATTGTATCAGAAAAATTTCATTGACTTGAAGAGGTTTGCGTTTAAAATATAACCAGACTTCGTTTGTGTGGAGCGACAAAATGTTTATCTTATGCGTCAAAAATTATCGAGTACACAGTAAATTAGTTTAATGCTATAAAATGCAACGAACTTTTTTTTAAATTCAACCACTATACAAAAAGGCATTTACAATGACTGTTCTATATTTTTTGCTCTTTTTAGCATACCTCTCTCCCCAGACTTTGCACGTGTGGAGTTTGCGGTTAAACCAAGTCTTTTTTCAACTTTTTTCTCATTACCCAGTTCATTTATTTTCCTCGTTCCTTCAGCCACCATATAATTTACCTGAAATGTTTAGAAAACCGGTAAATGGACTCGTTTTAGTAGACGGGCGAAAACAAACTTTGTTGAACACTAATTATGGCTTAATTTTCAAATTAACTTCGTTCTGTTGGTTGGTTAGTTTAGTTCGCTTGATGGATGATACAAATTAAGTGAGTTATATTTTATAACTTATAAGAAAAAAAACGGCCAAGTGCTTGCTCTGATCGGTTTGATCCCATAGTAAAAGTTGTTCAGTTTGATGGGGCAGACTCTTAGTTTAAAATGATGCTAATGCTATAAGTTTCACCCTATAAAGGGCCCTTCTTAATATGCTGACACTTTTATAAGGGGATGATCAGACCATCAAACTGAACAACTTGCACAATGGCACCAACATCGAAATCGCGAAAAAAATTTCAGCTGTTCCATACAAAACTGGAAACCTACTCGAGCCTAATGTATCGCGATGTATGGATGTTGGTCCCATAGAGAAAGTTGTTCTGTTTGATGGTCTGATCTTCCTCTTAAAAAACTGTCAGCATATTAAGTTGGACCCTGTAGATACAAACATCATGACTCTGGTATAAAATATTCATAAATTTGCTCCATACGTGATATCGAACCCGCGACTCTCGGCACAGTAGGCAAGTTTAACTACCGACTGAGCCGTCGGGCCATAAAAAGTTTCGTGTTTTTGTAGGCGATAGGTAATTTTGACGAAATTGAGATTTACCACTTCTTGACACGTCATACCATCCTGAAAAATTCAACATGGTATAAAGTGGGCCATGCTACTACTAATAGAAAAATATTTTCTAGTTTTTTGTAGCCCACCCCAAAAGGCACAGATCCACGGAGTACAATCTGAATATCGTCCGTGCACATTATTGTATTGTTGTATTGTCCATTTGTGTTTGAGCTGTATTATAAAATAGTCTTTCTTTTTACATGTCATGAAAATTGTGTATAAGTAGGTTTAATTTTATTTAGTCATCGCATGTAAAATGGATTATAAATTGTTGAATATTATTGTATGCCTGATATGGTAAGAGCTGCTTGCTCACTTTGTTTTACTATAAGATCTTTGTATACCACCAGCTCTAACAATAAATGATTCTTATTCTTATTCTTATTCTTATTCACAGATCACAGCATGATCACACACAGCCACCGCTACTCAATACGCCGCGTTGCCCCAACAATATCCTATGGTCCTATGCTGAGGCCGCGAGGTTCATACCCATTCTGGGTACCCGTAGTGGCTCGGTAGACCCTTCGTGGTCTTTTCAACAGTCCACAGTAAAAAACAGAAGCTGCTCCCAGATCATTGCTGTAATTGTCAATTCGACAAACAAAGTTTTAGAATAAAAGACACCCCGAAAGGGATTACGGCCGTGAGCTTATTTTTGTACCCTATAGGGTCCTTCTTAATATGCTGAAACTTTTTAAGGGAATGATCCGACCATTAAACTAACCAACTTAATCTATGGCACCAACATCGAAACCGCGAAAAATCATTCTACTGTTCCAAACAAAACTGCAAACCTACTCGAGCCAAATGTATGGGACAGCAGATTTTTTTCCGCAATTACGATGTTGGTCCCATAGAGAAAGTTGTTCAGTTTGATGGTCTGATCTTCCTCTTAAAAACTGTCAGCATATTAAGTTGGACCCTGTATACAGGGTAAATTTTTTATCAGATCGAAATCGCGAAAAAAAATGCTGTTACATACTTTTGAGTCGAATACGTACTGCAGTTTTGTATGAAAAAGCTGATTATTTTATCGCGATTTCGAAGTTGGCTCCATAGTGAAAGTTGTTCAGTTTGATGAGTAAGATAACATGGAAAAGTTATCCGCACTGATTTAAAATTTACCCTGTATACAGGGTGTAAGAAAAGTATCATTAACCTTTAAACCACATACAATACCCATCAAACTGAAAAACTTAAACCAAACCAGCAAACAAACCTATCAAACAACAAAAAAATCAGCTCTTCAGTACTAAAGTGCAATACCTACTCGACTAAAATGTATGACACAGCAGATTTTTTTTGCTCTGACAGGTTTGCTCCCATAGTAAAAGTTGTTATTTCGATGGGTAGAGTATGTGGTTTAAAAGTTAATGATACTTTTCCTTACACCTTGTATAACAAGATTGACTATTGCTCCAACTGACAAAACGAGACTTTAAGAGAAGTTTATTCCGAATGCGTAAATGCGCGTACATTTTAAGGAAAATCTGACACGATACAAGCATAGAGATTTGTTTCTAGATTGCTTCTGCAAAATTTCATTGAGTTTAATCGGTTAGTATTGAAAATGTCACCAGACTTCGTTTGTATGGAGCGCGCCAACAGTAATATACCCTTAAACGGATGATGATGATAATCAATGATGCTATCCTGAAATGGAGCAGAAACCGATCTTCAGACAAAAACTTAATAAAGATGAAAAGCACTAGGAACCAAAATAAGGACAACTTGTTAAATAGAGCACTGGAATATCCATAGTCTAAGTTAATAAAAATGTCCAACTACCCGAGCCGACGTCAAGCGGGATAAGGCAGCCTCGCGGGTAAACGGGTAATATTGTGTCTACATCGGCTCTACTGGGCCAGGGACGCATTCAGGAGGGGCAACAATATGCCGTATAGGCCTCACTATACTATAAGTCGACCAGAATCAGAAGCCGTAGCATGTTACACGTGATACGGCTGAATCACGCCTTTTAATCTCGTTCGTTTGCGTGAAAATAGAAAGAGAGCTAAGACGTGATAGCGCTATATCACGCTGCCATGCTACCCATGCTGCACGTCTAGTATGATTTCTCTACACGCGCGCGACTCGCCTTCGCTGCATAGAAAATAACCTGTTCTCGCGCTTTTCGGAGAGCGAAAGTCGCGCTTACCGTGACTTGTAGTATCAAAAAAACCGAGTCGCGCGCAAGTAGAGAAATCATGCTAGACGTGCTGGTGGCAAATAAGAAAAATAAGAAAATAAAATTTTAGTGTAAGCAACTCTGGGGTAATTGGATTAGGGCCCTTTTCACTCTGCGACTTTTTGCAGCGCTTCTGCATCGATTTAGTCGCGATGCTAGAGATGAGATACATTTTCTGTCATAGATGATATTTCATTTTGAATTCAATTAAAGTGTTAGTATTTAAAAAATGCTTCTTTTTCCTTCTGTCGGGCCGATGACCCATTGGATGCAACTTACCACCATCTCGGTGATGAGCTTTGCCAATTAACTTCTTTAAGCAGATTATAAAAGTCTTCGAGGCCCTCTTTGGTGGGGCCCCTCACTAGATCCAGTCCTGTATGAGATCCAGAGCCAGGATTTAGTGGGACAGTGCCCGCCAGCCGTGGATTAGCTTTAGATAAAAGAAATTGTTGATGGTGACACTTGGCGTTGCATTTAAACAGATTTAAGTGTTACGAATTGTTGTGTAGTGTGCGACCTGCGTTCTTAATATAGTTAAAAAATCAATTCACGTTTTATTAGTAAACACGACCGTAACCGTATCTCCAGCCGGAATCGATAAGTGGGCAAAGTTCGTTCCACATAAACTATACTTCATTCCAAATAAGGACGACAAGATTTTCCAATACCTATTTAGCTTTCTGGCCAATTCTGATTACCAAATGTAATTAATTTGTTGGATACATAATACTCCGACATAATATGATGGACGGTACAAAAGCTGTTCTAAGAATAAGTCAGGGTCAGTGTTTCAAATCTCTGTTTCTGTAATACAAAAAATAGCCTTAAAATTTCGTTGCTATGTTGAATAGAGTATAGAATAAAATAGTTTGCATTTTCAAATAGTTTAAATACCGAAGTAATCGTGATGAACATGGACTTTGGCTTTGGAAACATATCAAACCGGAATAATGAGGCAAAACAAATGAATGGTATTACTTCAAATTTGTACCAAGATGACAGACAATTGTTTGTGTTAGTTTGTATGGACCAATTGCACTAGTTGCGTGCTTTATTAATAATGTACTCTTTCAACTTAACGCGCTTTAGGCTTTGACTAATTATTATAAGGACTAGCCTTGCGGTAGCATTTCCCCTCTGCCACGGTATAAGCACAATTGATCTTGTGTATTTACATTCTATTTTACACCTTATCACTAAACGAGACAGCCTATAATTGCGAAATAATAACTTCGAACTTAGAACGTTTGGGGTTCACACGAGACTACTTTTCATGATTTTTACATTCAAAATTGGAATCTAAAGTTATAGGGAATTAAATCCAAAGTTGCGTATTTCATGTTACCTCGCCCCCCGCAAAAAGTGGCAGAAATGTTTGTTAGTAGAATTACACGCGTAACCAGTCCACATTTAAATAGTTAAAGGCTTTAGACCTATCCATTAGGTATTTCATTTTTTTGGGTTCAAGTTTAACATCCTGTATGATAATTCTGGGCATTATATTTTGGTGAATCAATAACCGTGAGGTTTAATTTTCAGAGCATTATGATATTAAAATCGGTGACGAATGAAATTACATTATCAACTCATTCCAGAAGTATTAACATCTCGGTACGACGTAAAATTCAATTTCACTTCATAGTTCAGTGCTCGGGCAATTTTTAACCAACTTAATAAAAATGTTTCAGTTTGAGGATGAAAATTATAGAAAATTAGGGTTACCAACGTAATAAACCGAACCGTAGCTTAATATTGTACATGAGAGCAATAAATGAATTGAATTGAAGTGAATTTATAACATTAAATGCTGTACTAACTAAACAATCAATTAAGCCATTTTATAATAGCGTCGTGAAAAGTTGTAACCTGTAATATTATTATTTCTATGCACGACGGTTATTCTAATCTACGGAATCTATTATACAGGGTGTAACGAAAAGTATCATTAACCTTTAAACCAGTCTACCCATCAAACTGAATAACTTTTACATTTGAGTCGAGTAGGTGCTGCAGTGTAGTATGGAACAGCAGATTTTTTTTTCGGACAGGTTTGCTTCCATACTAAAAGTTGTTCAGTTTGATGGATAGAGTATGTGATTTAAAGGTTAATGATACTTTTCCTTACATCCTGTATAGGGTCCTTCTTTGTATGCTGACACTTTTTTACGGGGATAATCAGACCGTCAAACTGAACAACTTCCTCCATGGCACCAATATCGAAATCGACGAAAAAAATCAGCTGTCTATAGGACCAAAGTCATAACAGCGAAGAAATTATGTACTGTTTCATACAAAACTACAAACCTACTTGAGTCTTTATGGGACAGCAGATTTTTTTAGCGATTTCGATGTCGGTCCTATATATAAAGTTGTTCAGTTTGATGCTCTGATTATCCCCTTAAAAGTGTCAGCATGTTAAGAAGGATACATAATTATTTAATAAATTTAAATATGCCGTGGCGAGTAACTTTGCATGCGGTGCAGGAGGCGATGGCTAGATCCCCGTCCAGGCCGACTCGTACCACTGAATTTTTCAGAATTTATGTACGATTTGTAACACCACTGGCTTTTCGGTGAAGGAAAACATCGTGAGGAGATCTTCATGCTTCAATTTCGAGGCATGTATTGTACCCACTGTCCATTATAAGTGGCGACGGGCTCACTCGAAGATATTTGCAAAAATAATGGAATGGAAACAGATCATATTTAGAATTTTTGTCTGTTTAATCGGTTTCTTTGTGCAGGCATCACTTAAGGGTATATTACTGTTGGCACGCTCCATACAAACGTAGTCTGGTGATATTTTCAATACTAACCAATTAAACTCAATGACATTTTTTAAAAACAATCTAGAGAGTAATCTCTATGCTTGTATTGTGTCAGATTTTCGTTAAAATGTACAGTTTTAAAGTTACAGTGCCTCAAAGATTTCCATACAAATCTTAAATTAATCCTATCATTGAAACTGTATATTTCAACGAAAATCTGACTCCATACAAGCATATATATTTGTTTCAAGATTGTTTCTGAAAAATGTCATTGAGTTTAATTGGTTAGTATTGAAAATATCACCAGACTTCGTTTGTATGCAGCGTGCCAACAGTAATATACCCTTAAGTGATGCCTGCACAAAGAAACCGATTAAACAGACAAAAATTCTAAATATGATCTGTTTCCATTCCATTATTTTTGCAAATATCTTCGAGTGAGCCCGTCGCCACTTATAATGGACAGTGGGTACAATACATGCCTCGAAATTGAAGCATGAAGATCTCCTCACGATGTTTTCCTTCACCGAAAAGCCAGTGGTGTTACAAATCGTACATAAATTCCGAAAAATTCAGTGGTACGAGTCGGCCTGGACGGGGATCTAACCATCGCCTCCTGCACCGCAGGCAAGGTTACTCGCCACGGCATATTTAATTTTTTTAAATAATTTTAAATAGTTTTAAAGTTACAGTGCCTCAAAGATTTCCATACAAATCTTAAATTAATCCTATCATTGAAACTGTATATTTCAACGAAAATCTGACTCCATACAAGCATATATATTTGTTTCAAGATTGTTTCTGAAAAATGTCATTGAGTTTAATTGGTTAGTATTGAAAATATCACCAGACTTCGTTTGTATGCAGCGCGCCTTTACACATTCGGAATAAACTTCTCTTAAAAATACTGAACGGATTTCGAAGGGGTTTTCATAAAATTGAATACAAATTTTATTTGCCATAATATAGAAAGTTATGGTTGGTTGGGCTTACTAATTCATCGCAATCGGTTCATATAATAGTCAAGTAGTCTACGCGAACGAACCCGAATCCGAAAACAGCTACGGATAGCCCTGGCCGAATTTTTCAGATGCACCTAAAACTGTATGCAAAATTTAAAGTAAGTGTAAAGCTAGTTAGAAGTTTGTACGAACGGGGAGAATTCCTAAGCGAAAGCATTTAAATAGTTGGCTAATTTCTGGGATAACTTCTGCATGGCCAGCAGGAATTTTTCAACTATTTCTCGCTGTAGTTTTTTACTTTCTAACGTACCACCGTAGTATGTGTTATGTTATGCCACATGAAATGATTAAGCAATTTTTTTTCATTGACTTTGATGGCCTCCTTAAAAAGTTTGCATTTATTTGAGAAGTACCTAAACTATAAGGCGTAAACGTAAATGCGTTACTGAACCACTTTAACGATGGGATTACCATAGAATCCAAAAAAAAAAAATGTTTTTTTTCTGCCATTTTTGCACAATTTGAACAAAAATGTCCATCATGAAATTCAAGAAATATAAAGTTTTAGTAATTATACAAGGTGTTACAAAAGTAAAAATTAATATTTAAAACTGTTAAGGGGTTGTTTAGACCATCAAACTGAGCAACTTTCATTATAGGACCAACATCAAAATCGCCAAAAAAAATCTGCTGTCTCATACAGGGTCCTTCTTAATATGCTGACACTTTTTTAAGGGGATGATCAGCCCATCCAACTGAACAACTTTCTCTATGGGAACAACATCGAAATAGCGAAAAAAAAATCTGCTCTTTCATACAAAACTGCAAACCTACTAAATGGACGATATTGTTTAGCTCGAGTAGATTTGAAGTTTAATATGGAACATCAATTTTTTTTTCGCGATTTCGATATTGGTCCCATAGTGAAAGTTTTTCCGTTTGATCGTCTAAACCACCCCCTCAAATGTTTTTTTGTATTTTTGTAACCCCTTGTATTTATGCAAACTATTTTTACCATATTTTTATGACGCCGTACATAACATTCGGTTTTGTAGGTTGTCAAACATGAGAAATATAGAAAAACAATGAAGAATTATATAAGATACTTCTGGAAAAATGTACCATGCTGAATTAGAGTAGTAATAATATAAATAGACAAAATGTAAATTATGTAGTTACATATAAATATATGCGTATATATAAAAATAAAATATTATATTACTTAGTATTGTATTAGTGACATTAGTATACTAGAATAGAATTGTTAAAAATGAGAGCTTACATCTGCCAACAAACTGTCATGCAGTTTGGCAGATATAATTGTAAAGAAACCTTATTGTAATGTCTTTTGCATGAATAAATGAATTGAATTGAATTGAAGTAATAGCTGTAATCACTGTTCCATATACCTACAAATAGAGTTTGCTTGGCGCCATTGCTCTTGCAGTGTTTCGTTGTTTTTGAAATTCGTAAAAAATTGGTTTTAGTGATATTTGTGACATAATTTCGTGCGGATTGTGTACCAAACCGTTGCGTAAAGCGACCGATGTAACAGGAATCTCAAATAAATACGATAACAGAACATAAGTTTTGGTTCACGTTAACTCGTACATGGTCATTTTGGCGGCAACGCGCGAGCTTACGAAATCGACCACAGATTCATCGTCATCTATCATCCCATCATCAAAATAAAGAATATAAAGAAAAAAATAACGAATGGCTCAAAATGACTAGTATCCAGAGCCGTTAAGAGGCTATGTGAAAAAAATAGGATTCTTCAAAGCATTATATCTCATGAAGTACTAACAGTAGGAGTATGATTTGCGGTTATGTGTAAATTGAACATATAACTGAAGTTTTGATTAGAGCCAAAACACGATTAAGACACATTTTCTCGATAGAAAAACAAGCCAAAGTAGCCTCCGTCTTTATCGATAAACGCTTGGAAGTGCTAAACGGTGAATATTAGAAACAAGAGGCTTGATTTAAAAAAAAGAGATTGATTTTTTATAAATTTTAATTAGAGCAGAATTGAACTTACATAAATAGTACAATTACAATTAAATAAAGTTTGTTTTATGCTTGCGTCGTTTCAGGCGCGCGCGCCGCCCTGTCTCTTTCTCTCGCATCAGGCAGTAATATAAGCTATCACACGCCCATTACGCTTCAATTATTTTTCGACATAGGCCCTTAAAGACATTATATAAAAAAAAACCTACAAATATTCTGATCCCCTGGATCCGTGCTTGGTCCACCTTATGTAACCACATGATGCAATAAACTACTATGACTATTATAAAATTCTAAAAGCAGATGTACTGGATGCGTACAGTTTGTTCTGCTATGTTGCAGTGCTATGCTAAGCGGGCAGTGACTCTGTTTTCTTTGTACATTTTTCAAAGTACGGGATTTGAACTGTTGCTGGTTATTGTTTTCTATTTCGTTTTTTACTAAATGAACGCCGTTTTTTTTAAAGCCGGTTATAAAACATATGCTCTATTCTATGATAATATGAAGATAAGAGAGAGAGAGAGAGAGAGAGAAAGAGAGAGAGAGAGAGAAAGAGAGAGAGAGATAAGAGAGTTTTTTAAAGCCGGTTATAAAACATATGCTCTATTCTATGATAATCTGAAAATAAGAGAGAGAGAGAGAAAGAGAGAGACAGAGAGAGAGAGATATAAGAGAAGTTTTTTTCCCAACGTGAAAAAAAGTACGAGTTTATCAATATGGGTCATATCTCGTCCAAAAGATGTCGCTGGCCGTCCAGCGAGGCAATGCAGCCAGCATAATAGACATTATGCTGGAACAGATTTTTTTTTTCTTCATTTTTTAATTTTTTTTTAATAGGGGCTTTTAACCCTGAGGTTATGCCAGCCCTGGAACATGATGAGGGGCGGTTTGTTTGATTAGTTTTATTTATTTAGTAAATTGCTTTATTGACGTTGGTAATAATTTTTTATTAAAAAACAGTAAAAATACTAATATACATAACCCTTAATCTAAAGAAAAAACAAAAGATAAACAGATCTTATACTATAAATAAAAATATCTTCTATCAGAAGACTGGCAGCTTTGCTTCTTTGTATGGCCAGACTGACTCGCTGGCCGAGGTAGCTGCCAACCTTCTGGTCACCCGAGACCTCGATTGGGCACGCCGAAGACTAATTCTTTAAATAATCGGCGTAACTCTGTAAATAAGATTATAATTATTTATTGTAAATATTTTATTAAGCTAGTATTATTTTAGTTAGTTCTATCTTATTGTTACCTATTTATCGTTACCTAGAATTATACACGGTGTAAGGGTAAACAGTGGCATTACTTTAAGGGGTGATTGTACCGACGATATCTACTGAACCACTTTCTCTAAGAAACCTATTGGATATTCGAAAAAAAAAGGTCTCTGTGACCAACACCGAAATCGCAAATCAAAATCAGCTGCCCCATACATTCGCGATTTCGATGTTGGTGCTATAGAGAAAGTTGTTCAGTTTGATCATCCCCTAATCAGCATAATAAGAAGGACCCTTAGATGTGTGTGTTCTATATTCTATAGAATATAGATATAACTGTCATGAAACTTAATAGAGCTATGTTTCAGGACCCAACAGATTGGACGTGAGTTTGTGGCGACAGGAACGCCGGAACCGGAAGCTATGCATCCCAGCCACTTCCGCTGCGGGACCATTACTTCCGGCAGTGAGGTACTGTTACTACCTCAATGTTTAGTTAACAACTAATTTGATAATGTTCGCTTGCTGGTTTATTTATAGGTTCAATGTAGTTTGTTTAAAGAGGCGCTTTTCATTTTAAAAATAAAGTTTTGTGACACTGGGTGGATAGCATTATAAGGCTGCTTTTCCACCAGAGATGTGTGTGGTAGTCAAACGGTGAGCGAGGAAAAAATCGGCCAATGAGAGTACTTCAATTTCCCAATGACGTGATCGAGCGAACGCGCTATTGGCGGATTTTTTCCTCGCCCACCGCCTCGCTACCTCGCACATTTTTCCTCGAAATTTCGGTGCTGGTCTTATCATCATGCAGGTAATTTTGTTGGACCTTTTATTTGAATATTCTAGTGTTTCGTAGACAAAAAATAGCTTTGATGTACGCCATGTAGGTTAGGTAGGTACTGATGGTAGGTACCTACTGAATTCCCACCGCCATAAAAAATGCGTAAACCGTAGATTGTACCAGCGATTTGTAACGTCATAGTTTGTTTATGTGGGTTAGTTTCATGGGCTGTACATTAAAAAAAAGGTTTTTCCTATGATATCTTGTGGGGTCTCAAATTAAAGCATGTTAGAGTAATGATCAAAATATCTTGGACATTGTCAGACAGAACATCTAATCCCTCATGTAGACGTGCCACACACATATGGAATTCCGGTTCGGAATTCCAAATCAGGATTGTGATTTTGTATAGGATTTGATACCGAACGTAATTGTGGAGGGGGAAAATCCGTACGAAAACTAAAAACAAAAATAATTTCAGTATAAACTTGGCAAATTCATAAACACCACGCAGAATGTTCAAGAAACAAGCCGCGTCGCTTGTAAATTCAGCGCCAAGTTTCGAAAGACTGTTGTTGTGAAGTTAAAACTAAGTTTATGCAAGTATTTAATGTTCGCAAGCTCGATTCATTCAGATGTTCCCCGACGAAGAGATTTAATCTCACTCCGTTTAACTTGTTATTATTTTAACGTTTTGATTTACCGTAAGGTTCAAGATTGAAGTCAAGTTCGTTGGTTGGTTGATTGGTGGTTGGTCGGCTGGTTGTGTTGTTGTCAAGTTGGTAGTTATAGCAATGTTTCTGACCATCCCGAAAGGGTACACGGTCGTGAGTTTATGTGATGTATGTGTTGACCACTGTTTTATCAGCAGCAGTCAAAGTTATGCAAATATTTGACTAAGCGAAGAATTTCGGTGGCACGTTGCAGCGAGTCGTGGACTTTCAATCAAAAGGGGACGGATTCCAATGTACTTATAAATTTATTATTTAAGGAAATCAGCATACGCTGAAGAAGAAATTCTGATGCGTACGTGAAATCGACCAATCCACATTGGGCACGCGTCGTGGATTGTATTGCACTACAGGCATCAGCATACACCGGGCGGGCTCAAGATCAAGCGGCCTGGAGAGCTGTGGTAGTACAAGTGGTCCACGATGGACACCAGGGCCGTCTTTACCCGAGGGTGCGAGGCACTTGGGCGCAGGGACCTAGGGGGCGCAAGTCGATCCTTATACACATACCGACAGTATGCCCCAATAATGTTTATAAATACGCTTCATACAGCTTTCGGCACATTAAGGTTGCTCAGTTGCTACTTCTAAAAAAAATTCGCTTTTTTTGTTCGCATGGGCGCAGGCTGATTTTCGCACCCCGGCGCCCAATATGGTTAAGACGGCCCTGATGGACACGTCCCTCAGCCATGAGGTTACGACTAAGAAGAGTTTATTTTTACCCGACTGCACCAGAAGGAGGGTTATGTTTTTCGAGCGTATGTATGTTTGTATGTCTATTTCTTTGGCACGGCCTACAGCCTAAACGGCTTGATGGATTTTAACGTATGAGGTGTCATTAGATTCATAAAAATTTAGAGAGTGACATAGGCTATATTATTTTAATATGGCGTCTACGAAATAAAAAGGAGAGGGGGAATAAAAAGTAGCAGCGAACTCACGTTGGGCAGAATTTAGTGATAAATGGATATACTGATTTATGCTTCCTACATTTCGACAGAGCTTATTGTAGACATATTTTTTTTACATCTTGTTCGAATAAATAAAAATTTTATAGATAATGCACTACCCTCTCGAGGGGTATAATTCTATAAGCATTATGCTTAGAAAAGCATGTATTGACCTATTCGTGACTCATTTGGAATTTCGGTTCATTATCATAATTATGTAGTTCGGTAGGTTCGGTAAATTAATGAAAATCAATTATATTTGGATAATTTACAAAAAAACAGAAATTTTTTCCAACAGATTCCCCAATCTAACTTTCATTCAACTCCTTTTCTAAAATAGAAATCAACTAACGCTTGAAAAATAAACGCTTGGCAATATAAACGTCGAAGCCAGCGTCACCTCCTTGGATCCAATTACCGAGGAAAATAAAAAGCTAACAGAATCTCCGCCTGTTTACCTTCGAACACGCAAATTTATCTATAACGAGGTTTACTCAAACTCCTTCGTCGATATTTTTGTCTCTTTTTATAAAGGCCGAGACAGGAAGTTGGAATAGGTATTATAGTTGCGCCCGCGGCATGGCGGCGCGATAAAGCGTTAGCTCTCTTTCTTAGGCGCGATAAAACGTTTATCTAGGCGCCTGCAGCTGGAGAGCAGACTGCCTTACAAACGGTGAAACGTGAAAATACTACTTGGAGGGCGGTTATTTTCGCCCTTCTATAAATTCCCGTCGTTGTTTCTGACGTCAACTTTGTCTCTTTCTAATCCAACGACACCAATTGATAGAAAGGGACAAACGTAACATCAGAAACATGGATGACGGACACGTAGGAGAAGGACGAACATTACTGATCGCCATCGTCAATTTTCGTGTTTCTATGCTTGTAAGGAGGTTATAGATCCATTGGTTACAAATCCATCAGCTGAGACCTTGGTGCTAGAAAACAATTGAGGACTTTGATTTTTTACCCGACCGACTGCGCCAGAAGTTAGGTATTATTTTTTTGCTATACTGTGGTGGTGGTGTAATGTGGTGGTCCAGTGGCGAGTTTCCTTGCCTGCCGTGCAGGAGGCGATGGTTCGATCCCCGTCTAGGCCGACTCGTACCAATGAGTTTTTCGGAATTTATGTACGATTTGTAACTCCATTGGCTTTTCGGTGAAGGAAAACATCGTAGGAAACCTGCATGCTTCAATTTCGAGGCATATATTGTACCCACAGTCCATTATGTGGTGACGGGCTCACCCCCCGTCACACTGGACAGAGTTTCGGTACTACTGGTGAAACGTGGATGTTCTGAGGTTTCAGAATAACTCTGACTACCCCCTCGGGGAATATAGTCGTGAGCATATGCTTATGTTTATGCGGGCGCACTTCTGGCTGCAAACGTTCTATTACTCTAATCCTGGACCTGAATCCGACCTCTGATTATACGAAACTCTTAAATCGAAATTGTTTCCGAATCCTGTCGGATAACTACTGCATATGCTGCATGAGCTCATCCCGCCTTCCCCTTTCTACTATCGGACTTCCAGACGCACCGCGCGATACCACCTCTTCTTGGTTGATATCCAACGTATCCTCACTAAGCGCCTTTCTGATTCTTTTATAATGCGCACAGCCAAGGAGTGGAACCAGGAAGGTTCGCCAACTCGAAACATAGCAGCTATCAATTATTGTCGATTATATAAGACTCCATGACATAATTGACATTGCATCAATTAGTTTCAGCGGATGACGTACGGGTTATTAGAACTATAGTCTTAAACTTTGTTCACCATTTATTTTCATTATTGAATAAGCTATTACATTTTATCATTAATGTGTGATAAAATTGATGATAGAATCTAATTAAGACATAATAAAAAGCTTGTTTTAATTCATTTGCCTTGCAAGTATTATTCACGATATTTACCTACGTAACTAATCACTTAAATTGATAACCTTTCATTGAACCGGACTAACAGAGAATTTGGGTTAAGAGTAGAAAAAAAATAAGATGAAGTGAGTCTATGCTGGTTATTGAAGCGAATATCCTCAAATTCTACAAATAAACAGGAAAAAAAGCATGAACACGAATCTTTGTCCTAAGGACTGGATTAAGGTCAAGAGAAAAAATCGATTAAATAATCTGTGATATCAGCCAGCAGCATAAGCCTACGACCGTAGAAAACTGAACGAGAGTGTAGAAACTTACCAAGTGCTCCGAGGCGAGCGTACTCGTAGGTACACAATCGCAAGGTTCACCCACTGAGAGAGTAATTTGAAACTATGAGTAAGTTTACTCTTTTTGAACTGTTCGATACGAAGTAAAATTGAAAAGCATGCAAACATGCCTCGTTCTAACTTGGTTCCAGTAGGTACAGAAAGTTTCTACACGGAAACTTTCAAAAACTTCAAGATGCGTAGCTTGCCGCGCAGTGCTGCCAGACTCGTGCGATAATTATCCTACAATATATTTTTGAGTGGCATGCGAGATAGAAAATAAAAGTCGGGTATCGCACGATAATTCATAAAAATTTCACGATAATTTTTAATTGTAATGAAATCTGTGTATCCAATCATTATTTTATCCACATTTTTCAGTTAAATTACAATGATACATCATACTGGCCTTTAGTTGTGGGTAAAACAGTGTTCAAATATTACTAAAATTGAAGTTCTAATAAAAAAATATAGATCGAAATAATTCCTCATTGTATCACACACAATCAAGAGTTTTTACTAAGAATCACCAAACCACGTACTTACCGGCCTATAAATAGGTAATATTAAATACTGTCATGTAATGTAGGTAAGTATGATTGAATAATTTCATGCATCATTTTGCTTTTGATTTTGCTCTTTTAGACTCTAAGATACGATAATTTTGGGAATTTATGATGCGATAAAATACGATAATTTTGCTGTCAATCTGGGATAATTCTTAACTCATGGATCTTGCAACACTGTTATTGAAATTAAATGCAGTAGATAGGTATATTTCTCTACAAGGCATGGCTTGTTTTTGTACTACTCGGCAACTCTATCAGGTCCCCGCTGCCCCCTCAACTGATTCTTTCTAATCTGACAAACCACATTTGATGCAGAACAGCAGGCTATAAACAATAGTCAATATTTGTCGATTAAATGTAAGTACTTATTATTTTTGAGAACATTATTTTGACGTTTTATAAACATTTTTTTTTCAAATTATATTCTTTATCGATACTACCTACTTTTGAATATTACATAAACAAGAAATCAATTTATTTTTTCTATGCTCGTGGTATTTCGAAATTAATAATTCCGAGACTTTGAGCCCGCTAAGAGAAGTTTATTCCGAAAGTTCCCGACCAGCGCCGTACGAATTTTTGAACCTGAAAGCGCTGCGCATGCACGACTGTTATTCGTTTCAAGATTTGTGATAAAAATGTTGTTTTGAAACGACCGCGCTCTAACTAGAGTTCTTTAAAAGGATGTATAATGTGAATAAGTTATAGCTAGTTCACGCACAATACCATTTTACCTTTCTTTGATACGGGCTGATAAAATGCAACTACAGAATAATAAAAATATGTAAGCAAACAAGCGCGAAAGTCACATAAGTGACTAATTGCAACAGTCGGCCAGTAGTTACCGAGGCAAGTAATTGTTTGACCTGTAGGAAGTCGTGTTCCTGTTGCTGTGAACTTTATAATTGCCGAGGATTCCAGGCTCCAGCTCTTGCTGTCAAGAACAATTGGAGCACTACAACTTGAATACCTTAGTTGAATTAATTTTGTATTGTAACTTAACACAAAGGTAAGTTTAGTTTGTAGTGAAAGTCCTTTGTACAACATCGCAGATGGTGAATTTATTCAGCGCGATGGCAATAATAGTTCATCTAGTGAATTCATTACACATGTTTATAAAAACCGGAGCGTGTGAAAATCTGATTTCATACAAACATAGATATTAGTTAGATTGTTTACGAAAAATTTCCTTGACTTTAATATAACAATGCCTTTAGGATGCTGCTGGGGCTGCCGCGCTTTTGCAGTGTTTCTGGCATGTTTGCGGACGCTCATGTCTATGGGTTTCCCACCATGCTCCGCAAACGTTGTGCTGCCGCACTGCAGAGGGTTCGCGCCAGCACGAATAGTATTCTGAACATGGTAGCCAGTAGAGACTGTGACAGTAGCGTTATTAGGCGCGGGATCAGTTTACACTTAAGTGTTTGTACTAACAAAGTTATTTAAGTGTGTTACTAATCAATATGGATGTAATGTCTGAAATAAAGAATTTTTATTTTTATTTTATTTAATTGGTTAGTATTGAAAATATCATCAGACTTCGTTGGAATGCAGCGCGCATTTACGCGTTCGGAATAAACCCAATTCAGTTACTGCGTCTGTTTTCTTACTCTAATCTAACTACTCGTAACGTATACATTTGTTTGGTACTGGTATAATTCAGATACTGCTTAGAAAAATAGTACAGGTACTACCTATAGCACCGATACCCATCTGGAACCGGTATTACACCAAGTGCAATGGTACCGGTTTGAAGTCCGAGATTAACGCGCCCTCAACGCCTTCTACGTCGTATTAGCAACGCTGTCTTGTATCGACGATGCAACGCTGTGGTAAGGGACAGCCCTCCGCAGACGAAACGTTGAACTCAGACCCCACAAACTGAACAAGTTTCACTATAAATAAATATCTTGGACATTGTAACACAAATTATCTAGTCACATTTAAAGTACCAGAAACTAGACTGGACTTGTATTATGATGACTAGACAACGATATAGAATACATATACAACGTGTTAATGAATTAACGCAAAACTAGAAAGTAGTTTGTTTAGAATCGAGAGCAGAATCGAATTATCATGTTTTCAATATATGTAATTTTTTTCAAAATATTAAATAATTTGTTTGTAAAATTTAAAATTTACTGAACTCGATCTCAACCAACCGCACGGGCATACTCACCCTACTTACTACCAAAACAAGATTCTTAAAATGTATTCACGAGCACGCTAGCGCTTTTATTCATTGCTGAAATGATAACAAATAATTTTTGCTTGAAAACTTAAAATGCGAATAACTTTAAATTGTAACTATCAAATAATGAAATTATTGTTTCAATCTAATTATTTTGTTATAAATCAATTGGGGTGTATGAGGTTTTGCGCTTATTCATTAACACGTTGTATAGATACAAACGTTCATGACTCGGGTACAAATATTCACTATTACTATGGACTGTACTGGGTACTATGGAGCCTACCTCTTGAATTAGGACTGGTCGTTGTGGCGATCCTTGGTGGAGGCCTATTTCCAGCAGTGGACGTCTATCGGCTGATATGATGACGATAAACTTTAAATGTTTTACATGTAAATTAGTAAAACTTAGTAGGAAACCTAAAGTGAAGAGAAAACGTAACTTTCAGTTTAATATAATTTTATGCGAGTTCTGGTGTGAATAGTTTATTCTATAGAAGCGAAGACATCGTCTGTAAAAGCTTTGTGAAATGTTATTTGACGGTTTTCCTCAGTTTTGAAAAAAGAACCGACTGTGTTTAATGAGTTTGATTTAATGTTTTTAGATTATTATTTTTGTGTTTATGGCTCAAAAACCGTATTTACCGTCGCTTCGCATCAACTTAGATGGGTGTTGTAAGAGGCAACTGATACCTTCAGGCGTCTTCAAAATCTCTGATGCCTGCCTTCCTGCCTCTGATAGTTATTCGTTTTCCCATCCCATCAGATTCAGGAGAGAAAGGACTAGAGTGTGCGATAAGATTAATTTGTTTAGCGTACCTACACACTTATGAACTTCAAACAATTCCGGATAAACCTCCGATAGCTTTTGGAAGTTCAATTGTACAAATCTTTTGTAAATTTTTCTTACAATAAATAAACTAAAAAAAAATGGTACTCCGTACATGACTGATTTTCTAATACCTAAAGCAGCAGAGCTACAGTAGCCAAAATCGATAAATAAAAACAGGATATTACAATAAAGAAGGAAATGCAATTTTCTAGAAGTCGATGACCACAATTTGCAAGGGAATTTAAAAAATTATAAGTACAAAATTGTATGTTACTGATTCCATGCAGCGTTTGGTTTTGCGTTGTAATATTCAATGGGCCACCCCTTCTAGACCATCAAACTAAATAACTTTCTCTATGTAGCCAAATCGAAACAAATAAAATAAATCACCTGCTCCATACACTGGAGGCGAGTCGGTAAGATAGTCCAAACCATCCCATTATACAACGTGTTAATGAATTAACGCAAAACTAGAAAGTAGTTTGTTTAGAATCGAGAGCAGAATCAAATTATCATGGTTTCAACAAAGGTAATTTTAATCAAAATATTAAAAAATTTGTTTGTAAAATTTAAAATTTACTGAAGTCGATCTCAACCCACCGCTCGGGCACTCTCATCCTACCTACTACCAAAACAAGATTCTTAAAATGTATCCGTGAGCACGTTAGGGCTTTCATTCATTGCTGAAATGATAACAAATCATTATTGCCTCAAAACTTAAAATGTGAATAACATTAAATTTTAACTATCAAAATAATGAAATTATTGTTTCAATCTAATTATTTTGTTATAAATCAGTTGGGGTGTATGAGGTTTTGCGCTTATTCATTAACACGTTGTATTTGTATTTTATTCCATTGGATTAGGGAAATATACGGCGTAAACAATTACACTTACATACATACATAAGCTCACGCCATTGTCCCATGGGGGTAGGCAGAGACCACGGACCGCCATACGCTACGACTCTGACACACCTCTTTAGCCTCATTCACATTCATACATCTTTTCATGCACTTCCGTCGATTGAGGGTGCTACGCACTTGTCCTTTTCGGAAAAGATCATTGATTTGATCATGGTATGTTTTCCTCGGACGGCCTCTCCCAACACTTCCGCTCACCTTTGCTTGGTATACTTCATTCGTAAGTCTTCTTTCATTCATTCTCTCTACGTGACCGAACCATCTAAGCAAACCCCTCTCAATCCTTGTTACTATATCATCCTTCAACTTACACCAATTCCTTATCACACAATTTTTGATTCGATCAACCAAAGTAATACCACACATACTTCGTAAGGAGCGCATTTCAACTGCATTCACTCTGCTTTCGTTCCTTTTATTCCATACCCAACATTCACTCCCATACATCAGAGTAGGATTACAAACATTAATTAACGTAATTAGCCAAAACAGTTTCCACTTAAAATTACAGCTATGATGCTCAAACTTAAAACAGGGTGTAACATTAAATACGTTGTATACATTAAACCACTCTGTTCATTATGCAACGGATTCATTATACACCCCGAAAAAATCAGCTGCTCCTCACATTCGTGTCGAGTAGCCATTGACGTTTTCTATGAAACAGATGATTTTTTTTGCGATTTCGATGGTGACTCCATCGTGATAGTTGAAGTACCGAGTTAAGTATGTAACGCATTTAAATTTACATCCTGTTTTGTTAGGGTGTTTTGTTACACCATGTATAAGGGTTGAGACACATTTACCGACGGCGACCGACGGCGGGCCCATACAAAACTGACATTTAGTATGGGAAGCCGTCCGCCATCGATGCGGCGACGACGGCGGACGGCTTACTAAATGACTTTTTTTTGTATGGGTTCGCCGTCGGTAGCCGTCGGTAAAATGTGTCTCAACCCTAAACGTCATGTCAATGTAACCATATTGTCTTTAATATACAATGAAGATGTTACAAAGGGAACACCTCTGAATGCTCAAAGCTAATATTATGTAGGTCTATGCACTAGACAGGTACCGTTTCAGTTTTTGACGTGACGAGGGTATCATGTATTAATACCTTGAGTGAGACTAGACAGTAGCGTATTCAAAAATTTGCGCCTAAGAGGAAGGATCTCTCTTTAAGACTAGAGTGAGCCATACCAATTGTAAAGAGTCCACTTTTTTTGACGTTTAGGTTTGAGTGTGTGGTGTCAAGTAGTATGGAAAAAAGGCACCAAGTGACATATGGCCTTATGTTTACGGTCACTTTTCACACACTAGCTCAAAAAAAAGTGGACAGCTGCATAAACAAATATCTATAGTTCCATCTCCTTCTACTATTAAAGGTACGTCATGAGCCAAAAGAGACCAACTACAATCTTAAATTTATACGGACTATATGGAGATCCTTCCTCTTAGATTTGCGCCCTCCGGCAAATATATTTGGCCGCCCCCGAGTTAGATGTAGGTAATCTTAAGACATTTTCGTCATGGCGGAATCGCTGCTGGACCTCAGTGGGATGCTTGGGGACCTTAATGCCGCTTCCCGACGGGTCGGTCTCGACATGAAATTAGACAAGACGAAAGTCATGCTTAATTTTCATGTCGAGGTATACGTCGGTGGGGCGGCGGTAGAAGTTGTGCAAGACTATGTCTACCTTGGACAGATTATAAGACTAGATCCGTCATATATTCTCCTCAGCCCTACCACAATGCCTCAAAACGAAGGTGCTCAATCAGTGCGTCCTGCCAGTGATGACCTATGTCGTGGAAACGTGGACCTTGACGATAGGAATAGTTCATCAATTCAAATTGATGGAACTATTCCTAGTGGTCGCTCAGCGAGCTATTGAAGAGAGCAATGCTCGGTGTTTCTCTGAGAGATCACATCAGAAATGAAGTGATACGTCAGAGAATTAAAGTGGTTGACATAGTTCAGAAAATTAGCAAGCAGAAGTGGCCGGACATATCTGCCGAAGAACTGATAACCGATGGGGTGTCAGAGTTCTAGAGTGGAGACCGCGATCTAGTAGGCGTAGTGTGGGACGCCCTGCTGCCCGCTGTACAGACGACCTTAAAAAAGTAACGGGGAGCGACTGGATGAGGAAGGCCGAGGACAGAGTTTTGTGCGCGAATTAGGAGAGGCCTATATTCAGCAGTGGACAATGATAGGCTGATGATTATGATGAATCTTAAGTCTTAAGATGTGTGTCTTTGATGGTTCTACCACTACCAGATATTTCCAAAGACTTGTTAAGTGTATTGTATTATTTTGTGCTACGGCTTACTTTACAGAGTGTTACAGAAAAGTGTTGTCATATTTTATTATTTACTTTCTTAAAGAGAATTCAGGCTAGATAGGTGCTTCAAATTTTGAAATTAAGAAGCTGAAAACACTTGCACAGTTAAAGTAGATTTAGGAGCAGAAGACGTTAAAAAAGAAAATATTATTAAATTTTTCCTATTGTCATGTCCGTGTGAGAGCCAACATTGAGAAAGAATAAAAAGATGTGCTGTTTCATACAAAACTGCAGTAACTACCAAGTAGACTCAAATGTGAAGGCAGCTAATTTTTTTGTAAAAATTATTCGACTTTGTTTCCAGAGTGAAAATTCTTCCCAAAGAGAAAGTTGTTCAGTTTGATAGTCTGATCATACTCTTAAAAAACCATCAGCATATGAAGAGGGACCCTATAAAAGGTGTTAAGAAATACAAATAAACATTTAAGGGGTGGTTCAGACCCTCAAACTGAACAACTTTTACTATGGAACCAATATCGACATCGCGAAAAAAAAACTGATCTTATAAACTACAAATCTACTCGAGCGAAATGGCTCCATAGTGAAAGTTGTTCAGTTTGATGGTCTGATGTACCGCCTTAAGTACTACTAGGGTGTTTTGTTACATCCTGTATCGGCTTAGACTACTTATATACGGACCCGCCTCGCCTTAGCATTTCCCCTCTGCCAACGTGCAAGAACAAAAACATCTTACGCATTTACATTAAATTTTATACCTTATCACTAAACGCGATAGCCTATAATTGCGGCACAATAATTTCGAACTTATGACGTTTGAGGTTCACACGACACTGTTTTTCATGATTTTTAACATTCAAAATTAGAATCTAAACTAATGGAATAAAATTCAAAGTTGCGTATCTCGTGCTACCTCGCCCCCCGCAAAAAGTGGCAGAAAATTTTGTTAATAGAATTACACGCGTAACTAGTCCTCATATAAGTAGTCTAAGGCTGAGATTCAGAAAAGATTTTTTTATGCTCGAGCTAAGCGTGGCGAAAATGTATGGATTTTGACATAAGGGAGTTCGAACTATGACTTAAAAATCGTCTCTGAATCTCGGCCTGAGTGTATCGGTAACTAATAAATGATTTTCACGAAAACTATTCAAATTGTTTTCGATATTCCGCACTGAAACAACAGTTTTCAATTAAAAACAAACTTCGAACAATAAACAATTGAAACACGAACTAATTAATGTTACTGACCGGATCGTTCGTAAGCTGGATTTAATTTAATTTATCCGTCTCATTATCTCTCGTATAAAACGTGATCGATGACCAAAACTGGTAGGAATGACCTTATTAAAGTGAATACAGAACGAGTTTGTTTCACCATCGTATCAAATCAACATTATCAGCGTGTGCTAATCCATGATGAACGTAGACAGATAATAAGAAGTATCGTCTTTACTTAAGACGCTCCCCCACTGTGTAAACGCTGGGCTGGGCCATATTTTGCTGGTTTTTAGAAGCTATCTTCTTGTTATTTGGAAGACATTCAAATTAATGAAAAATACAGTAATGATCTTCAACGTCTCGGCTTTATTTTGTACATTTAATATTTTAATTCAAAGGAAAGCCTAAATATTTTAAAAAGTCTGTGTTTATGTGCATCTACTTTAAAAGGTGAAGTCACTTTTACTTGCGACACACACACACATTATGACAATGTTATGATCTAAAAATTGTACGTTAAAATTGTTTAAAGTCCAATATTAGTTAATTAGAGTTAATTAGATATTTGTAAAATTTGGTACGAATTCTTTTGATTTTCGAATTGGATTTCCTTGGATAAGAAGGCACCACCACAGATTAATAATAAGTTACCAGGTATACCTACTAAAATAAAGTAGTTTAGTAAAGGTAAGGTGGCTCTGAAAAGGTCAAGGTCGTTCAGTGTGGGATGCCTCTTAATAAGAAATATTGGTAGGCCAAGGTCATAGTCAGTGATGCTGATGAGATTGATAATCAAAAATAAATCTTTAGATTAAAATGTCAGATAAATGACACATTTTATTTTTATTTATTTATAACCCTACGAAAGATACCGAGCTATACTTGAGGTTTGATCCGTCAATTAAGACTATTTAATTTAATGGCACCCTTATCACATTATTTATGATTTCTCATTTAAGAACGGACGCACGGACAACGTAGGCTTCGTAATAGGGTCCCTTTTTTCACACTTTGGGTACGAAACCCTAAAAACGAAAACTAAAAAATTAAAGGTCCCCATGCGAGAAAAGTGTTCATTTCAGGTTTTAGTTTTTGCTCTATCGTAAAAACGACAATAAATATAAGTGTCAAACTTGTTGTGATTATAGAGCTAAAGTAGGAGTCGCGCTGCAAGTCTGGCGGAAGGTAGACGCATTCGTGTTGGCCTCTCTTAGGCTTGCACGTGGCTCCGCCATTTTGTGAAACTCTTTTGTGTTTTAACCATAAAACAATCACTTGAGTCTATAAACTACTTGACATTGGCAGAATTGCCGCGCTAGACGCAAGCAACCGGCCATTAATTAAGAAAAGAAAAAAAGAGCTAAAGTAAAAAAAAAAAGCCAGCCAAGTGTGAAGTCAGGTTCGATTTTTTTGGTCTTAGCTCGAGCTAAACGTGGCAAAAATGTATGGATTTTGACATATGGGAGTCCGAACTATGACTTACAAATCGTCTCTGAATCTCGGCCATACAGTCTGTATATAAAGTCGTGACATGAATGTTTGAGGAACTACAGCGTTTTAGTATGGTGGTGTTGCCAGGTTATGCGTGATTTTGACGTTCTTGCGTGGAGGCAGCGCCCTCATTTTTTGTCAAGAATTTTAGACAGACCTACGTAATTTTTATTATAGGGCAAAGGTATTACTGTCATACAGCCTACCTTTGTAACTTACGTCAAACAATTTTTAGTACATATTTTCTCTGAAACGAAAGAAAACTAGGAAAAAAAAAGAAATACGGGTCTCTTAATTAACAGTAAACTATCCACAGAACATTATAAGAGGGGTTAGAAATGCAAAGTAGCGCTTTTGCTTCGGAGACGGCTGTCGCCACTTGTCTTCCCGCTCACGCTGCTACAATTACTCATGCCCTCTCGCTCGCACCACGCAACGCGTCTTATGGTGTTATGCAAATCATTGCATAACCTGTGGCGACACGTTCCACGCCTACTTTGCACTTCTAACCCCTCTTATAATGTTCTGTGAAACTATCCATAAATTAAATAAGAAAGAATGTTTTAAAATTTTCAAATGTTGTCAATTACCTACATTTCAATAAAATAAAATGGATGCGGAATTGAATATTAGCAATAAATTTGTTATCTGTGAAAGTAATGTACATCAGATTCCATTGATTTACACTCTAACGATAAACAAGCCTTTTCGAATAAAAAAACAACATGTCATACAAAACGACACAAAATGACACATTGTGGTCTGTAATTTATTTATTTAAAACTTTATTGTACACATTATGTCATGCCATAGTAACGAACCTCGGGAACATCAATGCGGTACGTGAACCGTATTGAAGAGGAACATGCAGTTCCTACTGATCGCCTTATCTAGTACTGGCACATTAATATCATTGTCAATTTAACTTTGACCAACGAGCTTAAATTAGGTTATTAAACAATTTCCATACCTTCAGGACGACAACAAAACAATTGATATGTTATTTACGAAGTAAATTGATCTATTTAATCTCAATCAACAAAAGGAAAGACAATTCTTCATTCATTCATTCATTTCATTGCTTTCATTTAAAATAATTACTTTGTGTTGTTCTAGTTACATAATTAAAATTCCAATCATTTTTGTATTTGTTACATTGGGATCTACAGGGTGAAATTGATATCATTAAGTCAAACTGGACAACTTTAACTACTACTAGCAAAAAAAATCTGCTTTTCCAAACTAAACTGCAATGCCTACTCGACTCAAATGTATGCAACAGCTGATGTTTTTTGCTCCGATAGTAAAAAGTAAAAGTTTTTTTCGAATAAATAACGCTTTTTTAAGAAAATGATAATTGTAAGAGGTATAAAATAAGCCTACGCGTATTTTAAAATAACTTTCCAAAAACTGTCAAATAGCCAATTGTAACGGTGTAAGCTCGGCTTTATCACGCCGACAAAAGAAGCCGAAGTCGAGGCAATTTTGAATACGGCTTTCTCACATTTTCATCTTTAGTAAAATGTTATCATCGTAATTAATTCTACTACTGATGACATTAACCTCCTATTCCACGTTGTATATTTTGCTTTCAATATTGTTAGTGGTGGTGGCAGGTAGAGTAAACCATTCTTGTACACACGGCGACACATCAAGCTATACAAAACCAACATAAGCTGGCCGCGCGACGGTAACGTTACTCGAACTACGCGCCGCCAGCTTATTTTGGTTTTGTATAGCTTGGTGTGTCGCCGTGTGTACGTATAGGTTCATCGATGAATTCATTTGTACATATAATTTATAAAAAATGTTCACATACATAATTATAATTACTAGAGTTTACCCGCGACTTCGTCCGCACAAATTATATACCAGATTTTAAGTCAGATCATATAATCGGTTGGTCATCAAAATCGGTTCAGTAGGTTTGGCGTGATGCTGTTACAAACATAAAAACAGACAGACAGAAATTCTAAATAACGGTTGATTTGGAGTCCGGGATACCTAAAAACCATATCGGAATCTTTTTCATGTAAATATCTTCAATGTACAGACACACTTGTGTTACAGTTTTAAGTAAAGTCTTAAAATATCCATAACATATACTTTCACAATAATAGATGCTTCGTATCTCATCCGTTTGCTTTTATATTTTCATTTTTCATAGGTACGTATTATTGAATAGTATCTCATCGCATAATTTATAAGACACAATTTGTCATTTACACTCAATAATGTCCAAATACATTTTCTCAGTTCAAATCCTCAGTCTTGTCCTTTTTCAACCAGATTTTCTTATAAATAACTGTCGGCACAATACCACCAATCACTGGTCCAACCCAATACACCCAATGGTCATTCCACCATCCAGTCCACACAGCTGGTCCCAGAGACCTCGCTGGGTTCATACTGGCTCCTGTCAAAGGACCACCAGCAAAAGACAAACCGGCAACAGTTAATGCAAACTTGATGGGCACAGTTTCGGTTTTAAGCTTATTCACCGGATCCCAAACGGCACAGTTTAGGAAATTTAAACAACTTGTCAATGCTATTTCTATCCCAATAGCTTGATATATGTTTAAGCCTTGATGTATAGTAGTAACGCAAATTCCTTGGGGAGATAAGTCAATGGAAGATAGTGTGGATAGGATTCCATATCCAAGTACAGCTCCAGTACACTGAGCAAGGACGTAAGCGATGGCCAAAGGAATTGAAAGAGTTCCATACATTGCAGCAGCCAAAGACACAGATGGATTCATATGAGCTCCAGAAATATGTCCGAAAATCGAAATGTTGAACATAACAACAAATCCAAAGCTAAGTGGAGTGTACAGTGGATTCTGATATGGCATGTCGTCTATCGGTATACAAGACATGCATCCTATTAACACCAGTAACGATGTACTTAACAGTTCGGCTAATATCGCTCTCCAATTCGATGAGCACCATTCTGCCAGTAACCCGGTACTTTTCACTTTGTTTTCGATTATAGTTACTATAGACTGTGGAGGTGGCACCGTCATTTTTGATGAATTTTCTTAGTCCTTTAGTTAAGTTCCCGGTATATTTTGATTCACTTAAAGAACATCACACACACTGATTATAATTTCGCCAACCAAACTTTTTAATTTTTAATAATATTTGTATTTTATTTTATCAGGCTCATGTGCCGACACGTCGATCAAGTATGTTTTCGGACATACAAATATTGATATCTCTAAATGATCGTAAAGTTTAGTACAATACATATCTGTATTGATACTATATTTTGATACCGTTATCTGCGTTTATTTGTGTTTTTATGATATAAAATACATCCGAATTTTTGTACAAAATACAGATTTTTTCGATTAAAAATATGAAGTACTCGTATTTCCAGATAGGAAGGAACAGGAATAGTTAATAAAATAAGAATAACAAAGGAAACATTATTTTATAAAAAACAGAAAGTGAATTTAAAAAGTAAATTAACAGGTAAACACAGACAAATGCGTTTAAGATGGAACCAATATCGAAATCGCAACAACTTTTCCAGACATTTGGACCATTGACGTATTTTATACGGAAGAGCAGAGTTTATTCTTTCGCTATTTGGGTATTGGTCCCATTGTGAAAGTTTTTCAGTTTGATAGTCTGAAGCATCCTGTTTAATGTGTAACGCATAAAATTTTACACGTCGCTTATACAGGCCAATTTTGGAAACAAAGTGTTTGAAGTACCTATTGGAATCCCGGATGCGTGGAAATTAGCAGGACTCAAGTTTATCACTCTTAGGTTTGACGAACCAGTTGGTGTGCCTGGTTACCATCCGGACTGCCAAACCAGATGTCCTGGATTCGAATACCCGTTCGGCCATATATGTTATTTTATTATTAATTGATAAAAAAAAAATTTCTCTCTATTTAGCTCAATATTTTGCAACAACAATTGTGGAGTACCTCAAGGAAACATTTTGGGCCCGCTTCTTTTCATTAATGAATTTTATAGATGATACAACATTAAATGTTATCAGTGAGAATAACCTGGGAGCAAATACGTTTGATAAAACGAAATGTTTTTGAATAATTATTGATGAAACAAGTATAGTAATGAAGTCTCGGATTATTAGAAACTACACATTTGTTTCAAACACAGTAGAGCTCCGTTAAATTACAACCATGATAATGTTATCAATTTATCATATTGCATCACTTAAATAATAATCGGTATGGACACTCCATCACGAGGGTCTGGGTTCGAATCCGCATAGACGGCATGTCATGTACGCACGGCGACAGATCAACCTACCCATAGTTGGACCTTATGTCCATGAACATAGAGTTCAACTATGGGTAGGTTGATCTGTCGCCGTGCGTACATGACATGCCGTTTATGCGGATTCGAACGGCGACAGATCAACCTACCCATAGTTGGACCTTATGTCCATGAACATAGAGTTCAACTATGGGTAGGTTGATCTGTCGCCGTGTGTACAAATAAGTTTTTCTAACTTATATATGTAATACCGACTGCTCTCAGTCTCACACCGTAAAGGAAAACATCTTGTGGAAACCTGCATACGTTGAAGAAGATCATTCTAATGCGTATTGTGAGAGTCCACCAATCCGCATTGGTCACGCGTGGTAGACGGCCATAAACCATCCCTGAGGCCCTGTGGCTTGCAGTGAAGAAGTCCTGAAGATGATGAAATAAAACGTACATTCTATGTTTGTTCGTAACTGTTTAATTCTTTGTATGTTAATTCCTACCTAACATAAACAACCCTAAGAAAGACATAACATATCTACAATATAATTAAAATGCAATTAATGATCTGCAACTATTTATTTCATTTTCACACTTATGTTGTGAACGTGGTCACATTGAAGAATCCAACAAAATATAGTCATTCTGACCTCAAAAAGATTTCGTTCGTAAACTTTTTGAAAGTAGCAATTTGCTTTTGAAACTGGATACTTTAAATTTGTTAAAACTTTAATATAGGGTTTTAAATTAAATAGCACAAAAAATTACATATTTTAGGGGATGGTTCAGACCATGAACTGAAGAAATTTCACTAGGGAGTAGAGAGCCATCATCGGGAAAAATAAATCTTCTTTTACCTACTTGACCCAAATGTATGGAATAGAAGTATTTTTTTCGCGATTTCGATGTTGGCTCCATAGTCAAATTGTTATTAAGATAAGATAATATAACATAAATATTCTTTATTTGCTACCAAGAATAGAAAAATACAGTATTCTTAATAGTCTGAGGAACTGCCTAAAATATGTGATGCATTTAAGTTTAAATTCTGTACGTACACACGGCGACAGATCAACCTACCCATAGTTGAACTCTATGTTCATGGACATAAGGTCCAACTATGGGTAGGTTGATCTGTCGCCGTGCGTACATTGGTTATTCATTATACAGGATGTTTCCCCTTTAAATAGCTATGATCACACCTTTCTGTTACACTCTGTACACTTAGTTTTGTTTCATTGTTACAAATAAAGCGTCACAACAATTTGACTGAAATTTGAATCTTTGCTCAAAAAACCATATGAAAGTGAAGCCTGCGAATGGATAACAATAATAGGTTTGAACTATAGCCTCCACTACAAGTACAACTGCAATTTAGCAGTGCGACACATTGCAAAGACTTAGTTTGTATAGGTGTTTTGTTCCACGTTACAAGAGCAATCCAACGACACCTCAATTTTTTTTCCAACTCATTTTCGTAGCATGGTAAAAAAATTTTGTTTATTTTTACTACCAAATTTCTGTTTTTGGGTTACTGTTATCTGTTTTCATGCTGAATTTCGATTCAATTAGTGCGATAAACTTTATACTACATACGAGTATTTTACTGGTTTTTTGAAGCTATCTTCTCGTTATTTAAAATACATACAAATTAATGAGAAATATAACAATGATCTTCAACATCTGGGCTTTATTTGCTATGAAGTATATGTCTTATTTTATATAAAATACATTTAAATCCTGTGTTCAAAGGAAAGCCTACATATTGCAAAAAATCTGTAATATCTGTATCTACCTACTTTATAAGTTGAAGTCACTTTTACTTTGCGATACACACCATTGTGAAGACAATATTAAGATCTAAAAATTCAATGAAGTAATTTTTTAAAACATATATTTATTGAGTTACTTAGATAAATTCAAAATCTGGTGCGAATTCTTATTATTTTCGAATTCGATTTCCTTGGATTAGAAGGCACCACAGTGACATAATCAGGGACAACCCAGTCAAAAATAGGTATACCTACTATAATGATGTAGTTTAGTAGAGGTGAGGTGGCTCTAAAAGGGTCAAGGTCGTTCGGTCGGGGATACCTCTTAAGGCGTAATACTGACAGACAGACAGATAGAATGGACGATAGTATAAGGGTTCCTTGTTTAACTACGGAACCCTAAAAACACGTGCAATCGCGCGTTTATGCTTTCATAAAATACCTACTTACAATAATGTTACTGTATTTACATCCGTTTATTTCTAAATTAATTATAATTATTATCACACATCGATATTTGTATTTACTAGTAGTAACATAAATATACAGTAATTTCCACAAAATTCACTTACGTTATTACATTAGTATAATCTTATGTCCTTACTTCGAATGCAAGTTTAATAAGGAAAACCGGCATACACGACCTTTACAGCGTACCTTTAAAAAATTAAGTCGGATTTTGTATCTTGACACCGAGTAATACAGGCTTTCCTCAATGTCAATTCTCACTTGTGTCCTTTTTCAACCAGATTGTCTTATAAATAACTGTCGGCACAATACCACCAATCACTGGTCCAACCCAATAAACCCAATGGTCGTTCCACAATCCAGTCCACACAGCTGGTCCCAGAGTTCTCGCTGGGTTCATACTGGCTCCTGTCAAAGGACCACCAGCAAAAGACAAACCGGCAACAGCCATGGCAAACTTGACTGGTATAGTTTCAGATTTATACTTATTCACCGGATCCCAAATGGCACAGCAGAGGAAAATTAAACAACTTGTCAATGCTATTTCAATTCCAATACCTTGATAAATATTCAAGCCATGATGTATATTTGTGACGCAAATTCCTTTGGCAGAAAGATCGATTGGAGCTATTGTAGAAAGGATTCCGTACCCAATTATAGCTCCAGCGCATTGAGCCAAGACATACGCTATAGCTAAAGGAATTGAAAGAGTTCCGTAAATCGCTGCAGCTAGAGATACTGCTGGATTCATATGAGCACCAGATATGTGCGCGAAAATTTGAATGTTGAACATTACAACGAAGCCAAAAGTTAATGATGAGTATAGAGGGTTTTGGTACGGCAAGTAATCTATCGGTATACAAGCCATGCATCCCATTAGCACCAATATCGATGTACTCAATACTTCGCCTAATATAGCTCTCCAACATGATGACCACCAATCTGTTATTGACCCTTTATCCTTCACTTTATTTTCTATAATAGTCACGATTAACTGTGGAGGTGGCACAGTCATTTTTGATTGATTTCCGGAGTCCTTTAGTTGAGTCTTCATTCGCACCACGAAAGATAATTCACAGTTTAAAACATTTAGGTCATAGTTACCTTACGACCGTTATAGAAGCACTGACACTAGTATTAAATACTTTATTTGCTATGTTTTAAAGTTCAAGTTTATTTTTATTGCAGGCACAAACGCAGGCACGTCTGTCGCGTACGGTTCCTGAGGTACGAATATTGATATAACTCTTGTTAGTCGTAAAACTATTATGTTGATTATGATGCCGTTATCTGAATATATTTAACACTGCAATAAAACAACTGAATGTTTTGTGAGTACTATGCTACTTTTTATATGGAACAGTTAATAAGGACTTAATTTTTTTTTAAATTGTACCAGAATGTATGTTGAGACAATTGACATTTACGCACTGAAATTAATTACGAATGAATTGCAGTTTCCGAGCAAGCCATGGCCCCCTTGTTTACCGTACTATCCCATGGCCGAAGACTACAGTTCCATGGCAATGGAGTCAATAAAGAAATCGTGGGCCCAAGAAGATATATTATAAAATTTAGGAACAAGTATAATATGTTCCTAGTATAATATTCTTGCGTGAGCCTAGTCGCGTGCCATGGGGTTGGTGCATCTCCTCCTTGGCCGAGTGTTTTGATTCTGTTGAAATCTTAACTGTAATAAAACTGTAGCAGAAGTCTGGGTCTGTACATTGAAGATATTACAAAAAAAAAAAGATGACGATATGGTTTTAGGTGTCCCTGACTCCAAATCAACCATTTTTAGAATTTTTGTCCGTCTGTTTGTGTGTTTGTTTGTGCGAGCATCACGCGAAAAATACTGAACCGGTAGTGATGAAAGTTTTTTTGTTTAATAGCTTATGATCTGACTTAAAATCTGGTATATAATTTGTGCAGACGAAGTCGCTTCAAAAAATAAAAAAATCGGTGCTAATCTAAACTAAGCCCAGCCCTATGCTATAATGAAAACCCCATGCAAATCGGTTCGTGCACTAGCCACTAACAACAGAAAAACAGACAAAAATTCTAAAAATTTCATTTATTTATTCTAATAAGTATCCTTGACTACCCCAATAAATTTTCTTGCAAATATCTTCAATGGACATCCACGCCGAGTTTACAATTTTATCATCCTACTGCCATAATACCTGTCGAACCTCTGATCTGTAGTTATCTGACAAGACTACGTGTTGGAAGCTTTTGTATATTGTTTTCTTCAAATTGTCTTTGTTTTTACTTTCTGTTCTTGTAAATGTCTATTATGTAGTAAGTGTTTTTGTAGTAATGGTTTAAATATTGTAAGTACGTCATTAATTATCCTAGCTGTTAATTAAGACGTCCTAGACGAGTCGATAGTGTATAGATAAACCTAAATTGGTTTTTATTACACTATCTTGTCAATGTAAAAAAAAAAAAATAAAAAAAAAAAAAAAATAAAAAAAAAAAAAATCTACACTAATATTATAAAGAGGAAAGATTTGTACCTATTTTTGTATGTTTGTAATGAATAGGCTCAAAAAGTACTGGGCCGATTTAAACAATTCTTTCACCAATAGAATGCTACATTCTTCCAATTTGACATAGGCTACATTTCATTTTGAAAAAAATTAGGGATCCTTGGTAAAATAGACAATTGTCTACCCCGTGCGAAGCCGGGACGGGCTGCTAGTTATGTAATATAGACATAGATAAGTCAATGTTTTCCATCACACATTTCAAAACGATTTATGAGTGAAGTGCTATTGTACAGTATAAATATAGGTAGATACAAATAAGGCAGTAGTGTGTTGGCAAGAAAACAGCAATTTTATCCCTAGAAAAAAATGCATGTTTTATTCTAACAGAGACGTAGGTAATGTAATTTTTACTAAAATGGTTTCTTGTTTTATGGCTAGTAAGCAGCTCTACTACTCAGCTCTCTACAGTTTAGTATAACATCTTATAGGTAAAGTAATAGAGGTACAAACAAAATCATATACAAGGTGTTACAAAAGTAAAAAAAAAATATTTAAAACTTTTGTGTCAACATACTAAGTAACAAAAAGTAACAAAAACCTAACCTAGTAACAAAAAGTAACAAAAAGTGTCAACATACTAAGAAGGACCCTATACAAGGTGTTACAAAAATACAAATAAACATTTGAGGGGATCGTTTAGACCATCAAACTGAACAACTGGGGACAACATCAAAATCGCAAAAAAAAAAATCTTCTGTCCCATACATTTAGCTCGACTAGATTTGTAGTTTAGTATGGAACATCAGAATTTTTTTTCGCGATTTCGCTGTTGGTTCCATGGTGAAAGTTGTTCAGTTTGATGGTCTAAACGACCCCCTAAAATGTTTATTTGTATTTTTGTAACACCTTGTATAGGGTCCTTCTTAATATGTTGACACTTTTTAAGGGGATGATCAGACCGTCAAACTGAACAACTTTCTCTATGGCACCCACAACGAAATGGCGAAAAATAAAATCTGCTCTTACATACAAAATTGCAATCTTACTGGAGCCTGTATGGAACAGCTGATCCGCGATTTCGATGTTGTTCCCATAGAAAAAGTGGTTCAGTTTAACGGTCTGAAAAAATTGTTATTTAGAAGGACCTTGTATTTGTTGGAAGAAGGAACAACTTATGGCTCAGAAAAATCCAAGAGTGAACAAGAACCACCAGCGCATAAAATGTTTCCGACTGGCGAGGGTTAGATAATGTTTTGCAGACCTGATGGCACATCCCCAGCACTCTATACAACGATATCACGATCAAGAAAAAGAGTCAATTGTAATTATGACGCTTTTTTCAGAGACAAAAACATTTAAGTGGCGACGGGCTCACCCCCCGTCACACTGGACAGAGTTTCGGTGCTACTGGTGAAACGTGGATATTCTGAGGCTTCAGAATATCTCTGACTACCCCCTCAGGGAATAAAGTCGTGAGCATATGCTATGCTATGCTATGCAAAAACATTTTTACTGACCCAATTTTGGCATTGTTCTGACAAATTCGAGATACGTAATATGCGTCGCGTGGCTAGTGGATTCACGAACGGACGTATTTCGAGTGCGCGGGTCTTGCCTTGCCACGTGTCTCCACCATTTCGTACCTATAATGTGTTTTAGTTCATAAAACACAAAGCACGTTTACACAAACCACGAATTGCAGCGATAGACACAGAAACCGGAGATTTAAAAAAAGTAATCGTTTCCGTACAACGATAAAACATACGTACGTACATAAGCTCACGCCATTGTCCCATGGGGATAGGCAGATACCACGGAACACTACACACGACTCTGACACCTCTTTAGCCTCATTCACATTCATACATCTTTTCATACACTTCCGTCGATTGAGTGTACTACGCAATTGCCCTTTTCGGAAAAGATCAATGAGTTGATCATGGTATGTTTTCCTCGGACGGCCTCTCCCAACACTTCGCTTTGCTTGAAATATTTCATTCGTAAGTCTTCTATCATTCATTCTCTCTACGTGACTCAAAGCATCCTCTCTCAATCCTAGTTACTACATCATCCTTCAACTCACACCAATTTGATTCGATCAACAAAAGTAATAACACACATAGGTACTTCGTAAGAAGTGCATTTCAACTGCATTCGGTTACAACGGTAAAAGATGACTTATTATCATCATAATCTTAACCTTTAACTTTAACAATGTCCCATATATTTTTAAAAAATGCATCTAGTTTTTCACCGAAAATTATTTTGAATAAGTGTTACTCACTTTAAAAAAATTATGATTATTATTTTATTGTATTTTATCAACGTATTTAATCTTTTTATATCACCAACTTTGATATCAACTGTTTTACGCTTTTTATTACAAACGCTCAACAATTTACAAATAAGTATTCAACAATTACAATGGCTTAATTTTTATGGCAATACAACATTGGGAGAGAAAACCATCTTATCAAAAATTATGAATGTTCAAATAAATTATATTTAATATCTTGTCTTACGTGTCCTTGTAAACTGGCTTGTGAATGGATTTCAGGAAAATTCATTTTAAATGACCTGAAACTTCTGGGTCGACGAGCTTTTCATGATAATAACACAAAGTTGACTCACTGAACATACCTGCCCATAACAATTTTATAATAAAACTTTGGTAAAAATATTTAGCGTTATTTTATCCTAAACCTGATATTAGTATTAGGTATGCAGGGTGAAATTGATATCATTAGCATCCTTTTATACTAAGAGTCTACCCATCAAACTGAACAAATTTTACTATGGGAGCAAGCCGATTGGAACAACAACAAAAATCTGCTGTTGCATACATTTTTGAGTCGAGTAGGCATTGCAGTTTAGTTTGGAACAACAGTTTTTTTGGACGTTTGGATTCAAAATTCGAAATTACTATACTGGGTGGAACGTAACAAAGGGCTTTCCTTTTAAGGGTGTGTTCAGACAATTAAACTAAACAACTTTCCCTAAGGAACTTGGTCGAAAATCGAAAAATAAATTTGGACCTTCCATACAAAAGTGCGGCTCAGCCGATCTATTTTCTATGGGAGGTCCAAACATTTGTGTTTCGTTTTTCGACCCATGTTCCTTAGGGAAAGTTGTTTAGTTTCATTGTCTGAATACACCCTTAAAAATAAAGCCCCTCGTTATGATCCACCCAGTATAGGATGAAATTGATATCATTGGCATTCTTTTAAACTAAGAGTCTACCCAACAAACTGAACAACTTTTACTATAGGGGAAAACCGATCGTAGTAAAAAAAATCTGCTGTTTTATACAGTTGAGTCGAGTCAGAATCGCAGTTTAGTATGAACAGCAGATTTTATTTTGCTACGATCAGTTTGCTCGCATTGTAAAAGTTGTTCAGTTTGATGGGTAAACTGTTAGTTTAAAAGGATGCCAATGATATCAATTTCACCTTGTATAAGCAGTAGCAAGAAGCAACTATACAGCTATTTTCATCGAATATACGCTGGGTGAATACAACAACGGCACAAGTCAAAAAAGTTGATATTGAGAAAAATTACATTAAAGTTGGCGCGAGAGAGTGCGCGCGAACAAATTCGTCTGTAGTTACTATACAGCAAGGGTTAGATTCAGTGAAATATCGAGTTAGGTCTATATTGCACAAGATAAAGTATGCGATGTAGAACCAGAATACCGTGCTTACTCAAATTAGCCAAATTTTGAGTTGTGCCGTTGTATTCACTCAGATGAGATGCTGAGGTAATTTTGGTCGTACGGAACCGTTTATATAAATACATTTGTTTCTCCTGTGGTTTGGATTCAGTGGGCTTATTCGACGTAGTAGATAATTAATGAGACTTGTATCCCAGATTGGGACCGATTCCCCAATTAATCAACCGGCCACTTCTCGATCGCTGATCATGGCAAATGGACGGATAAAGTGGGTAATTTTTTCCGTTCCAGGATAGATTTTAACAGACAATTTATGGCTTTGGTCCGGGGATTTTCTTTACGGGGTCTCGCTTTCGATATTATGTTGGGGACGACAAATAAGGGACGAAGCTGGTATTTTATAGTTACTCTAGCTTTTGAAGCGAGTTTCTAAAAGGAAAGGCTTTTTGATCTTGTCTTTGGCTCTGTGCACTAACAAGTTTCATGTTTAGGGTGATAAACAGGATACGTACTTTGTACACAGGGAAGACTGATATAGTGAAACAGGAAACTCTTGTTGTTCCGTCAATGATATTTTCTTTTTAAAAATGTACTGAGAATATTTTCTGTTCACAACAAAATTTAAATCGTTTGAAAATTTATGTTCCTCTTCTTAGTCAGCATGAGCTATACAGGGTGTAAGGAAAAGTACCATTAGCCTCAAAACGACATACTCTCCATCAAACTGAACAACTTTTACTATTAAGAAATCGCTGTTAGTGATAAGACTGCCATTTTTACCCTTATTGTTAGTTTTTAGTAGGTATTGTTATTTTATGTCTTCGGTGTGCAAATGAAATGTTGCTAAGTTATTGTCAATTTTCTTGCTACATTGTTAAGCGATATTTTACAGTTATAATGTTTATGTTTCTTTTCAAATGTATACTTACGCTACAAGACTAGTCAGATATACAGAACAACTTTTACTATGGAACCAAATTTGAAATCGCGAAATAAACATTTTCTATAGAAGAGCAGATTTTTCTTTCGCGATTTCGATGTTGGGTAAAGTTCAGTTTTATGGTCTGAAGAACTCTTTTCGATATGTATAGCATTTAATTTTACACCTTGTAATATAATGCAATGCATATGCTCACGACTATATTCCCTGAGGGGGTAGTCTGAGTTATTCTGAAACCTCAGAATATCCACGTTTCACCTGTAGTACCGAAACTATGCCCAGTGTGTTGGGGGTGAGCCCGTCGCCACTTATAATAGGCAGTAGGACAACACATGCCTCGAAATTGAAGCATGCAGGTTTCCTCACGAATTTAATATAATCAATATAGCATAATAAAGACTGCCTCCGTGGTCTAATGGTTAAGAGCATTGGGCTCTTGACACGGAGGTCGTGGGTTCGATTCCCACGGGGGACACCTAGTGATATGTCTCTTTGTGCGTTTTTCCCCAGTTGGTTAGGACATTGTTGGCCGAATCACCTGATTGTCGGAAAAGAAAGTCCCGGCTACTATCTCTCGTGGTAGTAGTCGTTACATAAAAACCATGTGAGAGCCGTAAGGCGGTCTGAAAAACTCTGACACTTGCATGCGTAGCATGCTACACGTGATACGGCTGTATCATGTCTTTTATCTCGTTCGTTCGCGCGCAAATAGAAAGAGAGCGAAGGTGTGATAGCGCTGTATCACGGTGCCATGCTACTCATGCTGGGCTTGTTGCCCACACGATACGAAGAAGAAGTATAATAAGAATTGGTATTAAATTTGTCTACCAATTGCCAAACTCTGTCCAATTATACAAGTAGTGAGCCCATCACCACTTGTAATGGATACTGAACAATACCACGGCATTCAATTAAATTAATCTGATGTTACTTATAGCTATATACAACGTCTTAATTGAATTAACGCAAAACTAGAAAGTAGTTTGTTTAGAATCGAGTGCAGAATCGAATTATCATGGTTTCAACATTGGTAATTTTTTCATAATATAAAATAATTTATTTGTAAAGTTTAACATTTACTGAACTCTATCTCAACCCACCGCTCGGGCACTCTCACCCTGCTTACTACCAAAACAAGATTCTTAAAATGTATCCAGGAGTACGTTAGCGTTTTCATTCATTGCTAAAATGATAAACTTAAAATGCAAATAACTTTAAATTTTAACTATCAAAACAATGAAATTATTGTTACAATCTAATTATTTAACTATAAATCAGTTAGGGTGTATAAGGTTTTGCGCTTATTCATTAACACGTTGTATATCAACATTCGGCTCGTGATATCATTGTACAAACGAAGACACTAGACCCCGAGTCCGCGATGGGACAAACAGACCTATTATCAAATTAAGGAAGAGGCCCAGAGGGAAACACGTGGGACATACAACTTCCGTTAACTCTAGCACATTTGCTTGTTATACAATCATAAACTTCTACGTTTTATCCTGTTTCAGTATGAGTGCGGTTAAAATACTGTTTCATTTATTTTTCTCACCACAGAACATTATAAAAGGGGTTAGAAATGCAAAGTAGCGCTTTTGCTTCGGAGACGGCTGTCGCCACTTGTCTTCCCACTCACGCTACTAATGCCCTCTCGCTCGCACCACGCAACGCGTCTTATGGTGTTATGCAAATCATTGCATAACCTGTGGCGACACGTTCCACGCCTACTTTGCACTTCTAACCCCTCATAATGTTCTGTGATTCTCACAATAAAAATATCTTGAACATTTTCTTGTTGCACAGATTATCTAACTCTATACTTCATTCCAAATAAGGACGACGAGATTTTCTGATTCCTACTTAGCTTTCTGGCCAATTCTGATTACCAAATTTAATTAATTTATTGGATATCCGGCATATCTTGGACGTTACTAAAGCTGTTCTAAGAATAAGTGAGAGGAAGTGTTTCAAATCTCTGTTTCTGTAATGCAATATGGCCTTAAAATTTCGTTGCTATTTTGAATGGAGTCCATTTAAAGTGTCAGAATCTAGTTGAGGCTATGTAGTTAGAGACTAGACTGACTGATCTATGGCAAGAGGCAACGACATCCATGACTTAAGCATTAGCATATGCTCACGACTATATTCCCCGAAGAGGTAGTCAGAGATATTCTGAAACCTCAAAACAATCCTCGTTTCACTAGTAGTAACGAAACTGTTCAGTGACATGACTTGGGTGTTCATAAATGAAACGCACTACAAATATTCTTATTCACCATACAAATAACGAATCCGCGACCCTTGACTCAGCAGGCAAGTTCATTACTGACTATGCTATCGGGCAAAGTACAAATTGTGGTATGGTGGTTTAGTGGATTGTAGCCTTGAAAGGGCATCGGCGGTGGTTTGATTCCAGGCTGGATAAGTTTCATTTTAATTAGTGTTTAACAATAACCAGTGTTGCCAACTTAGTATTCAAGCTTAGAGCTAGTGTTGTGCCAAAAAAGAGCTGAAAAAGAGCTAACTTTATCAGCTAAAGAGAGCTAAATAAAACCATTCGAACTTATTATATTTTAATCAATAAAAAACAATGTCCTTGATAATAGCACTAGGTATTGGTATTGTCATTGCTGACTTCTTTTAACCAGCCCTGAAAATCAGGCTCAGAGAGCCATTCCTGGCGGAATTTCTGGGTGTATGGTTTACTACAGGACATAATTTCACAATAGTCTTCACTTCAGTCACTTTCTTAACTTTAGCATAAAACAAGCACTAATCTCTCAAATGACATAAACTTTTCACATACGTAAGATGAATGAATACCATGTAAGCGCAAGAAAGAAATCGTGTACGGCGACTGTGGGGAATTCCCCCGGGAGGGGAATTCCCCGTTCGCACCGCGCCGTTGCCTCGTACGAATCTCTTTATGATCAATGGTTAGGTACAATACAAAATTGCTGTGTTCAATAATAATTAACCTGCACTTCGGTAGTGGATTCGAAGCCGGAAAGCCACCGTGGTATGGCTAACTGAAAAAGTTCTAGAATAGTCGTAAAAAGAAGCTAAGGAGCTAAACGGGGTTTTTTAGAGCTGATACATGATAAATAGAGCCAAATCTAGCTCTAAAGGAGCTGAATTGGCAACACTGACAATAACGTGTCTGCTTAGGTACGATTTGTAACATCCAAAATGTCTCGAGGCAAGGCTAGCTTTTGCCCGCGACTTTGTCAGCAAAAAATTATTCTTCGTGCTAATTCTGAACATTTTCTATGCGTGTACCAAGTTTAATCCAAATCCATTCAGCAATTTATGTTTGATTCAGTCACAAACATCTGAACTCTCTTATTTATTAAATTACTATGTTACTAAGTTAGGATTTATTCAGACAGAATTCAGAATATCCACGTTTAACTAGCAATGCTTAAACTCTATCCAGTATGACAGGTAGTGAGTCGGTTGGCAATTTATTTCCATTAGTCACACATATACACATATTTCCCCAAAGAGGATTTGAAATAATCTCTACGCTTTTCAGGCTAATTAGCTATCGAATAGAGATTGAATTCTATAATAATAACCAGACTTGTTAGCTTTTCTATAGTTTTCAATCAAACTTTTCAAAAGAATCACAGCACAAGTCAACTTCGAGTATTCGACAAACAAAACCTTTGCTTTACAGCCTTTTGCTCAATCGTGTCCAAACGAAAACAAAACAAGCTCGATAGTCCATACGGGCTCCTAACCCACGATGAAGTCTCTTCTACCAAGGCATTTTAATACTTGTTCAGTTACCCTTTAGAGTTTTGTGAAAAGACCTCAGCTTGTAGCTTGTTTTCAGAACTGTACGAGTATGATTCGACACACGTACGGGATACATACGATGGCTTTTGTGAAGGTCTAAAAGAACTGTATAATAACGGACCAACAGTTTTCTTTGTAGGGTTCTAGCGTAGGATTTTGATACTAGGTAGGTTACCACTTACAAGAAATTGTTGCCTGTAGCATCCCACTTCAGTAGGCTGATGGTGCTAATTTAAAACATCGAAATACAATCCTTATTCAATTTCAGTTGTAATCAAATTGCAAGCCAGTTACTATACTATTCAACTGTACGAACTGAGCTTATGGACGCTGCCGGAAATGATATCCTTGTGGCGAAATACTGGGCTGGAAATTTTTTTATTGACCATCGAATCGATAGAAGAAGTACTGTGCTGTATTCCGTATCGTGCTAAACTTAACTAACTAATTTACTATTTTTTTATTTATAATTAATGGACTCTTGCTTGTGCGTTAGCACTGTATTTCTACCAATGTCAAGTAGTTTGTGGGAGTATCTATCCTAATCTCAGGGATTGTTTTTGATCAAGAACAAGTAGAGATGGAGGATTACGGAGCCTCGTGGCAGGTAAAAACGCGACGCGCGAAAACCACGCAAGACAAGTGCTCGTGTCAGAACCTGCAACGTGACTCAACTTATTTACTATGTGATCGGTCTAAAACGTCAAAGCGATTTGTCAAACAGCTGTCAAATGATTAGGCGCAATACCGAATGTGTAAAAAGTTGTGATTCGCATGCGGTCCAATGACTTTTAGTGGAGATTTATTTAGTGCGATTGGACCCCAGGGCAAGGATTTTTTTCTCCAAAGAATATACTCATAAGGCTTGCACTCCATCACGAAGAAAGCAATTAATTTCGTTTGAAAAATGTAAAGGACGAAATTTATTAAATCATTTTGGCAAAAACTTTTGCATCATTTTTATGTTTTTAACAATTTTGAAATTAATTAACTACTTCAAAATTCTTTAGTTTTCTAGTTGTGCTTGAAAACACAAGATCCCAATTTACCCCTAAAATCACTCAGACTAACATTAGAATGCATGACATATCAAGAAACCGTAATTACATGTCATGTACGGAATGACCGATTTGGAGGGAATGCAAATTTCGACTTGTGTCAGCAGATGTGACATTAAGCCGATCCACTTCCACTAGGTCCTGAGGGATAACTTCCAACGATCTATGTACTGCATTGCGACTCAAACGTCGTTGTTACATTTTACATTACACAATTACATGCTTCTTAGCTCACGTTCATTTTTAATGAATCAACATTTTATCACCATTTAAGGCTCGGTATCCACCAGAGATGTGCGATGTAGCTTAACTGTGTGCGAGGAAAAAAAAAACAATCAGATCACTAAATTTTCTGGTGGACAAGGGTTTAACTATGCGAGTTCTTTTTACAGGTTCTCCCTATTGACGCATAACGTTTTTTCGCATAATTACACTTTAAATAAAAAACTAAATAAATAATAATCTTTAAGCATAAACTGAACAAATTTATCATAAAAACTAGTTATTGTTCACGTAAGTCCGCCCTCACATCTCCTTAGCAGGGGGCGCAGCCCCCCACACTCCCCAAGAAGCAAGCAAGCAACTAACCTAACCTAACCAAAAATTTTAAAAACACCAGTTTGTTTAACTCAGGCAGGGGGCCTCCGCCCCCCTTCAATCCCTTAAGAGAAGTTTATTCCGAATGTGTAAATGCGTGCTGCATACAAACGAAGTCTAGTGATATTTTCAATATTAAACAATTAAACTCAATGAAATTTTGCAGAAACAATCTAGGAACAAATCTCTATGCTTGTATCGTGTCCGATTTTCGTTAAAATATATAGTTTCAATGCTAGGATTAATTTAAGATTTGTATGGAAAACTTTGAGACACTGTAACTTTAAAACTGTATATTTTAACGAAAACATACACAAACAGACACGATACAAGCATAGAGATTTGTTCCTAAATTGTTTCTGCAAAATTTCATTGAGTTTAATCGGTTAGTATTGAAAATATCACCAGACTACGTTTGTATGGAGCGCGCCAACAGTAATGTACCCTTAACAAGCATGCAAGCAAAAAAGCAAGCAAGCAAACATGCAAGCACACATGCATATATTGTAACCTAACCTACTATTTTAAAAACACCAATTTGTTTTTCTCAGGCAGAGGGCATCCGTTTGCACGCAAACATGCATCGTGCATGTGACACACGCTTCGCTTAACTCCACCCCCCTAATGCCACATTACATTTAGGCGAACTAGGTCTTTTTCTAAGCACGTCATTTTAGAATGTTGTCTTTTTTACCCAACTGCGCCAGAAGGAGAGTTATTTTCTTGTCCAGACATTATTCTAAGCAAAATTATTCCAAATGAAATTCAATTATCGTAGTAGTATGCTATATTAAATTCGGATAATTTAATATTCTGCCACTTAGTTTTTATACCAAATATAGCTTTATCCATTGTTAATATTCGTCTATGAAAAATTATGCCCAGTGTGTTATGCTATATACGTTTCGGACAATGAAAATTATACCACATAGAGGGTACCCCTTTTTACATACAAATCGAGCGAGAGATGCGTGCTAAGGATACGGCTGTATCTCCTAACCCGAGTTTCAAGTAATATTAAAATAAATACACAATTATGTGTACAATGTAATGGCCTACCTACATGTTTCATAACAATACCTAGAAGACATTACAATATTGTTCCCTTCCTGTCATTAAGCCATACTTAGTCAATTAAACGCGAAGTTTAAGCATAGCGTAATGATAATAGGTTTAAGTATGTTTTGTTCTTCTTAAACTATACATCACTATGCAAAAGAGTTTCTTCTTTTTTTTTTTTACAGCGGGCTTTTGGGGGTGGCCATACCAGTGACGGCGAAGCGCCCTGGTAGGTCTCCGAACCAGTGATTTAAGCAACCTGCCCAAGGGGCACCCCAGGGGGGTACGGACCTCGGCAATGGGCGTTGCTTGGATTACGCGACGGTTTGGGAAGCGGGGATCGGTGAGAAAAGAGCGTCGGTAGTGCGTTGCGGAAGGTATACACTCATGAAAGTCCGGGTTCGAACCTGCAAGGACGGCGTGCCATGTCCTAATACGTTTTTATTATGTACGTGAACACCTCTGCTCTCAAACGGTGAAGAAGAAGATCTGAAGTAATTTTGCCTGCATACACGGAAGATGAAATTCTGGTGCGTATTGTGACGTCGTATGATCTGATTACGGATTCCTTCCTTGTGAGTAGGCCTTTGCTCTGCAGTAGGAATGCAATCCGATTATCCGAAATATCCGGATATCCGTTAATTTTGGCTAAGTATCAAAATCTGGATTTTAAAACAAACTCCGGATTTTACGAATATCTTCTAAGCAGGCTTGTACGGTAATGTTCCTTGATTTTCAGACTTCGGAACCGGTCGTGTTTTGTTGTTTTTCGTTAATATCCGCAATATTCGATGTCTAATTGACTTTGGATCTCATTTTCAATGAATTCCGCTCAGCTATTTTTAAATATAAAGGCATGTAGTAAATAGTCAAATAAAGACAGGCCTTGAACGGTTTGAAGGCTTGAGTTTCGATGAACAGTTCTGTACCTACTCCATTTTTGATATAAACTACTTACCTACTTCTATTCACGGGCGTAACAAAGCGCAAAGGGAGGGCCTGGCCCAGACCTAAAATCTAAACGGATTTGCATTCTCTAGCAGGTAGTATACATACAGTACGTCAGACACTTCAAACTCAAAGTGGGTGAAATGCATAATGATAGAAGAATCAGTGGGCCGAAAAAAACATAAAGAAATAAAACGCATTGCATCGATTGTAGAACGCGCTAATTTAAAACATTCTAGTTCAAGCCTAATCCAATTTCAGTTCTAATCACATTGCAATCCAATTACTATTCAACTGTGTTTAATTCCGTATCGCGCTAAACTTGACTTCTTTACTATATGGGACTGACAGCCTTTAACGTCTGAGCGATCTGTCAAAACGGCTCAAACAACTGTCAAATGTACCTATTAAAATTATGACTATTTAAATTATGGTTCAGTTGCGATTTATTTACCGCAATTGCACTCCAGCACGGCTAGCATGCCACCCACGACAAAGCATTTAAACGAGAAAAACGTCATGCGCACTCTTTCTGGCATACGTAAAATAATAAAGATGGAGGCACATCTAAATTTTTATCGTTTTCTCGGGGGTGGCATGCAAGGCCTATAGGACGATTAAAACAGGACGGTATTTATATTACAAGGGCAATATTTTCAGAACCCTTGCAAAAAGCGCTACATACCATATAAAATAGTGAGCGAGTGGAACGAGCTCGAAATTTTTCACATCATGACTCAATTAAGTGGTGGTACCATGGTGGTAATATGAGTACCAAAGTATCTACTTCCAAAAGTCTGCACGCTCGCGGGCCGCATCGGGAAGCTGGAGTGAAATTCACTAAGCGTCACATCGCTGTCAAAAACATCGACGAGCTCACAAGTGTAACATCCTTCTTTCATCCTTCAGATCGTCGAAGTTTTTATATGAGTTTGACATATGACATAACCATAGAGAATACTGAAATGTCAGCTCGCCGATGTTTCAACGAGGGGAGTCGCGCTGCAATTCTGGCGGAGTACGGACGCGTGCGTATCGGCGCGTTGGGATTGCACGTGGCTTCACCATTTTGTGAACTCTTTTGTGTTTTAACCTTAAAACAATCACTTGAGATTATAACCTACTTACATTGGCAAAACTGCCACTCTAGACTTAATAAATACTACTGACCATTTTCCTTCATATACTATCCTCATAACGAGACATTGGCTCAATTGTGATAACACATCGGATGCCACTAAATAAAAATTGAATTGAATTTAAGGTTGTGACGATGTTTACGCTTAGTGATTTGCATTGCTGTTCTCAAAAATGGATAGGGCCGGAAGAAAATGCTCTGCGGGCCGCAAGTTTGACATGCCTGCTGTACGTAATACCTGGAACAAAACTCTCTCTTATATAACTCCGTCCTAACCTAACACACTTTCTTACCCCTGTCCATTCAGTCACACCTTCTCAAATTAAATTTACAGTGGTGTTGTATTCAGATTCATGACATGTAGGTAACTTAGGTTTGTAAGTTCGTCAGGTTGTCTCATTATGAATGCACCGCGCGACTCTCGCCTAAATAAAATATGCAGTACCTGTGCTTTGCGGATTCTTTGTAAGTTTGCTTGTTCAAATCATAACTTTGTAATGAATGTGAATGGCGAGGTCACAGTGAAACGCCCTACTATAGAAAGATAATACGATAAAAAAAATTGGCCAAGTGCGAGTCGGACCCTTAGCGAGAGACCGACTCGCACTTGGCAGGTTTTCTTTTTTGTTTTTAAACTAAGAGGGTGAAATTTATATCATTAAGCATTATTTTAAACTAAGAGTCTACCCATCAAACTGAGCAACTTTTACTATGAGAGTAAACCGAATGGAGCAAAAAAAATCCGACCAAGTGCAACTACGGAAGCCTACCCTGCGCGTAGCCCGACACGCACTTGGCCGGTATTTTTTTTTAATTTTGTTTTTTATCATTTGTCATAAAATCCAATACTTATTCCGTGAAAATTTCTACCTATTACGGTTTAGAAAATACAGCACTCTGAAGCTAGGACGGACGGACGGACATCGTAGGCTTTCGAATAGTAGAAATGTATGGAATACTAAAAATATGCTATTCCATACATCTGAGTCGAATAGCCTTAAAAAAGATAAATATGTCAATGGAATGTTGTTAATTGTGAAGAGCATCTTACTCCGCTAGATTAGCGGGGTCTCTCTCACGATTAAACACCCTGTATTGTTAGCTTAGGGCTGTCCCTCGTCCGGCTTTGAAGGGGGGACACTTCCGGCATTTTCAAGTACGGAACAATTTGTTGAAGAACGATGTTATATATTAATTAAATTTCATGTTAAATAGATCGTTATATAGGGTCCTTCTTAATATGCTGATGATGTTTTGTAGAAATAATCAGACCATCAAACTGAACAACTTTTTCTACGGTACCAAAATCGAAATCGCGAAAAAAAATATTTCTTTTTTCTTGCGATATCGATGTTGATTCCTAGAGAAAGTTGTTCCGTTTGATGGTCTGATATCTTCTAAAAAAGCCGTCGGCATGTTAAGTGGGACCATGTACCTATAAATTACCGTTTGTTATTATGTAACTTTACCATAAAAGCATTTAATGTTTAACGTTAATAACATCAGATTAATTCGAAAGAAATAAACACAATATACAATTTTCTATCGATTTGATGGTGAGTTGCCATCAACCGGTCAACTTTTAACTAAATTTTTACCTTCCATTGTATGCTGACAAGTCAAACCTTAATCACTTGCCATCAAATCGATAGAAGAAGATTGTGTTAATCAGTTAAAAGTTAACCGGTTCAATAACTAAAAAAATTTACACAAATATAGATTTATTAAATAAATAAATACATATCAATACAACAATAAAAATCTATGACGTTTTATCGATAAGAAGAAATTTCCACTAGGCACATAAATACAATAGTTTAGACCTATGCCCTGCAGTGGGACATACAGGCAGGCAGTATATTAGGCTGATGATGATTATGATTATGATATAAATTAAAGGAAATTATAAATGAAGATAAGTGAGCGGTACATAATGTTATTTCAAAAACAAAAAATTATTACTCATTTGTTATGTACTACAAAACAACAATAATAAACCTTTATATCAGGTCGTCATAATTTTTCTTCCTGTACATATCATTGCCCTGTACTAATTTTTTTATCACAGAGATTTACAGATTCAACACACTAGATTTGAGCTAGGTTACTGTCGTATTGACAGCCCTGAATTAAGGTTAGTCGCCCGGATTTTCCAGAACAAATTAAAACTAAACTCAGTGCTTTCCAAATTTCAGACTCAAGATGCTATTTTCATTTTAAATACAATGGAAAAATTTCTTATACTAAAAAAATATGTATTACAGATGTAGAATTTTCACATTAAACATATCTACTAATTAGATAGGTAAATTAAATGATAACCGTGGAATGTCAAGAACACAAAACTCATTCCAATCAATTATGAAATTGATAGTCACATTGCAATCATTAACATAGCTAGCTGTAATAGTTAGCTATGCAAATAATATTAATTTAATTGATCCGTTATGAATATTACGGAAACGTGGATCCTATCGATGGAACTAGTCCACCAATTCGCACCAGGAATGAGGTGATACTTCAGAGATCTAAAGCAGTTGACATACATTCAGTCAAGAAAGTATCGGGAATTCTGGTCGGAAGGTCAAACGGTAAATATAAAATAATATTTGAGCGTTATGCATCGTTTAAGAGAGCAAATTCGACGAAAAAGGCCAGATTTGTGGAAACAAAAGTCTTGGATTTTGCATCACGATAATGCGCCTTCGCACAAGGCCATTATTGTGAACGAATTTTTGACCAAACACTCCTACAAAAACCATCAAGCAACCACCTTATTCAACAGATATGGTTCCAACTGACTTCTTTCTTTTTCCCAAACTCAAATTAGCACTTCGTGGCACCCGTTTTCATTCGGTAGAAGACATAAAGGAGAATGCGCGGCGAGAACTGAACTCAATTCCGAAAAAAGCGTTTAAAAAATATTTTGTTGATTGGATTATTCGTTGGCGTAAGTGTATCGTTTCTGAAGGAGCATACTTTGAAGGTGATAAAATAAATTTGGATGATATTTAGTGTATTATTGATCTTTTCCCGGTATTGACAAAGTAGTATCTCTGAAACGAGTAATTAGCAAGCTGATGAGGCAACGGTCTGGTCATATTTACCGAAGGACTGACAACCAATGGGGAGTCCTAGCTCTAGAATGAAGATCACGAACTGGCAGGCGTAGTGTGAAACGTCCTCTCCGCTGGACCTTCCAACTAAGACAGGTAGCGGGGAGAGACTGGACGAGAGATGACCTTGGGAGAGGCATTACATAACATATTGTTAAACAATGGAAGATGACAGGCCGATGTTGATCCTGGTTTACAGGATTTACAGAGGTGGGAATGTGTGGTGGCTATGCCCGTATAAAAGGCCGATGATGATAGTAAATATTAGTAATTTTACATTGTAATATTTTGTAATGAAAAAATGGTGTTTGTCCAATTGCCACATTTTAATAAAATTAGATTCTATGTGTTAGATTGTGCTGACCGACTGAAATTTCGGTCGGCTAGATACAGTTTTTGCTGCGCGCTGCGTACAAACGAATTCTGGTTATATTTTCAATACTAACCAATTAAAGTCTAATAAATTTTTAGACACGATCTGAAAACCAATATCTGTGCTTCACATTTGTCAGATTTCCGTTAAAATATATAGTTTAAAAGTTATCGTGGCTCAAAGTTTTCCATATAATTTTTAAATTAATCCTGGCATTGAAACTGACCCGAACACGTTTGTATGGAGCGCGCAGCAAAAACTATCCTCTGCTTAAGATTATATTATATTAGATTTAATACACAAATAACATAATTAGGATTCCTTCATATCAACAATGACTCTTATAATGTAAAAGACACTCTTAAATTAAACAATTTCAAATCTTACAAGCAACACAATTAGGATCCAAATCGCAACTACACACGTTAAATTGTAACACACCATCGAACGCTTTAGTCGAATCCCACATGACTGTAACATTTCCATTCATATAAGCTTCACCAGAGTCATTTCCAAGTGTCACCTCATCACAAATCACATTGTCGACTACTAATTTCGCGTTAACCATTGCTTCTTTTCCATTGATGTTGACAAGACACTTCCAAGGCGTAAAAGCCATGTGTACGTGTATCTGCGTTATTTTCACAACCAAAGCCTCTTTGCTGCCAATTTTGTACATCAAAGGTGTTGATTCGACGACTCTTGGACAGAATCTTTGTCCCGATAAAAGTGCGATGGAATATTGTGGGTGTATAACTATGTCGTTTCCGCACGGTTCGTTGGAGCACTTATTGGTGGCGATGCACCAGTTGCAAGAGTTTTTCGTTAAACATTTGGAGCAGGAAAGGTTTTGGCAGATATCGTCAGCAAGACATGTTAGAGATAAAGATAGGAGAAGAATAAATATCATCTTGTTGTGGTTTAAGATCGGAAACGGATTAAATAAAATGATAATAGCGTGACTTTAATATAGTCATGCCTAGGATGACGTCATATATGTTTATGTATAGGGTGATTTTCAAGGTTTTAGTAGCGATAAGTGCAATTCAGAATTTACCTACACTGATTTCTCATATTAATCCTACTGTCAGACTAATAACACTCAAGCTGAATACCAATATAGATAAAGACAATAGCGTAGCTCTTAAATAACATGATAATGATGATATACAAATTTCCACTTAATTCAATGAGTTCTTGTCCTTTATGGCACGTCCACTTAATTCAATTTCCACCTACATTTTTCCACTTATCTTTTTTATTTTCATCGTTCATCGTTATATTTTCTTCACGTTCAATCCATACTTGAAAATTTTTTTGTATTTTACTATAATGGGAGCTTACGGCGGCAATTAAGCAATAGGCGGGGCACATTGCTCGCAGAACCTTTGGAAGATGGGGCCGAAGAGTTCTCGAGTAAGGACAGGGTACCGGGAAGCGCAGCGAGGGTAGGCTCCCCTCAAGGTGGACCGACGACCTGGTGAAGACCGCGGGAACCCGATGGATAAGGGCAGCGCAGGACCGGTCGTTGTGGCACCCCTTGGGAGAGGCCTATGTCCAGCAGTGGACGTCCGTCGGCTGAGATGAAGATGATTTGAAACTTATAGCTAAGATTGTTAAATTTATTCATATCTTATTAAATTAGATATTACGTACCTAACATAAGTATATTTGAATAAAAAATAATGTACCTACGGTCTGACGCACTCAGCTTCAATTTATCTAACACTCTGTACATTCCAAAGATAAGAAAATAGAGAAAATAATTACACATAACAAATAAAAGATAAAAGGTCAAACATCACAGTAGCGCGTCAGAACATATGTCAACAAGAAGTTCAAAATACCTACATAAAGACGTCAATAAACAGTAGATAGATTTAGGGTTGAGACATATTTACCAACGGCGACCGACGGCGGGCACATACATTTAGTATGGGAAGCTACGACGACGGCGTACGGCTTCCCATAATGACGATTTTGTATGGGCCCGCCGTCGTTCGCCGTCGGAGGTATCATTTTTGGAAATCATAATTATGTCCCCTTAGATTCTTTATTGCACACAAAACAACATGGAAAATTACAATAAGTCTTGATGTACAAAAGCGAGCCGAACCTTAATTTTGATTAAAATAAATTATTATACTGATCGATTTCTATCTTTGGGTCGATGAGACAGTGGCGCTACTTGTAGTTAGTTTATTGATATCTATAGATATATAGATCTATAGACTATACTAGAGCACTAAACAGGCTTGGAGATAGTATGAATCCAAGTTATGAGGGTTCAAAGAAACGTCGAAGCGCTTTGAGAAAAACTAGGTAGTGCCCTTGCGCTTCGCTTGGCTCGTCTTGGCGGGGGCACTCCCGTGCCCCCAGATACAATGCAATTGTTCGATATAAAATTGTGTTTGTTTTGGCACTATATAATATAATAGTAGCTTATATTTGATTGAAGTTTACTGTCTTTTGACTTCTCTATCAATCAATCAAATACACTTTATTTACAGCAAAAATACAGAATGAAAATACAAGAGGCACAAAATAAGGCGGGATCAGAACCTATCACAAACGTGTTAGGTACTTTTGCTGCGCGCTACATACAAACGAAGTCTGGTTATATTTTCAATACTATAAAAGTCAATGACATTTTTAGACACGATCTAAAAACCAATATCCGTGCTTCATATTTGTCAGATTTCCGTTCTCAAAAATCTGCTGTCTCATACAATTGGGTCGAGTAAGCTTTCAGTTTAGTATGGAACAGCTGTTTTTTTTTCGCGATTTCGACGTTGGTGCCATAGAAATAGTTGTTTAGTTTGATGGTCTGATCATCCCCTTAAAAAAGTGTCAGCATATTAAGAAGGACCCTATATAGTATCAAAGTTATCGTGGCTTAAATTAATCCTGGCATTGAAACTATATATTTTAAGGGAAATCTGATAATTTGAAAGCACAGATATTGATTGCTAGATCGTGTCTAAAAATGTAATTGACTTTTAATTTGTAAGTATCGAAAATATAACCAGAACACGTTTGTATGGAGCGTGCAGCCAAAACTATCCTCTTAATTAATAATTTTAATTTTAGTTTCTTAAGGATTGATACACATTTACCGACGGCGACCGACGGCGGGCCCATACAAAAATTTCATTTAATATGGGCCCGCCGTTGGTCACCGTCAGCACAGAATAAATACTAGTACTAACCGTACAGAAGGATCACTTCGAAAACAGATTTTAATAAATAGCGACTCTCTCTGCACGGCAATATGGTCCAAAGTTATTCGCACCCGTTCTATTGTGCAATTAGCGAATAACCTACCAAACGTCACATCGATGCGCATGCCGTCTCCCTCTTTCATTCTTTCACGAGCTGGCAGCGAGCGTGACATCGCTAGGGTTTTCAAGTCTCGCATTGACTACTCACATTGGCCACGTAAAATAAGCCCAAAAAGCGCCGGCCACGGAACGTCCTGAACGATCCGGACGACGCGATCACGGTCGCCATGATGGCGGCCGTACAGTCACGACTCACCAACACTAACTCACACAACACGATCACCGCCGACGGTAACACAATCATGTTGCGTCGTCGTCGTAATAATCGTAATCCCCATCGCAGCCGCGGGGGACAGTCGCGCTCTCTGCCCACTCCTTTTTCTTCTGGCGTCTACAGACGCTACCGGCACATCGCTGGCCGGTTTTCACCGATCCCCGCTACCCAATCCGTCGCGTAGCCCCAGCAACGCCCATTGCCGAGGTCCGTACCCATTATGGGTGCCCCTTGGTTCGGTAGACCTACCAGGGCGCTTCGCCGTCACTAGTGTGGTCCCCCCAATAGTCCGCAATAAAAAGCAGTAACTGCTCCCTGAGCAAACTGTATACGTAATTAAAATAATAATAATAATAATAACCCGCAGGGCAGCTTGTGGCGAGCTGTTGGTGAGTGGCGACACCACGAACCCGATTCTCCAGAGGACCCGGATTGATTTGGCCCTCACCTCCTGTCTTGTCTTAACCAGCCGGCCAGGAGTGGAGTTGCAAGAGCGGAATCTAAGCTCCAGGTTGGAAGTGTAAAATGTCATAACGCCGGGACATGCTGACTGGTGCGCTTAGCACTGGGAACCGACGCCCGCAGACTCACCTCTCTACAACCTTAGCCGTATATGTTGCCGCCTTGTCGCTCCTTACGAGCGGCCTTTTTGAGGGGCCCATTCAATGAGTTGGCAAGTCACCGCCTGCTAGATTTTTTAATTTGTGAGATATTTAACTAGAGCAGGCGTCCGTTATCTCCATAGCCCAATTATCCAGTACACAGAATCGCATCCCCATATCCCAGACAAATTTATCCCTTCCTGGCAATAGTTCAGCATCTGTCGGGAATTATCTTCTAGTGCATCTCCATGGTGTATTTAGGGATAGGCCTCGATAGGTGCATGCCATCTCATATTTAGAATAACCAAAAAAGGCCTCTTCGTGTTGGCTTCGGCCCCATGTATGCCTCCCAAAGGACCGGGTCCCAGTGGACCCGTGCATCTTTCATGTACCAACATAATAATAATAATAACCGCTCGGTGGGGATCGGCTGTCAAGTGAGACGAGCTGTGGAGTGAGACAAGCATGCCGTCGGTAAATGTGTCTCAACCCTTAAGTGTCATCTAACGTCGTTTAATATCGACGCGTTATAGTGATAAAGTGTTCGTACGCGAGTAGGTGTGCATGTGCGACGCAGTGGTGTCGCATATGCACAATTTTGCAATAAATCAAGTTATCATGATAAGATAATTAGTTCGAGTGTACTTAACGTACACACAGGCTGTTGGCATGAGAGCTTGGCATTGAGTTATTAGTACAGGCATAGAGCATTACAATAGGAGACGGCATTCTACAATTCTGTTGTCCACTATAAGGTCTAACAAAATTAGCTGAAACTATTTTAAGGGGATGATCAGACCATCAAACTGAACGACTTTCTCTAAGGGACCAATATTGAATTCGCGAAAAAAAAATCAGTTATTCCGTACAAACCTACTCGACCTAAATGAATGTATGGGACCACAGATTTTTTTTTGCGATTTCAATATTGGTCCCATAGAGAAAGTTGTTCAGTTTGATGGTTTAATCATCCTTTTAAAATAGTTTCACCTAATTTTGATAGACCTCATATACAAGGTGAACAAAACAGCCTAGTAATACTAATAAGGGGTGCTTCAAACCATCAACTTGAAAAATTTTCATTATAGAGCCAACATCGAAATCGCGATAAAAAAAACGCATTTTCATACAAAACTGCAGTACCGTCTCGACTCAAATGTATGGCACAGCAGATTTTTTTTTTTCTCGACGTTGGCTCCACAGTGAAAGTTGTTCAGTTTGATGGTCTGAAGCACCTCCTTAAGTATTACTAGGGTGTTTTGTTACACCCTGTATTGGGTTGCGTGATTTATTTCTTGATCACTTTCCAAATTTTCAGGGGTGGTTCAGAACTTCAGACCATCAAACTGAAAAACTTTTCCTATGTAATTAATAATATCCTAGTAGTATTTTAAGTGGTGGTTTAGACTATCAAAGAGATAGATCTATCTATCTATCGAGTATCTATGTAGATACTGCAGTTTTGTTGGTTAAATTGTTCACCTTGTGTATCGTTCTATTTGTTTTCATGTATGATGTTAGTTCTTCACGAGTTGAAATATAATACGCCTACCATTTAATTGCTCTAAGCTACTCGTATGTAGGTAGGTATGTAAGTTTAAATAGCATAGTCAATGCATGGAATACTGTTGCATATTATTATGATTATTTTTGATATATGGTTCACACGCGTAAAACAATGTAATTAATAGTAATCAGGTGATCTGCTCTGTTAACATTTCCTTTTGTAAATATGTAAAATTTACATATTAACATACAACGTGTTAATAAATAAGCGCAAAACCTCATACACCCCAACTGATTTATAACGAAATAATGACATTGAAACGGTAATTTCAATATTTTATTAATTAAAATTGAAAGTTATTAGCATTTTAAATTTTCATGCAAAAATGATATGTTATTATTTCAGCAGTAAATGAAAGGGCTAGCGTGCTCATGGATACATTTTAAGAATCTTGTTTCGATATTAAGTAGGGTGAGTGTGCCTGTGTGGTGGGTTGGCATCAAGTTCAGAAAATTTTAAATTATACGAACAAATTATTTTAATATTTTGAAAAATGTAACCTATTTTGAAACCTTGATAATTCGATTCTGCTCTCGATTCTAAACAAACTACTTTCCAATTTTGCGTTAATTCATTAACACGTTGTATACTTGTTTATCGAAGTACTCATTTATTTAAGTATACTAATACATAGTTACATACGTTATAATCATGTCCAAACTACTTTTTGGGGTGGTCAGAAATACAATTTAATGTTTTGTATCAGTTGCATCAGATTCAGGAAGGTCAAGGAAGTGAATTGTAATTGTAAAAATTGTCATAGTCAATTGTTGAAATAGGCCCCATTGTCCTATACAATAAACGAGACAATTGTAATTTACAATGATAATTCAGGGTAGGTAGGTACATTGCTGAGAATATTAGGACACATGTTAACTACTGCATTTTTATGGTTACTAGTAACCAGCAATGTACCCTGAATTGTCACTGTAATGTAAATTACAATTGTCACGGTTAATAAATGGGACCCTCGGCCCTATTTAACTGTAAATTACAGTTGTCACGCCTTTTAAATAGGATGCAGTGCCCCGTTTAATAAAAGTGACAATTGTAATTTACATTACAGTGACAATTCAGGGTACATTATTGCTGAAAATAAAAGGACACATGTTACCTACTGCATGTAATGTACCCTGAGTTGTCACTGTAAATTACAACTGTCATGTTAATTAAATGGTGTCAAGTTAGTAGGCGACCATCCCGGGGGGTAAAGACGTTAGGGGAGGCGAGGTAGCACGGGCGACTGCTTCGGCCTTGTATTGTCGGTGAGCGGCGAGGCTTTCCCTTCCCCGCTACACTACCCGCCCCCCGTTATACATCTAAAGTAGGTAGGTAACAACTTGCGTGTAGTATTGTAAGTAAAAGTACCTAACTATTAAACATATTTGCACAATTTGTTGTTATATGCTGATAGAACGCAAGTGGTTTGATTCCCTTAACATTTGTCGAGTTTACTTAGCAAATAGGTACGCAAACAGTGCTGTACATTTAGGTACGTTACCGTAAAAGTTTGAATAAATAAGAAAATACATAACATAAGTTACGCTAGAAAAGTTTCAAAATCATTATGGGACCTTAAAACATAATAATGCCTACAAACATAGTGTATGGTATATGTCTACATACAGGGCCCATCTTAATATGTAGACAGTTTTTTAAGAAGATGATCAGACCATCAAATTGAACAACTTTATCTATGGGACCAATGTCGAAATCGCGAAAAAAAAATCAGCTGCTCCATACAAAACTACAAACCTACTCGAGCCAAATGTATGGGACAGCAGATTTTTTTTCGCGATTTCGATGTTGGTCCCATACAGAAAGTTGTTCAGTTTGATGGTCTGATCTTCCCTTTACAAAAGTGTCAGCATATTAAGAAGGACCCTGTATAAATTTTGTTTATACCTACTATAAGTGACCTAATCATTATTAAATGATAAAAGTCAAGATATTTACATTAAAGTAGGTAACTACCTGTATGTATGTATGTATATGCTCACGACTATATTCCCCGAGGGGGTAGTCAGAGATGTTCTGAAATCTCAGAGCATCCACGTTTCACCAGTAGTACCGAAACTCTGTCCAGTGTGACGGACAGTGGGTACAATACATACCTCGAAATTGAAGCATGCAGGTTTCCTCACGATGTTTTCCTTCACCGAAAAGCAAGTGGTGTTACAAATCGTACATAAATTCCGAAAAACTCATTGGTACGAGTCGGCCTGGACGGGGATCGAACCATCGCCTCCTGCACGGCAGGCAAGGTCACTCGCCACTGGTCCACTACGGCTTATTAACTAAGGTAACTACCTACTTACAAAAATAACTAACCTAAGTTAATCTTTTATACAAGGTGTAAAGAAACACCCTAGTTATTTTATTTAAAGGGATAGTTTAAGAGTTAAGACCATCAAACTAAACAATTTTAACTATGGAGATGTCGAAAAAGAAATCTGCTGTCCCATATATTTTTGAAAATGGTGGTGGTACCTACTGCTGTTTTGTATTGAAACAGCAGATAAATTTTTTCGTCGCTGTTATCTCCATAGTGAAAGTTTTTCAGTTTGATTGTCATATCTAACTCTCTGTTTTTACACCCTCTTTATGTTACAAGGAGGATGATAAGACATTTTCCGTAATTCCCAAAACTAAAATTCCATTCAAACTTGCACAGTAACATAAACAAACAAGCCCCATTATACGAGTTATCTGAGATCCACAGGGAGCAATATGAATGCAATGTTAATCAAATACCAGTACAATTTCAAAGTTATTAATGTTCTAGTTACCGAAGATCCTTGTGGCGTGGTTGTTAACATTGTACCAACGTGTTTTTGGACGCCCTATTTTTGACTTGAGCGCTGATATCTCTAGACAGAAACATTATACAAATATACAACAAATATACAAATATATTTATTAACAAAAAGAACTAGTCAGTACACATTATACAATGGACCCCGCATGCAGCAAGCCAGAATCTCGGGAATCCTTTACGATTTATCAGGCAAAAATTACAAGTTTAGGACATAGTGAGCGATGTTTAAATAATTATAGTGATAAATAAATTTTAAGTACCTATAGACAATGAAGTTACAACTAACATAATGGAGACATGCGATGAAATTTAATAACCTACCCTAAATTAACATTTGACGGCCCGATAGCACAGTCGGTAGTGAACCTGCCTGCTGTGCCGAGGGTCACGGGTTCGAATCCCGTAAGGGACAAATATTTGCATGATGAATATGAATATTTGTACCCGAGTCATGGACGTTTGTATCTATATATGTATTCTATATCGTTGTCTAGTCATCATAATACAAGTCCAGGCTAGATTCTGGTACTTTAAATGTGTCTATATAATTTGTGTGACAATGTCCAAGATATTTATTTATTTCTAAATGGGTAAATTAACAATTTTAAAAATAAATAAAAAGTGTATGAGTGTATGTGTGTTTGTGTGCGTGTGTGCGTGTGTGTGTGTGTGTGTGTGTGTGTGTGTGTGTGTGTGTGTGTGTATTATAACGATTTAGTTTCATGAAAGTTTTGTTCCATTTGACAAGACCTATCTAACGACACCTCACTCGATGTATTTAAAAAATATATATTTTTTCTTAACTTTCGTTGTCCTCCAGCCCGGTCGAAAAATGTGTTTCTTCATAATTATAATATTTCTGTTTTTGGGATACTGTTATCTGTCTTCATGCCAAATTTTGATTGAATAAGGTGAAAAATGAGCGAGTTATTCAGGCGGGGCATACAAACAGACAGACAGAATCAATTACAAGGGTTCCTGTTTGACAACGGAAGCCTAAAAAGGAGTGGGCAGAGGCCGCGGTAATTTTCTTCTTCGTTTTTTATTTTTTCGTCTTGTATACAGGATGTAACAAAACGTAATACGTGCTTCAGACCATCAAACTGAAAAACGTTCACTACGGAACCAACTTCGAAGGGGCGAAAAAAAAATTTGCTGTTTCATACAAAACTGCTGTATCAACTCGGCAGATTTTTTTTTCGCGATTTCCAAGTTGGCTTCATAGTTAAAGTTGTTCAGTTTGATGGTCTAATCTAAAGCAGTCCTTTATGTATCACTAGGGTGTTTTGTTTTGTTACACCCTGTATAACTAAAACTGCCTAAATATTGTGTAGTAAATTAATTTGTATTCCCTTTTTAGGAAAGAGCCTTTTCCTCCTTGTACATTAAGACAATTAATTATCAGGCAGGTAAACTGACGCGATGAAAAATTCCTTTGAAAATAATGAGAGATTGCAGAAAGGCCCGTTATCTTTTTTACAAAAGGAGGCTTCATTTTTGTTTCTGTTAAAAATATTATTAAAATGTGATTTCTTATACTCACAACTAGGGTTGCCAACCCTACTATATAATATAGTATCCTACTATATTAGGGGCCCTACTACTATCATTCTCAGAAAAATATATAGTAAGCTAAACTACTATATTTTGATGAGCAAATAATTTATAGAGAATTTAAATATATTGGTACGTAGGTCAAAATAAAAATGTCCAATAAAAATTATTTTAACAATTTTCTCTCCCTTCATCAAATTTGTTCCATTTGATCTAGACTGGACTATGTAAATACTTCCTAAACAATATTCTACAAAATCTACTGCTCAAAAATAACAACAAATTTTCCTAAAGTCAGATTAATCTAAATTTTTTTTTTAATTATTTTATTTCTCAATCAACTCCAGCAACTTCTGCGTTTACAGGATGCATTATTTTCTATATCTAACGAATACGAAATGGAGAGATAGGTAAGAGTAGGTATTCAAAACAAAAAGTAGAAAAAGAAATTTCATTTTGACAATTTTTAAATTAACAAATTTGATAAATACTGTATATTTTCTTATTTTTCCCCGATCTACCATATTTTTCGGGCATTAGGCTCGGAATACTATTTTTGTTCTAAAAAAGTTGGCAATCCTACTCACAACTGTTGCAAAAAGAACAATTTGGATAATTCGCACATGGACAATTTACATAATAATAAATAAGTCATAGTCGTATCGGTACTCGTACGGAAAGGTCGTGTCGTAATTGTTTCCGTCAATCCGTGGTGGTAGGCAAATACCTTAGAAACCGGTCGCGGATCTATTGTTCGCCGTGCGCTCGCGTCGCGCTCCGGCTCGGCTGAGGGTTTTTATACCTGTTGCGGGCTTATCTACTTTATTCTGTTAAATAGATTATGATTTATTTATTAACAAATGGATGACTTAAAACATAGCAGTAAATCGAAGCTGGATACCGATGACAGTATTTTAAATCTGTCTGTAAGCGAGGGCGAGGAGGTGGAGTCGATAACAGAGGAGGATGTTAGCCGTTTGGAGGAGGAGTATGAAAAAGAAAGACCAAGCAAAAGAAATCGTGAAGAGAATGAGAGTGAAGACAGTTGGACTGAGGTGAAACGAAAGGGCAAAAAGTTCCGTCAGGGTGCGGACTACACACAGAATGGGGATATGAGTATGTTCGAGGTCTATATCACTTGTAAAGAGGTGCTCCCTAAGCAATTCAACTTAGCACGAATTTTGAAAGATAATGAGATAGCAAATGTAAGGCAGATTAAATACATCAACCCCTTTAAAATCAAAATGCAATTTAGTGATGATATGGATATTAAAAAATTGGTGGAGTGCGAGAAATTATTAGAAAAAGGATGGACCTTTCATAAAGCTATGGAAGTTATGCATTGCTATGGGTTAATCAAAAATATAGACCAGGGTATAAAAGATGAGGAAATCATAAAAAGTATTACATGCCCAAACACTTCTACTTTATTATCAGCAAAGAGACTGGATCGTCGAGATAGAGGGGAAGGGGGAAGTGGCTGGTGCCCCAGTGAAACAGTTCGTCTGTGTTTTGGTGGCACAGCCCTCCCACCATTTGTGTATGTTTTCGACATCCAAGTTAAGGTGGAGCCGTATATACACCCCGTGACACAATGCTCATATTGCTGGAGAATGGGTCACAGTCGTAAGAATTGTCCTGCCAAAAAAGTAGTGTGCCCAAAATGTGGTGACAGCCACGAAAATTGTAATACACAGTTATTTAAATGTGTTAACTGTGCGGGGAACCATATGGCCTTATCTAGGGCTTGCCCCATCTACTTAAAAGAAAAAAAGATCAGGGAAATTATGTCTGATTTTAACTGCACATACAGGAGAGCTTTAACTATGTATCCACCGGATTCACCTGTGCCGATGCCTGATGTGTCAGAATATATAAATGTTACCTCCCATTCCTCAAAGCCAGTTACGAAATTGCATCAACGGACCCCAACTTTTGCAGAAATTGTCAAAAAAACAGCGGATATACATACAAACAAGCTTGATGATGGCTCTGCATGCGATTATTCCACTCGACCAAAAAACAAAATGCAACCCCCGAAACCACAACAAAAAAAGAAAATCCACGAAGTACAAGAGGACTGGTTTGAGAGGCTGTTGGACCAGGAAGAACATATTGATGACAATAGTCGGCCAGATCCTGAAAAATCAGAGTCTAAGAATAAAATATCATTTAATGAATTGTGGATAAGATTAAAAGAAGTGTTATTTATGAAACGTTTAGATTTTCAGACAAAGTTAAGCGAAGTTGTAAGGCTATGTATTGAATGGTTGATTATAGTGGTTGTTGATAATATCTCTGACATGTCAATGTTGAAAAAACTACTAGATTTTATTAATGGATAACAGTAAAAACAATATTAAAATAAACATAGCCCAATGGAATGCCCAAAGCATACGCCCTAAACTGGTCCCATTTGTTGAAATTTTACGTCAAGAAAAAATCCACATTGCGGCCGTAAGCGAGACATGGCTAGAGCCAGACAGTATGTTGAGGGTAAGTAACTATAACATTTATAGACAGGACAGGTATGACGCATATGGAGGGGTAGCTCTGTTTGTACACAAATCAGTAAAATCAAACTCAATATCGGTACGATTAAGTAATCCTGGAATTCAGGTTGTATGCGTTAGGATTTATAATTGCCAACCTATTGAATATATAGTTACAGTCTATTGTCCATCTAGAATAGATACAGAACAAAGGGACTGGCACCAGTTACTCTCTCTTTTTCCAAGAAAATGTTTAATTATTGGAGACTTAAATGGCCATCACTCGAGCTGGTCTTACAAAACGGAGAGGAGAGGCTCTTTCATTTTTGACTCTGCTGCGGATAATAATATAGTCATTCTTAATAGCAACATACCTACAAGAGTAAGGCTAGTGGAGGGCAACCTTCAGAAATCCTCACCTGATTTAACGTTATCGACAGCAGATATAGCTCTCTATTTGAATTGGACTATTTTAAATGAGACTTTAGGCAGTGACCACTTAATTATCAAAATTTCTTCCATCTCTAATACCTATGATCCACCTATAGTCAAGAGAAACTACCGTAAAGCCGATTGGACCGCTTATAAAACTTATTTAGAGAACATGTTTACCGATTTTATACTACCAGAAAATCTTCAAGATGCATATAATCAATTTGTAGAACACATTCGACGAGCTGCAGATAAGCATATCCCATTTATAAAGTTTAATCGGAATCCAGAATCTAATTTCAAACCCAGGTCATATTGGAACGCAGAATTGTCAAAAGCAGTAGCAGAGAGGCGCTTAGCTTTATCAAAATTTAGAAGAAACCCTATTCCATCAAATTACGATCGATTGAAGGAAAAAATACGCAATGCTCAAAGACTTATCCGTAGAGCAAAAAGTAATGACTGGCAAAATTTTTGTTCTTCTCTTAGTGAAACAACAAGTTCTAGTGACCTATGGAGGAAGATGAGGTGGATGAAGGGATACAGATCAAATAGACCATACGTAGAGCCAACCCAATCGGAGGGACTTCTCCACTCTCTAGCACCCGATTTTGTTACACCACAGAGACCAAACTTCACAAACACAAATCCTGAAATAGAACACACTATCTCCATGCAGGAGCTAGATAGATGTATCAAATCGAAAGATACATCTCCTGGATGCGATGATATCTCTTATTCTATGGTCAAAAATCTACCAGCTACAGCTAAGTCTATTTTATTGATGTTGTTCAACAAATTTTTGTTTAACAGTTTCGTTCCTACACAATGGAGAGACATAACTATAGTGCCAATACCTAAACCCGGTCGCACTCCAGGTGATTTGTCTTCTCTTCGTCCTATTTCCTTGATGTCGTGTCTGTGCAAGATTTTTCATAACATTATAAACAAGAGATTGGAATGGTTTTTGGAAAAAGATAAGGTATTTTCAGATAATACTATTGGATTTAGGAAAAGTCGGTCTAGCCTAGATAACCTCAGTGTGTTGGTTTCGAGAATTCAGGTTGGCTTCTCAGAAGGTAATTCTACAGTAGGGTGTTTCTTAGATATAGAAAGTGCATATAACAACGTTGACAATATTATGCTATTGATAACATTGGATAGATTAAGAGTCGGGACCAAAATTTGCGAATATTTGTGGAATTTCTTGCACAGACGACACCTTATCATCAAAGTAGACAACGGTGTTGCTACTAGAATAACTGGTCGGGGCTTGGCCCAAGGGGATCCTTTGTCGCCCCTATTATTTAACGTTGCTACTATTAAAGTATGTGAGACAATTGAAGGGTCTATGTTTATCTCTCAATATGCAGATGATTTTGTCTTATATTGCTATTATAAGGACCTCAATGATGGTAGAATCAAAGTTCAAAATGCGTTGAATTTGGTGAATTCCCTACTTTTGGAGATTGGTTTAGATATTTCCTCGACTAAGACTAAGATATGTTTATTTAGAAAAGGATATAGAAGAGAGTCCATGAATATTGAAGTAAATAATAGGAGATTGGAAATAGTTGAAAATGTAAAATACTTAGGTTTATGGCTAGATCGGAACCTGCGATGGGGCAAACATATAAACGAAATGAAAGATAAGATCTGTAAATTTATAAACATTTTTAAAGTCTTAGCAGGGTCAGGTTGGGGCGTACATCCTATACATCTAAGGAGACTGTATATTTCCCTCATTCGTAGTAGGGTTGATTATGCAAGTTTTCTATACGACAGCAGTTGCACAAGTCACATATCTAAGCTAGACAAATTACAAAATATATGTATGCGGCTGGTTGGGGGCTTTATTAAAAGCACCCCAATTCATGTTATGGAGTCGGAGTTATTCTTGCAACCATTATCCGTACGCAGACGATTTCTAGTCGGAAAGTTTTGGCTAAAAGCAAAGTCATTTGAGGGAAATACTCTAATTTCTATTTTAGATAATTTGGCTAATATGTGCGATAATTTATATTGGAGACGCAAGAAAAAACCTTTGCTAGTAGTGACTCACGAGCGCCTTAAGTCTGTTCCTATATACAGTAGCAAAAAACTAGAAATGTTCTCGTTGGACACTTGGGTCAGCAATGTGGATTTATCAGAAGTAGTTAAAACCGATATTGATGTAATTGATAAACCTAAACGCAGTTATAACCGTAGTAGTATGAAATTAATTTGTTGTAATTTTCTATGTCAAACGTATGATGAATTTTACCCAATTTACACTGACGGTTCGAAGGATAATTACGGCACCGGAGCCGCATTTTTGGATGTAAGGACAAAATTAAGTGTTAAAATAAGAATCCGCTCTAATATTTCTATCATGCATGCTGAGCTCATAGCAATAGCGGAGGCCTTATCTTATATAGAATCATTAGTCGGAAACAATTTTGTGATTTACACGGATTCAAAAAGTGCTCTGCAACATTTGATATGCTGTACTTCCACTTTTCGAGGACTTCCATTGGCTTATGACATATTAAAATCATTATGTAAACAAAGAAACTGTAATAAGAAAGTGGTATTACAATGGATACCATCCCACATCGGACTAGCAGGGAACGAAGAAGTGGATTTTTTGGCAAGAGATGCAATAATAAATGGTATTTCATTTAATATTTTGCCTTGGTTTACGGAACTGTTATATCAAGTTAGAGATTACTGTTATGAGATATGGTCCGAATATTTCGACGAGCGATCCTTGACAAAAGGAATTTGGTATAAAACCATCCAGCCTACCCTACCACGTTCCCTCTGGTTCGATGTAAGTAAGATGAAAAGGGGAGATATTGTGACGGCTTTGAGACTTCGCTCTGGCCACATTCCCTTGAACAATTTCGCATTTATGATGGGAAAAGTTGATTCTCCAAATTGTACTGAATGCGGAGTAATAGAGGATGTGTACCATATACTTATGGAATGTAGGAGGAATCAGTCTCTAAGACGTGACATGTTTCCTGCTGGCGAGTATGATTTAGGTGTATGTAACAGCATTTTACATTCTCCGCTGTCGAGCAAAGCCATGATTTTATATAAATTAGTAAGCGAAGGTATCAAACAACGAAATGTTTAGTTTAATTTTGTTATTGTTTGTTTTTGTTAAGACATCGTTTGCATATGTTTCTTAGACTTATATTATTAGTTATGTAATTATAAGGGTGGCATGTTCAGGAATGAACAAACCCTTCTTTAAAAAATAAAGATTTAAAAAAAAAAAAAAAAAAAATAATAAATAAAAATTAATTTGAATAATGATAAAGCCGCGGTGTTCCAGTGGCGAGTAACCTTGCCTGCCGCGTATGAGGCAATGGTTCGAGTCCCGTCCAGACAGACTCGTACCAATGAGTTTTTCGGAATTTATTTACGATTTGTAACACCACTGGCTTTTCGGTTAAGGAAAACATCGTGAGGAAACCTGCATGCTTCTATTTCGCGGCATGTATTATTCGCGGCGGCATTACAAGTGGCGATGGGCTCACTCCCCGTCTCACTGGACAGAGATTCGGTACTAGTGAAACGTGGATGCTCTGATGTTTCACAATATCCTGACTACGCCCTCGGGGAATATAGTCGTGAGCATATGTATGTATTTATGTATAAATAAAATTATAAAAAGTGCTCGTTGGCGTAGTGGAGTGTTTGTTATAATACTGTAGAGTTTGCTCTATAATCACACCAAGTTTGACGCTTGTATGTTGAATTACCGTTTTTACGATAGAGTGAGAAGAAAAAAAACTTGATTAAAACTAGTTTGTTGTATGAGGACCCCCCTTAATTTTTTTACTTTTTTACATTTTTGTTTGCAAATCCGCCTTAATAACGCAGATTCTCTGAAAATGTCTACTGCATAGCTATTCCGTTCAGAAATTACATCACTAAATAGGTAAGACGGACGGACGGACGGACAGCGTAGGCTTATGAATCGGGTCCCGTTTTAACCCTTTGGGTACGATTTAATCCTTATGGTAATGAACCCTAAAAATTTTACAATCGAGCACACCGCGAACAAGTAACCAGTTTAGCAAACCAATATAAATTATATCCCGATTGCTTGAACAACAGACGGAAACGGATGCGACGCCATCTTAGTGCCGCCATGTTTCCTCTAGCCTAAACTATTTCCGGCAGCTATTTCCTAGAACATAACTGTTATTTGATATACATTTCTAGCTCCAGCTTTAAAACAAACCCAATTACTTCTTGTTGGTATCTAAAGTCCGGCCGCTGAAAGATTGCGTTTGACAGTTACCATAAAATTGTAAAAAACTGAATGAAAACTATAAATGCCGATCATTATTTAGTAGCTTTTTGAACTTAAAAGGGCAGCTAGTGCCCTGCGTACTAGAGTGAGCACAGGTAAACAATATTTTCATTCAGCTTTTTACAATTTTATGGTAACTGTCAAACGCAATCTTTCAGCGGCCGGACTTTAATGAAGACGATTCAGGGATACGATTTTTTTTGCTGTCTTTTTTAGACTATACTTTTACACTAATCTAGAAAACTAAAATGAAATTTCCGACACAAACGACACAATTTTAGGGTTCCGTACCCAAAGGGTGAAAACGGGACCCTATTACTAAGCCTTCATTGTCCGTCCGTCCGTCCGATACAAACCGGGGTAAAAATCCGAAACAGAATAAAACTATGGTATTCGAATTATTTATTACATAATTTGAACTCGCATCGCAATAACAGCGCGTTTTATTTATTTTTTTAACACTTTATTGTACACACAGAAATATACTTGAAAACAGCATAATAGAAAATTACAACGGGCGAGCTTATGTAACTAGTCTGCAATTTTTTGACTCAAACTCTTCAGTTTATCAAAAATAAAATTAATATATTTTGGTTTTATATCCAATTATACATGAGAGTCCACATAGGATACAAAGGTCACCCAATTATACAATCTGGTAGCCCTGATTTAAACATTTTCTGCTAAGACTGCTAATATAAATAGTTTTGTCTAATATTATAGTTACTAAACCAAGTATTAGTGAGGCTCACGTCTTGTATCAAATCAATAATTAATTTGTTGTATTGGCCGAGATGATAGTTGATGAGCTTGGCGTATCCGACAGAGCTTTGGTTAGGACGTTTAAGGCTCTGAACATTGATCGACTTTGCGTTTATTATGTTTAGGTTTAATAGGTATGCCATAGGAGAATGTGTGTAAGTGAAGTTATTTTAATAAAACATAATTTTAATTACATAACATATGCCCAAGTCCATTGTAGAGCGTTTCCACTGCCATTGGAATGACCTGTATAATGGGCTCTAGGCCCCCTTTTTTAAAATTACATAAAAATACATTTTACAATTTTAGCATGCATAAGCATAAACATAAGCTCACGACTATGTTCCCCGAGGGGGTAGTCAGAGATATTCTGAAACCTCAGAACATCCACGTTTCACCAGTAGTACCGAAACTCAGTCCAGTGTGACGGGGGGTGAGCCCGTCGCCACTTTTAATGGACAGTGGGTATAATACATGCCTCGAAATTGAAGCATGCAGGTTTCCTCACGATGTTTTCCTTCACCGAAAAACCAGTGGTGTTACAAATCGTTCATAAATTCCGAAAAACTCATTGGTACGAGTCGGTCTGGACGGGGATCGAACCATCGCCTCCTGCACGGCAGGCAAGGTTACTCGCCACTGGACCACCACGGCAATTTTAGTCTCTAAAATAATTTAAAGTCTTCGTTACCGACCTCTACTATTGAATCTATGATCTGACACAAAATAAATGAATTGAATTGACTTTATCATATTTCTTTGAACAAACTATTTTTATTTAGGTTTTGACGGGTAAAGTATTACCTGATCACAGATCCAATAATAGAGCAAAGGGTTTATATATTATCATTTAGTAACGTTTTTGTTATTCATTTTGTGTCGTTAAACTGTCCTCTTTTTAACCGAATACGGCGAAGCAATAAGGGCGATTTTATTCAACTTTGGAAGCTGTCTAACTATCCATCGAAAGTTATTTGAAAAATTTTGGAGAAATACCGATCGAGTTTTGTTAAGAGCCTAACTCTAATTGTAATGTGGTACGAGGGGTAGACATTACAGGAAGTGCCGATGCTATCTGTGCAGGCCGAGGGACGTTTTTACCCTCTTCTACCCTTTTTACCTTTCCAGAGAACGTCGTGATTATGCGATTATTATGTCTTTTAATTTATTCTCGTTGTTTTTGGGTTGTTAAATTATTTGGTTACGACTCTCGTTATGAAGTATTCAACCTTTTAAGAAGATGAATATTACTAGTTTTCATTGCCATCAAAATATACAGGGTGTAACAAAACACCCTATATTTGAAGGGTTGGTTTAGACCACCAAACTGAACAACTTTCACTTTGAAGCTAACGTAGAGAAAAAATAAAAAATTCTGCTGTTTCATACAAAACTGCAGTACTCGACTTATATGTATGGGATAGCAGGTTTTTTAATTTTTTTTCGTTTTTGTCTTCATAGTGAAAGTTGTTCAGTTTGATGGCCTGAACTAAACCACACCTTCAAATATACTAGGTTTTTTTTGTGACACCTTGTATAAGTTAAACAACATAATAAAGTCGTACTTAGGTATACCTACAACTTGAGGCTTCCGAACGGTTGTATTGTGCATCGTTGTGCGCATTCTTGATGGCCACGAGGATCCGCCATTTTCTGTTAGCTCAAAATGGGTTTTTGTTCATAAAAAATCTTCTTTTAAGCTATGTAAATGCGCATATCATCGTGCTTTTAAGCGCCTGCTTATTTTCTTTAGCAATGCATCCTAGATGTTCAAACTATTTGAATAACATAACTTAATTTTAAAAAATACGGATTTTCTAACGTCACTGTTATGATGTTTATGATAATCAATTTATTTTTAAAACAATTAAAGATTGAAAAATTTGTCTCGGGCGGGTCTTGAGCCCGCACCCTTCCGAACCGGGGAAGTGCGTTATCCAATTTCGCTACCGAGTCCACTAGTCAGAGAACGAAATTTTCAATCTTTAATTTAATTCGAAATAGCACAACATGGCTGTAACATGTTTATAATCAAAATAGTTGCAATTTATTTTTCCTTCTGCATTAATCTTTGACTAATTATTATAGAATAGAATAGAAGAATAGAATTATTTATTTCATATTATCAAATTCATAATTACAAGTAAGTACATTACATAAAAAATAAAAATGTCAAAGGATAATATGATCGTCAAGAGTATAAAATAGAACAATAAAAATGTCAAAATAACTAATCTAGAGGGTAACAATGTCAAATAAATATGTAAAATATAAGGATATACAATTCTAAATAATAATTTAATTAAAATGTCGCTACAATTACTTATTGTAGTCTACTTAAAGTCAAACAAAAGAAATTCGTTTACAGAATAAAATTCACCATCCAGCAAAAGACTTTTTAGTTGGCGGTAAAATGACTCGTCATTGGTTACATTCCTCAGATGTTCAGGAAGTTGCTCATAATAAGTCGGACCTATTACTATATGGACTGGTTACGCGTGTAATTCTACTAACAAACATTTCTGCCACTTTTTGCGGGGGGCGAGGAAATATGAAATCCGCAACATTGGATTTTATTCCCCATAACATTAGATTCTAATTTTGAATGTTAAAAATCATGAAAAGTAGTCTCGTGTGAACCCCAAACGTTCTAAGTTCGAAGTTATTATTTCGCAATTATGGGCTGTCTCGTTTAGTGATAAGGTGTAAAATTGAATGTAAATGCACAAGATCAATTGTGCTTATACCGTGGCAGAGGGGAAATGCTACCTCAAGGCTAGTCCTTATAATAATTAGTCAAAGGCATTAATGTACAGCATAATTATGATCAATACTTTATCCCCCGAGGGGGCGGATGTCTAGTTAAAATAAATAGGTAGGAACAAAATAATAAACTTTTTACTTAATACAAAATCTTCGAGAAGTGGATATCATCCTCATAGCCTATACAGGGTTGTCAATAAGGAATCCTTATATTTTCGCCATGTCCGTCCGTCTGTCCACGCAGTAGAGCCACTGTAACTTTGAAACTATACAGGATGTAACAAAACACCCTTGTAATAAAGACCATCAAACTGAATAACTTTCACTATGGAGCCAACATCGACATCGCCTAAAACAAAAACTACTGTCCCATACATTTGAGTCGAGACGGTATTGCAGTTTTTGTATGAAAGAGCGGATTTTTTTTCGCGTTTTCGGTTTTGGCTCCATAGTGAAAGTTGTTCAGTTTGATGGTCTTTATTACAAGGGTGTTTTGTTACACCTGTATAGTTTCAAAGTTACAGTGGCTCTACTGCGTGGACAGACGGACGGACATGGCGAAAATATAAGGATTCCTTATTGACAACGGAACCCTAATAAGATTGTGAAAAGCAATCCATTCATTTCTCAGTTTCGTTCTGAGTTCACAAAACCAACGGACTATTAAATTTAGCTTTAAAACAAGTTCCACGAGATCACTTTTTGATTTAGCATTTCCCCAGTGAATTTCGCTTTGTGTAATCTAACATTGCTAAATCTCGAATAACCCGGAGGAGATCCGGGACGTTGGATTTGGTTCTGCATTCGTTGCGTGCTTTCTGTGTAGGTAATAAATCTTTGTTATTAAAAATCTGATTTATGCACAAGATATACGAGAAAGGGAATTCTTTGATATGTTGTCACGGTTTTTTTTGCTACTATGAATTGTGATGGTAATAAATAGGTCATGGAAGGATCGACAAACGATATTTTTTTTTGGAAGTTTTGTACTTGAGTAAGACAATATTATCTACAAAATTTACCTACAGGTTGCCGAAATATATTTTCATCTCGTCAATATAATTATGAGCTTTATGAGGCGTCTTTCAATTAATGATAAGGGAACAAATAATAAAAATAGAAACGAAAAAGAGACGTGAAAAACGAAGTGAACTCTGAAGTAGTGCAAGTGGATGTTCTGAATTTTCAGTTTTGAATCTACAAGGTGTTAGGTACAATGACAAAAGTAAAAATAAACATTTAAAACTTTTAAGGGGGTTATTTAAACCATCAAACTGAACCACTTTCACTATGGGACTAAAATCAGCTGTCCCATACATGTACCTCGAGTATTGTAGTTTAGTATGGAGCATCTTTTTTTTTTTGCGATTTCAATATTGGTCCCATAGTGAAAGTTGTTCAGTTTGGTGATCTTAACCACCCCCTTAAATATTAATATATATTTTTGTAACACCTTGTATATCTAACTACCTCCTCGGGGAATACAGTCGTGAGCGTATGCTATGTTAACAAAAACTGACCAAGTGGGAGTCGGACTCGGGCTGAGGATCCCGAAATTTTTAATAATTATTACAAATCATAGTTAAATACATAACACAAATATATTATGTGATAGGACGGCCTCACTGATAAGAAAAGTTGATATTTTATTGTGAGAATTTTCAAAATACCACAGGTTTTCGTGATCAGTTATATTAATTACAAAATTGTATCGCTGGTTCTGTGTCGTATAAAGACCTTTTAAACTGCTAAATGCACACTGGATGATCTGATCACTGCGCCTATCCGCGATGCTACAAACCCGAACTCACGATCCTACGCTTGGCAGACAGGACTAACAATTGAGCTATCGAGCCGTCGACTATGTTATTCCACAACAAATTAAAGGAAATATTATTATTCAGTTAATAATTTTACTCCTTGAACTGAATTTTCGCGTCAAACTTTGTAACGAGGCAAACGCAATTTTAGTTTATTTTCACTAATTAACTTTAAAAACATAAGTTTCTGTTCTAACTTTGAAGTGATGTTGTAGATGTTATAGTAAAATTACTCCTTGGCTTGATTTTTTAATCATTACAATCATCGAAGTTAGGCAATATTGAATGGTGACAGTATTTGTGTAAAATTTACAGTACTACCTACCTAGGGTAAAAGCGCCGGCCGGAAAGGCGACAAGTGCGGAAGAGTCTGCAATAGCGCGTTTATTCGGGTAAAATCACTATGCGATCCATTTTTTGGAAATGTGATGTCTATGAATTTCAGCATTTTTGTGGGTTTCTGACTTTTGGTAAAGTTAATTTATAAACCATTGAATGATACCAAAACCTAATTTTATACTTAACATCATTAGTTTTAGAAATAATAGGGGCGCCGGAGTTAGGGTATAAAATTATCATTAAAACCTTAAGTCGGTATACGTGGCCAGCTTTAAGGAATCAACGTAAATGAACAAATCCTAAGGTAAAAATGACCGCCGATTATTACTTTAGTATATTGTTATTCAGGCATAAAACAATATCTGAAATTGTAGATTGTACATTTGAAAACATTTTATAATATCAAGGTACTCAATTGAGTATTGAGATTTTTAAAGCTGCTTGTACTTTATTTAATTGTGATTTTACTATTTATGTAAGTTCATTTCTGCTCCAATCAAACTTTATAAAATATCAATCTCTTTTTTTTAAATCAAGTCTCGTGTTTCTATTATTCACCGTTTAGCAGTTCCAAGCGTTTATAGATGAGAGGAGGAGGAGGAGGAGGAGAGACGGAGGCTACTTTGACTTGTTTTTCTATCGAGAAAATTTGTCTTAATCGTGTTTTGGCGGCAATCAAAATTTTAATAAAATGTCTGTTTACACATATCCACAAACCATACTCCTACTGTTAGTACTTCATGATATCTGATGCTTTGAAGAATCCTATTTTTTTCACATATCCTCTTAATAAGGATATACTGTAGACGAAAATCCACCAAAAATAAAAATAATAGCGTTAAAAATAAGTTCTAGTTAAAAAAGAGTTATTGAAATGTTTACGTTTTATTGCAAAATTAGCTACCCGTAGTTAGTCCTTTAGAAATACATATGCTTTAGGAGAAATACTTACCGGAATTAGGGCTAGACCTGCCGACTTTTGAGAAAATTTGTGTCTCTCGATTTAAACCTTAATAACTCAGGAATAAACTGTTTATCGGCTTGTTTTAGGCTTTAATTCTGAAGATTATGAACCACTTCGCAATATAAAAAAGAATCTTGAACGCTAGGCCTTACGTAGCAAAATTGTTCAACGATTGAAATCTCAAAATGGCTTAAGGTGCCGGCTCTAGGGCATTTTACTCTACCTAACTATAAATATTTGTCCGTCGAACATCGCATATCTGTTTGTTCCGGTGGCAGTGGAAAACGACTGCGTCAAAATGGTGGCGACTACCGGTGTGGGTCGTATCTCGTCCATAGGAAACCCCGGGCCAGTTGGCCACGTTGACGTTTTTAGGTTTAAGGGGATATAAAATTTTGGAGCGCGCTCCATACAAACGTACTATATTGATTTTTTAAATACTAACCAATTAAAGTCAATGTAATTTTGGTAAAAAAATCTTGAAACAAATATCTATGCTTGTATGGAGTCAGATTTTCGTTAAAATCTACAGTTTCAATGCTAGGATTCATTTAAGATTTGTATGGAAATCTTTGAGGCACTGTAACTTTAAAACTATACATTTTAACGAAAATCTGACTCTATACAAGCATAGAGATTTGTTTCTAGATTGATTCTGAAAAAATTAATTGAGTTTAATTTGTTAGTATTGAAAATATCACCATAGTACGTTTGTATGGAGCGCGCTCCGAATTATATCCTCTTAAGATACATTTTGTACCTACAGGGTCCTTCTTAATATGCTGACACTTTTTCAAGAGGATGACCAGACCATTATACTGAAAAACTTTCTCTATGGGACCAACAGCGAAATCGCGAAAAAAAAATCATCTGTCCCATTCAAAACTACAAACTTACTTGAGCCAAATGTATGGAACAGCCGATTTTTTTTTCGCGATTTCGATATTGGTGCCATAGAGAAAGTTGTTCAGTTTGATGGTCTAAACAGTAACACTTAAAAGTTTCAAATGTTTATTTTTACTTTTGTTCCACCTTGTATTACTTCAAGATGTCCGATGTTGATACTGTTATTTTGTTTAAAAACGAGTGTATAATCTTATAATAAGTATTTAAAACAATTGTCCAGCCATTGAAAAACCGTTAAGTACACACGGCGACACATCAAGCTACTCGAAACCAAAATAAGCTGGCCGCGCGTAGGTAGAGTAATGTATAACGTCGCGCGGCCAGCTTATGTTTGTTTTGCGTAGCTTGATGTGTCGTACCTAGATATAACTAGTTTTCATGTATATTACTATACCGGGTTGCCAGTCCTGGGTACGAATCCCAGTCCAAATATGAATGTTATTTTTATGCTATGTGTCCTGCTTATACCTAATTAAAAGCCTGATAGCTTCATTTTCTCATCAGAACAAAGGATGTGACTGAGTATACAATTTTTATAAAATTAATCATTGTCAACCAGTCACGGTTCACTGATGACTGCCTGCACTTAGCAAATTAAGTTTCTGGAATTCTTTTTATTTAAGAGAAGTTTATTCCGAATGCGTAAATGCGCGCTGCATACAAACGAAGTCTGGTGATATTTTCAATACTAACCAATTAAACTCAATGAAATTTTGCAGAAGCAATCTAGGAACAAATATCTATGCTTGTATAGTGCCCGATTTTCGTTAAAATATACAGTTTCAATGCTAGGATTAATTTAAAATTTATATGGAAATCTTTGAGGCACTGTAACTTTAAAACTATACATTTTAACGGACATATCGGACTCCATACAAGCATAGAGATTTGTTTCTAGATTGTTTCTGCAAAATTTTATTGACTTTAATTGGTTAGTATTGAAAATATCACCATAGTACGTTTGTATGGAGCGAACATCGCTTCGTAACGTACGGCAGCCGATGAGTTCAGAAATGAGTCAGAAACTCTACAACTACTAAACTTAATGAAATTTTGCTACTCTCTATATGACATCACAGCCGCTGTGATTCCCAGCTGACTTGAATTAGCACGGAAGGTCTAACGATATCAATGGTAAGGTATAACTGGACAGAGTGGACTAGTGAAGTCGACAGGGCCGTGTACAGGGAGGGACCATTGAGGTTCAAACATCACGTTCGTTCGTGTTTTAAAATACACGACACGCGCGAGCCGATAAAACAAGTGCCACAACTGCAAACATCTGTCTATGTCATTATTTAATTCTCAAACTTTACGTTTTGCTACTCTACTCTACAATAGAAATATTTGAAATAAATATTATTTCACGAAGCATAAAAATCTATAAAATTTTTGAATTTTCGTCTGTCTATGTGTTTGTTTGTTCTTTATTCATTGCGCAAAAATACTTAAGGTTTAACTTGGGGCAACATGATTTTTTTATGTCATGCAATCGGCACACGGATTAAAATGCGCAAAAGTTATCGAAAAAACGGCATAGCTTATTTCAGTAGTCTGCCGATACGAAATCGGGTGCACAGCTGAAATTATAAAAGATAGTGACTGACTGACACCCAACCTCAATCATACTTACCTTAAATATTTACTTACCAATTATTTTTCTTTTTGCAACCTTTTTTTACAAAAACGGTATACGTACCTATATTTAAAAGTACTCATGTAATCTTTCTGTGCCACTGGAAGGTTACTGGTACTCAAAGGTCAGGTTTCTTTTTTGAGTATCAGCGGACATTGACGGCCCGATAAGCACAGTCTGTAGTGAATCTTCCTTCTGTGCCGAGGGTCGCGGGTTCAATCCCGTAAGGGGCAAATATTTGTATGATGAATATGAATATGTGTACCCGAGTCATGGATGTTTGTTTCTATATGTGTATTCTATATCGTTGTCTAGTCATTATAATAAAAGTCCAGGCTAGATTCTGGTACTTTAAATGTGACTAGATAATTTATGTGACAATGTCCAAAAAAAAAAACTATTATATTGTAAACCTAATGTGTACTTTATTATGACTAAGTTTTTATAATCTATGTACCTATTTTTGTGAAACAATAAATTTATTATTATTATAGTTTCAAGCTGGGAAACGTTAGGTACAAAAGCGTCAGAAAATATCTGATAGGCCCCGAACACAAATCCTGGCTACGGCCCTGTTGTGGTTCATAGCGTTGGCAGGCAGCCAGATGGACGGTTCAAATAACTGCACCCTCAATGTTCGACGAGGAAAATTGTACCCATTTAGTGATTACAGGCTTTGCTTGAATGGCCAGCAAAACTGGAGGAATTTGTTTTGGTTTGGCATTGTTACCTTTTTGTTTTTTTTAAGTAGGTGAGAGAAGTGGAAAGAACATTTTGGATTAGTACGTTTTTACGAATAATTTTTTAAAAGTCCACACTAGCCAAAGGTCAAACCACGCCTACTGCTGGGCAAGGGCCAAGCCGAGTTTGAACCGCTCATTAATCACCAAAAAGTATAGAATTTATATGCCTTGCATAATTCGGATCCTCGCAATCACAATCCACCAAATGTCATACATACATAGGTACATAAACTCACGACCATAATCCCTATCGGGGTGGTCAAATGCTCTGCTACAACTATAACATTTTAAGCATGCAGTTGTAGCAAGGTTCACTTTTAGCACATTTAAGTTTTTACGATGGAATGACGTGTGAAGTGGTCACAGTTGGCCTTTCGCCCACAAAAATACTGCACAAGAAACCTTATCTCTTAGTCGCCTCGTACGACACCCACGAGAAGAAATGGGGTGGTCCATTCTAAGCCGGAACCACACGCCAGATCTCAAACGATTATAAAATGAGTTTTGTATAGTAGATACGAGTAAATTTTAGCAACGCTGCTTGTACCTATATAGAAACTTATGGTATTAAAGACACACATTCTTTTTGGCTAGGGTTGGTTAATTTGCTTTATATACTACTGAAAACATGCACCCTTTTCCTCCCAAAAAACTTTTTACAAAATAAACAAGGCATCGTAAATTTCAGGTGAAAGTAAGGCCATTGGAGTCGAAAATGGCCGGCACACCAAATTGACACCTCGCTCGGTCGCCATCCATTATTAAAATCTTATTAAGGTGTACCGGACTATGATGACAGGGGCTTGCAAAATAGTTATTTGTTATGCAAGGCTGCAAAGTTGTTTTTTGGCGCGAGTACTTGTATTGAATCCTGAGCGTAGCGAACAACTTTCAACTCACTACAGCGAGGAACATGCTAAGTGCAAGAAAAATAGCTTAGAGTTTAACTACACAGCTTATACAGGGTCCAACTTAATATGCTGACAGTTTTTTAAGAGGATGATCAGACTATCAAACTAAACAACTTTCTATATAGGACCATAATCGAAATCGCGAAAAAAAAATCTGCTGTCCCATACATTTGCCTCGAGTAGGTTTGCAGTTTTGTATGGGACAGCAGATTTTTTTTCGCGATTTCTATGTTGGTCCCATAGAGAAAGTTTTTCAGTATGATGGTCTGGTCATCCTCTTGAAAAAGTGTCAGCATATTAAGAAGGACCCTGTGGGTACAAAATGTATCTTAAACTTAAAAACGTCAACGTGGCCAACTGGCCCGGGGTTTCCTACGGACGAGATACGAACCACACCGGTATTCGAGACCATTTTGACGCAGTCGTTTTCCACTGCCACCGGAACAAACAGATATGCGATGTTCAACGGACAAATATTTATAGTTAGGTTAATAATAGGTAGGTAGGTACTATAAATTTTACACGAGTACTATCAAAGAAAAAAAAGAAAGATCAAAGATCCTCCTCCTCGATGTTGCCTAACTTCGATTTCAAACTCAAACTACTGCCAAATTTCAGCTTACTAAGACTTCCAGAAGTACCTGTTAGGTTTTGACGATCAGTAAGTGAGTGAGTGAAATCAACGAACTTTGCGTATTAATAAAGTCAAAAGCAGCAGTTCCGTATATTGTATTAACGTGACCACCCATCCTGAAAATTTGAGCTCACAGGTACTATCCAGATCGAAGTTATGGGCGGTCAAAAATACGCCGAATCAAAAAAAGGTACACTAAGAAAACAATGCTACGTATACGTAGCCCGTCGCAGCTTATACGTAGCCCGTCGCAGCTTATACGTAGCCCGTCGCAGCTTATACGTAGCCCGTAGCAGCTTATACGTAGCCCGTCGCAGCTTATACGAGTATGTAGCCTGTCGCAGCTTATACTTATTAGTATTTAGTTGTCTCCTACTTCACAATTAAGCTTTATTATGAACGAGACAACCTAAGAGAAGTTTATTCCGAATGCGTAAATGCGCGCTGCATAAAAACGAAGTCTGGTGATATTTTCAATACTAACCAATTAAACTCAATGAAATTTTGCAGAAACAATCTAGGAATAAATCTCTATGCTTGTATCGTGTCAAATTTTCGTTAAAATATACAGTTTCAATGCTAGGATTAATTTAAGATCTGTATGGAAATCTTTGAGGCACTTTAACTTTAAAACTGTACATTTTATGGAAAATCCGACACGATACAAGCATAGAGATTTGTTTCTAGATGGTTTCAGCAAAATTTCATTGAGTTTAATCTGTTAGTATTAAAAATATCACCAGACTTCGTTTGTATGGAGCGCGCCAACAATAATATACCCTTAAATACTGATGCAACACTCGTAATCAGTATCGCGTCGTAAGCTACGTGGTACGTAAGCTGCGACGGGCTACGTATACGTAGAATTTTTTTCTCAGTGTACGGTAGTGTACCACTCTTTTGGCTCGTCTTGGCGGTGGCACCACCCTGCCTCGAGATTTGGCACCAGCTATACCTAACACTAGCTCCCAAAGCGCGACCGCTTTAACTATGTAAAAGGTGCCAAGACAAACTCAAATAGGGTGTTTTGGTATCATCTTATTAAAGTTAATATAAGACAATGTAAACTGAAATGTTAATAAATAAATAAAATAATAAACTGATTTAATGTTGCTGTAGCAGATCCTGATATTGGCCTCGGTGTTTTTGGGTTGTTACTGCAACACCTGCACAATATTGGAGACGCTTACTTGAGTCTATTTTAAGGTGTGTAATATATTGTCTTGTATTTTTGTTGTCCTACAAATAAATAAATAGATAAAATAAATGCAACTAAAATGGTCATCCAGTCAAAAATTTGAATCAAAGTCAAAGTCAATATAATTTATTCAATTTAGGAGCTTGCAGCACACTTATCAAACGTCAAATCTTTTTTAAAGCTACCACCGCGTCGGAACGTGTTGTCGCTGTAGAGAAGATGCGGCCAGAAACTCTACAACATAACACGACTTAATAACTATTAAAATATAAATTCTTAAGCTAAAGTTATGTATACAATCGATTGTTGATGACATTTTCGCTGCGAACGGCTTTTTAAATTTGTTTTGAAACTAAATGAAATGTCTTTTAGCCGCAAAAGCTTTCATAGTTTCCATGTCTTCCCACTGCTATCATTTAAACCTCCGTATAAATTTGCGTCCACCATTTTCCGCTCCGATCTATTTTTCCAGTTATTTAAACAGGATTTAATTTATCTTTCATAGCGAATCGGAGTGATCTGCATATTCATGGTCGCTGAAAAATCTCTTTTCAATAAATGTATCGAGAGATGTATGCGAGTATGCGAGTATGCGAGAGAGCTTCAATGTGAACGAATGTGTCATATGAAGTACAGAATATCGTATTGGGTCAATACAGCTATCAAACTGTACCGATACTGAGTTAACGAGATAATAATTTTGTTGCAAACAACACTTAGGTACTTCATTTATTAACTATACACACAATTCTTATTCGTATCGTGTGGGCAGCAAGCCCTGGTTTCAGAGTTTTTCAGACCGCTGGTTTTTATGTAACGACTACCACCTTTTCATATTATAATAAAGTCCCACAAAACCGTTTCCACGGTTTTTCTGTAGGATTGAGAGTTTCACTAATAATTCACAAAAAACAGTACTTTACACCCATTCATTGAATAGTGTTGAGCATATGAATTTTAAATAATCTACCAAATTTCAGATCACAATGCGGTTAATACTATTGTGTGTGCGCGGTTTTGTGGTGGGCCCTAAGAGAGAAAGGTATGCCTGGTAAGTACATAGAGTTGGTTAGGGCAATGTACAGCAAATCCAGTACATGCGTACGATCGGCCGCTGGTACCACCGACAAATTTAGTGTGGCTGTTGGTTTGCACCAAGGGTCGGCTTTAAGTCCTTACCTCTTCCTGGTGATAATGGATGCTTTGACATTGGACATTCAGGAAGAGGCACCCTGGTGCATGCTATTTGCCGACGACATTGTGCTTGTCGGTGAAGATGGACTCGAGGTCCAGAACAGACTGGCAAAATGGCAGCAAAGGCTGGAGAATGTTGGCTTGAAAATCAGCAGAACGAAAACCGAATGCATGTTCTGCGATTTCGGCGGTACCTCCAGTTTTGTGCCTATTACGCTTGATGGCGTACCTTTGCCAGTCTGCTCCGATTTTCGGTACCTCGGTTCACTTCTACAAAGCGATGGCGATATAGATCGAGACGTGAAACGCCGAATAAACTCAGGGTGGATGAAATGGCGACAGGTTACGGGAATGACCTGTGACTCCCGAATCCCCCTTAAGTTGAAGGGGAAAATATATAAAATTGTGTGTGTGTATTGGGTGTGTGCGCTGAAATGACGGCTAAAAGAGATGAATGGAGGAAGACGACATATTGCGCCGACCCCAAATAATGGGATAAGGGCAGGAAGAAGAAGAAGAATGAGGTTAATACTATAGCATGTTTAAAGTATTTAGATTGTGGATTTAAACATAACTGCATTTTTAACTTAAAAATAGTCATAGGTACTTACATTGTCTGGCGGACTATGTATCTGCATTGGACACGCCTCCTAGAGCAACATCCATACACACGCATACTTTTAACGTTAATTTACACCTAGTTTCTAGCTTCTCCTGACAGGAACTTTAGGATGTTATCTGGAAGAAATCGCTTTTTAGCTATAAGACTGCCTTATTTGTACCTACTTTTAATTCCTTATCTGTATTCAAATGTATGTTCTGTTTTGGTGTGCAATAAAGTATAATTTAATTGAATTGAATTGATGTTTTCCTTCAATAAGCATCTGCAAAATAGTGCACCATAGCATTCAATGGTTGGTTGTTGACACTGTGACTGACTAACAGACAACGCACAGGCTAAACCACTGACGATAGAAACATAACAATTTTGAATCAACCCTCAAAAGAGATACAACGGGGTGTTAAGGTTTTCTGAAATCCACGCGGACAAAGTCACAGGCAAAAGCGATTGATACCTATACGCTTATTCTAACGGGTGGTAGTTAGACCGTCGTTACTACTTGCGGTGTGTATTGTGTCGTTTTTATCATATTATGGCATATCGAGATAAAATGACGTAACTCAAAGGATAAAGAATTTTATGGCAAGTCTGTAGCTCGAGTGAACGAGTTTTCTAGCGTATAATTCATCAACTCATCTCATATTAGAATGTCGTATAGGTAATCTAGAAATCCTACAAACTTAATTCAGACCACTGGCTTTTCGGTGAAGGAAAACATCGTGAGGAATCCTGCATGCTTCAATTTCGATTCATGTATTGTACCCACTGTCCATTATAAGTGGCGACGGGCTCACTCCCCGTCACACTGGACAGAGTTTTGGTACTACTGGTGAAACGTGGATGTCCTGAGGTTTCAGAATATCTCTGACTACCCCCTCGGGGAACATAGTCGTGACCATATGCTATGCTATGCTTTAATTCAGACTATTGTGTGTTTAGGATAAATGTTTAGTCGAAACATGCATTCTACTGGTCAAACTGAACAATTCTCACTATGGAGCCAAAAGAGAGAAAAAAAATCTGTGGTTTCATATTAAACTGCATTACCGATTCGACTCAAATGTTCTTTATATGGGAAAGCAACATCAGTTGTTCGGTTTGATAGTCTAAACTAAAACTAGGGTGTTGTGTTACACCCTGTATAATAGGAATTTCTTAACATGTAGAAAATGCAATATTGTAATCTTAACTATTATAAAACTGTAACAGAAGTGTGTCTGTAACTACATAGAAGATATTTACAAAAAAAATATGACGATATGGTTTTTAGGTGTCCCTGACTCCAAATCAACCTTTTTTAGAATGTTTGTTCGTCTGTTTGTGAGTTTGTTTGTGCGAGCATCACGCGAAAACTACTGAACCGATTTTGATGAACTTTTTTTTTATAGCTTATGATCTGACTACAAATCTGGTATATAATTTTTGCCGACGAAATCGCGGGTTAACACTATTGTAATATACACAATATAGAATTGATGATTTAATGTTAAGAAATTCTTAAATTCACGTTTAGATAGTATATTTCCTATTGTAGCACTCTCAAAAATCGACCACATCGCCGGAAAATCAAATTGCCACAACGCTCGTGGACATTTATTACGACAACGAAAATGTTATGTGCTGGCAATAATAGCTCAGTCATTTTACGGTTACACCAGGGACTGAATGAGAATTGATTATTTTTCGGTACATCATTTAAGAGCCTATTGGAGCCTAGAAATATACGAAAATTAAAATGAATCAGGTCAGCAACAGCCCCAAAATTTTTTTATTTATCTGGTTCTAAAAATAAGGACGGTAAATGTTTTTTTCACGTTTTATGGCTTTATCATTATTCACATTTCAAAAACGGACTTCCTAGAAAGCTTTGAAAAATACTTTAGTATTTTAATGAATATCATTTTTTTTTTAAATTTCAATGGCTGTTTCATTGCTCAAAAGTCATTTCATATTATTGTATCTCATTAAATGGAGTGCATTGGTAAGATTATTAAGTTAAAAGCCTTCCGGGACAAACAATTTGGATTTATATGTTGCGTAGCGACTTTTTTAAATATATTTTCTGAGAGTCTTTTTGTCACTAAATGGTGCCGGTTACAGCACAGATTAATAATAAGTTACTAGTTACAGTTTAAAAGTCCCATTCATAATTACTTCCCACCCCTCCTAACAAAACACCGTAAATTGAGCATAGCATAGCATATGCTCACGACTATATTCCCCGAGGGGGTAGTCAGAGATATTCTTAAATTGACTGGGCTATAAAAGGTATTGTACTCGTAACACTGTTTGTTTTATACAGATCTAATATCATGAATGCAGGTAAGGGTCGGTGGTGTTATTAACTAACTAGAATATAGGAAAAGCCCTCGGGAAATGCACACTGTAACGAATTACAAAAAAAGGCTTTTAATAACAAAATGTTCAAAAATGAAATTACAATCGAATAGAAAACAAAAAAGTTACAAACTATAACGTTAAAAACGTTTTTTATCATGTTCTATCTCTTTCATGCAAAACAGATGTTTATATGACACGTCGTAATGATTTGTATGACAATACGCAGTTATGACGTTTCTTCTGTTATACCCTCTTGCTCTAACCGTAAATTGTAAACACTTATATTTAGGATATTTTTAAAGAGATTAAAAAATTTATTTCACATTAGTGTTTAAGATTTCAAATAGTTTTTAAAAAAGAGATAAATAAATTGTCATCTTCCCATAGACTGTTTTTTTTCGCTTACGCTAGTAGACGGAATGTCAGTGTAACCGCGTATGAGATAGCGATAGTCATAAAATCCTATACTATTTATATGAAGTCACATTTTGGAGTCAGGTGGCCCTCAGAGGAAGGATCTCCATAGAGTCCGCATAAATTTACGATTGTAGTTAGTCTCTTTTGTCTTATGACGTACCTTTAATAGTAGAAGGAGATGGAACTATAGATATTTGTTTATGCGGCTGTCCACTTTTTTTTGAGCTAGTGTGTGTGAAAAGTGACCGTAAACATAAGGCCATATGTCACTTGGTGCCTTTTGTCCATACTACTTGACACCACACACTCAAACCTAAACGTCAAAAAAAGTGGACACTTTACAATTGGTATGGCTCACTCTATTAGGTATAATCTCTTTGAGGTGGCCGTAGTACAAAAAAGTGGTTACGTCGAAAAGGACAGCAATAAGGTAGCGATCTCCTTTTTTAACAAGAGCGAATTTGCTATGTGCATCTCTTATTGAGTGAATAGGATAAAACACGTCCCGACCTCTATTACTTCTCCCTCTACGCATCATTCCTATCACTTATTATGCTATACTATTTTATGCTTCATCAAAAGAAGGAGGTTACTAATACATATTTTTTAAATGTACATAGGATGTTACGTGATAACTTTATTATCTTTATCTCGTTATCTTTTCTGAGGCACAGATTATTCAATAGTTACTACTGTTATCTGAAGTGCACACATTGTCACACGTGCATTTGTGTCCATTGCTTGCTGCAGTATGTAGTTTAAATTGAAACAGTAAACGAAAATAGTAATGTACTCATTATATTTTCGTTTACTGATTCAAACTTACATCTAGGTACGTGTTTGGTAATATTGCATTAAAATCGGAGCTCTTCTTGGAATACCTCAAAAACATAAATTTTTGAATAACTGTTATGCTTTGAATGAGTCCAATTAGCTCTTGTTTATTCTCTTCAACTTAAGTTTGAGTTTCCTTTTCCATTTGCAGTCGTCTTCAACAAACCGTTCAATATTAATGAGCTTTCAAAATATTTCTGCAAACATTATATTTCAACACCGGTAGACAATGAAAGAAGAAATTAAAATTTCAACAGTTTTCCACCCAACGACGATAATGCCAAGTTACACTCTTTTGAAATATTAATATCAAAATTAAAAACTTTCTCTTGAAAACATAAAGCTAAAGAAATTTTGAAGGCACATTTTGATTAATGTTCTGTACATTTTTAATTGTTTCGTGACTCAAGATTATCATGATCATCACCATCACTGCAGGGTATATTGGTGCGTTGCATACATACGAATTGATGTGCGTATGGATTGAGGAGCCACATTTGCTATTGAAAAAAGGATTCTATGCCCTAATTTCACAGGAAATTAGTAGAGTTTGTAGGCCCAATTCTGGTATTTGTAGCAAAAGTATAAATAAGTTACATGAACCAAAAGATCCTACAAAAAAAATCAGTTCTGTACGACTAAAACTGAAAAAGTTACAATGGATACTTTGATTGTGGCTCCTCACACCAGATGCTTCAAACAAATGCCTATAAATACAAATTTACGTAATGGAATCGAAAACCGATGATGCCAATATTTTGTAGAAATTTCTACTAAAAAGATTCATCACGTACTTTCCGAGACCCAGATGGCTCCTCACACCACATGCATCTTCTGGTGTGAAGAGCTACCTTTTTGTTCATGTCTTTAATCTCTATACTTTAGCTACAAATTCCAGAATTGGGCCTACAAAATCTACTAAATTCCCACAAAATGGGCATAGAATCCTTTTTACCCGACTGCGCCAGAAGGAGGGTTATGTTATTTTGCATTACAGAAACAGAGATTTAAAACACTTCCTCTCACTTACTCTTCCTCTAACAGCTTTAGTAACGTCCAAGATATGTCGGATAGTATATGTATCTAATAAATTAATTACATTTGGTAATCAGAATTAGCCAGAAAGCTAAATAGGAATCGGAATATCTCGTCGTCCTTATTTGGAATGAAGTATAGTTTTGTTGTTTATTCAACTGTATTAAAGTGGTTATTGTAGGAATTGTTTTTCGCCTAAATTGTAGACACAGCTGTGAAGTAACAGTAACATCTAGATGTTATAAATAACAATACTTAATTAGTCATAAATGTGTAATCGTTTCTTTACAATAGTAATATAAGATATTTAAGAATAACATTTGAAGAAGAAAGTAGAATTGGTTCATTTGAAAACGTAACGCTAACGAGCCCGAAAGTTATTCCGTTATTACGTAGAATTTAATTTACGAACTTGTACATAGACAAGTTAACATAATAGACATCTAGGAAACCTGTATTTTTGTAATTTTTTGAATTTTTCTGGGACCCCAAGTTCCAGGCTTGCCTTGTGAGGGGACCAATGTTAACCTAGCTAAGCCTGTAAATATGTCATGCCAACATGCATAGTTAAAATCCGGACACATTATCAATTTTAACAGTTTTGCTTTTTTTTTCTATAGATTTTGTAATCATGGAAGGTAAAAACATCATATTATTATTGATTAGGTAATGAGAAGGACCTTTGCCTTGCAATAGCATCAAGGAAGATTGATTATCGATCAAATAGAAGCCCACGACAAAGCTATTTAATGGCAAAATCCTTGCTCTTGTGAATCTGATAAAGATAGATATAAGATTGTCGTTTCCCTACTTGGATATTACTTATTTTTGATTAGTAACTTACTTAAATATTTACGTATTTATTTTAAGACTTTATTGTATACATGAAAAAACAGAAGAAAACACAACAATACAAAGGGCGAACTTATCTCAGAAGAAATTTCTTTCAGTGCACGTTTCAGAAAGAGAGAATTTATAAAGTATGGTAGACATAGTGTGCACATTTCACTAAAAAATATTAATAAACCTAAACTTATCAAATATTCCCAATACAGTTATAATAGGTAGAATATAGGTTTGGCTGTAAATATTTCCAACCACGAGAATTTTATACCAACTATATTAAATTTATTCTCAAATAACTTTACTATTGAAAAGTCAAATCGGTTGTAAATTGGATGGTTAATCATCTGTCTGCTTAATATGGGGGAGTATTAACCAGACAGCTCGTCTCCCGCAAAAAGTGACAGAAAAGTTTATTAGTAGAATTACACGCGTAACCCGTCCATAGTTATATTGTCTAAGATCCACGCCAAGTTTACAATTTTATTATAATGCGTATAGATTAATGTAACGTTATCTGTTTTTAGCAAGTTCATTCAATTTTCATCTATAAACCCTTGACAGAAAGCAGCTATCGGCAAAACTCAAAATGGCCTGATTAATAATCAGGAAGCTAGCATAGTTATTGTCTACACCTGGAGAACAGACTGCCTTTCAAGCGGTGAAACATGAAAATAGGCCATGGACGTCAGTAATGTTCGTCCTCCTTTCATTTTTCGTCTATGTTTCCAACGTGTTAACTTTGTCCCTTTTCTATCATGCGTAAAACCTAAGAGGAAGGAGATTGCGTCGTTGGATAGAAAGGGACAAAGTTAACACGTTGGAAACTTTAACTGAAACGTATACGAAAGAAGGACGAACATTACCGACCGCCATGGCCAATTTTCGTGATTCGATGCTTGTAAGGAGGATTGGCATCCATTGATTTATATCCATGTTAACAATACATTCCATAAAGCCTATTACATTCTGCTCTGACACATTGAAGAAATCCTCTCCTCGCATGTGTCTCGTACGGATGTTTCCCTATGTAGTTGCCTCTGAAATAAATTAACTTTATTTTAACCAAAAGGATCGAAAATCGAGCTAGCTTCTTCATACAAGATTTAAACATAAATGCGTTACATTAGGTACCTAAAAAAGCCCATCTAACAGTTAAAAGGTTCAGTAAGATCGCAAAAAAACCTGCTTTTGAAAAAGAAGATCATCAGCAGAAGCTTTTTTTTAATTTAAGTCGGTTTTAATATTTTGTTTACATTTTTCTTATTTCATGATTTTCAGTGGTGAAATCATATCAGTTCGATTCAGATATCAGTTAGTACAACGTGTTAATAAATAAGCGCAAAACCTCATACACCCCAACTGATTTATAACATAATAATTAGATTGAAACAATAATTTCATTGTTTTGATAGTTCAAATTTAAAGTTATTCGCATTTTAAGTTTTAAGTTAAAAATTATTTGTTATCATTTCAGCAATGAATAAAAGCGCTAACGTGCTCACGGGTACATTTTAAGAATCTTGTTTTGGTAGTAATTAGGGTGAGAGTGCCCGAGCGGAAGGTTGAGATCAAGTTCAAAAAATTTTAAATTTTCAAAAAAATTATCTGTTATTTTGAAAAAAATTACCTATGTTGAAACTATGATAATTCGATTCTACTCTCGATTCTAAACAAACTACTTTCTAGTTTTGCGTTAATTCATTAACACGTTGTATATGCAAAGGGTATATCGATACGATCAAATGTTTCAATCGCCGATGATTTGCTGTCAACTTTTGAGGAGTTCTATTGTGTAGCTCCGAAGCGCGTCATCATAAAATTATCTTCAAAACATTAAAGACGGAGGAAATTTTTTAAATAAATTGATCTACAATTGACTAAAATATCAGTGAACATACATAGAACAAAAAATACATACAGTTTTTGAGATTTACGTGGATATTATTCAATCTAGAAATTCTAGAATTCAACATTTTAACGGGGTCGGAACTCAAATATACCTAAACGCGTTAAGAACCCGTTAAAATGCACAAACATTTTCCCTTTTTTGAAGTCGGGTAAAAACAGGTGTGTATCAAATCAACCGAACGAAGCCAAACTAAAGCTAGGCACTAGGCATGGCTTCACACTGCCATTGGATAAAAAAACTACAAAAACAACTCACGTCGGCCCGTAGTTACAAACGAACAATGTGGATGTCGTCCAAAGGTTCTCTCTTCTCTGTGCAATGCCACATCCTACGCGGGTAGAATCCCCCCACACCATCTGAAAATTAACATTCTAGTCTAGGAAAAATAAGGTTTGAGATTGCATTAAAGACACTTTAGTAAATTGTGTTTGAAATAATATTACTGTTAGTTTATAATACTACTTTTGTCGAGATTTCATGGTTATATTGGCTCAGGAACCTGAGAAATACCTTAAAATCGATATAAATGTACAAAGGGCAAGCTTATTTCGAAAGATATTTCTTCCAGCATACTAGCAAAAGAGACAGTTAATTATCACAAGGCAAATTTAATGTGTACAAACAAACTGTAAATAATTTAGTTTTGAGGTTATAATTTATGAAGACTTACAAAATATTAAATATCAACTCAAATTTACGATATTAACCGGGGATTATTGTTGTAATAAGTAAAACGTATTGAATGAAGCCATCCTGTACAAAATCACCAGTTTTCAATTTTTTGTTCATACCAAAATTTAATGTTTTGTAAATGTCTTAATTATTCAATAAAACACCATAAAAAATTGGGGATTATCGAGAGTTTATGTTTTTCAGGTATTTATCTACTATATTCCAAATTATCACCAAAAGTGCAATTAATGCAACCTTCTCCATACAAAAATCCGTAGATTTCCCCGACTATTCCTATAATGTTAGTGTGATGACACATCTGCCGAATTTAAAATTACGCGTGATAGTGTGTCATAGGACGTGGATTAGTACCTACTGAAAATCAAGTCACGCATATTTCGGCTGCGTCTAAGTCTGTTAGAAACGTATTCTTCTAATTTCTACAACCTTTTTTCTTAATACTGAAAATAAAACGAAACTTCTCATCGCAGTGCACTCGGGAGCCGCGCATTTAGGTTAGCATATCCTCTTAAGAGAAGTTTATTCCGAATGCGTAAATGCGCGCTGCATACAAACGAAGTCTGGTGATATTTTCAACACTAACCGATTAAAATCAATGAAATTTTACAGAAACAATCTAGATTAAAATAACTATGCTTGTATCTTGTCCGATTTTCGATAAAATACACAGTTTCAATGCTAGGATTAATTTATGATTTGTATGAAAATCTTTGATGCACTTAAACTTTAAAACTATACATTTTAACGAAAATCTGACAAGATACAAGCATAGACATTACTTTCTAGATTATTTGTGCAAAATTTCATTGACTTTAATTGGTTAGTATCGAAAATATCGCCAGACTTCGTTTGTATGGAGCGCGCCAACAGTAATATACCCTTAGATAAATAACATCATGTGTGTACTAAGCAAAAGCATAATTATTGTATTCCCCGAGGGGGTAGTCAGAGATATTCTGAAACCTCATCCACATTTCACTATACCTACTTCGGTTCAAATAAGGACTAAAAGATTTTCCGAGCCCAATAACCTACAAGGTTAAAACACAAAAGTAAAAAGAAACATTTGAAACTTTTAAGGGAGTTGTTTAGACCATCAAACTGAATAACTTTCACTATGGGACCAACATCGAAATCGCGAAAAATAACATCAGCGGTCCCATACATTTAGCTCGAGTAGATTTGTAGTTTAGTATGCACCATCAGATTTTTATCAGGTACCTGAGTATAATGTCCAATTTGTTTAATACTGCCAAGAGCGTAGGGTGCAAAGGTGTAGTCCTTGTGCTCTAAAAACCAGGTGTCCAGAGCATCCCTGATGTTTGGAGTGACGTGCGCGTAGACACCGGGTATGTTTGTATTGTACCTGGTAACGTAAACGTTCTCGCCAATGGGATTCCATCTTTTTGAACCTAAACGACGAATAAAGATAAAAAAGTTATGGTAGAAACTTGGCATGGGTTCCTGTGGGTCCGGGTTTTAATCCACGAGCACAAGTTGCTATGTTTACTCTCGAACGGTGAAGAAAAACGCCGTGAGGAAACCTGTATACGCTAAAGAAGAAATTCTGATGCGTCTGTGAAGTCTACCAATCCGCATTGGGCTAGCCCTTGCACTATCCCTGAGGATACGCCTGTGCCCTGCTGTGGGACGTATACAACGTGTTAATGAATAAGCGCAAAACCTCATACACCCCAACTGATTTATAAGAAAATAATTAGATTGAAACAATAATTTAATTATTTTGATAGTTAAAATTTCAAGTTATTCGCATTTTAAGTTTTGACGCAAAAATGATTTGTTATCATTTCAGCGATGAATGAAAGCGCTAACATGCTCCTGGTTACATTTTAAGACTCTTGTTTTGGTAGTAAGTAGGGTGAGAGTGCTCGAGCGGTGGGTTGAGATCGGGTTCAGTAAATTTTAAATTTTACATACAAATTATTTAATATTTTGAAAAAAATTACCTATGCTGAAACCATGATAATTCGATTCTGCTCTCGATTCTAAACAAACTACTTTCTAGTTTTGCGTTAATTCATTAACACGTTGTATATAGGTATTACTCGCGGCCCGCACCGCCTTCGCACGGTTAGATATACGTAAAATATAGCTTATGTTCATCACGGATAATGTAGCATTCTAATGGTGAAAGAATTATTCAGATCGGTCCAGTAGTTTCGGAGCCTATTCAATTCAAACAAACAAACAAAATTTTCTCTCCTCCTTTCTCTTTCCTCTTTATAATATTAGTGTAAATAGGCTGATAATGATGACGATGTTTTATACAAAACAGACACAATGTACACCTTGAAATAGACTCAAGTAAGCTCCAATCCTAGGCAGGTGTTGTAGTAACAATCCAAAAAGATCGAGGTTTTTTTGGGCATTGGACGTGGCTGGCAGACAAACGCCCATGCACCCTCACCATGACGTGACCCTTCACCTGTACAGTAAAAAGGAGTGGTACGTAATTACATTCAGTACGGAAACTCCCAGACCCCACCAATTTTGACCTCACCCCCTCTCGATGGTACGGTAGGTAGACAAGAGTAAGCAGTGGTGAATTCCTCTTACACTCGCATTCACTAAAGACTCTAAACAAGATTTACAAACAGAAAGACAGAATGGACGAAAGTAAAGGGTTCCTTGTTAGACTACGGAACCCTAAAAAATTACGTCAGAAGGTTATCATGGTGATATGATTTTGAACAAAAATTAAGAGTTTTTTTTAAACATACTCGGGGTAATGCATACCTATGGTGCGATCGGGATTATGCCCAAATATACCCACTTCTGCCCATCTCGCAGCTTTCTCTGCCAACTCTTCATCCCACACCTGCCAAAAGACAATGCGGGTTTTGTATGGAAGGTTTTCGCCTTATTTTTTGCCGTTGTTTTTGGCACGGCCATCAACCAAACTCGAATATTGTAGCTCACTCCGAACTCAGTCCGAACGGAGATATAAAGGCTTGAAGTTGAAAATATATTCATTACGTTTACTATACGTTTATATCTCCATTCGGACTGAGTTTCGAGATATTTGTAATAACAAGGTTAATATTCAATTTTGATTGATGGCTCGCTAAAAGAATAGGCGAATAGAAAAAATGGCGCCGTTTTTAGGTAGGTATTGTTGTATACAACGTGTTAATGGATTAACGCAAAACTAGAAAGTAGTTTGTTTAGAATCAAGAACAGAATCGAATTATCATGGTTTCAACATAAGTAATTTTTTTCAAAATATTAAATAATTTGTTTGATAAATTTAAAATTTATTGAACCCTATGTCAACCCACCGCACGGGCACACTCTCCCTACTTACTGCCAAAACAAGATTCTTAAAATATGTCCATGAGTTCGTTAGCGCTTTCATTCATTGCTGAAATGATAACAAATCATTTTTGCCTCAAAACTTAAAATGCGAATAACTTTAAATTTTAAGTATCAAAATAATAAAATTATTGTTTCAATCTAATTATTTTTTTAGAAATCAGTTGTGGTGTATGAGGTTTTGCGCTTATTCATTAACACGTTGTATATATACCTTTAAACATTCTTCGGTTTATCTAAGTTACACATTTTTTTAGCGGTTTCTCTACCTATACCGTAAGGTTGTCTGGAAGATACAGTTTATATTTAGTTGTATATTTGTGTGCCAAAACAATTCAATCGATCAATCAATTTATTCGTAATTGATTAATCGATTAACGCGGTGTCTATTTGTCAGCGATCTGTCCATCCAAGCAACGAACTGAGAAAAAATCCTATTTAAAACTCTTTTTCTTCATCCTTCCTTCTATTATTTTGCAGACAATGAAAAAACATATTTTAAAGCCTGAACAGAAAAAAAATCATTGGAAGATTGCGGGTTCAAGTCCCGCCCGAGACTTAAGTTTTCAATCTTTAAGCATATAAGCATATGCTCACGACTATATTCCCCGAGGGGGTAGTCAGAGATATTCTGAAACCTCAGAACATCCACGTTTCACCAGTAGTACCGAAACTCTGTCCAGTGTGACGGGGGGTGAGCCCGTTGCCACTTATTATGGACAGTGGGTACAATACATGCCTCGAAATTGAAGCATGCAGGTTTCCTCACGATGTTTTCCTTCACCGAAAAGCCAGTGGTGTTACAAATCGTACATAAATTCCGAAAAACTCATTGGTACGAGTCAGCCTGGACGGGGATCGAACCATCGCCTCCTGCACGGCAGGCAAGGTTACTCGCCACAGGACCACGACGGCAATTATGTATTATGTGTATTAGGTACCTAATTAATCTAGGTATAACCGTGTAACTCTCAAAAACTGTATTACCTAATGCTTTATTGCAATAGAGGTAAAAGAAGATAAAATTATACACTGGTGGTCGGCTATTTAATTTATTAATTATTTTGTATTTGTCTTTTAGGAAATGTGTGATTTTGTTCATCAATTTTCAAATTATATTCACAACAATGTGAAAAAGTTATAGAATCTCTATTTTTTTAGCTTATTTTTTTCTTATCAATAATCCTGTAGTTAACTATTATGAACGAAACCAAATTTTATGTAGGTATAGTACTTTTATGTATAATGTGTGTAGGAAACGATAAAATTCGTTCAGTCTTAAAAAAGGCAAACCAACAAGATATATACCTAAGTACATCAATTTGTCACTCTTATTACGCTGCAGTAGGTATAGGGATAACAAGCAGAAAAGAGAGATCCTGAAGGAGATAATGAAAAGAAAAAAATACGCTTATTAATGTAATGTGGAGTTACGCAAGTTTTGCGGTTTCGGAGCCGAAACATTTTTCTGTGAGATTTGTTTCGGTTTTAACTTTTAATTACTGAAATTGGATGTCTCTAGGTTTTTTCATTATTTGGTTTTGCCAACTGTTTTGTACGTTAATTTTGAAGATTAATCTTCAGCAAAATATAGAGCTATTGTGTATTGTTTCTGATCATGGATCGATATAAGTTTGGTATCTCAAATCTACCAAATAAGGCTGTCTTATCGCTAACAAGGAATGTCATCCAGACAACCTTAGGGTAGAGAAGACGGTGATAAAGTGAAGGTAGGCGGTGTTGCTCAATAACTCAATGACGATCAGGATCAAAGGTATAGGCAACAGACCGTACTAAGCAATTCTTAGTGATGTATTACTCTGATCATCATCTCTACTGTCTAAATTGATAAACGCAATTTCAAGAAGTTGCAATTCTGCCAAGAAATGCCCAAAAATACCATGCGGATATGATACCGATCGACTCGAATAGTGTAAACAATAACATCTCTGGTCTAGAATTTGAAAACAAAAGCGACCTTGGCCTGATGCCATGTCGGCACCCTCAACTACCCAACAGTATTCACAATTGGAAGATGTGGAACAAGCCCATCTCTATATCAGGTATGGGATTTTTTTGGATGGAATGTGACCGGAGCAAAGCCTCAGTACTATAACCATATCAGATCTGGCCATTGAACAGTTGTTTGTAAGCATGATTCCGGTTGAAAGGTCTTAAACCGTGTATACCCTCTTTTATCGAAATACTCTTTGACAAATTGGTTAGATAGAGTTTCCTTTAAATATGCATTAACTGTAGAATTGAAAAGCAGAAATAGGGATCCCTTACTTGATAATGTTTTTAATCCATACCATATACTTCATGTTGCTTGCAAAAGGTTGCCTGGGCACCATGCCCTGTGCTACTTGGAACCTTCTTGAATTATGGCCATCTACGAAGGCACGTTTCTGTGCGCATGTTAGAAATATCCCTGAAATAACAAGTTTTTAGACGATTTACAATCTATGTTACTGCTGCCATATACCTATGTCACAGAATAGATAATAATACAACGTGTTAATGAATAAGCGCAAAACCTCATACACCCCAACTGATTTACAATAAAATAATTCTATTGAAGCAATAATTTCATTATTTTGACGATTAAAATTTAAAGTTATTCGCACTTTAAGTTTTTAGGCAAAAATGATTTGTTATCATTTCAGCAATGAATGATAATGGATTTTAAGAATCTTGTTTTGGTAGTAAGTAGGGTGAGTGTGCCCTTGCGGTGGGTTGAGATCGAGTTCAGTAAATTAATTACCTAGATTAGAAAGAACTATACTCCCTTTCAAATAGCAGCGAAATTTAAAGGCTATTTAGAATTCTAGAAACAAAGATATGAGACACTTCCTCTCACTTGTTCTTAGAACAGATTTAAATAACATCCAAGATATGTCGAATAGTATAAATAATATTTGCAAATCAGAATTGGCCAGAAAGCTATATAGGAATTGGAAAATCTTTTCGTCCTTATTTGAAATGAAGTATAGGAGCCTTCGAAAATTCGTGGCGTTTGTTTATGCTTATCTTACGTTATAATTTCAACATTTCTAAAACAATGTCGATGATTCTTTTTTCTGTTCAGAAAAGGATCCACTAAGTTAGTCCCATTTAAATTTGATGACGAGATGGACAATGGATTTTACTGATTGCGCTTGGTAAAATTATAATATCACTGAAACTAGTCTGTAATATTGTAAGAGCATAAGCATAACCATATCTCACGACTATATTCCCCGAGGGGGTAGTCAGAGATATTTTGAAACCTCAGAACATCCACGTTTCACTAGTAGTACCGACAACGCCACCACCACTGGCTTTTCGGTGAAGGAAAGCATAGTGAGGAAATCTGCATGCTTCAATTTCAAGGCATGTATTGTACCATTGTCCATTATAAGTGGCGACGGGCTCACTCCCCGTCACACTCGAATATTGTAAGAAGTAATGTCAATTGACAACATAACATTTTTTTAACCACCTGTTTTTAATAAAAATAATAAAAATAGGTTAAAAAATAAGAGATACGTATTTCTATTTTTAATTTTCTTTTGAATTTTCTGAAAAACGTAGGATTTATGGCTAAGATACCTTGGCCGCAATAACATCCACTGGTTGTCTGGAAGAAATCACTTTTAGTGATAAGGCCGCCTTTTGTACCCTTCTTGTTCGCGTATATTGTTGTTGTTTTTTGTGTATTTTGGTGTGCAAATAAAGAATATTTATCTTATCTTATCTTATCATTAAAAATAAAAACTGTCAAATACAAAAGAAAAGCCAAGCAGGCAAAGGAATAAAATGTCATTAAACCTCTATTATATTTTTCAGTATTTTTCAAATAACTCAAGAAATAATGGATAGAAAAATCTGATAATTTTGATATAAGCTTTGAATCACATAATTTCCAAATGGTTTTCTTATTTTGGTACCTTTCTTAAAATTAAATGTTGTCAATGGACAATAATCCGGAAAATGATAATGTTGTTAGGAGGATTGTACATAATTTAACGGCTTTGACAGACAGAAGTAGATTTTACTTACTCTTGCAACTAGCACTGTTTATAAACAAAACGAAAGTTAAACTAAAGTAAACCAATTTCGTCATGATATACCGGTCTAGCGCAGTTGTACATTTACAATGCGTTAAGTACTTTGGGTATCGATAACAGCAATGTTTTAATTTATTTTATTTAACACATTTGTGTAAATAGCTGTGACTTCACTGGAATTTAATGTTTTTAATAATATGATTCGCTTAAATTTTTATCACTTAATATAAGTTTTTCAGTGAGTTCATGACGTGATGATGTCATCGTTTAGCAACTTGGGTATTGAAACAGATGGAGAAAAACTGACCAAGTGCGAGTCGGAGTAACTGCACACTGTCCGCACTACCACACAATATACCTATAATTACCAAATAAATTGTGTTTTACAGGGTGTAAGTGACATCCTGGCAAATACTGAAACGATGAACTCAGACCAATTCACCGAACTCAGACCAATTCACTGAACAATTTTCACTATGGAGCCTACCTTAGGAAACGCGAAAAAAGTCAGCTGTCCTATACATTTGAGTCGGGTAGGTATAGCCGTTTTGTACGGGACAGCAGATTTTTTTTTGCGTTTCCTTAGTGAAAGTTGTTCAGTTCCGTCAAAAACCGCACCGTCCTATCGTACAATTCGCGAATAACACCAACTGTCACAACGGCGCGCGTGCAAACAAAAATGAACCGTATCATTAGACGTTAAAGCTTCCTTTACACAGTCTCCCTCTTTCATTCTTTCACGTGCTGGTAGTTTTCAAGTCACGCATTGACTACTCACAAAATGGCGGCAAGACTACTGAGATTTGACCAAGAAGTTTATACGGTATACCTAACTTATTGCCATTCACCTCTCGGTGGGGATCGGCCGTCAAGCGTACCTGAGCTGTGGAATGAGAGAGGCCGGCTTTAAGGGTCGGCACTACCTAGGGCCCGTTTGACATTAACTGTCAAAAGAAAAAGACAGGTGGCCGACAACACTTAACCCTATCATAAAGGTAAATCGCATGCTGCGCAATTTGACCGTAGTAGCGATCTTTTACGAGGACTACCTCATGATAAAGACCCTCACGATTGTCTGTCCATACCTCTCCGCAACGCATCACTGATGCTATCTGAAGTTGAAAAAGTAGACGTGGTAAACAATAATGATACCAACATAGGAGTCAGAATAACAAATATAAACTCCAACTAACATTTTAAAGGACATACGAGAATTCGGTTTAAAGTGGATGTTCGTTGACCACTGGCCGGATTCACTGGTCGCTTCCGCCGTAGTTTCCGTTGTACTAGCAGTCGACTGAATTCGAGTTCTAAATTTGAAATGTTCAACCCTAGCACATGCTCGCCTTAATCAAATCCTCCAGTCAATGGTCTGGAAACCAACTTTAAGTTGAAATATTTTAGGGTTGCTTTTTGGTTTAAATTAAAATGTGTTAGAAACATCCATATAACAATATATATAGAGTCCATCTTCATATGCTGACACTTATTTAAAGGGATGATCAGAACGTCAAACTGAACAACTTTCTCTATGGCACCAACATCAAAATCGAGAAAAAAAAATCTATTCCATTCAAAACTGCAAACTACTCGAGCGAAATGTTTAGGACAGCTTATTTTTTGCGAGATTTCGATGTTGTTCTTGTCCTCATAGAGAAAGTTGATCAGTTTGATAGTCTGATCAGCCTCTTAAAAGTGTCAGAATATTAAGAAGGACCCTATAAGCTTATGATTATAATCATTGGCATAGATGGATGGATGGATGGATGGATGGATGGTTGGCTTGGATTTTCCTAAGGGAGGCAACCGGCCAGCCAGCTTATCCATCAGCCATCGCCAATGTCAAGACACAAATTTGACTAAGTATTAATAGGTCGGCATGTGATAATACGATCCAAAACCTAGAGCGAGCTAAGCGAGCTCGAGATTTTACTAAAATATTAAAAGGTCGATAAGCGATAATACGATACAGAACCTAGATTTTACTGCAATAAGATAAGGTCGTCGCCATACGATCCAGAATCTAGAACGAGCGAAGCGAGCTCAAGATTTCACTGCAATAAAATAAAGTCATCGCCATACAATCTAAAACCAGGTGCGAGCGAAGCGAGCTCGATATATTGCTACAATATTATCAAGACGTTGCAAATTTGCGATGATTTTCATTCTTACCGAGGTTATAATGCGGCCCTAAATCGTATTTTTTATTTGTAAATAATTATAACGACATTTCAGAAAAACAAGAATGTCAGATTATCTAATTAGTCATATCGCATTTCATTTCTTTTTAAAATAATCATAAAGTTCAGATAATTTGAAAACCGCTTAGTTTGTGAGCTCGTTATCGATTGTATATTTTGCTGACGCTACCGTATCCGGATGGATGGTTTGACAAGGTCTCGGCTATGTGTGTATGCTATGCCTTACTATAGGTAGTACCTACGTGGTAGGTATTGAGTTTTTACTTTTAAGTCACATCATTTTTGAGAAATACAATATTATATATTACCACAGAGTATTACTCAGCGAAAATTGAAATGCTTATATCTACAAAACTATTATGAAATTAAAAAAAATCCGAAGCTGCAAACCAGTAGAGCTGTTGTTCAAGCTGACGAACTTTCTTATAACATTCCGGCCCGTACCGGTTAGTAACACAATTTTTGAGAGATACGCGGTTATTAATTAAGCTAATTAATAACCGCGTAACTCTAAAAAAAAAGTAGAGCTATTGTTTTTTATTGTTTCTGATATATCGTTTACAAAATCCTAGGCAGTTTTCAAAGTATTATTTTCTTTCTATGATCACCAGAAGCAGAATCGCTAAGACTGCCAAAAAACACCCTTATCCATTTGATATCGAAGGAATCGGGCGGGTAGTTAAGTTACATAATAAGACCCCAGGTATGGATCGACGTGATGTTTTTTGGCAGTTCTTAGCAATTCTGCTTCTTAACATTTAGTTAATTAATTTCAGACAATGGATACGATGATAATAGAAACCAAAAATATAACTTAACAAGAGCGCTCTATTTTTGAGCTAGGTCTTATACCTATCCAAAGACAGCTCACTCGATTTATCTAAAAAAACAATTCTTTTACCAATCCCCTTTTCGTTGTACGGGATTGTCGAAAAGTAATAGTTTTTTCATGACTACCTCATTTCTGTTTTTGCATTACTGTTATCTGTCGTCATGCCAAATTTTGATTCAATAGGTGCAAAAATGGGCGAGTATTCAAACTTGGGCATACCTACAGAGAGACAGAATGGACGAAAGTATAAGGGTTTAATTGTTTAGCATAAATAGTACCTAAGAATGGAAAGGCACTGACTCCTGAACTTCATAAAAATTTTTTTGGGAGTCAGGGTTCTAACTCGAACCTGTAACAATGTTTTTTTGCTAAATAAATTATGTTTATGTTCTTGTTTGACTACGGAACCCTAAACATTTTCTAGTAAAAGATATAATCGGAAACTCACACAATAGCCCTACTGATTCTGCTTCAAACTATGGCCAAAAGTTTCAAGTATGAAACGCATGCATGATTTTAAAAACAAAATTTTAAGTCGTATTTCATTCATTTTCCCAAGACAAAGGTTGTTTGCGAAAAACAGCACAATAGGAAAAGCACCTGTACCACTTAGATATATAGATAAATAGATTCAGTAAAATCTTTTATCCCCATCTCTATTCACGTCGTACTCTTACCAGCGTGCATTTATTTCTTGAAACATTTAATGTACTATATACGAGTACACAAAATATATACAGGGATCCTTCGTTTTTTACGCCGTCTAGTTAGTAACCTCAACTAAAAATTTAAGATTTCAACCAAACTTTGATTGATAGAAAAGTAACTATACAAGGAATAATTTTACTCTTAGTGAAATTTCCTATAAGTTTCTTAAGGATAGTTGTTCAATATCATGGGTACAATCACTCCTTTAAGTAATGCAGTCACGTGCAGCAGATTGATTGAAAAAAATCTAATCCGCATTAAAAATGCCGTAGTGTGTCACGGCGACAGATCAACCTACCCATATTTGGACCTTATGTCTATGAACATAGAGTTCAACTATGGGTATGTGGATCTGTCGCCGTGTGTACTAAGATACTGCACAAACCATTCAAGAAAAAGTCGGTTTGCTAGGTAGACTCTTAGTTTAAAAGGATGCTAATGATATCAAGTTTTACCTGTATTATTACTACGTTATTTTGTTACTCCATGTATGAAATGTTCTTTATAATATGGAATGTAAATTTTGTTTTAAGAGGATATAATTCGGAGCGCGCTCCATACAAACGTACTATGGTGATATTTTCAATACTAACCAATAAAAGTCAATGAAACTTTGCTGAAACAATCTTGAAACAAATATGAGCTTGTATAGAGTCAGATTTTCGTTAAAATGTATAGTTTTAAAGTTTCAGTGCCTCAAATATTTCCATACAAATCTTAAATTAATCCTAGCATTGAAACTGTATATTTTAACGAAAATCTGACTCCATACAAGCATAGATATTTGTTTCAAGATTGTTTCAGCAAAATTTCATTGACTTTAATTGGTTAGTATTGAAAATATCACCATAGTACGTTTGTATGGAGCACGCTCCGAATTATATCTCCTTAATTACATACATTTTCTGCTTGGGGCAGGCTTATTTTTTGGCTGGGCAATGATCTTGTTTATTTTCTTTCTGGATTCTTACGTGATTCGTTCTCTACTGGAAGGACTTTCGTTAGGCTGCTTCATGAATTATTCGTTTTTAGGCAGGTAAAAGAAGCGCTAATCCTGGAGCTATAATAAATCATCTAAGTAATTTTTTTCGCACACGAAAACAAGCGACTATTGAGGGAATATAATTCGGAGGGCGCTCGCTATACTAATAAATTGAAATCGATGAAATTTCTACAATCTAGAAACTAATCTAGTTGTTTGTATGATTTCCGTTAAAATGTGTATTTTAAAAGTTACAGTGTCTCAAAGATTTCCTTACAAATCTTAAGTTAATCCTAGCACTAAAACTGTATATTTTAACGAAAATCTGACTTCATACAAAACATAGAGTTTAGTTTCTAGATGATTTCTGAAAAATTCCATTGACTTTAATTGGTTAGTATTGAAAATATCTCCAGACTTCGTATGTATTCATCGCGCATTTACGCATTCGGAATAAACTTCTCATCCACTCAGTTGCAGAAATGCTCATTAAAGTTAATCCTCGATTAAATCTCTTGCTAGCTTTTACTACGTCAACAAGACAAAAAGTGACAGCAAGAGATTTAATGGAGGATTAACTTTAATGAGCGTTTCTGCAACGGAGTGTTAACCTATATTATCTAAAAAATAGTAATTCATCCCCATTTTAAATTACTTGTTTGGGTATTGGGAAGGTACATAATAATTATCTAATATGAGTAAGTATCCCAAAAAATGTAAAACAGTTTTAATCCCTGTATTTGTACACATATTGCCTATCCAACCGTATTTTACTAAATTTCTTAACAATTGTAATCCAGTCCAAAAAACATTCTTGACTGGATTACAATTGTTAAGAAATTTAGTAAAATACGGTTGGATAGGCAATATGTGTACAAATACAGGGATTAAAACTGTTTTACATTTTTTGGGATACTTACTCATATTAGATAATTATTATGTACCTTCCCAAACTCTTAACAATTGTAATCCAGTCCAAAAAACATTCTTGACTGGATTACAATTGTTAAGAAATTTAGTAAAATACGGTTGGATAGGCAATATGTGTACAAATACAGGGTCCTTCTTATTATGCTGACCCTTTTTTAAGGGGATGATCAGCCCATCAAACTGAACAACTTTCTCTATTGGACCAACATCGAAATCGCGGAAAAAAAATCTACTGCTCCATACAAAACTGCAAACCCTCTTTAGTCAAATGTATAGGACAGCTGATTTTTTTTCGCGATTTCGATGTTGGTCCCATAGTGAAAGTTGTTCAGTGTGATGATCGGATCATCCCCTTAAAAAGTATCAGCATATTAAGTTGGACCATGCAAATAAAGATACAAAAAAGGTACCGACACAGCCTTAAATGAAATCACAGTATTTTATGTGACGTTATCGTGAAATACCATTACATTTAACGATAGGGTCACACTCGTGATGTTATTTATTTGACTAAACCCTTACAAAGAAAGGACCATGAGGCACTTATAATATCAACAATAATTTAGTGCCACCCCTATTTTCATTGCTTTTTATTTGGTCATTCGATAAAATAAAAGTATTTTTTAGAAAAAAAATCTGCTGTCCCATACATTTGATATAGGTACAACAGTTTTGTATGGGACAACAGATTTTTTTTCGCGTTTCCTGAGGTAGGCTCTGTTGTGAAAGCTTTTCAGTTTGATGGTCTGAGTTCACCGTTTCAGTATTTGCTAGGTTATCACTTACACCCTGTATAAAAACAATTTTATTTATCGAAAGACCGAATACAAAGCATTGAAAATAGGGGTGGCACTAAATTATTGTTTTTATTTAAATTATTAATTACTAAACATTGATATTATACTTTTTATTTTATCGTATGTTAATTGATAAATTTAATTTGAAAATGACCGAGAAATAGTAGAAGAACCTAGTAGGCAGGTAAACTTGTTTTTAGTGTCTTTTCTACGTTCACTTACTAAGCAACAAAAACCAGTATTTCTGGTGCTCATACACCGTCGAGATTAAGGGGATATAATTCATAGCGCGCTCGATACAAACGTACTATGGTGATATTTTCAATACTAACCGATTAAAGTCAATGAAATTTTGCTGAAACGATCTTGAAACAAATATCTATGCTTGTATGGGGTCCGATTTTCGTTAAAATATACAGTTTCACTGCTAGGATTACGAGTAATTTAAGATTTGTATGGAAATCTTTGAGACACTGTAACTTTAAAACTATACATTTTAACGAAAATCTGACTTTATACAAGCATAGAAATTTGTTTTTAGATTGGTTCTGAAAAATTTCATTGAGCTTAATTGGTTAGTATTGAAAATATCACCATAGTACGTTTGTATGGAGCGCGCTACGAGTTATATCCTCTTAATTATTTATCAAAATTAACACATTTTTTTATTTACTCTGAAAAAGGGCCGGGAAAGAACCAGCGGACGCGGTTGTAATATGGTAGCGTGATATAGCGCTATCTCGCCTTAGCTCTCATTCTATTTGCGCGCTAACGAACGAGACGCGCTAAAAGGCGTGATATACGATAGGCGCCTTACCGCCAGCATCATGCAACGGCCGCTGTCGATTTGGCGACTTTATACAGCAATAAAAACCACTTTTAGTACTTTCGAGTTCAAGATTAAAAAGTAAATAGGTATCGTACAAAATTTACATTCTTAAAATGGCCTTATCTCGTAAGGTAGGCCCGTACACTGGGCTTTGCATTTGCTCGTTTTTGGGATTAACAAACGACTGAAAAAAAAATACGATCACAGTTGGTTAAAATGTTTAAAATAAATAAAAAAATGCGTTAGGTACCTATTTATGACATTTTTGTTCGCATAATGTATGAAGGCGAATTACCTCACCGGTTATCTAAAACGAATAAAATGTCTAGATTTATTTCAGTTGGCAACCCTACACCTAGTGGTATTCTAGGATCGAACGTTCGGCATTTAACCTATTGAACTTAATGGACCATCTAGCATAGTTATCGGAATATCAGCAGTAAGTATAGTTATATCGAACAAGCATTGGAATAACTAGGCCGATATCCTCGTAGTGCATACATTTGGCTCGAGTAGGTTTGCAGTTTTGTATGGAACAGCAGATTTTTTTTTCGCGATTTCGATGTTGGTCCCATAGAGAAAGTTGTTCAGTTTGATGGTCTAATCATCTCCTTGAAAAAGTCTCAGCATATAAAGAAGGATCCTGTATAACACCCTCTAAAGTTCAGGGGGTGTGTTGCGAAACTAAAGTTAAGACCATAAAAATAGGTAGAAAATAACAACTTTGTTTGAGCAAATATAATTTGATTGTTATTAGGTTGGAATCGCAAAAGGGGACAAAGAAAATTTTTGGTTGGTTATTAATTGGTTTGTCGGGCCTGCAATACCTACCTAATAACAATCAATTTATATTTGCTCAAACAAAGTTGTTATAGCTGATTAGTGTTTATTTTCTTATTATTCTGGTTCTGGTATTCTGGTTATTGTTTTTCTCTTTTCAGTTAATAGGTTTTTTATGCAGTCGGTTTTTTTTTTATCTTAATAATTCCGTTTATTTCATACTTTTTAGTCTTGTGTCGAAACGGTAACATAAAAGTACTATAATATTTATATATTTGGAATCGTCTGATTACTAGCTTTCATTTGATACCCATATTGTAATTATTAACAAAAAAAAATTTTTTTTCCCCCTCTCTTTTTTAATTCGTAGACGCCATCTTGAAATAATATACCCTATGTCACTCTCACAATTTTTACGAATCCAATGACACCTCGAACGTTAAAATCCATCAAGCCGTTTAGGCTGTAGCCCGTGCCAAAGAAATAGACATACAAACATACATACATACATACATACATACATACGCTCGAAAAACATAACCCTCCTTCTGGCGCAGTCGGGTATAAATACCTGAGAGTGTTTTTTTTTACTTGTTTTAGTACAGAAAAAAATCTTTGCTAACCATTTATTCAACTTTATTCTTACAACTGCTTTAAATAAAATACAAATTCGCCAAACTGCAGAACAGTTTGTTGGCGATACGCTCTTATCTACAATTACATAATAAACAGTTTGTACATGCTAGCGATACACTACACTCATAGTTTTTTTTAAAATAAGATTTTACATTCCTGAAGATTAATGTTATTGTTAGCTTTAGGTGAAGTTCGGCTAACACTCTTTCATATTAAATTTATACATAAGTACATACATAAACTCACGATCATAATCCCTTGCTGGGTGGTCAAGAACCTACATCATTTTATATTTATAACATAACTTTGAGAACTTTCAGAAAAAAAAAAGATAGATAGATGATGATAGATGATAGATGCCGAATGTTAAAATATAAATCTGTAGGTATTTCTCATAATAAATAGTACGAAAGAATAGATATGTATGTATGTATGTATGTATATGCTCACGACTATATTCCCCGAGGGGGTAGTCAGAGATATTCTGAAACCACAGAACATCCACGTTTCACCAGTAGTACCTACCGAAACTCTGTCAAGTGTGATGGGGGGTGAGCCCGACACCACTTATAATGGACAGTGGGTACAATACATGCCTCGAAATTGAAGCATGCAGGTTTCCTCACGATGTTTTCCTTCACCGAAAAGCCAGTGGTGTTATAAATCGTACATAAATTCCGAAAAACTCATTGGTACGAGTCGGCCTGGACAGGGATCGAACCATCGCCTCCTGCACGGCAGGCAAGGTTACTCGCCACTGGACCACCACGGCTTATATAAGAATAGATATTGGTACCTTAATTCAATTTAACCTTATTGATAAAGCCCTTTGTTCTTAATCTCTTTGTCTTCGTACAAGAGTACCTATTCTATTCTATTCGACCTCAAACTGAATTAAATGAAAACCCTACCTTATAGATAATATTCAACATTTTATTAAGATCGGGTATGTTTTATACAAAGTATTACAAAAATATCCCTAAAGAAAAAAGAGTGTTAAGAGGATATAATTCGGAGCGCGCTCCATACAAACGTACTATGGTGATATTTTCAATACTAACCATTTAAAGTCAATGAAATTTTGCTGAAACAATCTTGATACAAATATCTATGCTTGTATGGAGTCAGATTTTCGTTAAAATATACAGTTTCAATGCTAGGATTAATTTAAGATTTGTATGAAAATCTTTGAGTCACTGTTACTTTAAAACTATACATTTTAACGAAAATCGGACTCTATAGAAGCATAGAAATTTGTTTTTAGATTGATTCTGAAAATTTTTATTGAGTTTAATTGGTTAGTATTGAAAATATCGCCATAGTACGTTTGTATGGAGCGCGATCCGAATTATATCCTCTTAAAGGGTCTGTGAACTAGCGGACAGTCACTAAAATAGTGCTGCGCTTAAACGATGATTATTTTAATAATAAATAAATAATAAATATCTTGGACATTGTCACACAAATTATCTAGTCACATTTAAAGTACCAGAATCTAGTCTGGACTTGTATTATGACGATTAGACAACGATATATAATACATATATAGATATAAATATCCATGACTCGGGTACAAATATTCATATTCATCATACAAATATTTGTCCCTTACGGGATTCGAACCCGCGACCCTCAGCACAGCAGGCAGGTTTACTACAGACTGAGCTAAGTATTGATAATAAATTTTTCGGTAAATAATAGTTTGATGGACCGAAGCACCCGTTTAAATCTGTAACACATTTAACTGATTGACATCCTTTTAAACTAAGAGTCTACCCATCAAACTGAACAACTTTTACTACGGTAGCAAACAGATCGAAGCAAAAAAAGCTGTTCCATACTAAACTGCAATGCCTAGTCGACTCAAATGTATGTATTAGCAGAATTTTTTTGCTCCGATCGGTTTGCTACCAAAGTAAAAGTTGTTCAGTTTGATGGGTAATGCTAATGCTATCAATTTGTCAACCTGTAGATATATGGAATACACATTCAACAGAAGATGTACTAAGACAGGATTTTTCAAAAATCAAGCACCTAGAGGGTGCAACGTGTTGTTAAAGTTTTCTGAAATCCACGCGAACGAAAGCTTATATTATATTTTATACCTAAATCTAGACGTCTATCTTATCATTTTTCATTCCGTGAAAGGGTTAAGAAAGAACCTTAGGAGTTTCTTTGATCTTTCAAAAAACGTTTTTTGAAGGTGATGTAAGTGTGGTGATTGCATCATCATCAGCTTATATGTAACATTCCTAAGGCGGATCCTCCACTAAACGACTTTGACCCTTTCAGAACCGGTTTACCTCTACTAAACTATGCCATTTTAGTAGGTAAGTAGGCTATTTTTGACGGGCTTGTCCTTCATTATGTCCAAGGAAACCAAATTCGAAAATCACAAAAATTCGCACCAAATTTTAAAATTATCTACTTAATTAACTCATTAAATATTGGCCGTCAAAAAAAACAAAAACGAATGCGACGAAATAAAAACTATGTTATAAGTAGAGATCGGATAATCGGATTCATATTTACCTAAAGTTGAGGAATTGAGCTATTATGGAATGCACTTGTGTATCGACATTTTTATTTTATTTGTCATTTTATAATTTTAAATAGTTGCCTCCATACTATGCATCGGGTAGTTATGCATTCCCGAACTTTCAGATATCCCGGAATTTATTTTACCAAAAAACTTAAAATTAAATAGTTTTAAGAAGTTGCTTCAACAATATGCATCCGATTAGTTATGCATTACCGGATTTACTGGCATACGGAATTTCTTGAAAAAAAAAATTTTTGAAGTTGCTTCCATAATTTCGTGGCCAAAAATGAAGTTTAGGTAAATATGCATCCGAATATCCAATCTCTAGTTATAAGGAAACTGAGCCATGATTTTCTGAAAAAAATGGTTCCTTTCTAGCAACTCATCCATGGAATTAATAATGCAACATCGAACGGATAACGAAATTAAGAGAAAATTTCTACTTTCTTATCGAATTGTTTTTGCAATAATACGGTGGACTCTTTCGTTGATTAAGTTAGAAGATAAAAGAAAATGTACCGTGCGGCTTTTTTCCTTGTTCCGATCCATTGACGTAGAATACTATGGACGCCGGGTATAAGCATAAGCATATGCTCTCGACTATATTTCCCGAGAGGGTAGCCAGAGATATTCTGAAACCTCAGAACTTCCACGTTTCACCAGTAGTACCGAAACTCTGTCCAGTGTGACGAGGGGTGAGCCCGTCGCCACTTATAATGGACATTGGGAACAATACATGCCTCGACATTGAAGCATGCAGGTTTCCTCACGATGCTTTTCTTTACCGAAAAGCCAGTGGTGTTACAAATCGCACATAAATTCCGAAAAACTCATTGGTACGAGTCGGCCTGGACGGGGATCGCACCATCGCCTACTGCATGACAGGCAAGCTTACTCGCCACTGGCTATGGACGCCGGGTCTGGTACAAAATACTCGAATAAAGTGTCCGAGACTAAAATACACAAACCTAAGTACGTATAGTAATATAAACAAACTAAAAACATAGGAATTGCTGAAATTCTTTTCCGTCACACCCCCCCATCGGGGCACGGCGCGCGATCAAACGAAGACTGTTGCGTAATTCGATCTCTTTTTACGTTTTCGTTCTCTTTTTATTCAGACACTTTTGAGCGCGGACCCTCCTTCCAGTAGTGGTAAGTCAATGTTTCGTGAAGATACTTAACTACATTTCCGGAACACCGACAGAAAAAATGTTGTCGGAGACTGTACACGTTCTTCCTAATATTTTTAAGGGGATGATCAGAGGATTCAGATAATGATCTTAGACTATTATTTAAACAATCGAAATTCGAAACTAAGGTAATGGAATAAAATCCAAAGTTGCATATTTCATGCTACCTCGTCCCCCGCAAAAACTGGCAGAAAAGTTTATTAGTAGAACTAGCTGTTGCCCGTGACTCCGTCTGCGTAGACCTTTAAAAAGTATTCTATGTGTTAATCCAGATCATATTCTGTGTGCCAAATTTCAGTGCCTAAAATCCATTCAGTAGTTTTTACGTGAAAGAGTAACAAACATCCATCCATACTTACAAACTTTCGCGTTTATAATATTAGTAGGATTACACGTGTTACCCGTCCATAGTTATATTGTCTAAGCATGTTCACTAAGTAGGTGTGCCGAAATTCTGTCTAGTTCAGATAATTAAACATTTTAACGGCTTCTTATCGCAGTCGTGGTTTTAGCTTTGTTATTATAGTCAGGTAAGAAATTTATTGTCAACAGTTGTCTCTCAGGACCTTTACCTAATTTTAGTCCCAAAGCACAGATTACTTAATAGTTATTACCACAGATAGTTCGCTCAACCCAATTTTTCGAATTTCGAACATTGCGCTTCAGAAACGAAAATTAAAATGTGCCTTATGTCAATGAGCGACCACTCACCTCCTCGGTGGGAATCGGCTGTCTTTCCTGAATAGGTTGATTGGTGAGATTTTGTAAGGGAAACGAATCCATGAAGGCCAATACTGTTATCAATCAGTAGCGAAAAGACGATTAGTTACTATTCAAATCGTAATGTACCTACACACAGACGCTTGCGATATACGGAGGCTGGGTATCGAAGTGATACAGTATGGACACTTCCATGCCCTCACTATAAAGCAACTCATCTCAAATCAGTAACCGCTTTTGCAGATAGACTAGTCGAATTTAGATATCCTAATGTGACGTTAATTCACAAATTTTAGTACCAGTGTACAGGTGTAACAAAACACCCTAGTAATTCTTAACGGGGTGCTTCAGACCATCAAACTGAACAACTTTCACTATCAAGCCAACATCGAAATCGCGAAAAAAAATCTGCTGTTCCATACTAAACTTCAGTACCGACTCGAGTAAAATGTATAGAACAGCTGTTTCTTTTTATTTTGTCTCTATTTTGGATCCATAGTGAACATTGTTCAGTTTGATGGTCTAAGCCTCCCTTTAAGTATTACTAGGGTGTTTTCTTACACCATATATTAATATTTTTAATCTTATTTATGAATTTTGCCTTGACATACCTTTTCCCTTCCTTGGGATCCTACTAATGGCTTACTAAGATAACTAACTTGTTTTAAGAATATTTTAATTAATTATTTCGTATTTATAGGTATTTAATATAGTTTTGTGCCGCGCCTTGGGAGAAACCTACGATCAGCAGTGTGGACGATGATAGGCTGATAATGTCATGAGATGTGATAGTGTACTGTCTTATATTTTTGTGTAAATGAACAATATTTAAGTTTAAGAATTATATGATCGCTGTCATCGAGCGTATGTCAACTCGAACACGTGGGCATAGTGTAATCAAACTAGTAGTTGCGCTCGGCGGTCACAACAGGTCAATCGTACGCGCAGGGGTCGCGAGGAGCGTGTCCTAGTACGTGCGCCGGTACCGACTTTACATGCGCGCGGTACCGACTTGGCCGGTGCCCCGTCCCGCGCACACACTGCGCGAGGTTATACCCACCGTGACCGCTGAGCTCAACCACTGTATTATAATTGCGCTATGTCGTGGGTTTAGCGTCGGTACTGTTTCATTAGTATATTGAGAGTGTAGGCTCGCTATCCATCAAGTAGATTAGCATACAGAGTGAACCCGTCGACACAACCTTACGGGATTTGGAGCGACCTTTGTTTCGTTGCAATTAAAATCAGAATACCTACCTATTATTACGAGCGTATGGTATGGTAGGTGTATTGTTTATACAGGGTGTAAGGAAAAGTATCATTAACCTTTAAACCACATACTCTAACCATCAAACTGAACAGCTTTTAATATGGGAGCAAACTAGTCAGCTCAAAAAAAATTGCTGTTCCACACTTAACTTCAATGCTTTACACGACTCAAATGTATAAGATAGCATATTTTTGTTCTGACAGGTTTGCTCCAATAGAAAAAGTAGTTCACTTTGATGGGTAGAGTATGTGGATTAAAGGTTAATGATACTTTTCCTTACACCCTGTATAAGTTTACTATGACGCCTTGTATAACGAACTTAGTATTATGACAATTAAAACTTTTTCATGCTGCCAGACAATGTTATTTCATATTCATGACAGCCCTTAAGCTTTGTGGCGTCTGGTCAGAGTGGTGATTTTAAATATTTAAGAACCACAGAGTATTTACTTACTTAGGTACTGAATTTGTTGTGTGACAGTTTACTATGATAAATGTATGACCAAAGAAACAAACAGTATGATGCCTCATAATTAGAATTGGTATTGATAAAATTAATTTTAAACATCTCAAACACAAACCGTTTTATTCAAAATTTTAATATCACATGGATAGTTTTCTGACGTCATTTTTGACTCTACCACCGCGTTGGAAGGTAATATATTGTAGAGAAAAAGCGGCCAGAAACTCTATGGATAGAATTGATAGGAAACCCGTAGGTCTAGTATCCCTACAGCTTGAGGCCTACCGTGAGGGAGGGTGTACGGGCGTTAGTCCAACATGAGAGCCCAATGCGGATTGGTAGACTTCACATACGCATCGCAATTTCTTCTTCTGCATTTGCAAGTTTCCTCAATATGTTTTCCTTCACAGTTTTAGAGCAGTCGGTATAAGTTAGACAAACTCATTGGTAAATGGCATTTAATCTGTGCGCATTCGAACCTGGACCTCAAGATTGAGTTTCCGTAGCTCTCCGCAATCAACTCTTTAAACTGAAAAATTAAGATAAAAAATTGATCAATATGTTTTTTTAAAATATTGATTATTGCCATGCTTATACAACGTGTTAATGAATTAACGCAAAACTAGAAAGTGGTTTCTTTAGAATCGAGAGCAGAATCGAATTATCATGTTTTCAACATATTTTTTTTGGTCAAAATATGAAATAATTTGTTTGTAAAATTAAAAATTTTCTGAACTCGATCTCAACCCACCGCACGGGCACACTCACCCTACTTACTACCAAAACAAGATTCTTAAAATGTATACATGAGCACGCTAGCGCTTTCATTCATTGCTGAAATGATAACAAATCATTTTTGCCTCAAAACTTAAAATGTGAATAACTTTACATTTTAACCATCAAAATAATTATTGTTTTAATATAATTACTTGGTTATAAATCAGTTGGGGTGTGTGAGGTTTTGCGCTTATTCATTAACACGTTGTATTAAATATTCAACTATGTTTATTTCAAATAAAACAGTAATCGCTTAAAATTAAATGAGAAGACTGCTGGTTTGGCCATTGCAAATTGACATTTTATTAAATTCTTCAATTTCCAACATCGTTTATAATCTGATAATTGAACGACCACGTTGCTTTGATGGTATACCACTCATGTTTGTTCTACGATTATAAGGTTTTTTTTAAATTAAATCTTCACGTAAGCATAAAGAAAATTAATTAATATGCCCACGTTTAGGTATACAGGGTCCTTAATATGCCGACACTTTTTAAGGGCATGTACAGACCATAAACCTGAACAATTTTCTCAATGGGACCCTCATCTATATCGCGAAAAAAATCAACACGGCAATACAAAACGGCAAACCAACTTGAGCCAATAGTCCCTTTAACATTTATTTTTTTGCGATTTCGATGTTGGTAACATAGAGAAATTTGTTCAGTTTGATGGTATGATCATCCCCTTAAAAAATTAGGGCCCTGTATATGTTACAAAACTCATAACCGGTCAACACCACTTTTGACTGCAAAAATTAGGCAAAATTTAATACCCTGTATGATGTTGGGATAAAACGAATGCAAAAGAAAATTAAAAAAAGATAATCAGAAATTCAATACCTATATTTTATAAGTAAATTCTTTATTAATAAACACGTACATCATCCATTATAATGTTAACTAATTTGACATTATTTTTGAGTACACAGGAATACCACTATAAATGGAATTCCAATGTATTGTACTTAACCAAATATTTGGTTGAATATTTGGTCGAAATTATATTGTCTTGGGTCATTTTGTCCCATTTTAACACTACTACATTAAAAACACTGTTTTATGTTTGTTTAATTTTAAAATCCCACTAATTTAATATTTTTACCAACCGAGTTATGGCTATAAACATTTTCTGTATAAATGTGTAGTATCTAAGAAGCGACAAAAACGCACTTTTATATCCAATTCCAACAATATTCTAGAGTTAGTATATCTACAAAATCGATAGAATTTCACACAGAAGAAATGCTGCAATGAGCTCATCTAGATATTTTTTAATTCAACCCAAGAACGCGAACCTCACTATTATAGAAAACTTACAACATTTTCATAGAATTAATTAAAAGCTAAAGCAGCATTTCTATGTTAATTTAAAATACATAATTCTGATATAATTAGCATAATTGTGTGTCAAGGTGATAAAATTTCAGTCGCTTTGAAGTAAGAGCTACTAAAATGTACAAATGAAATATATTATAACTTACATAAAATATTTACAAATGCTTATTAAACGTAAGGGCAGAGCAAATGCACCATAATTATAAGCACATTCATCCCTATATACAGTTAAATTAATTACCTCACAAGGACAATTCCGATAAATACTAAAACCGTAGTTGTATTCTGCAGTCAGACTCAAATAACAAAGGTAGGTATAATAATTTAGAAACCCTATAAATATGTTGTGTTAACTTTGACTAATTATTATAAGGACTAGCCTTGCGGTAGCATTTCCCATCTGCCACGGTATAAGCACAATTGATCTTGTGCATTTAAATTCAATTTTACACCTTATCACTAAACGAGACAGCGTATAATTGCGAAATAATAACTTCGAACTTAGTACGTTTGGGGTTCACACGAGACTACTTTTCATGATTTTTAACATTCAAAATTAGAATCTAAAGTTATGGGGAATAAAATCCAAAGTTGCGGATTTCATGTTACCTCGCCCCCCGCAAAAAGTGGCAGAAATGTTTGTTAGTAGAACTACACGCGTAACCAGTCCACATAAAAATAGTCAAAGTGTGTTAACGATGTAATAGGTTTAAGTCAACGACATTCTATACAGGGTCCTTCTTAATATGCTGACACTCTTTTAAGGGGATGATCAGACCGTCAAACTGAACAACTTTCTCTATGGCACCAACATCGAAATCGAGAAAAAAAAATCAGCTGTCTCGTACAAAACAGCAAACCTACTCGAGCCAAATGTATGGGACAGCAGATTTTTTTTTGCGATATCGATGTTGTAGCCATAGAGAAAGTAATTCAGTTTGACGGTCTGATTATCCCCTTAAAAAAGTGTCAGCATATTAAGAAGGACCCTATATAGGTACACATGGACCCACCACGTTATACAATAACAAAACCAAAAAATTTCACATGTCTCTACTGTCAATTTAGCCTCAGTTATGCTCGGCTGTCATACATTGCCGTTGGCATTCTAGTCCTTTCAAATATCCTCTGTCACAAAGCAGTAGAGTCTCAGAGGAAGGATCTCCATAGAGTCCGCATAAATTTACGATTGTAGTTAGTCTCTTTTGTCTTATGACGTACCTTTAATAGTAGATGGAGATGGAACTATAGATATTTGTTTATGCGGCTGTCCACTTTTTTTTTAGCTAGTGTGTGTGAAAAGTGACTGTAAACATAAGGCCATATGTCACTTGGTGCCTTTTGTCCATACTACTTGACACCACACACTCAAACCTAAACGTCAAAAAAGTGGACACTTTACAATTGGTATGGCTCACTCTATTAGGTATAATCTCTTTGAGTAGAGTCAAACAATTAAGCACATTTTAGCGGTCCCGTAAATAGCACAAACTGATTCGAAGTCCTTGTTTTATAATGTCAATAGTTTAAGTGAAATTTCACATAATTGATATATGAAAGGGATATGACTGCCCTGTGTTATTACTACTGGAAAGGATGTCCTGTACAAATAGATAGATAGATATTTGTTTCTTATAAAACTCTTACAAAATACCTCAAAATTCCCAAAAATCCCCAGTAAATTTTACAATTTTGTAATGCAATAACAACCGTTTAATATTACGTTAGTTATAGTTCCGTCACAGGTTTAATGAACACTCTAGTATGCTTTACTATAAAAGCTTGTTATAGTAAAGCATTTGCGGGCGCTAAAATTGCGTAAATCAAATAGACAAAAACATTATTTGACGGCCGTCTGTCCAGTGTTAATAATAAAAGGCCAGCGGATGATATAAGTTCCAAACTCACGTTTACGTAGCGGACTCAGGAGCCAGGAGTTGAAAATGCAATAATGCAAGGACCAACGTTCTAACACATTCCCCGACTATGACAGCACTGAGAATATTAGACGATGTATAGGGTCCTTCTTAATATGCTGACACTTTTTTAAGGGGACGATCAGACCGTCAAACAACTTTTTCTATGGCACAACCTTCGAAATCGCGAAAAAAAAAACTGCTATTCCATACAAAAGTGCAAACCTACTCGAGCCAAATGTATGGGACAGCAGATTTTTTTTTCGCGATTTCGATGTTGCTCCCATAGAGAAAGTTGTTCAGTTTGACGGTCTGATAATCTTCTTAAAAAAGTGTCAGCATATTAAGAAGGACCCTGTATCTGTCAAAGGACAAAGTGTTGATATATTAAAGTTATTAAAAGCCAATGCCCAAATATGGCGCATATTTTCTTTTCGCTAACTTTTTTATGGCAGCCATCAACCAAACTTGAATATTATATTCTGAATAAAGTTACAAACAATGCTTGTTAACCAAGTATATCTCTAAACACAGTCCAAACGGAGATATAAAGGCTTGAAGAATACTTAATGAATATACAGGGTGTTAGGGTAAACAGTTGCATTACTTTATGGGGTGATTGTACCCATGATACTGAACAACTTTCTCTAAGAAACCTATAGGAAATCCGTAAAAAATGTGTCATACAACTGTTCGATCAGCTGGTTGCATTTAGTATAGGAAGTCCAAAAAAATTTATGGGAATTTCCTAAAGGTATCTTAGGGAAAGTTGTTCAATATCATGAGTACAATCACCCCTTAAAGTAATGAAACTGTTTACCCTAACACCCTGTATTTTCAACTTCAAGCCTTTATATCTCCGTTCGGACTGAGTTGAGAGGTATACATGTGATAACAAGTTTTGTTTATTACTTTTATTATTATTTTAAATTAAAATATGCAAGAGCGATTGATGGCCGCGCCAAAAAATTTGGCGAAAAATAAGACGCTACCTTCCATACAAAAACCCGCATTGTCTTTTATATGTTTAAGTCCCAAAACTGGACCACTTGTAAACGGGAGAGCATGATGTCAGTCATCATCCTAGATCCCCAAAATAATGTTATAATACTCGAGTCTGATTGAATGTAAGAATACAACCACGAACGGTATAAATTCGCATTGCTTAGTAACTATTAATAATACTGCAGTATTCAATCCACTTGTAGAATAGCCAATTATAAAATACATTAAGTATTAATTTTCTTGCTTAAAACACGTAATATTTTCAAGTAACTCGGTTACAATTCTAATGAAAATTAATATTTTGATTCTGAATAAATAACATCGATAATTTTGCTTAAAACCTTTAGAGATAAATAGATTTTTAAGGTATAACATGGAATGTATAATGTAGTCAAGACGAATTTATAAATAGATACTGTTCCATAAATTCAAACTTTATAAATATTTAAATTAATTTGATTTCAAAGGAAGGCACAAGATACTAAACTTTGAATGGAAAAAAGTTGAATAATATGTTCAAAATGAAAAAAAAAAAATTATAAATAGGTAAATTCATTGAATATTTATTTTTATTATTTTAAGTGTCAAGTTTCTATTGGACAATTAGTTAATTACCTAAATATAACTTTAAGTAAATTAACCGTACATCGGATCTAACACGTTAATATCAAAAGTTTTTACATTTAACAAATTCCTTTTTATTTTTATTTTATTTGAATACTGCCATATTGATTTAATTGATAATAACAGTATATAACAATGCATTCAAAATTTCCCTACTGGCAGTGTATATTGATAAAAAAGATTATATAAGTTGTAAATAGGTATTCTAAATCAAACATCTTACAAAAGAATTGATGGTAACTAAAATTATATACCCCTAATGCGAAACATTAATTAATTCCAAAATTTCAAATAAAGCTTATAAAACTTTACCAAAAATTATTGCTCATTCTAAATTTCAATCATGTCTAGCTAAACGTAAAAGAAAATCAAACACATAATTACAAATCAACACTTAATTTGGCTTTCAAGATAAAAATCAAAATACCACAAGATCCAATCAGTCCTCTATTCTAAAATCCGAACAAAGGTGAAAGACACGAGCATCAAGAACATGACATTTAGAATGTGGACCCTGCCGGCGGCGCCTGTGACGTGGATGTCGCTCTCGAGGACAAACGGCTCGTCGATGACGTGGATGATGCCGTTGGTGCACTCGACGTCCGGACGAAACACATGGATCCAGTGACCGTTCCATTCTACGTAGTAATCTGTGTAAAAGAACAATAAATTAATCATCGTATAAAAGCCTATTTGTACGTCTTAACAAGCTTCTACTCAAGAATAAATGAAAAGGATAGTAAAATACCATTAATCTAATTCAATATCCAATCAAGTACCAGAATCTAGTCACAAACATTGCAATATACAGGGTCCTTTTTAATATGCTGACACTTTTGAGGGAGGTAATCAGACCGTCAAACTGAACAACTTTTACTATGGTACTATGGTACATAGAATACGTTTATTATCGGTAACACCTTATTTTTTCTTGACCCATAGGGATTTCAAATTAATGACCTTCGTATTTGCAGTTTACTACCAGCCAAGCATATTGAAGGTTTTAGGATGTGTAAAGTAGATAAATAGATAAACAAATTATTTTCATAAATAACACACACATAGTATTATAGTTCAAAACAAGTTTACAAAACAAGATATACCTATACTTCATTTCAAATAAGGACGAAACGATTTTCCGATTCCTATAGCTTTCTGGCCAATTCCGATTTGCAAATATAATTTATTTATCAGAAAGATATACTATCCGACATACGAGTCTCTTGGACGTTACTAAAGCTGTCCTAAGAATAAATGAGAGGAAGTGTTTCAGATCTCTGTTCCTGTAATTCAAAATAGCCTTAAAATTTCGCTGTAATTGAAATGCAGTAGGTATACTAATAGCTAGGTGACTAGTCTTTTGCACACAAATACACTGCAAAAGAAACCCTTGTCCTTTATAAGCCTCGGACGACACCCACGGGAAGAAAAGGGAAGAAAGGGGCTTGTCGGCTAGGCTTTTCTAGACGTTACAAAGCAGTATGCCTACTCCAATATTCAATATAAAGAAATATAATAGACCCTCTTTGTACCCTTTTTGCTCGCTTCATTATATGATTTTTGTATGTTTTCAGAGTGCAAATGAAGAATATTGTATTGTATTGTATTATAACAAATTCATGTTATTTAATTTCTGACCTTTTTTTATTTTTTGGGAGGTTCAGAATTTTTTTGAAAACAGAGTTTGGAGTTTGGTTTCATATTTTAAAGCTATACAAGGTGTAATTGACAGCCTAGCAAATACTGAAACGGTGAATTCAGACCATCAAACTGAACAACTTTCACTGTGGAGCCGCCCTCAGGAAACGCGAAAAAAAATCAACTGTTTCATACATTTGAGTCGAGTAGGTACAGCTGTTTTGTATGGAGCACCTGCATTTTTTTCGCGTTTCCTGAGGGTTCCTGTCAGTTTGATGGTCTGAATTCACCGTTTCAGTATTTGCTAGACAATCACTTACACCCCGTATGTACTTATTTAGAATATCTCTGACAACCCCCTGGCTAAAATACTTATGAATTGGTCGGTTTTTATTATTTGATGTTATACTGTAGAGTTTGCTCTATAATCACACCAAGTTTCACGCTTATATAAATTGCCGTTTTTACGATAGAGCGAGAAGAAAAAACGTTGATAAAAACTAGTTTCTTGTACGAGGATCTCCCTTAAATTTTAACTCTTTGTCACTGTTATTATTTGTTAACAAATCCGCCGTATTAACGCCTATTCTGTGAAAATTTCAACAGTCTAGCTATTACGGTTCAAAAGTTACAGCCCTAAAGAGGTAGGACGGACGGACAACGTAGGCTTAGTAATAGAGTCTCGTTTACATCCTGTGGGTGCGGTACCCTAAAGAAACCGTTAAGTTAACAAAGGAAAACTTAATACAGATAATGATGCAAATTTCTTATTAAAAGCATTTTATCGGATGCCCCCGACGTGCTTTGATTAGTTCGCGTGTCGCTGCGAGCACGAACAGTTGGTTCTCAGCAGGCTTTACATTGAATGATGATATTGCAATTTTCCTGGTTTTTATGTTGATTTAACTATAAGGTCTAGAAAAAATAGCTGAACCTATTTTAAGGGGATGATCAAACCATCAAACTTTATAACTTTGTCTATTGGACCAACATCGAAATCGCGAAAAAAGAATCAGCTGTCTCATACATTTATACACAACAATTTTAATTACTACATTCTATGTTGGTGTTGCCAACAATATTACACTATTAGCATAGCAAGCATAGAATATTATGTTCAGAAATACATTGCAGTTTTCACTAGACGTGCTCTATAATTATATCTAGTGTGACACGTATCAGTCATTTTGTACTTAAAAAAATCATTGCGAATTTAGAGTGATTTTTCTCAAATGTGTTATTGCAAGAGATCGAATTGTTACAGAACAGAAATGCAGTGCTAGACACAAGCAAAACGCCATATAATTGACCTCTACCGCGCTCCATACAAACGAAGCTTGAATATATTTTGCATATTAATCAATTCAAGTCAATGATTTTTTTTTAACATGATCTAGAAACTAATCGTGGTTTGTTTTGAAAATAAGATCAAAATTAGTTTGTATGCAGCGCGTTCCGGCGCTCTGCAAGGAAGGTCTAAATTTCTAAATGAAAATAAAAAAGGTCAAGTGCGAGTCGGGCTACTCGCACACCGTGGGTTCCGTACCCACACTACCACACAACATTATTAACTCACATAAAAGTTTAGTTTTCTCCGGGACCTTTTGCACGAGACCGAATCACACTTGGCCGGTTTTCATAATTTTTTGTTATACTGTAGAGTTATCTCTATAATCACACCAAGTTTGACGCTTCTATGTGTTACCGTTTTTACGATAGAACGAGAAATTAGAAAAAACGTTGATAATTCTAGTTTCTAGTATGACGACCCCCCTTAATTTTGAACATTTAGAGATTTTTATTATTTGTTAGCAAATCCACCATAATAACGCACATTCTGTGAAAATTTCAAACTGTCTAGCTAATACTGTTCAAAAGTTACAGCCCTAAACAAGTAGGACAGACAGACGGATGGACGGACGGACGAACGGACGGACAGCGAAGGCTTATGAATAGGGTATTCACCCTATGGGTACGAAACCCAAAAACCCTTCGAAAAGAGAATACCATCCCAGCTATTGATATCATTTCTTACCTTTTAACAGAATCATCAGTGATTCAGTTGATGGATTACTTGACTGTCAAAAAGCACTTACTTTTGTCAGATTCCTTGACGCGAAGTTTGAGAGGATCGCGTGACGTCGGCAAGACAAACGGATGCGTCTCATTCGCGAGCAACTTCAGGTCGGAGACGGTGTAAGCCCGGCTTCCTTTTATCACGTGCCTCTCCAGAATCTGTTTCGTCTGCAAAATAAAGTTAATAAGCTATTTTGTTTTAAATCGTGTAAGGAGAATATGTTAATGAGTTTACTGCTTTAATATGCTTAAGTACATACTCAATTTGTTATTGGAGGGAAATATGTTGAAATTATCTATATAAGCTTAATGTAATGAGAAAATCTTGTTCGAATCGAAGTGGATTGCTTTTTAAGCACTACGCTAAGACTGCTTTATTTGCATTTAATTGTAAACGTAATTTGTTTTAGTATGAAATAAAGTAGGTTCCTATCTAAGAGGAAGGATCTCTCTTTAAGACTAGAGTGAGCAATACCAATTGTAAAGTGTCCACTTTTTTTGACGTTTAGGTTTGAGTGTGTGGTATCAAGTAGTATGGACAAAAGGCGCCAAGTGACATATGGCCTTATGTTTACGGTCACTTTTCACAAACACTAGCTCCAAAAAACGTGGACAGCCGCATAAACAAATATCTATAGTTCCATCTCCATCTACTATTAAAGGTACATCATAAGACAAAAGAGACCAACTACAATCGTAAATTTATGCGGACTCTATGGAGATCCTTCCTCTTAGGTTCCTATACAAGGTGTTACAAAAATACAAATAAACATTTAAGGGGTGGTAGAGACCATGAATCTGAACAACTTTCACTATAGGACCAATATCGAAATCGCGAAGAAAAATATCTGATGTTCCATATTAAACTACAAATCTACTCGAGCTAAATGTACTTATGGGACGGCAGTATTTTATCTGACTTTGCCTCTATAGTGAATATTTGATGGTTTAATCACCCCTTTAAACATTACTATACTCCATTTCAAATAGCATCGAAATTTTAAGGCTATTTTTCGCTGGGTGAATACAACAACGGCACAACTCAAATATTGGCAAATTTGAGTTAGCCCCGTATTCTGGTTCTACATCACATACTGTATCTTGTGCAATATAGACCTAACTCGATATTTCACTGAATCTAACCCTTGCTGTGTAGTAACTACAGACGAATTTGTTCACGCGCACTCTCTCGCGCCAACTTTAATGTAATTTTTCTCAAAATCAACTTTTTTGACTTGTGCCGTTGTTGTATTCACCCAGCGTTTTATTCACAGAAACAGAAATTTGAAACACTTCCTCTCACTTATTCTTAGAACAGCTTTATGATAAATAAATTACATTTGCAAATCAGAATTGGCCAGAATGCTATATAGGAATCTGAAAATCTTTTCGTCCTTATTTGAAATGTAGTATAGGGTGTTATAATATACATATATATTACCTTGGATATTTTACTGTATTTTAATTACATTTACAATTAGGTAGGTAACAAAGAAAATTTTGTTCTTACGAAATATCCAAAGTCTTCTTTGAACAAGGCTTTAAAAGCTGAAGGATGTCTGATTTGGAACTTCAGCCAGGCGTGGTCTCGTGGCACAAAGTACGTGTACCGATGCTCCATCTCATTCAGCTGGTGGTTGAACATCTGCCGCTTGCCAAGGTTATACGTGATGCTGAAAGGAAAAACAAAGTTGTAGGGTGCAGTTTGTAGACAAAACACACCGTCGATATGAAGTCTAACAAGGAACCTTTCTTTCATTCTATCTGTCTGTCTGTATGCCTGTATCACTCGCTCAATTTTACACCTATTGAATCTAAATTTGGAATGACGATAGATAACAGTAGGTAGGTGACCCAAAAATATAATTGAGGTAGTCATCAAGAAAATAATGTTTTTCGACACAACGCACAGAGGGTAAAATCAGCATTATCAAAAAAAAATTTTTTTTAATAATCCGAATGAGCTGTCGTTTGTTAGGCCTTCTCCAATGGAACAAAACTCCCATAGAAATGAAATCCCTATAATGCTTGTGTCTCGAGATATCTGCGCTAAAAGTCAAAAATAGGGCGGCACACTTCTTTACACACCCCAATGACAGGCAAGACAATATGTCTGTAACTGTGGCCGATAATGGTCGTGATGATGATGATGTATGAATGTATGAGTTCACGTATTTACGTGATGTAAGGTCGAGGAGAAGGTATCCTTGGCTATGGAATTCGCTTGACTATTCAAAGGGGGAGAACGCTTTAAGATCGTATTTCTATACTCTTTTGTTGTTTTAATGTTACGTAATGGTATTAGTTTCTAGTCTGTAATAGGCATTGACGTAGAATACTATGGACGCCGGGTCTAGTACAAAAGTCTCGAATAAAGGGTACGAGACTAAACTACACAAACCTAAGTACATGTACTAATATAAACCAAATAAAAACATTGAAAATGCTGAAATTCTTTTCCATCCCACTCCCCCATCCCATTGCGCCACGGTGCGCGCCGCGTGCCTTTTGTCCTCTTTTGGTTTGGACACTTTTGAGCGCGGACCCTTCGTCCAGTAGTTGGTAAGTCAATGGTAATAGGTAATATATTTCATTCTTTTAACGGAAATCTGACAAATGTACTTACTTGAGCATAGGATCAGTCTTCATCTTCTCATACACGGTGGTGTAAGGCACTCCAAGCACCCTGTCAATAATATGGACGAAGCCGTTGGTGGCTGCAATATTCGGCTGCGTGACTGTCGCGTTGACTCCGCCACCTTCCACAGTGAGGGTCTGATTGTGTCCGTGGGTAAGTACGTTGAAGTAGAGGTACCTGCGGGCCAGCGCTGTTGGGGCTTGATAGATCTATGGAAAGTTGTAAAAGTGTTAGAAGATGTACGATAAACCTGAAAAGTGTACGTACAAATAATATGTACTAATAAATAACATGTGATAGGAATCTTTTGGAAATTTGCAAGAATTTGTTTTTAAGTCCACGCATATGAGCATTTCAAAATTTTGTCAATTGCAGCGATATTCCGGATTTTGTAATAATTTAGTCAAATGCAGCGATAATTTTATATTTTCGAAAACTATGCTATCCTAACTACTTTATACCAAAATATCTGGTCAATATTAAAATATGGTAATTTGATAGCATCTTACATCAAAATGTTACTGAATAGTTATTATTGATTAATTCTGTATACCTAACGATTTTTCGTCCATTTATTATGTTGATTTAACCTATCAATCCAGTTAAACGTAAACTGAACTTACTTCTACTGAAACGTAAAGTCATATTAAAACCAAGAAAATTTTCGAAATATTTAGATAGTCTTTACAATAACGTTCAGTGATAATGATTTTCTAATGCTTAAAAAAACATATTAATAAACTACTTCAACCACATCTATCATACTGATTGAATAATGAAAAGACATTAATACATATAACATTTAAACAATGGTATTGTACTTTAGACATGAAAGAACATAGGTAAATCGATGATAATAAAGAAAATCTCATTATAATTCATAAGTTGAACGTCGACACAGAAAGTTAATTTTCATGCCATGCAAATTATATTCTAACCGCTCATTAAGCTACGGCTACACTGTATCATTAAAAAATCTTGAAGATACAAATAGTAAAAAATTACTAAGTTATATCCCACAGCAGGGTAAAGGCCTCCTCCCACGAATAAAAGTGAGAGGTAGGAAAAGTGTTTTATTCGTACTTTTAATACATTTATCTTGAATAATTTGAAACTTCGAAGGTCGAAATGGTTTTAAAAGACGTTAGTAGATGATTCGGTACTTTTAATAAAAATAAATAAATATCCTGGACATTGTCACACAAATTATCTAGAAAGTACCAGAATTTAGCCTGGACTTGTATTATGTTGATAGATTTAATTGGAACATTTAGAGGTCATAAAAATGGTTTTAAAAATGGTCGTAGACAGGCGAGATAACTTGGATGACTTCCTGAGGAGTTAGTCAATTGCACACAACAGGGTGCATTGGAGAAAAAGTGTAAAGGCATTTAACTTTAAATTATAATTATCATAAAACAGTGTTAACTTATAATCAGAAGTTGCAGAGATAAAGTGGAGAGGTAACAACGTCATACAAAGAAATTTGTTTCAAAAATGTAAAGTAAAAATTTCGCACAAAAAAATGTCGTCTAGATAAAGTCGGACGCGGAAAGTGTATCCACGGGGTCTTTTAAAATCTCAGAAAAGAACTAACAACAATTTTAATTTTATTCAATCAAAATATTGATGCATGCTCGTTGCCTTTACACAATACTTATGTGTAGAGTACTTAAATTAATAAAATAATATTTAATTATAATTATAACATATAGTCAAAGTGTAGCCACAGCCTAAATGAAAAGAATTTTAATAATAAGTTGGTAAAATTAAAACATGAATAATCCGTAATGAATGGTAGATACTACAGAAATAATTAATACATTTCTGTTACAAACAGATCCACATACAGTTCCCGGTAGCTGTTTCCAATAAGCAGCAAAACCATAAAATATTTTATCCTTTAATTGACAAAGGTTATTAAAATTAAAGCTAAAGTTGGAAACAAAAATGGTGAAATCTTTTTTGTTTCATTAAAAATGAGTATTATTTTTATTTCCGTATGAAATATCGTTAGCAACGTTTTTAAAAAATTTTGCAGGAATTATAAATTCGGTTGCGAATTCCATTGTTTTCAACCATCTAAATTTTTTTGGACAGACGTGATTAAACTTGTATAACAAGCTTCAAATGTGCACCTCGGTTACGCTTCGTCAAAAAGTGTTGTTTCTTTTGGTGACTTGCATACCTAGATAATTTATACTGTTCCTTTATCTGGCATAAAACAATCTTATTTACAAACCTCTCTAAAAAAAGGTGTAAGTAATAATTATGTTTGAAATTAGTGGCATCGACGCTCTTGAATCCCAATTTAGTTTTTTTTTTGTAAACTAGTCCATAGTAGAAGTTGTTCAGTTTGGTCTAAACCACCCTTTTACATTATTATTAAGAGTATTTTGTTACACCTTCTATTATGATCTCACAAAATGACAACTGTGTCTGCCTACTCCCCTGGTATAATGGCGTGAGTATTACTTTCTTCGTATTGGTGGTTTTAAATGTTGAATTAAGTTTTTAGTACATAATTTTTCATTTCACCATGTTTGTCGTTGTTCATAAATATGTGCATAGAAAAGTTTAATGATTTTTACCTGGTTCAAATTGTTGTGTAGAATGGCGTCCATCGGTAACCTTTCTCGAACCAGATGCAGATTTAATATCTCTTTTAACTTTTGATGGTTTCTGTGAAAATATAGATTAATTAATATATTTTATTTAGGATGTAGTGAAGTAATTGGCATCTCTATCATTGAATCTCTACCTCTATGTACACGTGCTTGATGTGTAGAGTCTTAGTTTAAATGCATATCAACGAGTTTAATTTCACCCTGTACATTATTATTACTGTATGGACACAGATAACTAAAGAGTTACCTACTACTTGTATGGGGCAAGCAACATACATCGCGTCAGCAGTTTAACAAAATCATTTTACTGTTTATAGATATAGGTAATTATACTCCTACATTAACCATAATAACTCTACTCTCAAACATTGTAGATTATTATAATAGCATCTGCTTTTATCAATTATCTTCCCTGTACTTAAACGTTGAACAAACACTTTGGGCTATAATTACATTTTAGATCATAAGTTAATATCATCCAGCCTTGCTTATCGTAGGGATTAATATTAAAATAAATCTAAAAAACAAAATGGGAAACCTTTAACGTGGAAGGTCAATTGTGGAACTTTCCGATCATTTATTGTTATTCGCATAAAACTACTCATCTAGCTTCAACCCCTGGATGTCGTAGGAGGCGACTAAGGAAGGCACCAACATCTCCTTGACCTTGGCGCAACGTTTTAACAATGTGTCCTTGGTATCTTGTTTAGTAGTGAGGAAACCGCAACGATTGCCTTATAATAATTTGGCCATAACATTGTTACTAACTTTTTTACAATAAGTATACCTACATTACTGCCCCAACCCTACATGATGATGGGATTCCTTGTCGATTATTGATCGACAATGGTGTTATAACTATTCGTTAAGCCAGGTCACAGCCTATTAAGGCGGCTTGAAAATTCTCTGACAGCAAGTTGACCACTATCTTGCCTCCGCCAACACGCACTGGCCCCGCGTGGTTGATTATGGCCCACTCCCTCTCACCCTTATTCGTGAGAGGAGGCCTTTGACCTGCAGTGGGATTCTACAGGCTACAACTTACTAACTTACTCCTTTATTACCTGATAATATTCTGAACGCTGAACTCGTTCCAGGCTTCGTTCGACGGAGCGAAGAGTGTCAGGTCCTTAGCGGTGTTGAGTTCTGTCAGGAACTGGTTGTTGGCTCCAAGGTCCATGATGACCTCGTAGAACTTGCAGAGTGGCCCATCATCTTTCTCCTGGTTTTGAAAACAATTAATTATTATTGCCAATTTAAATATAAATTATATCCACTCACTTATTACCCTAGGACAGAATTTGGGTTCTGCAAGTGAAACGTGAAAACACAGACTAACCCGTCGGGAACGATAGTCGTGAGCATGATTAGTTATGAATGTTTTGTGGATTTCCACTACTTACTATGTATCGTTCTTATATATCAATTCTTCGCAAATGTTGTTGAATTGAACATTTATATTAGGCACATAAAATTAAAGAAAAAAATTAAAATTCCATCGAAAAAATTAATGCCGTCATAATTATTTTTGGACCTCAAATTTCGCCGGCAACATTAAAACTATTTGTTTATCCTTGTGAACTCAAGAATACATTACTGAAAACAATACATATTTTGCAAACGAAATCACTCTTCCTAAGTTTTTAGTTTCAAATTATATAGTCTACAATTTATTTTCGCGAAGATTACACTCAATCGATTTTTAGTCAAGTAATAGTAACGTGTCTGGTTCTTAGCTTCAAATTGGTATAATTTTTGTTAGTATGACTTATTTCTTTGCATTTTGAAATAAGTAAGTGTACTTATTTTATTTTCACCGAACACAAAATACAGTGAAACTAGACAAAAAGACATTAATAGAAATAAGACAATTTTATCATTGCAAAGCGAAGTTATGAAGGGTAGTCTTAATAAATTGTGATGAGGATCTTATAAGGCTCCTAATTTATATAAATTAGCTTACGTAGTCAAAGAGGCCGTTATAGAAAGGTCTGAATAATTTCATGTTCTCTTTCCTAGAATCCCTGTGGAAATTTTGATAATCGTCTAGGTTTAAGATCCTGTAATAATCTATCCCTTGGGTTTTCACATAATGAATTGTTTGGAAATTTCTGTTTGATAGTGACCCTGACCCGTATCGGCTAGTAATTATTAAGGGTACACTAATAAATTTGTGAGTAGCTTAATTAGTTTGTTCCTATCAATAGAGATGAATAGATAAGATGTTACGCTGGCCCTAAATAATGGGATAAAGCCGGAGGCTATTGGTTTTTGTTCCTATCAAACAGACGTTACTCAAAGTGTACCCTAAAAAAACTTAGGAACTAAAATTTTACAAATTGTGTTTAAAACTGAAATCAAGTTTTTGAAACTTATAACTGGTTTTGTATCAGTTCTAAAAACGTTTGTATTTTTAAGCTTGCCGTATTTACAAGTGCGACGGTCTCCGTTCAAAAACTAGAGCACTTTCCGTATTTCCCTGGAGATGTAACGCGTTATTGCACTTTCAACTTTATAACTATTTGAGAGAGCAGAATTAAAAATACATTTACCAGTGGAAAAAATACGAGGTCGGTAAGACTTATAGGTAGATATAAATTGCATCATAGGCCATAGAAGATGGCACGAAAACTGATTATTGTAAAAGGCTTCATTGTGCTGCTTGACCTTCAACATCGTCATCAGCCTATATATACCAATGCTAGGCACGTCTCTGTCACCTCTACTGTTTCTTCTTTCTTAAGGTTACTACTGGCCCTTACATCAATATATAACGATACAACGCCGGTGCTGCCTCAATTCATCTACTATTTCTGCTTTCCGTACGTCCTTACTTGACCTTGCATCAATACACAACGATCCAACGCCGCTGCTGCCGGCAACGAGTGCCGTAGCGGCAGCAGCTGAATCCTTTAGGAGGCGATAATGTGTAAATACAGGGGAGGGAATTATGTACTTGCCTCTGAGAGTGGAGACTCTTAGAACCATAGGGTCCTGACGCAAAATAACTTGTCAGAGAACTGTCAATGCGCGCGGGATTGAGGGAAGCTTGTAAGAACCGTACCGCAGGGCGATGTTTTGGAGGAAGTCTTCTTTTTGTAGGGTATTAATGTAAATATTTTAATAAAGTTTATTTTTATTTTATCTGTTTTTGTGTTTAGACAAAATAACGATACTAAATGGCATTGAGGATGCCTGCAGCGAGTTAACCAAGTAAATCTCTGTTTTAACTTCCCTTGAAAAGAACCAGGATTTATAACATAATTCACTTGAAAGGATGATCCTAATTAAATTAGTGTAATAGTTATTATTTATAAAGCCGCCTCCGTTTTAATATACCTCGTTACTTTTATTTGGATGGTCGCAGACTGCGGCTTCAGCCGGAGTGGAAATTATGCTTCTTTAAGAGGGCTTTCGTTGAAGCTCGTAAAAAGGTTTTTTGAGGTTTATTGTAATTTGTTTTTCAAATGAAAATGTTTATTGCGATAACACGTGAATATAAGATAATTAATTTATACAACGAAGAACAAAAACGTATAAACTTTTAATGAGAAGACTTACCTCGAAATAGCAAAATGTTAATTCTAGCAAACATTACAGAATATGTAAAGGAATAGAGAAATTCTAATACGTTTACTGTGTAGAAGAAAATGGACCTTAATGTTACACAATACGCATGCAAATGTAATACTTACAATCCCCTACAGGAGTTAGATGCATGCAGGATCCATAATCAGGGAGCGCACAAACATACAAAAGAGAGGAACATTTTCAAATATTTTAAAACAACCTCAAATAACTACTTATGTAAATTATCATTAAGTTTATTTTATAAAAATTTCAACGTCTACTTATCTAGAGCCTCTATACCTAAGGCATAACTATCTTAGAGTACTAAGTACCTAATTTGAAGGATTGTGATTTCACCTTTTAAACGAAACAAGTTTTACTGTGCCCCCGAAAAAAACGCCAGTTGGCGCTACGTTCCATTAAAGACGAAAGTATGGAAGATTTTACTACTACTAGTATTACTCAGGTAGCTTAATTGGACGAAAAAACAGATTCGGGGGTTGGGGTTCAAGTCCCATCCGAGGCAAATTTTTCAATCTTTAATTTGATTTACGATTTAATTCTTCAAACGAAACGGTGATCGGTACCAGTAAAATGGTGATCCTGTCCATAGATTAGAATTGGATATTATGATGTGTGTATTATCGATCCTTGTTCATTAAAAGACATCTCGAGTCTGTAATGGCTATCGCAAAGTATAGGAGGATTGAGGTTGACTCATAATTCCCATCGCATCGCATCTCAACCCATCCTAGCTGGTGAACAGTGAACACGCATCTTTAGTATTAACAGCCAAATTATTCTTTGACCACTAGTTTAATAGGTAGATTCACAATTTTGGCACCAGGATCATCACTTCTATAATGTTAAACTCTGTACTTTCTATTTAGAAAACTTAACACATTATAAAAAATAGAGACATTTTTTAAATTCGCATTTTGAAAACATTAAACCTTATAGGTAATCATGACGTAAACAATACTCTACCGTAAATCCTTTGCGTAAATGCTAAAATTCTATACAAGGAAAAAGACAATTTCACCCTGAGATTGCTAAACTAAAAGTTATAAACCATAATATTGAAAGTGTACCTTTTTTCAAGGACACCGGCGGCAGTTTGTTTTCCTTCATTATAACCAAATAATATAATTAAATCGATGAAAAGTCAAAGTGGTGCATAAGGCACCTTTACATGGGGATGTTCACAAAATATGATATAGGAACAAACACTAAAATATGAGTAAATCGAAATAAATATACAAATACACAAAACAAGTGAAAGATAAACGTGCTTATTGCCTAAGATAAAAAGATTCCAGGAAAAAAATAAATTAAAAACGAGTTCAATATAGTGGACACTCACAAGATTGTATAATAAAAGAAGATGCATAAAATATACTCTTCGTTTTTACCTTCATTGCCTGGTTCCGTATAAATGGAGCGATAAGTCAACGAGGTTCAAAGAATTATCATTCGGTTGAATTAGTAATGAGTTTTAATAAAGAACTTATTTCAAATGAAATACGGTTGCATTTGATTGATTATGAATCTTTTTAACTAATCCGTGTGTATAATTATTATAACGTTAAACCATTTTTAGAAAGATAGCTGGAGTAAGAAAAACAAAAGAGAAGCCAAACTAATTGAATCATGGTTCGGTGTTTACATTAAACAATGTATCTCACAATTTTATGTCAGTGAGGAATAACTCATTAAAGTATTCATATTTTTGGTGTAAGGAAAAGTATTATTAACCTTTAAAACACATACTCTACCCATCAAACTAAAAATTTTTTACTATGGGAGCTTACCATACGTTTGAATCGAGTAGGTTTTGCATTTTAGTATGGGACAGCTGAATTTTGTTTTGTTTTGACCGGCTTGCTCCCAGAGTAAAAGTTGTTCAGTTTGATGGGAAGAGTATGTGGTTTAAAGGTTAATGATACTTTTCCTTACACCCTGTATAATACAGGATAGCGAATGTTTACAGAATTTATAGAATTTAACGCATGGCAACCTTGGGCAAAATAAATAGTTTTGTTATTATCGTCGATCCAGGAATGCGAATGAAAATTTTATATATGAATGGAACAGAGACTGATAAAGATAATCTACACTAATATTATAAAGAGGAAAGATTTGTACCTATTTTTGTATGTTTGTATGTTTGTAATGAATAGGCTCAAAAAGTACTGATCCGATTTAAAAAATTCTTTCACCAATAGAATGCTACATTCTTCCAATTAGACATAGGCTACATTTCATTTTGAAAAAAATTAGGGATCCTTGGTAAAATAGACAATTGTCTACCCCGTGCGAAGCCGGGACGGGCTGCTAGTTAATTTATACAAACGAGAATGCCCATAAAAATGAGTATCCTTTGAACAATCAATGAAAACATTTTTATTAAAAGATAATTAAAATCGAACAGTCCTTGATTGTCAGACGGTAGCATCAGAATATTTAATGAATGAAAACTGTTATTTATACATATTATTACCTTGTCATAACCGGGACATTTACCAGGTTGAACCGACATTGATATCAACTGCCAGCTACCATGCACAATTACTACTGCATTATTTAGCAATATATCCTGTACGAACGACAACTGTCATTTACATGTTCATTTTAAACATATCATCGTTTCTGCTTGGCTGCTTTTTTATTTTTCTTTGACATAATACAGTTTTAAAATAAATATTTACTACGTAACAATAATCAAATCATGAAACAAATACAATGTAGAAACTATGTAGAAACTAAAATCTCTTGATATTTAGTTGGAGCTCCGCACATTGGCATACGAAGTTATGGCCCATATACAGAGTGTAAAGAAAAGTATAATTAACCTTTAAACCACATACTATAACCATCAAAGTGAACAACTTTTACTATGAGAGCAAACCTGTCAGAACAAAATAAATATCAGCTGTCTCATACTAAACTGCAATACCTACTCGATTCAAATGTATGTATACAACTGAAGTTGTTCAGTTTGATGGGTAGAATATGTGGTTTAAAGGTTAATGATACTTTTCCTTACACCCTGTATACAAGGTGTTACAAAAGTAAAAGTGAATATTTAAAACTTTTAAGGGGTTGTTTAGACCATCAAACTGAACAACTTTCACTATGGGACCAACATCGAAATCGCAAAAAAAAAAACCGCTACATTTAGATAGAGTAGATTTGTAGTTTAGTATGGTACTTCCGATTTTTTTTTCGCGATTTCGGTATTGGTCCCATAGTGAAAGTGGTTCAGTTTGATGGTCTAAACCACCCCCTTAAATGTTTATTTGTAATTTTGTAACACCTTGTATAATTCAATCCAAAATCAAACAGTGTAAGATTATATTAATCGGTAGTATTACGGTACCTAACTGGAGAACTTAATTATCAAACTAATAATCTAATCTTCATAGCAACTCGATATCTAATCTAATTGGGAATAGTGACCCGGTCCAGAAACAAGTTCACGAAGGAGAGTAATGTAGGTAGGCACCTAATAACTGAATAGTTAGTACCTACCTAGGTTCTTCCCTAGTAAGTTGAAGATAGCTATAAGTACTCCATTTCAAATAGCAACAACATTTTAAGGCTATTTTGAATAACAGAAACAGAGAGTTGAAACACTTCCTCTCACTTATTCTTAGAACAGCTTTAGTAACGTCCAAGATAATTATGTCGGATAGTATATCTTTGTGTTAAATAAATTATATTTACAAATCAGAATTGGCGAGAAAGCTATACAACGTGTTAATGAATTGACGCAAAACTAGAAAGTAGTTTGTTAAGAATCGAGAGCAGAATCGAATCATCATATTTTCAACATAGGTAATTTTTTTCGAAATATTAAATTATTGGTTTGTAAAATTTAAAATTTACTGAACTCGATCTCAACCCACCGCACGGGCACACTCATCCTACTTACTACCAAAACAAGATTCTTAAAAAGTATCGACGAGTACGCTTTCATTCATTGCTGAAATGATAACAAATCATTTTTGCCTGAAAACTTAAAATGTGATTAACTTTAAATTTTAACTATCAAAATAATGAAATTATTGTTTCAATCTAATTCTTTTGTTAGAAATCAGTTGGGGTGTATGAGGTTTTGCGCTTATTCATTAACACGTTGTATAGGAATCGGAAAATCTTTTCGTCCTTATTTGAAATGCAGTATAGTAGCTTAAATTTTTAGGGTTCCGTAGTCAACAAGGAACCCTTATAGTTTCGCCATGTCCGTCCGTCTGTCCGTCTGTCCTTCTGTCCGCGGCTTACCTCAGAGACGCTTAGTACTAGGAAGCTGTAATTCGACATGGATATACATATTAATTACGACGACAAAGTTGTAGAATAAAATTTTGAATAATTCTTTTATAGGTACCTCCTCTACACGAAAAGTGGGGATAATATTTTTTTTTCTCGTCTATCCTATGGTGTGGGATATCGTTGGATAGGTTTTAATATTGTGGGTGTGGAAAAACAATTTTTTTATTTAGGGATCCGTTAGCGTAATATTAAGCTTTAAAGTGAAAATTTTTGTTAGAGTCAAGTGTCACTAACTGTGGTAGATTCACAAGGAATTATGACAAAAAGTTGAATTAATAATCTTGATTCAAATTTTATTATCGCTCTTCACACTTCGAGGCCAGCGTGACATTTTATCAAACTGGTCCAATCACAAACTTCAGTAAAAAGAGACAAAGATCCTACTCCACTTCCCATTTAATTTTCTTTGTAGACCGGGTCGTGAATTGAATAAGTTTACCTATTCAGTTACGTAGTGTTGAGATTTATGAAGGAGATACGGTTTCATTCATCATTGGCACTGCCACGGACAGAGATCGAAAGAAAAATGATATAAGAATTTGTTTCAATAATAGTTAAAGTAGTGGGTTTCGTAAGAGGCAACTGGCTAAGGAAGCGACAGCAATCTCCTCTTGACCTTGGGCCATGGTCCAGTGGGAAGAAGATTATGATGAATAGTTAAAAATGTACCCAACTGAAATTGATATCATTAGCATCCTTTTAAACTATGAGCCTACCCATCAAACTGAACAACTTTTACCAAGGGAACAAAGCGATCGCAGCAAAAAAAATCTGCTGTTGCATCCATTTGAGTCGAGTAGGTATTGCAGTTTAGTATGGAACAGCTGTTTTTTTGCTCCAATCTGTTTGCTCCCATAGTAAAAGTTGTTCAGTTTGATTAGTAGACTCTTAGTTTAAAAGGATGCCAATAATATAAATTTCACCCTTTATACGCTCCTATTTTATTTATAGATGCATTCAGATCATGAAATTAATCAACTTACAAGAAACATGGGACAGGCAGGAAACAACGAGAAAATTTGTTGGACCTCCAATAGAAAATAGATCAGCTGATCCGCACTTTAGTATGGCAGATCCATAAATTTTTCTGATCAAAAGGTTTTTTTTCAACATTCGACCATTCTACTAATAAAGTGACCAACAATAGCAATTTCACCGAATCTGTCGATTTAACTCCATCATGCTCAACGTGCGGAACCCCTAAGCTCCTAATCAAGAGAGTTTAGTAAAAAGAACGAAATATCCCTTCTTTTATCATTGCTTTAAAGCTATTGTCATTTCTGGTGCCTGATCAACTCACCTTAAGGAATTCGACGACAGAAGTATCAACGACCATGAGAGGCCGTTGAATGAGGTGCACCACTCCGTTCTTCACAGGAATATTGGCTCGAACGATGTCTGCCATCACGACTCCCTTGCTGTGCTTCGTGTCGCCAGCGACCGTGTTTGATTTCACGTAGGCTGTTGTTTAAAGGAAAGTGTTCTATCAGCAAACTTTTCAAGGACCGCGCGAGTTTTCGTTTATTGGAATGTACCTATCCGGCAGCAGACTAATGATGTTCAACGCCTGGTAGACTGTGACAGTTTGTCGTTCAGTGTCCCTGAGTCCCGTGACAAAATTCTTTGACCAACGCTCATCGTTGCTCACTATAATAATATCATCGTCATCATCTCAGCTGATAAACGTCCACTGCTGGACATCATATAATTATATGATCTCTTGAAAATATAATTTCCGAATACAAGCTTTAAAAAAAAAGTAATGAGAGCTAATAGACGATAAAATATTTCACAAGTCATAATAAAGTTCGTTTTGATTTTATTTCAATACGCGATGCGCTCGCTCATACATTGTCCACTGGCCATCCCGGCTTTGTCCACGGGCGGCGCGTAGTTAAACTCGTCGGTGAAGGTCACGCACACATCACCGCACCTTATGGTAGCGTAATCGTAGAGCGATTATATCAAACATGGTCTTTACGGGATTTTCTCATGTGGTGGAGTAACAGTTAGTGGTTTTTGCCAAATTGTATATTGCACAAATCCAAATTATACTCACTTATTTCTTCCCTCCCGTTCAAAGCGGTGCTGAACGAGATGATGACCTTGACGTTGTCGCTGAAGGCGAGGGTTTCGAACTCCTTTATGTCAGGGGTAGCCTTGGTGAAGAGCACGTGGTGAGGGATCACGTGGCCATCGATTACTTTCTCATCGATCAGATCTGACCTAGACGTTGGCTGTAACGTAAAATTTGGGTGAATATTTAGGTCACAAAGGTGGGGACAGACGGACTGACTATCTGTCACATTGGACATAGTTTGTGCAATTCTAGAGAAATGTCGGTATGATATAATTGTAACAAAGTTTCTGACTACCCCTAATGAAATAGCTGTTGTGAATTAGTATACATGGTATAAACTGAAATGCGTTACATACTTAATGGGGTGCGTCAGACCATCAAACCGAACTAAGTATCTTGATAAGGGTCCAACAATGAAATCGCGGTATTAAAATCACGTCGACCCAAATATATGGATTAGCTGATGGTTTTTTCGCGATTTCAATGTTGGTCTCATTGTGAAAATTTTTCAGTTTGATGGTCTGATGCACTCTCTTTATCATGTAACGTTTACACCCTGTATATCGAAGAGAAATTCATTTCGAACCAGAGAAAATATCAAGACTAAACATAGTGTCGCTTTCCACTGCGATGGATCCAACATTTAAAAGCACGCTTGAAATAATAAGACATTTCATTTTAAAGAAGGATGCAATATTTTCGTAAGACAGAAATTACTATCTTTGTACCTGACTTCGTACGCGTAGACCTTTGAAAGACGTGTGTATCTATTGATGTCGTATTTCTGACTTTATCCATTCAGCCACACACTTATTTGGTGAATCCCTTACAAACTGTTTTATTACACGCGTTCAAATTTATCCTTGATGCTGTCCGAAGCACGATATAAGCTTTCAATGTTTTGATACAGTCATTCCGTACTTTCTGCGAATTTTAATGCACAGATCTTTGATAGATTAAGTTACCTTGAATCCTTCGTCGACTGGAATGAAGAATGTGTGTCTGCCATCAGCGTTGAAAACCTCTTTTTTCTTTAGCTGGTTAACTTTTTGCCGAAAAGATCTGTGGACAAAATATTCTTTATTAGTTAAGCAGGGTAATTCTGGATGTAAAGTACCATTAAATGGTACTCGATTAGCCAAGCCAAATCATAGTTATGTTGTGCGTGGTTTGAAAATATAGTCTTGTCGGCCAATAACTTCCAAGCTTTTTAAGCTTTTCAAGCTTGGAGTAGAAATTAAATATTATCAGCCTCTTATTCGGCTACTGCCGATCATAGGCCGCTCCCAAGATGCGCCACAAAACTCTATCCTCCGCTTTCCTCTTCCATTCGCTACCCGCTTCCTTTCTTAGATCGTCAGTTCAGCGGGCCATAAGGCATATGCATCCCACACTACGCCTGCCCTAACTCCCAATGGGTTACCAGTTCTTTGACAGACCTGACTAGGTCATCCCTACTTCAGCTTCAAATTTTCAGAGCTATAGTATGTCAACCACTTAACTTCTCTGACGTATCACTTCATTCCTGATGTAATCTGTCATAGAGACACCAAGTTTAGTTCTCTCCATGGCTCGCTGAGCGACTATGAATTAGTTTGACAAAAATAAACCGCTTCAACGTCATACCTTATGTCCATCATCACGTGGGTGCACGTGGTGAAGAGTATAGGTAGTCATAAAAATAGATAGTTACGATTATGGTTTCCCACTCCATCTGATTATGGAGGGCAAGGAAGAGACTGCGTTTTCTCTGTTGATGTTCTTCGCTTATGCATAGACATAGACCCTGCATACCGGACTGCTTTTGTAACTAAGCAGTTTGAAGACAAAATCGACCATGAGCAAATCAAGATTCCCCAATAGTAAGTAGTGCCCCATTATCATCGTGGGCTCGTAGCCCTCATTAATATAAATTTCATCCCAACCTACAAAGTTTCCACTGTCACCAGACCACCGCCCATTAAAACTAAGCGTCCCTAAAAAGCTCGTTTCCATTTCACAAAGGTAACAGTTTCAGTGCAAATGTTGCTTTGTAATTGAATCACGCGAGTGAGTAATTACGTAAACCGTTTTGCATAACAACTTGTTATTTTCCGACATAACTGAGTTGTTTTCTGTTGGTAGGCGGTTTTCACGTTTCAATTCCTCTGAAGGCTATAATATGGAAAGCTGGAATTATCATTTAGTTTGGTTTTTGCGCAAAACATGAAAACTGAGCGCTAACGTGATTCAAAAGGCACGATTAGCAGTTGGTCCCAGATAGTCCCGTTTGCAGGTTGCGGTGCAAGTGTACCTTTTATCACTAACTGGCCTCATCCAATCCAGCTGGTAATCTTGACGTATTGCCTGGTGGAGTATATAGCCTACAGTAGTAGACTGATGATGATGATGCATGCTTTTTAGCAGCATGAGACTACGATGCTAACGGTAACGCCTGTTTCCGTTGTGGTAGACATTATCTGTTATGTTTCCGTTCTTGACATTATCTCTTTTGATCCTTCTCGAGTCCAAAAATATTGATTTTCTGAGTGAACAAAGCAAAGGTACCAAATTGACCACAGAACTCACAAAAAAACGGTTAATCCGAATATGCATAAAGGTGTAAACCCAGAAAATCTGTAAAAAAGGTTTTATACTCTTTTTATTACAAACCAATAGCTAATTTAGAAAGGGTTGGCAAAAAAATCCATTACCCTGTGACTTCAGGAAACTCGTAAAATGCCTCCGAAGCGTGCATACAAACTTTGCTGAGGCCTACAATTGAACTAGTCAGCTTCATTTGTTAGATTGAAATCTATACTATCCAATTCCGGCTTGAACTAAACATACATACAGAAGCGAATCGGAATTGGATTCCAGATCAGATAATATACTGTTGGAAAAACTTATGCATAAGCGACTATATTCCCCGTAGTCAGGGATATGAAAAAACAAAAACTACGTAAAAATACTTTAAAAAAACTTCTACTACTATGTAAAAACTAATGCAAATCATGATAACCTGTCATTTATGCTTTGCTACATAGCTAATTATTTTATACCAAAAAAAATATTTACAACTATTTCGCAAAAGTCAAAATCGGCCATCAGAAATCATAATCTCGTCATACTCAAATTGTAAAGTACTAATTAGAAGAGTCATCCGTCATATTCTCTACACACCACCACAAAATGCCTCAAAACGAAGGTGTTCAATCAGTGCGTCCTGCCAGTGATGACCTTTGGTGACCCTAACGATAGGACTAGTTCATCAATTCAAGGTCGCTCGGCGAGCTATGGAGAGAGCTATGCTCGGTGATACTCTGAGAGATCACAACAGAATTGAAATGATACGTCAGAGAACTAACGTGGTTGGCGTAACTCACAAAGTTGGCCAGCTGAAGTGGCAATGGGCTGGTCATATCTTTCGAAAAACTGACAACCGATGGGGTGTCAGAATTCTAGATTGGAGACCGCGAACTGGCAGACGTAGTGTGGGACGCCCTGTTGCCCGCTGGACAGACGATCTGAAAGAGGCTGATGATGACTTGGAAGAGTAAGGTCTCTATAAACTAACTGTGAAATGTAAGTACGTCTTCACCCCCCGGCCTAGTGGGCCGGTCGAACTACGACGATTTGATGGCGGTAACTGGATGAGGAATACCGGGGATAGTTTTGTAGCGCGTGAAAGAGACCTATGTTCAGCTGTAGAAGATGATAGGCTGATTGATGACGAAGCTAATCTTACCTTAACCGATGCAGATCAAGGTTGAACTCATCAGAGTGTTCCAGGAACTGGTAGGCGTTAGGATTGTATACAGGAGTGCTTGAAGAGCCGGAGATATGAGGCTGCAGGGGCTGCAACACTTGGTCCAGCACGTGGAGGACCTGGGGGAAAGTTTTAGTAAATACACGGTGTAAAATTTTATGCGTTACAGATCTAGCTGGGTGCTTCAGACCATCAAACTGAATAAGTTTCACTATGTAGAAAACATTGAAATCACATATGGAAAATCAGCTGTTCTATAGAAAATGTAAATAGCTATACTCAACCAAAACATATAAAATAGCAGATTTTTTCGCGATTTTAATGTTGATGCCATAGTAAAAGTTGTTCCGTTTTTTGGTCTGACCTTTTTTGATTTGTAATGCATTTAAGTTTACAACCGAAATATCTGTTGATCCTGTTTTACTGAAGTTACTGTAGTGGGAATGAGTGGTGGTCAATTACCATAATAATTATCTTGGTCAACCGATAAACGATTTACCCAATTAAAATAGTGACTGAATGATTAAAAACTTTAATTGTATTTGGTTTCAATGTATTATACGTACCTCATTAAGCCCCACTTGCGTCAACCTGGTCTAACAATTAACTTTGGATTAAATAGCTAACTCAGGTAATTTTCTACAATGGATTTCCAACTTCATCTGGAGTTAATTAAAACCAAGGTTGCCGCAAGTATCCTGTCAAAATGAGAATGCTAAATTGTATGGGAACATAGTCTTGGCTAGTAGTTTTTCCAAACTTAACTTTTCTACACCCTGGACATTCATAAGAGAAGAAGTCAGCACATGCGATATTTTGTGAAGTGAAGCGAGTGAAAGAGGACTATACCATTGCCTACTGTCGTCTTCCTCCCGTCTTCCACGAAGGGGTGAGGTAAAAATCGGTGGAGTCGGAGAGTCCGTACTATATATGTAGTACCAAGTCCTACCATACTGTTTCTCACCGATCCCAGCTACCCAATCCGCCGCGTAGCCCCAGCAACGTCCTATGCCGAGGTCCGTACCCCCCTGGGGTGCCCCTAGGTCGGTTGCTTAAGTTTATTCAATTGGCTCGGTGACCCTTCTGGTCCCTCCAATAGTCCGCAGTAAAAAGCAGTAAATGCTCCCTGAGCAAAGCTGTATACGTCATTCCAAAAAAAAAAAAAAAAAAAAAAAACATACTGTTTCTTATGCTGTAACTTTTCCGTACCTGTCTCTTACTGTTCCTGTTGACAGCCTGGTAAGACCTCCTCACGTCGACCCTCGCGTTGTTGACGTATATGTCATCGTGCATCGCTTCTCGTCGACGCGTCACCCACAGCGGGGGATTACCGTCGAGCTCTGACGATATCGCGTAGTCCAAGTTTGTTAGGGTTATTGCTAGATTTGCTGTGGAATAGAGTTGTGTTAGTATTGGTAAGAGCATGAACTTTACTGCTAAAAGATTGTAGATTTTTTTCAATTTCATTTTTAGGGTGTAAATTGAAATGCTGTAACGCATTTCTTAAGCTTTTGAGCAATAAAACTGAATAATTTTTAATAAGAGACCAATGCACAGGGTCCTTCTTAATAATGCTGACAGTTTTTAAGGCGATGACCAGACCATCAAATTGAACAACTTTCTCTATGGGACAAAGCTGTCCCATGCATTTGGCTCGAGTAGCTTTGCAGTTTTGTATGAAACAGCAGATTTTTTTTCGCGATTTAGATGTTGGTGCCATAGAGAAATATTCTGTAGAACAACGATTTTTGTTTCGCGATTTCATTATTAGTCCTATAAAAAAGTTGTTTTGTTTGATGGTCTGAAGCTCCCCCTTAAGTATTGTAACGCATTTAAGTTTACACCCTGGGTTGTCGTATAATGGTTTAGGCAGACCACCAGTACCTTAGGACCAAGTTTTCCAAAACTGTATAGAGTATAAAATGAAAAAATTATGTTCTTTCATTGAGGCAGTGCTGGAACATTCTTTAGTAGTGGTCCTAGAATGACATTGTAATAGTCAATGGCATTGGCTCTTTGACTATTTATATGTGGACTGGTTACGCGTGTAATTCTACTAACAAACATTTCTGCCACTTTTTGCGTGGGGCGAGGTAACATGAAATCCACAACTTTGGATTTTATTCCCCATAATTTTAGATTCTAATTTTGAATGTTAAAATTCATGAAAAGTAGTCTCGTGTGAACCCCAAACGTTCTAAGTTCGAAGTTATTATTTCGCAATTATAGGCTGTCTCGTTTAGTGATAATGTGTAAAATTTAATGTAAATGCACAAGATCAATTGTGCTTATACCGTGGCAGAGGGGAAATGCTACCGCAAGGCTAGTCAAAGCATTGGCTGCACAAATAAGACCTTCTGTCTAATGACGAAAAACGCACGTTACATTTATTGGTCAACCACGTGCAGGTATCTGTTAATCTACAGTCATTTTGAAACGAATTGTAATCGACTGCAATTTACATCAATTGAACTGTATTCGAGGAAAGTACTACTGGCTTATCGTGTGCGTTCATTACGACTAGGTATTGTCATTATTGACTACTGACAAACACAAATTATCGATTTCAGAAGTCCAAAAAAAACTATCGGTCACAAAGGTCCAGTGTTACAAATAAACATGCAGTTTAGTAACTATTATTTTTTCAGTCTATAATTACTATTATAAGCACATGATTGATTTCAGAACGATCAATATACAATATACTATTATTACGTTCTTAGTCATTGATATTATACTTTAGATCAATTTCTCTTATACAAGTGTTAATGCGCAAAAGCGAAAAACCTCATACACCCCAACTGATTTATGACAAAATAATTAGATTGAAACAATAATTTCATTATTATGATATTTAAAAATGTTAAGTTATTCGCATTTTAAGTTTTGAGGCATAACTGATTTGTTATCATTTCAGTTATGAATGGAAGCGCTAACGTGCTCATATATACATTTTAAGAATCTTGTTTTGGTGGTAAGGACGGTGAGAGTGCCCGAGCGGTGAGTTGAGATCGAGTTCAGTAAATTTTAAATTTTACAAACAAATATTTTATATTTTGATAAAAATTACCTATGTTGAAACCATGATAATTCGATTCTGCTCTCGATTCCAAACAAACTACTTTCTAGTTTTGCGTTAATTCATTAACACGTTGTATACTATATTCAACTTTATACAAAGGTTTCTGGCTTGACTGAACATTTTATTACTATTATAGAAGTTCAGCCTAGTCAGTTAAAAACCGTGTCATAGTAAAACTAATGACTGTCAAAATCATTGATATAATACATAAACATAATAGAACTAGATTCACAATCAACGATCCAAAAATGGCAGAAGCAAAAGAGCTCCTAGGAGCTCTACTTGACAGCTACTAGTACAGTACTAGCTGACAGTAATCATACCAAATACGACTAAGTTTATGAATCTTAAGGGAATATAATTCGGAGCGCGCTCCATACAAACGTAGTCTGGTGATATTTACAATACTAACCAAATAAAGTCAAAGAAATTTTTCAGAAACAATCTAGAAATTAATCTCTATGCTTGTATAGAGTCAGATTTTCGTTTAAATGTATAGGTTTAAAGTTACAGTGCCTCAAAGATTTCCATACCAATCTTAAATTAATCCTAGCACTAAAATTGTATATTTTAGCAAAAATCTGACTTCATACAAGCATAGAGATTAGTTTCTACATTGTTTCTGAAAATTTTCATTGACTTTAAGTGGTAAGTATTGAAAATATCACCAGACTTCGTTTGTATGCAGCACGCATTTACGCATTCGGAATAAACTTCTCTTAAACAACATATTCGTGCCACCCAACAGCATGCATACTTGATTTGTGTGGGTTATGTGTCAGATTCAGATAAAAATTTTCTAAGATTTTGTATGAGACGTGCAGTTTATAGTATTTATGTCAATCGTCAAAATATAGCGGTGTGATAACAGATCAATGCAGTGGCCCGATTGCAATTAACTTAGGATTACCTAAAAGCTCCTATTTCTGGTGAAGCGATTGAAATAGTGTCTGTGGTGTTCCTAATTGCAAGGTATTAGTAGACGGGTTCCTGAGAAGATTTGTGTCGAATCAGTGCAATGTGTACGTTCCAACCAAATTTCGACTTCTCGGTGTACTGTTTTGCGAAATCGTTTTTAAGCTAAGTTCGACTTAGTAGGTATTTCTGTTCATTATACTGGGTATAAGGGACAGCCCTTTGCAGACTGAAATGGTGAACTTAGACCATCAAATTGAACAACTCTCACTACGGAGCAGGAAACGTGAAAAGAAATCAGCTGTTTCATACAAAACTGTTGTACCAACCCGACTCAAATGCATGGGACAGCTAATTTTTTTTCGCTTTTGCTGTGGTAGGCTTTGTAGTGAAAGTTGTTCAGTTTGATGGTCTGAGTTCACCGTTTCACTCTGCATAGGGCTGTCGCTTACACCCTATATGTAGTTTTCCTGTATATTACAGATAAGTTTTTTAAATTTTTTTTATTTACAATTAATTGACTTTTTGCTTGTGCGTTAGCACCGCATTTCCGCCAATGTCAAGTAGTTTGTGGGAGTATCTATCCCAATCTCAGGATTGTTTTTGATAAAGAACAAGAAGAGATTAAGGAATGCGGAGCCTCGTGGCAGGCAAAGACGCGACGCGCGGACAACACGCGAGACAAGTTCTCGGGTCAGAACCTGCTGACTCACAGATAAGTTAAGGTGTTGTGTAGTTCTGAATGTCTATCATTTACGTTACATTATCTGGACAAGTTAGCTTTTGGCCGGCTCCCTCTACGTTTTATGGACTCAATGGCTATTGGCTAATATATAAGGGTTATCATGCAGAGGATTTGAACAGAAGCCAGAAAGTCAATTTACACCGTTGATAAACTGATATCCTATATGGAAGAGTTCAAAGTTCTACAGAATGTATCATCATCGTCATCATCAGTCTATATAAATATCTTGGACATTGTCACATAAATTACATTTAAAGTACCATAATCTGGCCTGGCCTTGTGTTATGATGACTAGACAACGATATAGAATACATAATATAGATACAAACATCCATGATTCGGGTACAAATATTCATATTTATCATACAAATATTCGTCCTTTACGGGATTCGAACCCGCGACCCTCGGCACAGCAGGCAGGTTTACTAACGACTTTGCTATCGGGCCGTCCACCTTGCGTGCCCAATACGCATAAGAATTTCTTCGTCAGCGTATGTACGTTTCTTCACGATGTTTTACTTCACCTTTTGAGAGCAGTCGGTATTACATACATAATTAGATGGCAAAATGTACGCTTGGCTCTATTTGTCACTATTATTTGCACGGCTATGAAGGAAAACATTTTGGAAAACGATTGGAAAAATCGGTATAGTGTCAATATTTGGACGAGTGCAATAATATCAGTAAATTGTTACAGTGATACAAGCTACGACTTGCAAAACCCGTCACCCAAATCATCGTATAGGTCAACACAATCTACAAACAAGTTTCACTTGGCGCTAGAACGAAAAAACTTGCCTAGTGCCTAATACTGGACTAGGGAAGTGACACATTGCGGTTAACCTACAAGCCAACATTTATTAAAAAGGAGAACAATTTAACTTACATATATGATAGAGTACGAGCGAATCATCCATCTCCCCGTTGTACCTCTGGAAAGCTTCGTTGGTCGGCGCGAACAGGGTCATCTGCCGGAACTGAAGTGTCGTGTTCGCGACTTGATTGCGTTCCAGTAACGCAAGGAACTGTGGACAAGAGAGATTGTCTTATTAGTTATAACTATCTATCTCAAACGTCATGCTTTTGCCCAGTGAGGTGGGTAGAGATTAGGGCATGCCATTACGACCCTTATAGCTTTGCCTTTGCGCACCGCAGCGCTTTTAGCGTCGCATCCGCAACGCAACGTTTTTATTCGTTTTCTTTTAAATGAAAAAGCGCCACGTTTTGCCAACACGACCACAGAATAAATAATGGTACTAGACGCGACTCTGGAATGGCTTTTACATGCTTCTTTCGATTTATTAACATCCATACTTCTTTTGATACACTCCTGCTGGTTACGAGTTTTTTTATTCTTGTTATAAATTGTATTTGTCTATTCTTGGTATGCAAATAAAGAATATTCATCTTATCTTATCTTATCTTATTCCGTACCTCATTTTTTTAGGAGGATGTAACCGATTTGATCAGAATAGGCCTGAGAAGGGCGTCTTCCACCGACACATCCATTCAGAATCGTAGAAATAGATCTTATTCGTACATAATTTTTCTGTTAATCTTCCACATGACCTATTATTTATACTGCTAGAAAAACAATTGAAAAATGACGAGCGCGTTCGATATCGGCTACGTTATCGGCGGATCGGCGACTTTGGTGTGTACACACCTTTAGGTAGGGTTGCCAGATGCCAGAAATGTTTCTAATTCCGAGGTGACAAAACTATCTAATGGTTTTGATACCTAATGTAGAAAACATTGTGTGTACGAGATTCATGGTTTCTTATAGCTCGTACAAAGAACGATAAATCTCGTACATGTACGAGAAATCTCGTTCTTACGTTCTGACAAAGGTCAGGCTCCACGTGCTGCTGATGTTATTGTTTCTTATTGAATAATCTCGTAGCTATTCCATACAAAAACTACCTAAGTAGTAAACTTATTATCGATTCAATAATTAGTTCAACGAAAGTGAAAGAGAAACAAAACATAAATACCTATCAATCTAGATGATATCGCAGTGAAACTCGGAAACGTTAATAGAAATCATGTCGCATGGAACTTATAATACAATGGGTTCCCGCGAGAGTGACTTTGTTTGTTGCATGTACGGACTTATAAATGTTATAATGGCTACTGCGTAATATAGGAGAGAGTACTATAATCCGGTGTACCATCGTCCTTGATTGTAGTTAAGTATCTATGTACTAGCTGGATATCTGTGCTTTTCTATGTTGGATATGTAATTTTGATACTATCTTCCCTCTCGCATATTCACACCTCAAAATTTCAATGCAGTTATTCGCACGCAGAAAATTAACAAAAATGTTATGAAGCGAAGAAAAAAGGTACAAAATAGTGTGCGGAGGTGGAATTTCATACAAATATAAAAGAAAATCATCATACATTACTTAGGGCCGCAGCGCGCAAGAACCCACGTAGCGAGTCAGTTCGTAGCCACGTAGCGGGGCGTCAATTTCAGCACTGCGCGAGTATCATTTATTTGAGCTTAGGAGCCAAAGTATTAATGGTAAACCCACATAATTACATACATTTAATTTCATTCTTTGTATAATTTTTATAATCAACCTAATATAATCTTGCATGTCAGACATCTGACTAAATGTGCTGATCTATTTGTAAATTACCACCTACTTACCCAATATGTACCACATTTATCGCAATAAATATCATTTCATTTTATTTCATACTATAAAATACAGATACATTACCCGTAGTCTATTCAATATGGTTAGTTATAATATTAAGTCTAGAAATAGGCTATTTGACAATTAGTCAAATCAGCTACTCTTTATCGGACGTCAAAACGAGCGCTTTGTATGAAATTTGTACTCAATTCTGAGTTTTGACGTCATCAACATTTCACTACTTTTTAAAGTTTATCTTGTTATTAAAAATAGTATTAAAGCTAAAAACTCAATGAAAATGGGAGTTTAGCGTTATTTTCTAACCTTTTTTTGATTGAGAAGATTAAAATAAAATATATTGTATGTAGTCAAATACCAAATTGTCTACTCTGTATTAGTCTCATATGTCTTTAATAATATTTTCTCCTGCCGTATTTTTTTGTTTTGAACTCTCCAGGTCGATTACGTAGTTGTTTTCCTACGTCCAGACAAGCGGCGGGCGCCATGTCTTGTAACACATACACTGAATGTCACCAGCTGAGTAAAGATAGCACTAAATGAATGTAACTTATACCTAATGTCGCCATAATAGGAACACCATTGGTCATGCATCAGTCTATCACAGTTGACGTTTTAAAGGAAGTTTATTCCAAATGCGAAAATGCACGCTGCATACAAACGAAGTCTGGTGATATTTTCAATACTAACCAATTAAACTCAATGAAATTTTGCAGTAACAATCTAGGAACAAATATCTATGCTTGTATCGTGTCCGATTTTCGCTAAAATTTACAGTTTCAATATTAGGATTAATTTAAGATTTGTATGGAAATCTCTGAGGCACTGTAACTTTAAAACTATACATTTTAACGAAAATCTGGCAACATACAAGAATAGAGATTTGTTTCTAGATTGTTTCTGCAAAATTTCATTGAGTTTAATCGGTTAGTATTGAAAATATCACCAGACTTCGTTTGTATGGAAAGCGCCAACAGTAATATACCCTTAAGACTTGTGCCGGATGATGATAGCAGTTCCACAGAAATAAGAACGGTGAAGGGCGCGGGGCACGCGTGCCAACAATAAGCAATAAATTACTTAATTTTCCATACGTTTACTCATTACGCACTGAGTCGCGCTACGATAAATCAGGGATCTTAACCGGTTTTGAAATACCGGTTAATATAGTTCATAAAACCGTTATAATTGTGTTCATTCATTAACCGGTTAATCCAGTAACCGGTTTTTAAAAAAACGAAATAATTTTGGTTACCGGTTAATTCAGAGAACGAAATTATTGAACTCGTGCTAACCGATATTATGATCAGAATTAACCGGTTAAACTCACGCCACCCGTGCGCCGGTCGCTGCGCTGTTGCCAGATTGCCGCCAATCTGGCAACGCTGCGCGCGCTGTGCATTCGTTTCGGTGATATGTAGCCCAGTCATTAATTACAGTTTGAGTCGGGATGAATTAAGAATTGTTTTTTTTTTGGGTGTATCATTTGAGAACCAAATTGGGCCTAGAAATATATCAAAATTTTAAAACACTCACGTCAGCCCACCCCACCCCAAATTTAAAATTATGCACTTATCTCTTCAAAAAATATCTTACGGTAAAAATTTTTTATTTCACTTTTTTAATCCTTTACCTTTACAGCCTTCAAACACGGAGTAAATTTTATTGTCTACTTAGAAACCTTTAAAAAATACATTTTTATTTTTTAATGAATAACTCATTTAAAATTAATTTAATTTTAAACTTTTTTGTTTTTTTAACCGAATGCGTCCAAAATCTACATCTGGGGGTTTCTTCGATCTCTTGCGACGAATCCGATGTCAGATTTGAGAAAAGTGGCCGCCATCTTGAACTTTTTGTTTCTCAACCGATTGCTTTCAAAATCGATATCTGAGGGTCCGCGTGGGCTCCAACCACGGATCCGAAGTCAGATTTGAGAAAAGTGGCCGCCATCTTGAACTTTTTTGTTTCTCAACCGATTGCTTCCAAAATCGATATCTGAGGATCCGCGTGGACTCTAAACACGGATCCGATGTCAGATTTGAGAAAAGTGGCCGCCATCTTCAACTTTTTTGTTTCTCAACCGATTGCTTCCAAAATCGATATCTGGGAGTTTCTGCGATCTCTTACGACGAATCTGACGTCAGATTTCGGAAAAGTGGCTGCCATCTTGATTTATTTTTGTTTTCCACCCGATTGCGTCCAAAATCGATATCTGGGGGTTTCTGCGATCTCTTACGACGAATCTAACGTCAGATTTCCGAAAAGTGGCTGCCATCTTGAACTTTTTTGTTTTTGAATTGATTGCTTCGAAAATTGATATATGAAGGTCCGCGTGGACTCCTAACATGGATCCGATGTCAGATTTGAGAAAAGTGGCCGCCATCTTGAACTTTTTTGTTTCTCAACCGATTGCTTCCAAAATCGATATCTGAAAATCCGCGTGGACTCCAAACACGGATCCGATGTCAGATTTGAGAAAAGTGGCCGCCATCTTGAACTTTTTTGTTTCTCAACCGATTGCTTCCAAAATCGATATCTGAGGATCCGCGTGGATTTCAAACACGGATCCGATGTCAGATTTGAGAAAAGTGGCCGCCATCTTGAACTTTTTTGTTTCTCAACCGATTGCTTCCAAAATCGACATCTGAGAGTTCGCGTGGACTCCAAATACGGATCCGATGTCAGATTTGAGAAAAGTGGCCGCCATCTTGAACTTTTTGGTTTTTCAACGGATTGCTTTCAAAATCTGTGTCTGAGAGTCCGCGTGGACTCCAAACACGGATCTGATGTCAGATTTGAGAAAAGTGGCCGCCATCTTGAACATTTTTGTTTCTCAACCGATTGCTTCCAAAATCGATATCTAGGAGTTTCTGCTATCTCTTACGACGAATCTGACGTCAGATTTCGGAAAAGTGGCTGCCATCTTGATTTTTTTTGTTTTCCACCCGGTTGCGTCCAAAATCGATATCTGGGGGTTTCTGCGATCTCTTACGACGAATCTAACGTCAGATTTCCGAAAAGTGGCTGCCATCTTGTACTTTTTTGTTTTTGAATTGATTGCTTCGAAAATTGATATATGAGGGTCCGCGTGGACTCCTAACATGGATCCGATGTCAGATTTGAAAAAAGTGGCCGCCATCTTGAACTTTTTTGTTTCTCAACCGATTGCTTCCAAAATCGATATCTGAGGATCCGCGTGGACTCCAAACACGGATCCGATGTCAGATTTGAGAAAAGTGGCCGCCATCTTGAACTTTTTTGTTTCTCAACCGATTGCTTCCAACATCGATATCTGAGGATCCGCGTGGACTCCAAACACGGATCCGATGTCAGATTTGAGAAAAGTGGCGGCCATCTTGAACTTTTTTGTTTCTCAACCGATTGCTTCCAAAATCGATATCTGAGGATCCGCGTGGACTCCAAACACGGATCCGATGTCAGATTTGAGAAAAGTGGCCGCCATCTTCAACTTTTTTGTTTCTCAACCGATTGCTTCCAAAATCGATATCTGGGAGTTTCTGCGATCTCTTACAACGAATCTGACGTCAGATTTCGGAAAAGTGGGTGCCATCTTGATTTTTTTTGTTTTCCACCCGATTGCGTCCAAAATCGATATCTGGGGGTTTCTGCGATCTCTTACGACGAATCTAACGTCAGATTTCCGAAAAGTGGCTGCCATCTTGAACTTTTTTGTTTTTGAATTGATTGCTTCGAAAATTGATATATGAGGGTCCGCGTGGACTCCTAACATGGATCCGATGTCAGATTTGAGAAAAGTGGCCGCCATCTTGAACTTTTTTGTTTCTCAACCGATTGCTTCCAAAATCGATATTTGAGGATCCGCGTGGACTCCAAACACGGATCCGATGTCAGATTTGAGAAAAGTGGCTGCCATCTTGAACTTTTTGTTTCTCAACCGATTGCTTCCAAAATCGATATCTGAGGATCCGCGTGGACTCCAAACACGGATCCGATGTCAGATTTGAGAAAAGTGACCGCCATCTTGAACATTTTTGTTTCTCAACCGATTGCTTCCATAATCGATATCTGAGGATCCGCGTGGACTCCAAACACGGATCCGATGTCAGATTTGAGAAAAGTGGCCGCCATCCTGAACTTGTTTGTTCTTCAACCGATTGCTTCCAAAATCGATATCTGAGGGTCCTCGTGGATTTCAAACACGGATCCGATGTCAGATTTGAGAAAAGTGGCCGCCATCTTGAACTGTTTTGTTTCTCAACCGATTGCTTCCAAAATCGATATCTGAAAATCCGCGTGGACTCCAAACACGGATCCGATGTCAGATTTGAGAAAAGTGGCCGCCATCTTGAACTTTTTTGTTTCTCAACCGATTGCTTCCAAAATCGATATCTGAGGATCCGCGTGGATTTCAAACACGGATCCGATGTCAGATTTGAGAAAAGTGGCCGCCATCTTGAACTTTTTTGTTTCTCAACCGATTGCTTCCAAAATCGACATCTGAGAGTTCGCGTGGCCTCCAAATACGGATCCGATGTCAGATTTGAGAAAAGTGGCCGCCATCTTGAACTTTTTGGTTTTTCAACGGATTGCTTTCAAAATCTGTGTCTGAGAGTCCGCGTGGACTCCAAACACGGATCTGATGTCAGATTTGAGAAAAGTGGCCGCCATCTTGAACATTTTTGTTTCTCAACCGATTGCTTCCAAAATCGATATCTAGGAGTTTCTGCTATCTCTTACGACGAATCTGACGTCAGATTTCGGAAAAGTGGCTGCCATCTTGATTTTTTTTGTTTTCCACCCGGTTGCGTCCAAAATCGATATCTGGGGGTTTCTGCGATCTCTTACGACGAATCTAACGTCAGATTTCCGAAAAGTGGCTGCCATCTTGATTTTTTTTGTTTTCCACCCGATTGCGTCCAAAATCGATATCTGGGGGTTTCTGCGATCTCTTACGACGAATCTAACGTCAGATTTCCGAAAAGTGGCTGCCATCTTGAACTTTTTTGTTTTTGAATTGATTGCTTCGAAAATTGATATCTGAGGATCCGCGTGGACTCCAAACACGGATCCGATGTCAGATTTGAGAAAAGTGGCCGCCATCTTGAACTTTTTTGTTTCTCAACCGATTGCTTCCAACATCGATATCTGAGGATCCGCGTGGACTCCAAACACGGATCCGATGTCAGATTTGAGAAAAGTGGCCGCCATCTTCAACTTTTTTGTTTCTCAACCGATTGCTTCCAAAATCGATATCTGGGAGTTTCTGCGATCTCTTACAACGAATCTGACGTCAGATTTCGGAAAAGTGGGTGCCATCTTGATTTTTTTTGTTTTCCACCCGATTGCGTCCAAAATCGATATCTGGGGGTTTCTGCGATCTCTTACGACGAATCTAACGTCAGATTTCCGAAAAGTGGCTGCCATCTTGAACTTTTTTGTTTTTGAATTGATTGCTTCGAAAATTGATATATGAGGGTCCGCGTGGACTCCTAACATGGATCCGATGTCAGATTTGAAAAAAGTGGCCGCCATCTTGAACTTTTTTGTTTTTCAACCGATTGCATCCAAAATCGATATCTGGGCGCTTCTGCGATCTCTTACAACGAATCTGACGTCAGATTTTGGAAAAGTGGCCGCCATTTTGAACTTTTTTGTTTTTCACCCGATTGCGTCCAAAATCGATATCTGAGGGTCCGCGTGGATTTCAAACACGGATCCGATGTCAGATTTGAGAAAAGTGGCCGCCATCTTGAACTTTTTTGTTTCTCAACCGATTGCTTCCAAAATCGATATCTGAGGGTCCGCGTGGACTCCAAACACGGATCTGATGTCAGATATGAGAAAAGTGGCGGACATCTTGAACTTATTTGTTTTTTAAATCGATTGCTTCCAAAATCAATATCTGAGGGTCCGCGTGGACTCCAAACACGGATCCGATGACAGATTTGAGAAAAGTGGCTGCCATCTTGAACTTTTTGTCTTTCAACCGATTGCTTTCAAAATCTATACCTGAGGGTCCGCGTGGACTCCAAGCACGGATCTGATGTCAGATTTGAGAAAAGTGGCGGACATCTTGAACTTTTTTGTTTCTCAAATCGATTGCTTCAATAAATCAATATCTGAGGGTCCGCGTGGACTTAAAACACGGATCCAATATCCGATTTAAGAGTGGCCGCTATATCGAACTTTTTTGTTTTTGAAGCGATTGCTTCGAAAATCTGATGATCTGTCCAGATGAGGGTCCACGTGAACTTCAAACACGAATCCGATGTAAGATTAGAGAAAAGTGGCGGACATCTTGAACTTCTTACCCAACTGCGACAGAAGGAGAGTTATTTAATTCTCAACCGATTAGGCTAGGTTTAGGTTAGGTTATGTACTGGGCTATAACAGTTGTATAAACTGGCGAATTAAACATTTACATCAATACTGTTAATAGGACAGTTTTGCTGTATAAGGCGAAGATGTACCGTCAAGACGCTTCTATACTACAAGCTGTTACCGCTGACACTTTAGTACAACATTTAGCCAACTTTTTTTAGATTCAAATTTAACATTATAGATTTTGGAAGCAATTGGTTGAGAAACATAGAAGTTCAAGATGGCGACCACTTTTCTCAAATCTGATATCGGATCCGTGTTTGGAGTCCACGCGGATCCTCAGATATCGATTTTGGAAGCAATCGGTTGAGAAACAAAAAAGTTCAAGATGGCGGCCACTTTTTTCAAATCTGACATCGGATCCATGTCAGGAGTCCACGCGGACCCTCATATATCAATTTTCGAAGCAATCAATTCAAAAACAAAAAAGTACAAGATGGCAGCCACTTTTCGGAAATCTGACGTTAGATTCGTCGTAAGAGATCGCAGAAACCCCCAGATATCGATTTTGGACGCAACCGGGTGGAAAACAAAAAAAATCAAGATAGCAGCCACTTTTCCGAAATCTGACGTCAGATTCGTCGTAAGAGATCGCAGAAACTCCCAGATTTCGATTTTGGAAGCAATCGGTTGAGAAACAAAAAAGTTGAAGATGGCGGCCACTTTTCTCAAATCTGACGTCGGATCCGTGTTTGGAGTCCACGCGGACTCTCAGACATAGATTTTGAAAGCAATCCGTTGAAAAACAAAAAAGTTCAAGATGGCGGCCACTTTTCTCAAATCTGACATCGGATCCGTGTTTGGAGTCCACGCGGATCTTCAGATATCGATTTTGGAAGCAATCGGTTGAGAAACAAAAAAGTTCAAGATGGCAGCCACTTTTCGGAAATCTAACGTTAGATTCGTCGTAAGAGATCGCAGAAGCGCCCAGATATCGATTTTGGATGCAATCGGGTGGAAAACAAAAAAAATCAAGATTGCAGCCACTTTTCCGAAATCTGACGTCAGATTCGTCGTAAGAGATCGCAGAAGCGCCCAGATATCGATTTTGGACGCAATCGGTTGAAAAACAAAACAGTTCAAGATGGCGGCCACTTTTCCGAAATCTGACGTCAGATTCGTCGTAAGAGATCACAGAAACTCCCAGATATCGATTTTGGAAGCAATCGGTTGAGAAACAAAAAAGTTCAAGATGGCGGCCACTTTACTCAAATCTGACATCGGATCCGTGTTTGGAGTCCACGCGGATCCTCAGATATCGATTTTGGAAGCAATCCGTTGAAAAACAAAAAAGTTCACGATGGCGGCTACTTTTCTCAAATCTGACATCGGATCCGTATTTGGAGTCCACACGGATCCTCAGATATCGATTTTGGAAGCAATCGGTTGAGAAACAAAAAAGTTCAAGATGGCGGCCACTTTTCTCAAATCTGACATCGGATCCGTGTTTGAAATCCACGCGGACCCTCAGATATCGATTTTGGACGCAATCGGGTGAAAAACAAAAAAGTTCAAAATGGCGGCCACTTTTCCAAAATCTGACGTCAGATTCGTTGTAAGAGATCGCAGAAGCGCCCAGATATCGATTTTGGATGCAATCGGTTGAAAAACAAAACAGTTCAAGATGGCGGCCACTTTACTCAAATCTGACATCGGATCCGTGTTTGGAGTCCACGCGGACTCTCAGACATAGATTTTGAAAGCAATCCGTTGAAAAACAAAAAAGTTCAAGATGGCGGCTACTTTTCTCAAATCTGACATCGGATCCGTATTTGGAGTCCACACGGATCCTCAGATATCGATTTTGGAAGCAATCGGTTGAGAAACAAAAAAGTTCAAGATGGCGGTCACTTTTCTCAAATCTGACATCGGATCCGTGTTTGAAATCCACGCGGACCCTCAGATATCTATTTTGGACGCAATCGGGTGAAAAACAAAAAAGTTCAAAATGGCGGCCACTTTTCCAAAATCTGACGTCAGATTCGTCGTAGGAGATCACAGAAACCCCCAGATATCGATTTTGGACGCAATCGGTTGAAAAACAAAAAAGTTCAAAATGGCGGCCATTTTTCCGAAATCTGAACGAATCTGTCATTCGTCGTAGGAGATCGCAGAAACCCTCAGATATCGATTTTGGACGGAATCGGTAGAAAAACAAACAAGTGCAAGATGGCGTCTACGTTTCTTAATTCTCTCATCGGTTTCTTGTTTAAAGTTCATGTGGACCTTCAAATATCGATTTTGGAAGCAATCGGTTGGGAAACTAAAAGTTAATTATGGCGGTCCCGACCAAATACCTACAAACCTAGCAGCACCCGCCACCCACTCCACAACCCACCACCAAAATCCGCCACCCATCACCAGCCACCCAACATCCACCACCATCCACCGCCACTTACCAAACACTCACCAAATAACCACCAAACCAAAACACCCACTAACCACTTACCAACAGCCATCCATCCATCCATCCATCCATCCACTACACAGTCAAGATTTGACCCAACCAGTCATCACGACTCCATGCTGGTGCGTGGACAGATTAAGGCTTTGATTACTTGAATAATCAAAACAAAATTAACTTTGGGCCCACACTGCTATGACCTTGTAGTGGCAAGCCGCAGAAAAAGCGAGAGTTCCGTTATGCAGTAACTACAAGAGATGGCGCTCGTTTTTTAGTCAAATTAACCGGTTAATTCTGCTCAACAAAATTGAAATTTGTAAAAAACCGGTTTGATAGATTAACCGGTTAAAATACCGGTAACCGAAAACTAAACCGCAATCAATTCAGGTTTGGGGTCAATGACCAAAACCGGTTTCCAAAATTAACCGGTTTCCGATCCCTGCGATAAATATCGGTGACAAATCAGAGAAAATGCCTTATTGCTTGGTTTCTAACTGCAGCAACAAAAGTTCTGAGGTGACTCTGAAGATTTTAGTACTTAATTTTAATTAAAAACGTTATTTAATGACAATTAAAACAAAAATTCAAAAATAGACGGGTGGTCCGAAACAGGCACGCGCGGAACACTAGTAAAACAATGATGAAGCCCGTTCTATCTTGATTTATTTATGTGAGCAGCTCATTATTTTTTTTTTTACTGTACCATTTAGTTCATCATCAGACGTAATGGTGAAGTGCACAGTACTCGAAACCTGCAGGCATGAATTAGAAAATGTTTGGTACCTCAGAATACCAGAAACACACATGACCCTTTGGCGCTGTAGCCTTACCACGTCCATTCATTTGGAAAGAGGCCTACCCCGAAAGAAAGTCACGATATACAGGATGTAACTACACACCCTAGTAATTTTTGAAATGAGGTTTATACCATCAAAAATATGAAGCCAACATCGAGAAAAAAACAAGTTAGTGCCAGCCTGATAATTTTCCCGCCGTCTAGACCTTATTTCTAATGCGCGTGATTTTTTAAAGATTTATGTCGCTCTAGGTTTTGAAATATCGACGAACAGCAGTTTTTCTGGGTTTACTGAAAAATTTTGTTCAACATAGTTTCAAAGAAAATTTAAAAAAATATAAATTTTTAGACTCGTATTTTATAAGATTTCATTTGATACCCCACACGATATAGTAAAAACAAAAATTTCGTTTTTGTCTCTTTCCGCCTCCTAAAACTGTCCGTCAATATAAACAATAAGCTTTTTTGACTTTATTTATGCTATTGGACCGTTAATTGCTATGATTGTGCCAAGTTTCAGCTTTCTGTGTCTTACGGTCTCCGAGAAAAATGCATGTGACAGACGGACGAACAGACACCGAGGTGATTCCATAAGTGTTCCGTTTTGCCAATTTTGGTACGGAACACTAAAAAATATCAGCTGTTTCATACAAAAGTGCAGTACCTACTAGACTGAAATGTATGGGACAGCTGATATTTGTTTTTTTTTTATCTTTATCTCCTTAGTGAAAGTTTAGTTTGATGGTCTAAAGTTTAAACCACCCCTTTAATTAATACTAATGTGTTTTATTACACCTTGTAGATCTACAAATGTATTCATATTATAAAGAATCCTAATCTCCGCTCCAAAACATTATGTAACGACATTATCACTGTAGCAGGTCGTCCCAAAAAAATAAAAATCCGTGAAATTATTTCCATAATAAACGCTGTCGTTGGTGTGAGGGCGTGATAAAATTTAATTTGTTGAATTTTTTCCGAGGCTACTCTGCCAAGCGCATTGACCTGGACTCCAGCGAGTAAACCCATGCATTTTTCATGTTATATTTATTTTAACGAGTTGAAATTTTTATGAACTGGAGGAAAAAGTTGCACTTTTATGTATTTCATAAGTATAGTAAGTACCACAAACGTTACAAACGTTGGTACCAATAAATATAGTAAGTACCATTTGGTTCAAACGTTTGAACCAAATGGTACTTTAAGATTTAGTTCACATTGATTCACATGAAGAAAGATCACATTAAATGACTACGAAATTGAGTACCTACTACTACACAGAATAACTATTATCAAATTAAGGAATTAATATTGTGTACACTCCAACCCGTAACCTGCCAATATAATTAGCCTGCTTTCGTGTCGCTTCCACCCAAATGATAACCAAAACCAAACCAAGTTGCACTTTTATGTATTTCATAAATATAGTAAGTACCACAAACGTTACAAACATTTGAACCAAATGGTACTTTGAGATTTAGTTATAAACACTGATGAAAGATCACATTAATTGACTACGAAATTGAGTACACTACACAGAATAACTATTATCAAATTAAGGAATTAATTAACATTGTGTACACTCCAACCCGTAAACTGCCAATATAATTAGCCTGCTTTCGTGTCGCTTCCACCCAAATGATAACCAACACCAAACCAAGTTGCACTTTTATGTATTTCATAAATATAGTAAGTACCACAAACGTTACAAACATTTGAACCAAATGGTACTTTGAGATATAGTTAAAAACATTGTTGGAAGATCACATTAATCGACTACGAAATTGAGTACCTACTACTATATAGAATCCCAATTATCAAATTAAGGAATTAATATTGTGTACACTCCAACCCGTAACCTGCCAATATAATTCCATTCCTTAATTTGATAATAGTTAGGGTGCTTTCGTGTCGCTTCCACCCAAATGATAACCAAAACCAAACCAAGTTGCACTTTTATGTATTTCATAAATATAGTAAGTACCACAAACGTTAGAAACATTTGAACCAAATGGTACTTTGAGATTTAGTAATAAACATTGTTGAAAGATCAGATTAATTTACTACGAAATTGAGTACCACTACATAGAATAACTATTATCAAATTAAGGAATTAATTAACATTGTGTACACTCCAACCCGTAAACTGCCAATATAATTAGCCTGCTTTCGTGTCGCTTCTATTGATTACCTTACAAGTTCCTTGTTATATAAGGTCAAACAAAATTTGCTGAAATAACTGGTCTAACAAAATATCAATATACAACATGTTAATGAATTAACGCAAAACTAGAAAGTAGCTTGTTTAGAATCAAGAGCAGAATCGAATTACCATGGTTTCAACACAGGTAATTTTTTTCAAAATATTAAGTAATTTGTTTGTAAAAATTTTAAATTTACTGAACTCGATCTCAACCCACCGCTCGGGCACTCTCGCCCCACTTACTACCAAATCAAGATTCTTAAAATGTATCCATGAGCACGTTAGCGCTTTCATTCATTGCTGAAATGATTTTTGCCTCAAAACTTAAAATGCGAATAACTTTAAATTTTAACTATCAACATAATGAAATTATCGTTTTAATCTAATTATTTTGTTGTAAATCTGTTGGAGTGTATGAGGTTTTGCGCTTATTCATTAATACGTTGTATAATGGTTTTGTATGGGACAGCAGATTTTTTTTTGCGATTTCAATATTGGTCCCATAGAGAAAGTTGTTCAGATTGATGGTCTGATACTCCGCTTAAAATAGTTTCAGCTAATTTTTTTAGACCTTATATTATATTGATATTTTGGGTATTTATTTATTTAACTCTTTATTGTACACATAACATTAGAGAAAAAACAATTAAAGTAGACATGTAAAAAGGGTGAGCTTACCTCTAAAGGTTCTGATTCTGGAGATTGTTTTTCCATTTACCTAAAAAATATTTTATACCAGGTAGCTAGTATTTTGATTAGGTATTGATTTGATCCAGTAAAACATGCCAATAATATTTGGAAACTAAAATATCATAGTTTACCGAAATATTTTTCCTGCAGACTGACAATCTGACAGACTGTCTATCCTACATTGTCCCTTGTGTCTATTCCAGAAACGTCCAGTCTGTGCAAAGATAATAAGTTTAGGTCCGCGCGGTGGAGAATGGCTCATTCTCCCTCACCGAGGAGGCCTTTTGCTCTATAAAATTACTCTAGATTTTCATGATTATTATTTAGAATTTAAACAACAAAAAAGCCGTGGTGGTCCGGTGGTGAGTTACCTTGCCTGCCGTGCAGGAGGCGATGGTTCGATCCCCGTCCAGACCGACTCGTACCAATGAGTTTTTCGGAATTTATGTACGATTTGTAATACCACTGGCTTTTCGGTGAAGGAAAACATCGTGAGGAAACCTGCATGCTTCAATATCGAGGCATGTATTGTACCCACTGTCCATTATGTGGCTACCCCGTCACACTGGATAGAGTTTCGGTACTTCTGGTGAAACGTGGATGTTCTGAGGTTTTAGAATATCTCTGACTACCCCCTCGGGGAATATAGTCGTGAGCATATGCATGCATGCATGCATTTAACCATTTGCAATTAGAATATAAAATATGTAAATACTTGTTCATAACTACCCAGATCCGATTTTGGTCAAATCTGTAACTTTGAACAATCAAATCCCACCCCTATGAATAAACTTCGCTTTGAAAACAACGGGGTTATTCGCTAGAATTTTCTATTTGAACAACTCATTAAACCTGACCGCATTCAAATGAGTTCAGTCTACAGTAATTCTTGGTTAGGACTCAGTAGTCTATATACATGTTAGAATCTAGAACTAATTACTTAACATGTTGTTTAAGTGTTTGTGGTTTCATACATTTGGACACACGAATCTATATTACTTATATTATGTATATTGTACACCTACAAGCGGTGCTACAAAAATACAAATAAACATTTAAGGGAGTGGTTTAGACCATCAAACTGAACAAATTTCACTATAGGACCAATATCGAAATCGCGTAAAAAAGTCTGATGTTCCATACTAAACTACAAATTTACTCGAGCAAAATTTATGGGACAGCTGATTTTTTTTTCCGATTTCGATGTTGGTCCTAAAGTGAACGTTGTTCAGTTTGATGGTCTTAACAACCACCTTAAAAGTTTTATATGTTTATTTTTACTTTTGTAACACCTTCTAGATAGCTATTAGGGGAAGCACAAATATTTATATACAGGGTGTAAGTGACAGCCTAGCAAATACTGAAACGGTGAACTCAGACCATCAAACTGAACAACTTTCACTATGGAGCCTTCTTCAAGAGACGCGAAAAAAAATCCGCTGTCCCATACATTTCAGTCGGGTAGGTACAGCAGTTTTGTATGCATAAGCTGATTTCAGTATTTGCTAGGCTGTCACTCACACCCTGTATATTTGTGCGTCCCCTAATAGCTATCTCAGTGTTATTAAGGTTATGATCAGACAAAAAAAAATGAAGTGAAGTGAGTCATTCAAACAAATCAAGTGAACTTTCACTATGGAGCCAACATCCAAACCGCAAAATAAAAAAATCAGCTTTTCCATAGTAAATGTCAATGGTCACGTAAAACCATTACCCAAAATAAAAGCTTAACGAAACACCTGACAAACAAGGGTTCGTCAGCAAACCTCGTAAAACAAACTTATTCATCAGCTCGTCCCACACAATCTGTGTCAAGGCGCAAACTTTGCAAGTACATTAAACTCCGCAATTGGGGCAGTGGTTCGCGTCCCCCCATGCGTTGCCAAAACCCCGGCGCGTCTGGGTGGCGCCACGGGGCAAGAAACTTTACCCTTGCTTATTACCTAAGACAATGTATCTGTTGCCAAAAAGTTCGGAAGGTTTACGACGTCTGGCATTTGTACACCGATTTGGCAAACCTGATGCTTGGTAGCAAATAGGGTAATTACTTATTGAGGGTGTTTTCGTATGCAGTAAATATATAAGTAATTAAAAATTTTTTACGTAGTTCGAGTTGTGTCAGCAGAATTTATGAAGGTAACAGACATTACTTATAATTTAGCGACTAATGCACGAAAATCTAAAGAACTGTCTCTCTAAAATAATGATTTGAACAATATTATGTCTGTCTGTAAATTGGACAAATAAAATAAAAAACGTTCAAATAAACTTAATCGATGTCAGATTTCTTAAAAGAACGCATACAAATTAACTCACAACCAAAAACCCTCAATGTCAAAATCTTGGAACGTAACTAATAAAAGAGAGCAATATTATAATCTGAATAACCCTCCTTCAAGAGCTTTTTTTTTTTCATTTTACAGGTTTCTGGTTTTGTGTTCCTAACTGGATTAGTGGATAAACATTTTGGACACGGTGTCTCAATAGATAATTAAGACAATATCTCGAACACCACGTGCAATTATCTACGATCCATGTGCAAATACCAATTATGCGCTTCCACTCGAACCAACCAGTCTCCAGAACACTTCAGAATGGAAAACGATCTAAAGTGGGTTTACCTTCATTCACAATTTAAACTGTAAAACACCACTAACCAGAATACGCAAAACAACAATTACAAAATCAGATAAACTTTTTTACCATAACTACGAAATCAAGCCAACCTGCCTGCCAGCGCAAAATTATCCTTCCAAATCGGAAAATGCACGAATTCCACGATGCAAAACTACGCGAGTTAAATCATTAATACGGTATCTGTGGTTAACGTAACCGCTAGCTATAACGTGTGCGAAGCTGAAAATTGTATGCATCCGACACGAATGCACCGAAAATTGAATGAAAGTATATTTTCACACTGATACGAATCTGTATAGTGCATTATGTAATTCCCGAGTGACGAGCTGAATCTCCGATGCGTCTGGCACACCCTGGGTAACACGGAAGCCTTTAACGCTGGTTGGCGAATCTCTATACCACGATGGCAAGTCAAACTCAGTAACATGCCGCTCGTGCTGCTCCGTACTCAACAAAACATTTAATTCTGTCAAGTTTTTTTTGTCTTCATTTTATGTTTTTTACGGATAGAAGACATAATTTAATTTTTATTGAGATTCATTGAGTATATCAAAATAAATTAAATTTTTAAATTATTTTGATCTGTAATTTAAAATCTCTGACATAGAAAATACTGTGATTGAGACAATTATCTCGAAATCGTTTTCGATTCAGCCCTCCAAAAAAAAACTTGGCACACCGAATTGAATTGCGGTCAACTTTTTAGTCTGTTCTGTGGTACTAAACATATATCATGAAATAAAAAAATTACCAAGTATTTATCCGCTGGATTCTTAGTAAAGTTTCGGTCGTATTTTTTGAAGTTGTCAGAAATACTAAGACTACAAAATTATGCTTGTAGTTGTAGCAAACGTCACTTTTAGTCACAAATCATTTCTAAAGAAAACCTTGTAAATTCAAAATTATTTTGATACGCTTATAAATACTCGGTTACTACGACAGTTTAGTTATAAAAAACAGTTAGGTAGGTACGCAGGATAACATTGAAGTGCATAAGTGGCTACGAGCTCACTACCCGTTACACTGGACAGAGTTTCGTGAAACGTGGATGTTCTTAGTTTTCAGAATATCTCTGAAACCCCTCGGGGAATACAGTCGTGAGCAGATGCATGCATAAGTGAGCGCCCTAAACAGATGCACTTTCTCGTCCTTCCCTCCTTATTTTTATAGAACGGGAAACCGTTAGCCACACGGTGTATATTCATACATACATATATGCTCACGACTATATTCCCCGAGGGGGTAGTCAGAGATATTCTGAAACCTCAGAACATCCACGTTTCACCAGTAGTATCGAAACCTTGTCCAGTGTGATGGGGGGTGAGCCTGTCGCCACTTATAATGGACAGTGGGTACAATACATGCCCCGAAATTGAAGCATGCAGGTTTCCTCACGATGTTTTCCTTCACCGAAAAGCCAGTGGTGTTACAAATCGGTGAATCGGTGTTATGGTGTATACGTTACAGTTAAAACTCAAAACCGGTCAAAACCACCTTTGACTGCAAAAATCATTCAAAAGTGGTTTTGACTTATGTGTTTTTAAATTTTAACTAAAGGCGTCGGTCAAAATTACTTTTGCCTGATTATTGCAGTCAAAAATGGCTTTGTTCAGTTATGAGTTTTGACTGTAACATAGACATTAATGTCTAATGGAATTGGTCTCCTTCATTACAATAATTAACCAGAATTTGCTAATGTGAATATTCTTTTTGTTAAAGCTAACTGCTCTAGGAGTTGAGATAAATAAATGTGAAAACGACATCACTTCTTATAAACCCATTAACCCTACTTATTTAAAAGTCATTCGTCTTCATTAGAGATGCCTCATACCTTTTTGATAATACCCTCAAAATGTTGTCTTTATTACCCTCCAAGCCATTATATCCGAATATATTCCCGTAAGATCTTTGCCAACCAACAAACGCACCGCATTCTAAAGCTTTTCTAAACAGAGCTTTAAAGTTTCCGAAACTAGGAGTATTTTAGGTTCGCGTGAGTCGTTAGAATTTAGATCCATTACGGAAAGTTCGGAAATGCGATTTAGTTCACCTAGTTTAGTGAAAATACTGTTTGCGACATCAAAGCTTCCAAAATCCGGGAGTTATCTCGTAGTATCGTGCTCAGACGCATTTATGCAACTTTGCAGTCTTATTGCTACGTAGTTCTCACAGTGGTTTCACTTTGAGGTATAGTCTAGGAAAAATAAGGTTTGAGATTGTATTAAAGACACTTTAGTAAATTGTGTTTGAAATAATATTACTGTTAGTTTCTAACACTTTTGTCGAGATTTCGTGGTTATATAGGCTCAGGAACCTGAGAAATACCTTAAAATCGATATTAATGTACAAATGGCAAGCTTATTTCTAAAAATATTTCGACCAACATACCAGCAATAGAGACAGTTAATTATCAAAAGGCAAATTTAATGTGTAAAAACAAACAGTAAATAATTAGTTTTGAGGTTATAATTTTTGAAGACTTACAAAATATTAAATATCTGCCCAAATTAACGATATTAACCGTGGATTATTATTGTTATAAGTAAAAGGTATTGAACGAAGCCATCCTGTACAAAATCACCAGTTTTCCATTTTTTGTTCATACCTAAATTTAATGTTTTGTAAATGTCTTAATTATTCAATAATACAACATAAAAAATCGGGGATTATTGAGAATTTATGTTTTTCAGGTATGTTTCTACTATATTCCAAATTTTCACCAAAAGTGCAATTAATGCAACCTACTCCATACAAAAATCCGTAGATTTCCCCGACTAGTACCTTATACAGGGTGTAACAAAACACCCTAGTAATACTTAAGGGGATGCTTCAGTCCATCAACCAGAACGTATACATAACTTTAGCTTAAGAATTTATATTGTAATAGTTATTAAGTCGTGTTATGTTGTAGAGTTTCTGGCCGCATCGTCTCTACAGCGACAACACGTTCCGACGCGGTGGTAGCTTTAAAAAAGATTTGACGTTTGATAAGTGTGCTGCAAGCCCCTATATTGAATAAAATATATTGACTTTGACTTTGAACAGTTTTCACTATGGAGGCAACTTCGAAATCGCGAAAAAAATCAGCTGCTTCATACAAAACTGCAGTAGGTACCTACCGACTCGACTCAAATTTGACAGCTGATTTTTTTTCGCGATTTCTAGTTTGGTTCCATAGTAAAAGTTGTTCAGTTTGATGGTCTGAAGCACCCCCTAAGGATTACAAGGATGTTTTGTTACACCCCGAAGATACTTAATTCATTTTGTAAGTTCCGTCTCACTAACATAAAGACTTCCCCTAAACATTGGGGGTATCATCAATTATACTGAGTAATTTGGGATTCTAGTTCAGTACATTTCGTTTAGGAAATTCCAAGGCTTTTGGGATCATTAAAAACCTATTAAAGAAGTACCTACTTTCATTTCCGATGTATCTATTTTTAATTTTGTGTAACTTTTGCAATTTGATTTACCCCAGATTTTCCACAAAGAATGGAACGGAGATCCGATTGTAGGTAGCGTAGGTATAGTGAAAGAGGCCCATGTGCAACTGTGGTCTAGTGTGATGATGATAGCCCTGATTTGTATTGACTATAAATAATTAAAGGTTTATACAGAGTGAAATTTATATCATTAGCGGATGGGTAGACTCTTAGTTTAAAAGAATTTTTAAACTAAGAGTCTACCCATCAAACTGAACAACTTGTAAGTATACCATGGAAGCAAACCGACCGGAGCAAAAAATAAATCGGCTGTAGCATACATTTGAGTCGAGTAGGCATATAGGTAACTTCTTGGTCAAATCCCATTAAACTTGCCACCATTTTGTGAGTAGTCAATGCGAGACTTGAAAACCATAGCGATGCCACGCTACCAGCACGTGAAAGAATGAAAGAGGGAGACTATCAAAAGGAAGCTTCATGTCTAATGACTCGGTTCATTTTATTTGCATGCGCGCCTTTGTAGGTGTGTGGTTATTCACCTTAATGCCGTGCAGAGAGAGTCGCTATTTATTTAAATCTGTTTTCAAAGTGATCCTTTTCTACCGGTAGGTAGGCATTTATTATGTGGTGACGTCCTCTCTCACTCACACTCTCTCAGTATCGCACGTGCTTACCTCTACTTGTCAGTGCGAGCCCGTTTATATTAGGTGTCCAGGGTGTTCCTGCGCTCTGCATTATAACTTAGACACATGTATAAGTCTGTAAAATTAAATGGCTCCATAGTAAATGTTTTTCAGTTTGATGGTCTAAAGCACCCTGTTTAAAATGTAATGCATTTAATAGGGGAGGGGTGATCACTGATCATGCAGTATGCGCTATTGAACAATTCTCCTTAAAAATCAACCAGCTTCCATTCCAAGGAAGGGATTACAACGCGGCCATTATCCTACCCAGTCAGCAAGTGGATAGTTCCACTTTACGAGTATTGAAGTGCTTGCAGGCCGAGCGAACGCCCCTTCGTTGCAAGCATCCGCTCATAAGCACTTCTGGCTTACGATATAAAAGTAGCGGGGCGTATGAAATGACGGTGGGTGAGGATACGATGGAAACGGTTCACGATAAATGGGGTAATTCAATCTGTCATTCTTGTGGTAAAGGAGTGTGACCTTCGGTTTTATAGGACGTGTTGGGATCAAAGAGACGATATATCCTTTTTGTTAAAGCGAATGATTTGATGTATATAGGGTCCTTCTTAATATGCTGACATTTTTTAAGGGGATGATAAGACCGTCAAACTGAACAACTTTCTCTACGGTACCAACATCGAAATCGCGAAATCCCATACAAAAGTGCAAACCAGCTCAAGCCAAATGTATGGGACAGCTGACTTCGTTTTCGCGAAAGTTGTCCAGTTGGATGGTCTGAACATCCTCTTAAAAAACTGTCAGCATATTAAGTTGGACCCTCTATTTATCTCAAGCTAAAAAACTTTATCAGTGGTAAAGTCTATTAACTTAATAGATCCTTTTGTCACATGGAAAGCAAATGACTAAATGACTTTATAGATATTCAAAATGATATTAATCTTGAACAAAATTAATAGTTATTTAACAAATTAATAGATACGACACCTTGCCAAAAATATTTCTGGCACGAATGCAGTTTCGGCTAATAATTTTGAAACTTATATACGTCATCATTTATTTACGTTTGATGTTAACTGTTCTATACCCTCGGGTGGTCTATTCTGGAAATATAATTATAGCAAACTTTTATGACTTTCAAAAAGATTGTTGCTCGTATTTCCCATACCTACGTAGTAATATTATATTTAGCTAACGTTAAATAGTTGCGCATAGCGATAAAAGAAAATTTATATCTGTCCCAGCAAAACGTGAGGTGATTAAGAATATTACCTGCTTCTCTTAATACGAGGTATGTTTCAGAACACTAAGAAAACTTTCATTTATTTGCCGAGTTCGAGTGCTGAAACTTTCCTTTTAGTCGCATGTACACACCTATACCTATTCTTATTCTACACATAATAAACACATATGAAAAGTTAAAATATATACATATAATAAAATTGTAAATTTTGCGATGATGAACACACAACGACACATCAAGCTACGCAAAACCAAAATAAGCTGGTCGCGCGTAGGTAGAGTAATGTATGACGTCGCGCGGCCTGCTTATGTTTGTTTTGCGTAGCTTTATGTGTCGCCGTGTGTACATTGAAGATTTTTGCAAAAAATACATTCATTCATTTAGGTTCAGAATACGTAATGGAATACATTAAGATCATTTTTAGTATTTTTGTCTGTTTGTGCACGCATCACTTAAAAACTACTGACTTAGTTTGGATTAAGATTTAAGCAATATTTTATCACAATCGAGTTTATTCAAAAGTTATGAGTATTTAAAGTAAGTGGTCTGCGCGTACGAAGTACGAAAATATATTTATATTACAGGTTTTTTGAGAAACTGGCCGGGCTACAGTATCCGTTATAATTTTCACTGAAAGAAGGGGTGGTACGCCCAATTTTTGACTTTGAGCGCAGATATCTCGAGACAGAAGCATTATATCGATTTAGTTTCTATGGGAGTTTTGTTCCATTGGACAAAACCTATCTAACGACACCTCACTCGATTTAAAAAACAACAAATTTTTTCTAACCCCTCTTTCATTGTATGCGACGATTGTCGAAACAATATTTTTTTATAAATACCATTTCTGTTTTGGGTTACTGTTATCTGTCTTTATGCCAAATTTCGATTCAATAGGTGCAAAAGTGAGCGAGTTATTGAGACGGGGTACAGAATTGATGAAAGAATAACGGTTCCTTGTTTGACTACGGAACCCTAAGAAAATACAAAAACTCACGACAGTAATCCCCATCGGGGTGGTCAGAAGTTCTGCTACAACTACCGCAATTATCCTTTGAAGCATTATTTAATTTTAACACTTTACTGTACACACGGAAATATAGTATAAAAGCAACATAATCGTTCGTTCGCGCGCAAAAAGAAAGGGAGCTAAGGCGCGATAGAGCTTTATCGCGGCGTCATGCCGCGGGCGCAGATTTGAAGTCAGATCATAAGCTATCGAACAAAAAAGTTTCATCAAAATCAGTTCAGTATTTTTTGCGTAATGCTGTTACAAACATAAAAACAAACAAACAGACTGACAACAATTCTAAAAAAGGTTGATTTGGAGTCCGGGATACCTAAAAACTATATCGTAATATTTTTCATGTAAATATCTTCAATGTACAGACACGCTTCTGTTACAATTTTATACTAGTTAAGATTAAATACGCTCCGACCGCAGCAAAGACCAAAGAAAATCTTTGGGACTAGCCTTTCGTCCACAGAAACACTAGATAAGAAGCCTTATCACTTAGTCGCCTCATACTAGAACCACGGGAAGAAATGGGATGGTCCAGATTCCGCATACACTGCTAGAATAAAATACCATAATAAAACGCGTGGTAGGTGATCCTCTGATCATCAGATCTCTGATCTTGTTATGTTCAATGGGATTGCCTTAGCCTCGACAATGATGAAGCCGATCTAGGGTAGAACATGCTTATCCAGAAGATGCATGCATGCGTTAGCATATGCTCACGACTATATTCCCCGCGGGGGTAGTCAAGATATTCGGAAACCTCAGAACATCCACGTTTCACTAGTAGTACCGAAACTGTCCAGTGTGACGGGGAGTTAGCCCGTCGCCGCTTGTAATAGACAGTAGGTACAATACATGCCTCGAAATTTAAACATGCCGGTTTCCTCACGATGTTTTCCTTCACCGAAAAGCCCCACTGGCTTTTCGGTGAAGGTGTTACAAATCGTACATAAATTCCGAAAAACTCATTGGTAAGAGTCGGCCTGGACGGGGATCGAACCAGACCCAGAAGATACCTAAGTAGAGACCAATGTTGGACCATAATCACTGGTTTCAATATCGATAGTAGCAGGTACCCGTATACGTTGAAGATTATAAGGAATTTCGAGGCATGTATTGTACCGCACTGTTCATTTAAAGTGGCGACTGCTCACTCCCCGTCACACTGGACAGAGATTTGGTACTACTAGTGAAACGTGGATGTTCTGAGTTTTCGGAATATCTCTGACTATCCCCTCGGGGAATATAGTTGTGAGCATTTGGTATGCTACAGTACGGACACTCCCTGTCCCCCACCAATTTGTGACCTTACCCTCTCTCGGTAGGTGTGTGGTGTTTCCTTTTCTCACTCGCACTCGCTCAGCATACACGTGCTAGCCTCTTCTTGTCAGTGCGAGCTCGTTTATATTAAGTGTCCAGGGAGTGGGATGAGGGCGTTCCTTCTGTTGACGAAAGGCCATCACAACTTGTCTTCTCATTCCGCCTTGAAACTGAATTTTCAAATGATTGTTTTGGTGGCAAAGTTTTTAATTTTATGATTTCTTTACCCTATTAAAACTTCGTCCGCAAGAATTATTTTTGAGGATAAAAAGTAATTTTAGTTTAACAAGATACATTACAATAGAAATATAAAACCTTATTTTCCTGATATTTTTGAAGGGAATGACCTATGGTGAAAAGTATTTTTCATCCCCCCATCTCGGAAAGAGTATTTTTACTCTTCGATATCTGAGTGCTAAAGCTGTTTTCATCCTCTAGAGGATAAAGTAAATTGAATTTAGAACATCGTGTGCACTAAGTTTGAGAATTCAAAACATCATTAAACCTATTTACTTCTCCATCTCCCTCCATGGTGCCGAATTTATCATACAATTTTTTTTTAGTTTATTCCTCGCTGAGGTGGGATGAAAAGTTAGTGTTGCACTCGAGTGCAAAAATTTTAGAATCCTTCGCTTGCTCAGTCATCAAAATTGAGCACGCGGTTAAAAAGCAACTTTCCACTCTTGTATAACAAATAACTATTCTGGTTTGACGAAGCCTACGTTGCTGATTCGAACATTATGTGAATTTGAATATAATTTTTTGAACAAATAATGTTAACTTTTGTGCAAACATTTATTTAAACATTAGTAGAATAGTATTAAACGAACAGACATACAACGTTATGGATTAAATACCGAATTGTGTGCAGTGTGGGTAGGCAGAAACTATAGATCTCCACTTTGGGCGGTTCTGACACACCTCTCTTGCTTCCTCTAAGTCCATACATCTTTTCATACATTCCCTTCGATAACTTACACATTACAGTTCAAAACATATAAAGAAAGTAAGTCCCAACACTACGAAATAACCTATAAAAGTTACTGAAGCTGACCAAATCGGACGAAAACTTACACAATCCGTCCTTGGAGCACCAATAAACTTATGGGATTCTTAAAACTCCTTTTGACCGGGTAGAGGCAAACTTTTATTATGTCAAGTGGTCCGAAAGCCCACTACTTTGACGGTTTAGCTATCGGAAAACTGTTTACTTGTTTCCCTGCTTTGAAGTATGACGAATTGTTTAGTGCTGTGAGTAATGATCGGTCGTGGTCACAATTGAAGGCTACTTCTGAAATACCTGGACCAAATTGAGGACGTCATTTAGAAAATACAGGGTCAAGAATAGCCGACGCTGACGAGAATTTTGATACGTATGACATAGTGTATGCCACAGAACATTATAAGAGGGGTTAGAAATGCAAAGTAGCGCTTTTGCTTCGGAGACGGCTGTAGCCACTTGTCTTCCCGCTCACGCTGCTACAATTACTCATCCCCTCTCGCTCGCACTACGACGCGCGCCTTATGGTGTTATGCAAATCATTGCATAACCTGTGGCGACACGTTCCACGCGTACTTTGCACTTCTAACCCCTCTTATAATGTTCTGTGGTGTATGCATTTGGAGGAAATGAGAGATGTATGGAAACTGGGAACACGCGTGTTAATGTGTATAACGCGTGAGAGGTGATTATGATGACCGAAAGACAAGCAAAAGCAAAGATTCTGGCCACTATCAAATGGGATTATGGTCGAGATTTTAATACGAATATATCTAAAAAGTAAGTTATAGCCTGTAGAATCCCATGCAGGGCAAAGGCCTCCTCTCACGAATAAGGGTGCGAGGGAGTGGGTCCATCTGCTTAACGTGCCTTCCGAAACACGGAAACGCTCGAGATGAAATACCACTAAACGGTCACCCATCCAAAGACTGACCGGACCTGACGTTGCTTAACTTCGGTGATCGTTTCCAATACCGAAGCTCCACTACGCCAATGAGCGCTTCACAAATATGTGTGATGAAGTATAAATCTGTAGCTACGAGGGACCTGGCAAAAATGCTAAGACATCGATTGAGTCGATGTAAACAACACAGTATCTAGGTCAGCGCATGCGATACACCACCTCACACGTTTGGCAGCCAATCAGAAGACAAATCTGTCCAACGTGCCACAGCGCGTCTTAAGACGCTCCCATTAAGTAAACGCTGAGTCGGGCCAGTATTCTCGTTATTTGAAAGACAAACAAATTAATCCTACTCATATTATAAATGCGAAAGTTTGTATGTATGTATGTTTGTTACTCTTTCACGCAAAAACTACTGAACGGATTTTGATGAAACTTGACACACAAATAGAATATGATCTGGATTAACACATAGGATACTTTTTTAAGGTCTACGCAGACGGAGTCGCGGGCAACAGCTAGTGAAAAATATAGCAATGATCTACAACATCTCGACTTTATTTGCTATGTATCATATTTCTTATTTTTCTATGAAATACATATTTTCAAAGGAAAGCCTAAATACCTATTGGAAAAGTCTGTATTATGTGCATCTACTTTATAAGTTGAAGTCACTTTTACTTGCGATACACACCATTGTGTAGACAATATTATGATCTAAAATTGATATATTTAATTTGTTATTAAGACCAATATTTAATGAGTTAATGAGATAATTTTCCAATTTTTTTCAAATTCTTATGATTTTCGAATTTGGTTTCCTAGGATTAGAAGGCACCACAGTGACATAATGAAGGACAAGCCAAGGTCAAAAACCTACTAAAATGACGTAATTTAGTAGAGGTGTGAGGCGGTTCTGAAAGGGTCAAGGTTGTTCAGTGGGGGATACCTCTTAAATAGCCAATCAGATAACGAAGAGGACACAGGACGTTACGAATATTAACCAATCATTATGGCAACATCTAAATCGCACTATCAAAGTAATCAAGAGACTGCATAAATATAGCATCCAAAAGGACTGCGGTTCCGGGCATTCTAACCAGCTTGTGGAGGTCTTCACTATTTCTCCAAAAACCGAACTACCTATTCTAAAATTTTAACACGTTCGTGGGCAGTGAACGAGACACTACACATCATCATCTCCCTCCCCTTATCCCATTACTTGAGGCGCAATATGTCGGCTTCCTACATTCATCTCTTTTAGCCATCATTTCAGCGCACACACCTTTTTACACAAGTCATCTTTCACACAATCCATCCATCTTTTCTTTGGTCGTCCTCTCTTCATGCAGCCATCCATCTCTCATATAGCCAGTCACTGTCCACGAACGCGTAAACAAACTATCCCAAAATACAGACAAATCAAAATATTCATATACTTATCATAGATAACGATCGATAGTGATTAATTCCACATTATTTGTCCCCCAGGACAGGGCTTTGGTGCGGCTAATAGCTACGACCGGACACCTGCGTTAACGTACATTATGCTGGATTTATTCGCATTGACATTAATTTTGACACACATATGCTCAGAACCATAATCCCTTTCGGGGTTGTCAGAAAGTTTACTAGAACTACCAACTATAGTTTTCCGCATGTTATACAAAAAATATATATCGTGACAATATTTTAGATAAGCGTTACCATATTATTTTTGTTGTTCTTAGACTACTTATATGAGGACAAGTTACGCCTGTAATTCTACTAACAAACTTTTCTGCCACTTTTTGCGGGGGGCGAGGTAACACGAGATACGCATGCTTTACTTTGAATTTTATTCCATTTAGTTTAGATTCTAATTTAGAATGTTAAAAATCATGAAAAACAGTGTCGTGTGAACCCCAAACGTTTGAAAAAGTTTGAAATTAATGTTCCGCAATTATAGGCTGTCGCGTTTAGTGATAAGGTATAAAATTGTATGTAAATGCGTAAGACCTTTTGATCTTCAAAGGGGAAATGCTAAGGCGAGGCGGGTCCGTATATAATTCGTCTAAGTTGTTGTTATATTTCGTTTTTAACGCCCATCTCTGAGGCCTGCAGTACCCTGCAGTGGGACATACTTTTTCTGATGATGTTGAATTAGATTTTAGTTAAATCTACTAGAATCCGATCTAAAATGATAAAAATTATAGTAAAGTGCTAATATACGACCTAGCCTATCACCTGTCTGCATCTAGTTATCACATAATATCACAATATAAGAAATAGTACTACATAGTAATTATGTTCTAGGCAGGTTTTAACAGCGACTTCGATCGCATTGATTTCGGAAAACTTTAACACTCCGATGCAACCCTTTAGGGGTTGCATGCATGCATATGCTCTCGACTATGTTCCCCGAGGCGGTAGTCAGAGATATTCTGAAACCTCAGAACATCCACGTTTCACCAGTAGTACCGAAACTCTGTCCAGTGTGACGGGGGGTGAGCCCGTCGCCAAATAATGAACACCTTTCGGGATTGATTTTCGAAAAATCCTCTGTTAAATATGTATTCGTTTAATGTTTATAATCTTCAGTGGTTTAGGCTGGGCATTTCCTGTTAGGCAGTCATGGAACTGTTTTCTAAGTATATAAGAAGATATATATTTCTCTCAGTGTAGCAACGCTCTCCTTCAGCACATTTATGTGTATGATGGTGATGATGATGATGATAGTAAACTAGCACTATTATTTTAATTTAAGAGGATATAATTTGGAGCGCAATTAAACTCAATGAAATTTTTCAGAATCAATCTAAAAACTAATTCAGTCAGATTTTTGTTAAAATGTATAGTTTTACAGTGCCTCAAAGATTTCCATACAAATCTTAAATTAATCCTAGCATTCAAACTGTATATTTTAACGAAAATCGGACTCCATACAGGCATAGATATTTGTTTCAAGATTGTTTCAGCAAAATTTCATTGAGTTTAATTGGTTAGTATTGAAAATATCACCATAGTACGTTTGTATGGAGCGCGCTCCGAATTATATCCCCTTAAGGTGGTTGCAGAGTTCTCAATTTCATACAAAAGTTCGACGCGTAATACGCGAAGCCGGTACAATTAAAAGTAATATTTGATATATGGAAAAATAGTTTAGAAAATCTAACTCTGCAACCACCTTAATTATCCAAATTACCCTCTAACTATTAAATAACTGTCGAATTATTCCTCGTATTTCAAATTTCAATATCGAACTTCATAATTGTTTTATGAAATTTTAAATATTACCTACAATTTAATAAAATTGTGTTTCTTGAAGTCGACGGGTTTAATTTAACATTATTTGAATAAACCTTCAAGCCTGAGAGATAATGAACAAATAATTGTTTCGAGCAATTTGTTCCGGTTCGAAATTAAATTTCATCGTAAACTAGGAAAATTAAAACAAAAAGGTTAACTGAGAGGATTAGCTTTGTTTAGGATTCGAGAGGCTAATAGTACAAGATCCGATCGTAAAATACCAATTAACACTTTAAGTTAACAGTGGTTAGTAGTCAACGGTGCGATTCACATTTTAAAACCGGCCAAGTGCGAGTCGGACTACTCGTGCACCGAGGGTTCCGTAACACCACGCATAATTAAATTAACAAAACAATAGTGTTTTCTCCGGTACTCTTAGCGCGAGCCCGACACACACTTGGCCGCTTTAAGATTTTTTTTTGTTATGGTACTTAGAGTTGGCACTACAGGGTGTTAGGGTTGATTTACTTTAACGGTTGATTGTACCCACGATACTGATCAACTTTCCCTAAGAAAGTCATAGGAATTTTGACTTTTCATACAAACGTTCGATTAGCTGATTGCATTAAGACAGGGGGTCGAGACAGAAGCATTATATCGATTTAGTTTCTATGGGAGTTTTGTTGCATTGGACAAGATCTATCCAACGACACCTCACTCGATTTAAAGAAAAAACTCGAAGTCGAAAAACATAACCCTAAAAAGTAACAGAAGTATCTTTCCCTTACTTAGTTTGGTAGAATGTAGTAGGTAATTGACAACTTTAAATTTTTTTAACCACCTGTTTTTAACAAAAAAATATAAAAATAGGTTAAAAAATAAGAGATACGTATTTTTCCGATTTTATTTTAACAGATATTTCTATTTTTAATTTACTATTGAATTTTCTGAAAAACGTAGGATTTATGGCTAAGATACCTTGGCCGCAATAACATTGAAAACAAAAACTGTCAAATACAATAGAAAAGTCAAGCAGGCAAAGGAATAAAATCTCATTCAACCTCTATTATATTTTTTAGTATTTTTCAGATAACTCGAGAAATAATTTATAGAAAAATATGATAATTTGGATATAAGCTTTGAATCACATAATCTCCAAAATGGTTTTCTTATTTTGGTACCTTTCTTAAAATTAAATGTTGTCAATTATAGTACTCTGTGGTAGAATCTTCCCCTCATTTTATTTATTACAGTGAAAACAAAACCTCTAGATTGGATGAAGACTTGACAGATTACCATTATTGATGAACAATATTCATTAAACTGTCCAACATTTCAACACAAATTGAAAGTTCGGCTTTTTGAAGTCGGCAAATAAAATTAATATTAGAAATTTCTCTCTTTGAAATAAATCGTTCGTAAAATATGAAAAATGTTTGGTGAACAAAGTGAAAGCAAAGACATGCAATCTAAAAACTTTACAGGTTGTAAATAAACACCCTAGAACTGTAATCACTGTTCTATACCTATCCCTATCAGAGAAAGGTGTTCAGTTTGATGGTCTGATCATCCTCTCAAAAAAATGTCAGCATATTAAGTTGGACCCTGTTATTTGTAACCCCTAGACTAGAGCCTATACTGCTATTCTACTCAAGTCTACGAAGAAATAAGAATGACTCAAGTATTATTTTTGGCTTGATAAAAAATCTGCTGTTCCATACAAAACTGCAATCCTACACGACCCAAATTGTATAGGACAACACATTTTTTTTTCTCGATTTCGACCTTTGTCTTATAGAGAAAGTTTGTTGGTTCAATTTTATGGTCTGATCATCCTTAAAAAAAAACCGTCAGCATTATAAGAGGATATAATTCGGAGCGCGCTCCATACAAACGTACTATGGTGATATTTTCAATACTAACCAATTAAACTCAATGAAATTTTTCAGAATCAATCTAAAAACAAATTTCTATGCTTGTATAGAGTCCGATTTTCGTTAAAATGTATAGTTTTAAAGTTACAGTGCCTCAAAGATTTCCATACAAATCTTAAATTAATCCTAGCATTGAAACTGTATATTTTAACGAAAATCTGACTCCATACAAGCATAGATATTTGTTTCAAAATTGTTTCAGCAGAATTTCAATGACTTTCATTGGTTAGTATTGAAAATATCACCATAATACGTTTGTATGGAGCGCGCTCCGAATTATATCCCCTTAAGTTGGACCGTGTATTTTGTAACCCCTCGTCTAGAGCCTATACTGCTATTATACTTAAGTCTACGAAGAAATAAGAAAGACTCTAGTAATATTTTTGGCTATGAAAAGGCCATAGAGCGTTTCAACTATAAAGTTTTATTATACAACTTTGCGAACAAATTATTACCTCATATAAAATGCCAGCCGTCGCATTATGAATGGAGAAGACAAATTTTCTATTACATATTTCGTGAAGTCGTTTATTCAGGTGGAAATGATGTGGGAATATAAACTTTCATAAATAATAATATTACAACAAAAGTAGGGAACGACAGTGGGGTTCATATTCTTTCTTCTTTTGTCTCGTTATCGAGTAATACATATTATAGTGTATGTAATACATATGTCAATTGAAAGAAGATGTTGTGACAAGAATAGAGAAGGGTATGCTTCGTTGGTTTGGGCATGTGGAGAGGATGAGTGATAGCAGATGTACGAAAGAGATATATGGATCTAAAGTGAGTGGAAGTGTCGGCAGAGGGCGCCCTCGTAGGACGTATTCTGATCAAAACGGTTGCGTCCTAAAAAAAGGGGAGGTGCGGAGTACTCGAAACCGACGGGCATGTATGAAGAGATGTATGGATGTGAATGAGGCAAAAGAGGTATGTAAGGATCGTAGTATATGGCGCGCTCTGGTCTCTGCCTACCCCACTGGGAAAGAGGCGTGACGTTTTTTATAGATAGATAGTAATACATATGACATTCTATAATGTCATTGATTAATATCATTATTGAAACTGGAAGATAGTCAATCTGTGCTCATAGTATTTTTGGAATACATATGAGCGGGAATAACGGATATTATGAGTGAATAGATTGAGAAAATTTCTGATATTTTTACAAGATATAGGATGTAACGAACAGTATCATTAACCTTTTAACTCTCTACCTATCAAACTGAACAACTTTTACTAAAGGAGCAAACATATCAGGCAAAAAAATCTGCTGTTCCAATTCTAAACAGCAATGCATACACGAAAAGATTTTATAGCCTTCAAAAGATTTTCAGGTTGATGAGTGTAGTATGTGGTTTAAAGGTTAATGGGGTATCGGGTCCCTCTAATATGGAGACGGTTTTTTCAGGGGATTATCAGACCATCAATCTAAGCAACGTTCTCTATGGGATCAACATCGAAATCGCGACAAAAAATCTCAGCTGTCCCATAGATTTGTGTCGAGTAGGATTACAGTTTTGTATGGAACAGCAAATTTTATTCACGGGTTTTGTCCTTGGCTCCATAGTGAAAGTTGTTCAGTTTGATTGTCTGGAAAGTGATTAAAAAAACACCCAGCAAAGAAACATTAAAGTTTTTTCTAACACATTCAACCCCTACAATCAATCCAAAAAAAATGTTTGTTCCACAACATAAGTAAAACCTGCAAAAGTCAGCACGCTTGTCAGAACACGAATAGAGAAATAGCTTCAACTGAATAAACACAACAGCGCTGAAAACCGTCAGGACTGATTGCAACTCACGTTCATTGGGTTCCTTACTGATTCTTATATTCTTTCTGCAGAGCCAGGCCTATGACAACTTTAGTTCCGATATAGCCGTTCTGGCGCTGAAGTCACATTTTCCCTCATGAAACGTCATCATTGGACGATGATAGGACGTCATATTGAACTTACAGCAATAATAGCGTTATGCCGTGTTGTTGCGTCACAAGCTTAAGTGTTTTTCTTGGTATTTTCGTTTTAGTTGAGAATCCTTGAGAAGCCCTAATTCTTCTCCGTTTAATGACACAATAATATCGTTTCTATCGTCCTATTTTTGCATTCCGGAATAACTGTACACATATCTATAACTACAAGTTCTATACAAACTAGCGTGACGACAGCAGCGCCAAAACGGAAATGTTGGAACTAAGTGAAAATTTCACTGTCGCATCTGTAGCTTGCTACATATCAGTAATCTGTGTGTAGAGCCACCATGGGATGAATTTACGAACCTATGTACTTACCTACTAATGTCAGATACGTTCTTATATGTTATTTAACAAGTATAGCATAGAAGTATAACAAGTGTAGCATAGCAAAAGCTCATGATTTCCCGAAGAGGTAATTAAACATCTTCTTAATACTTATATCATTTCAATGGCTCCGTCCAGTATGACAGGTAGTGAGCCGAGGACGCTTTTAATAATCAGTGGATACAATTCGCACTCCCCGAAAGTAACATAAGTTTGCTCGCGATGTTTTCCTACACTGAAAAACCCAGTGATATTTCTCAAATCGAAAACGCATTGGTAGGTATACGCTCTCTGCCCGAATTGACAAGTCACTACTAGGCAAATAAAAATTATATGCTTCGAAATTTCGCAGATAAAAGCTATTTTTGGATGAGGCTATAGGTTTTTGATGTTAAAAGATTTGTTAAAAAGTAAATACAGTCTTTTTAAATGATAGTTGACAATGTTTCTAGTAATTTTAACCACAATAAAGTTCTACTGTAAGGGTTCCAATTAAACATTTCGAAACGGTACCCTACAAAAACCTTTTAAAAGTCCGCAGTATTCTACAATTTAAAAATGCTGACGAGTGGAAAATTAATATGTACGTACAATTTGTATGGAGATGTAAAGTTCCCGACACTTTACGTTTAATTACTTACGCTCTTGACAATTTAATGTTGACGTGGCTTTGTTGTTTATATTTTATGATGGCCATAATGTCTCTCCATGATGTGAAGATTAGATTATAACCATTGATTATAATATAATGAACAAGGGTATCACTCACAATTTGACAGGGAGAATCTGAACGGGGTTTAAATACATCATTAACTTAAATACAAACGAGGAACCCTTATATTTTCGTCCATTCTGTCTGACTCTCACATTTTTGCACATCATGAAGACAGATAATTATAAGCTTAGCATAGCTTATCTAAGCTTAGCTAATAAACGACTCTTCGCTAGTAGACTGTTGGAGGAGACAATATTTAGAGGCATCATTTTATCCATAGTATATTACATAAACTTACGAAAAAGTCAACGGTGTCAATCGACCCAAATGTATGAAAGGGCATATTTTTCAGTCCCATAGTATAGTATAAGTTGTTCAATTTGATGATCTCAATTACCACCAAAAGTATTTAAGGGTATATTACTGTTGGCGCGCTCCATACAAACGAAGTCTGATGATATTTTCAATACTAACCGATTAAACTCAATGAAATTTTGCAAAAACAATCTAGATACAAATCTTTATGCTTGTATCGTGTCAGATTTTCCTTAAAATGTACAGTTTTAAAGTTACAGTGCCTCAAAGATTTCCATACAAATCTTAGATTAATCCTAGCATTGAAACTGTATATTTTAATGAAAATCGGACATGATACAAGCATAGATATTTGTTCCTAGATTGTTTCTGCAAAATTTCATTGAGTTTAATTGGTTAGTATTGAAAATATCACCAGAATTCGTTTGTATGCAGCGCACATTTACGCATTCGGAATAAACTTCTCTTAAAGCATTTAATTTTACACCCTCTGTATAGGGCGTAACAGAGAGGTACGGTAAAATTGAAAACCTCGATTCTAAACAAAGCCTATGTCAAAATAATCAGCGGGTACCAATTTTAGCATCCATCCGATACCACTTTTTCAAAAATCTTCTACTCCCATACTTCTAGAGAAGTGACTTCACTATGCGAGCCCAGTTTAAACAAGTTAGTTAACTTCCATAAATAACCCAAACCGAAGTGATTAGGCCTCTTTGTATTAACTGTCCGTGAAGTCGGCTGTCCATTTTGTGTCTGATCTAAAATCTATGTATTCTATTTTAAGGTTCATATTTATTCAAAGGGTCTAAAAAGGGCAACAATCTGCCGGGTTTATTGAAATAGTAGATATTGCAGAGCTTTTATTGAACAAAGGATTCTTATTATTACTAAAAGGTACTATTGTATATTGGTTTAGGTTCAATTCATTTTCTGAAAAACGATTTTTGCAGCGTATCGTGAAAAAATGTGATATAGTCAGATATATTCTAATCATACTGCGGCTGTAGTATGGCAGCGTGATATAGCGCTATCGCGCCTTTGCTCGCTTTGTATTTGCGTGCGAACGTACGAGATAAATGGCGTGATATAGCCGTATCACGCGCATCATGCTACGACTTCAGACTTTAAGGGTATATTACCGATGGCGCGTTCCATACAAACGTAGTCTGGTTATATTTTCAACATTAACCAATTAAAGGCAATTAAATTTTTCAGAAAAAATCTAGAAACAAATTTCTACGTTTGTATGTTGTCACATTTTCGTTAAAATGTATAGTTTTAGAGTTACATTGCTTCAAAGATTTCCAATTAATCTTAGCAATTAAACTGTATTTTACCGAAAATCGGACAACATCAAGCATAGGAACTTGTTTTTATATTTTTTCAGCAAAATTTCATTGACTTTAATTGGTTAGTATTGAAAATATCACCAGACTTCGTTTGTATGCAGCGCGCATTTACGCATTCGGAATAATCATACATTAAAAATTGCTTCATAGCATGAAACTGAACAACGTATACTATGGGAATAATAATGAAACCGCGTAAAAAAAATTGGTTGTTCCATAAAAAATGTTCATGGCTACTCGACTCCAAATGTATGGAATAACAGATATATTTCTTCAAATGTGTGCTTCCTATGCCCGATAAAAATTAATCGATTAAGATTCTGGTACTACATAATAATATCGTCGACTAAAGTGTCAAACCGCGTAACTCCATTAGATCAAATTTTACAAAAAACTTCACCACGAAAAATGGCAGCCCAGAGTTATGTGGTTTTCTATTTATCATTTTAAATTGTAACGGCTTTTTAAAAGGATTTAAGGGTTGTGCCATTGATGCATTTAGAAATTAGTAATAACATTGTATAAGATGTAATTTGAAAAATAAAATGAGTTACGAGGTTTGACACTATAGTCTAGGAAAAATAAGGTTTGAGATTGCATTAAAGACACTTTTGTAAATTGTGTTTGAAATAATATTACTGTTAGTTTATAACATTTTTGTCAAGATTTCGTGGTTTTATTGTCTCAGGAACCGGAGAAATACCTTAAAATCGATATTAATGTACAAAGGGCAAGCTTATTTCGAAAGATATTTCTTCTAGCATACTAGCAAAACAGACAGTTAATTATCACAAGGCAAATTTAATGTGTACAAACAAACAGTAAATAATTTAGTTTTGAGGTTATAATTTTTGAAGACTTACAAAATATTAAATATCTACTCAAATTTACGATATTAACCGGGGATTATTATTGTTTTAAGTAAAACGTATTGAATGAAGCCATCCTGTACAAAATCACCAGTTTTCCATTTTTTGTTCATACCTAAAATTAATGTTTTGTAAATGTCTTAATTATTCAATAATACACAATTAAAAATCGGGGATTATTGAGAATTTATGTTTTTTCAGGTATTTATCTACTATATTCCAAATTATCACCAAAAGTGCAATTAATGCAACCTTCTCCATACAAAAATCCGTAGATTTCCCCGACTACTATAGCCAACGATATGTAAACATGTCCAAGATATTAACGAAGTCTGTTCCCAGTTCAGCAGAAATGTTACAAAAAAGGCAACAAGCTCTCAACGAGAGGGTCACTCGTAAACAGAAGCCCGCTGCTCTAATTAGTAAGCGTCGGAGCAACATCGTGCGACCACCGACGAAACCGACAACTGCGCAACTAACAATAGTCTCTAATAAGCGACTCTTCGCTAGTAGACTGTTGGAAGAGACAATATGTAGAGGCATAACTTTATCCATAGTAGGTATCTTAACTATTAAGAGAAATTTATTCCGAATGCGTAAATGCGCGCTGCATACAAACGAGGTGATATTTTAAATTTAACCCAATGAAATTTTGCAGAAACAATCTAGAAACAAATCTCTATGCTTGTATGTTTTCCGATTTTCGTTAAAATATACAGTTTCAATGCTAGGATTAATTTAAGATTTATACGGAAATCTTTGAGGCACTGTAACTTTAAAACTGTACATTTTAAGGAAAATCTGGCACGATACAAGTCTAGAGACTTGTTTCTAGATTGTTTCTGCAAAATTTCATTGAGTTTAATTGGTTAGTATTGAAAATATCACCAGACTTCGTTTATATGGAGCGCGCCAACAGTAATATACCCTTAAAGTATTTATTCTGTGACTATTATAAAACTGTAACAGAAGTGTGTCTGTACATTGAAGATATTTACAAAAAGATGACGATATGGTTTTTAGGTGTCCCTAACGGAATTTATGCGTGATTTGTAATACCACTGGCTTTTCGGTGAAGGAAAACATCGTGAGGAAACCGGCATGGTTCAATTTCGAGGCATGTATTGTACAGACTGTCCATTACCAGTGGCGACGGACTTACTCCCTGTCACACTGGACAGAGTTTCGGTACTACTGGTGAAACGTGGATGTTCTGAGGTTTCAGAATATCTCTCACTACCCCCTCGGGGAATATAGTCGTGAGCATATGCTGTAACATAGAAATGGTCTTTCTGAATGCACGTACTTGTAAGGTACTTACTTAGCAAGCGAACTAACCAAGTAAGTAAATACGAACTAAGTTGAATATTGCGTGGAGGAAATCTTCTGAAAGTATTGAAGTAAGAACACTTCTCAAACACAGATATGGGAACAAAACACATGCGATTTTGCGTTCTGAGAATATTTTTAAAGATATGAAGTGTAAATCTGAAATTGTTAAAAACATCATGATCAATCTTTGACTATTTATATGTGGACTGCTTATGCGTGTAATTCTACTAGCAAACATTTCTGCCAATTTTTGCGGGGGGCGAGGTAACATGAAATCCGCTACTTTGGATTTTATTCCCCATAACTTTAGATTCTAATTTTGAATGTTAAAAATCATGAAAAGTAGTCTCGTGTGAACCCCAAACGTTTTAAGTTCGAAGTTATTATTTCGCAATTATAGGCTATCTCGTTTAGTGATAAGGTGTAAAATTGAATGTAAATGCACAAGATCAATTGTGCTTATACCGTGGCAGAGGGGAAATGCTACCGCAAGGCTAGTCCTTATAATAATTGGTCAAAGTGATCAATTCAAGATTTAAAAAAAACACCTGCCTTCTCTTTCTAACTCTATGCTGGAAACAGAAGCGGCAACATCCAATGTCAAATTCCGACATTGTGAATATATTTTTTTTCTTAATGTCCAGTTATTTTAAGATGATTTAAGTTTACCAAGGAGTTTACAGGTCCGATGAGTGATGTCACTCGAAGACGAAAAACGACGTTATTTTATTTAAAATATCTGTAATCTTTTCATTTAATAATCTCAGACATAGAAGATATTGTTAGTCATACAATTATATAGAAATGGTTTTAGATTCAGCCCTCCAAAAAATAACTTTACATACCGAATTACAAAGTAATTATATATATTTTTTAAATTACGATGTTATAAATTAACATGCTTCTTTAATCTCATTTCGTATTCTGTTTAACGCAAACATTCAACTCAATGAGCACAAAGGGCTCAATTTCGAAAGGACAAAGACCTTAGCATCAAAGTTTTACACGAGATACTGTTAAATATTTGAGAGATAGAAGCATCCAAGACGGAAAAGTTAAAAGCAAAAGACGGTTCGTAATCCACTGGGGACCGCAACATCGAGAGTTTACGAAACAAAAATAAATCAGATGAATGTAGGAGGTAACCCGGTGATACTTAATGTGTCCATGTGACCTCTTTGAAAGGGCTGCTTACGGTAGAATCGATGAGACTCGTATTGGAGCTTCGATGTTTGAAACGATCAGTGGACTTAAGGTTCATCCATATTACAACGTGCAAGGACTGACGCGGCGAGTTTTAGAGCCAAAAGCAATGTGTTATCGTTTGCGCCCTTTTGAACCTAAAGGATTTCTAGCCTCGACATTAAAACGTGCAAGGACTGACGCGGCGAGTTTTAGAGCCAAAAACAATGTGTTATCGTTTGCGCCCTTTTGAACCTAAAGGATTTCTAGCCTCGACATTAAAACGTGCAAGGACAGACGCGGCCAGTTTTAGAGCCAAAAATGTTTTAGCGTTTGCACCCTTTGAGCATAAGGGGATATAATTCGAAGCGCGCTCCATACAAACGTACAATGGTGATATTTTCAAATCAAACCAAAACAAACTAACCAATTCAAGTCAATGAAATTTTGCAGAAACAATCTAGAAACAGATCTCTATGCTTGTATGGAGTTATATTTTCGTTACAGTTTCACTGCTAGGATTAATTTAAAATTTGTATGGAAATCTTTGAGGCACTGTTACTTTAAACTATACATTTTAACAAAAGTCTGACTCCATTCAAGCATAGAGATTTGTTTCTAGATTGTTTCTGCAAAATTTTATTGACTTTAATTGGTTAGTATTGAAAATATCAACATAGTACGTTTGTATGGAGCGCGCTCCGAATTATATCCTTTTAAGTCCCTTTTAAGACGTTCCGGCTGCCGGGTAACCGATGCCGGGTACCCGGCTACCAATTTCGGTGTCGGTGCCATAGAGAAAGTTGTTCAGTTCGACGGTCTGATCATCTCCTTAAAAAGTATCAGCATATTAAGAAGGACCCTATATACACTTCGCTGCCGGGTACCCGGCAACCGGAACGTGTGAAAAGGGGCTAAAGGTTTTCTAGCTTTGACATTACAATGTGCAAGGACGGACGCGGCGAGTTTTAAAGCCAAAAATAGTGTTTCGGCGTTTACGCCCTTTTGAGTTTAAAGATACCATTGTGTACGTTTGTAAGTTTTGACGCATACATATATAATTCTTACGTCTGTCTCCCATTGGGTAAAGCAGAGATAACAGAACGCCACCTGCTACGATCCTGACATGTCTAGAATAAGAATAACTTTATCGAAAAATAATAAACAATTGTCTGTCTCGCTTTCTCGACATTCATCAGTCTGTTTATGCATGCTCATCGGTTTCGGGTAGATCAGACCTGATCCTTCTTAAATAGACCGCCAATTTGATCAGTGTACGTAAGTCTAGGTTCCCCCCCCCCCTCTTCCAACATTCCCATTCATGCTTGCCTTATCAATCGCACTAATCAATCTTCTCTCATCCATTCTTTCACAGGCGTGATCTAAAACGAAATTGAAGAAAGGTTAAAACCTGAGGAAATAACCTGAGATTTGCAGAACAATTTCCACAACTTCAACTTGTTTTGACAGAAATATCAAAACAGTGCAAACCAAAACAGAATTTAAACCCATAAAAGAGAATAATAAGTCGCCATAACAAAGAGGTATGGGGGTAGGGTCGTGACATAAAATAAACAGGATATTATGCTTGTAGCCTTTCACTGGAGCTTTTAGTTGTGTCGAAGGAAACGACGTGGGACTCTTTGCTATGGATGGATAAATATAGAAGGAAAACAATGACGCTGACAGCCTGGTTTGCTTTTCTGTTGTGAATTAATAATTTTGTCAACAATTCTAAAGAAATTGATACAGCTATTAACTTTTGTTGTATTTTTAGGAATCCATATTTAAACAGTACCTATAATTTTGTCCCTTTTGTCTGTCTGTCCCCGCCCCAACAATGCTCTAATGTTTGCACCTGTTGAAACACGGCGGCATGATGACACAAAAAAATATAATAACGCAAAAATATAAATGTATCGTAATAATTAAGGCCGCTGTAAATATATAGTGTCCTTCTTAATATGCTGACACTTTTTAAAGGCGATGATTAGACCGTCAAACTGAACTAGTTTCTCTATGGGACCAACATCCAAATCGCGAAAAAAATCAGCTGTTCCATTCAAAACTGCAAACCTACTCAAACCAAATGTGTGGGACAGCAGAATTTTTTTGCGATTTCCATGTTGGTCCCATAGTGAAAGTAGTTCAGTTTGATAGTCTGATCATCCCTTTAAAAAAGTGTCAGCATATTAAGAAGAACCCCGTATAATGTAATCCATTCATTGTTTAAGCACATTAATAAGAAGAAAACAATTGTTTTACTCATACAACGAAATAGGAGACGAACAATCAGTTACTTACCTAACTGAATGAGGTGTCTTTAGAAAGGTCTTATAAAAGTGATCAAAAAAACCTTTGAGGCTTGATTTCTGGATGCTTGATGAAAAAATTTGGCGTAAGGCCTTAACTTTTCAGGAGTTGCAGTAAGAAATTGCAACTGTATAACACAAGTTAACTATGACATTAGTTTAGAAGCAGACTGTAAAACACCCAAGAGAAATTCGAGACGTTTTAAAATTCACTTAAACGCTTCACGAACGAAACGCGCCCGAACTTTTGAAGTCACTAAACTTGAATTCAACTTTCAGTTAATGCTTATTTTATTTAAAAACCGTTACTTCAGCGACACTTACTGAAAATACAAAGTTTTTGTTTAGGTAAACAAATAACTTCTGACTCCTTTCACGTCAGAAGCGGATACAGGATTTAGATTATCTTCTAGAAAATTAGTTGTAAACAAAAAATATGATTAAATGTTATTTTGTTATCCATGTAATTGCATTACAGTACATTTATGAGAATGGCAGAAATGTGCCATACGCGAACGTGCTTTCACCGCAAAGATTAGCTATATTAGTCACACCCGGGCACATCAGCGAAGCCCATCATAGCAGCAGCAGTCGCCGTAGCCATTTCGGCGAGGAAGACATCATCGTCAATACTTGCATGTGATGGTAGTGATGTGATGTATCTTTATGATGATTTTGAAATTAATCAATATAAAACGAATGGGTGGCAATTGGCTGCTGCAAGATAAACTTAACTTAAAGTTTCCAATGACGTCATCCGCCGGGACCTAGCCAGCGTCAATATGCCATCCATGCTTGGATCGATAGGTAGAGCTCGTGACGATGGCAAGAGACCCGACGAAATGTCGCTCATTCCTTGGAGAGGTGGTCGATCGTTAGTTTGGCATGGGGAGACGGTATAGTGGTCTCACGGGTTGGTTGTCACAGCAGCCATAAAGCGGGCACCAGACTTGGCTGCAAAGCTGTGTTTTAAGTCCTTCGACCTGTTTCTTTCCTCCTCTATAATGATAGAGTGGGATAAATCACCTTCGCGTTCAAGTCTGGCGCCAGCTTTTTGCCGTTGTGACAACCAACCCGTGAGACCCGGTCTCCCTTACATATGTGGATACTCTGGCTTCATATCTCGCTGCCACTTCTCAGAGCAGGCGCGGCGGAGGCGTCTGCTAAGGCCCTGTTGAGGCGCAAGTACGCAACCCTGTGTAAGATGAGGTTACTGTGCCATTCGAGGTACAGAATCTGGGATTTTGCGGTCCGGTCGCACGACAATTCTTCAAGGAGTAGTCGTCACATCTGGTCGAAGTGTCAGGGGGGGCATAGAGCTGGCGCTTACCTTGGGCAACGAATTAGTATTTTCACAAAGCGAGGTAACGCTGCCAGTATCCTGGGCACTCTCCCGCACGACAGCTATCTCGAATGCATTTTCTATCTGTAGGTAATCGGAAGATGCTTGCTATACTTTTTTAACAAGCACAGCAGTATAATACTTATTGTGTATAAGGTCCCAATTAAAATTATGTATGTATGTATGTATGTATATGCTCACGACTATATTCCCCGAGGGGGTAGACAGAGATGTTCTGAAATCTCAGAGCATCCACGTTTCACCAGTAGTACCGAAACTCTGTCCAGTGTGACGGGGGGTGAGCCCGTCGCCACTTATAATGGACAGTGGGTACAATACATGCCTCGAAATTGAAGCATGCAGGTTTCCTCACGATGTTTTCCTTCACCGAAAAGCCAGTGGTGTTACAATCGTACATAAATTCCGAAAAACTCATTGGTACGAGTCGGCCTGGACGGGGATCGAACCATCGCCTCCTGCACGGCAGGCAAGGTTACTCGCCACTGGACCACCACGGATAGATTAAAATTACCAATTAGAAAATAAGGTCAGATTATAAGTTTGCAAGTTACTTTCGTCATCGTTTACTTTTGATGATGACTGTACTGTGTTTGATACCAGCTTAGTTCCGAAATTGAAACATCTTTACGTAAAACAGAGCAGACCCTTTCTGAAGATGTTTACCCGCGTGATAACGAGAGGCAGAAACGTTTCTGATACTATTATTGTTATTTTAGGACGGACTGTCGCGTAAAGCTCGTAAACTTTGAGCAAAATGCCGCATAAGCTATCTGTACTCATTGTGGAAATGTAAATGCTTTTTTAAGTGAAATTTTATGATGGTATGTTTTTGTTCCCGTCAGCTGCTTCACCTGTACATTTTTGTTGAGGATGGGCTTGTGACAACATGCGCATTTATTTTAGAAGCAAGAAATACTTACCTACTACAATAAATTAAATTACCTACTCATTAGACAACACAAATAGATGGGCCATTATTTTATTTAGGGTACCATAATCCTGTCGAAACGGAACAAAGGCGATTTTGTTAGTAAAATAGGTAAACTCCAAAATAAAACTGTTATCGGTAGCTACCGAATAATAAACCAGTCTTAGAAAAACATAGGAATTAAAGTAAAATACTACACATATTTGGAAATTACGGTAGGTAACACAGTTTTTTTTAAGCAACGCATTACAATTTTGAGGGACAGTAACACAGTGGTTATTTTGTTTAATAAACATAAATAAATATAAGAAATAGCAAGAAAACATCGCTGCGAATGTCTTTAATGATTACTATAAACAATAATGAACAAATATCAACATAAAACGGTAAAAAATACTTATAGAATTAATACAATAAAAAGAAAAGAAAATTATATCCAAATTGTACCTTGAATAAAATAATGACCCATGTAATTAAAAAATAAGGTTAGCGTCGAATTGTGAATGGACGCATTTCTAGCCGTCGTCGGCGTCGCACGTGGCGTGGATAAGGTTTCCAAAACAATGTTTTGTAGGCAAAGTGCCTCTCGTTCTTGATACGACACTTTAACCTTTCCTTTAACTTGTGCTTTGAGAGATTATGTCTAGGTCTTCTTCCCCTCTATTTTCCCTGATAATTTAGTTTAAAAAAAATTATCTTGTCTTATCCAGAGTCCGATCATGTTTCCTCTTCGGCTGTCTATTGTTTTCATAACATTTATAAATTGAAGAATATAATTGAATAATATTGATTGACTAGAATTAAAATGAATTTGAGATAGATTGAGAATTCGTTAAAACCAATCTTAACACTTCTTCATTTGTTCTTACGTTCTTACTTTAACAAAAAATACGACATTCACCTATAGTGTAACAAAATAAAGTTTTCTATAGAACCTAATGGTTCCCTTAACACACATATTTCAGAGAGTAAAATAAAGAGCTCCAATACAATGGTTGTCGAACGTAGATAATATCAAACTCCACCCCGATGTAAACGTGTGAATGTGAAATTGTTTACTTTCCGATTTAAAGCCATTGTTGATACATGTAAAGAATTACAAGGTGACACCCCTTATCTTGATGGGGACCACAAAATGTACAGTTGGCAACAGAAATGGATTAGCAGAGGGATCCGGTGAAAATAAATTAATTAGGGATCCAATAGGTTTAGCAGTTTTTAAGGTGGACCATATGCTCTTGAACGGTGATAACCGTATCAAAATTGGTTTAGTAGTTTTAGGTTGATGCTCGAATGAAGAACAAAAAAATGTTGACGCATGGAGACGTCCCGAATAATAAAAAAGAATTTTACAATTGCCTACTTATTATACCTAGAAGGCTAAATCTTAATTGCTTTAATTGCATAACAATAATGCAAAACTGAAAAAAATATAACTTTAATTTTATTACCGAAAAAAAACAATATAAACTCAATTGCATGTGTTTTAAAAAACAAATTGATGATAAGTTGAAAACTAAAAGATTTTCTGTTGCTGACTGTACTTTTAACACTCTACAGCTGTTTATCTACTTTAGATTCAGATTGAACCGATGTAAATGACAAAGTGTTAATCTGAACACATTGTATTTACTCAGCGGGGATCCTACACAATTTTGTATAACATTTTTCAAATTGAAAGGCCCATTTCATCGAGATAGTGTCAAATTTAATGGACTTGAAAATACGCACAGTATTAAATTTGAATAAATTTTTCGCAACGATAGTTTGGTGTTTGCGTTTTATTTTCTCTATCCTCGTGTTTATTACGTCATAAAAAGTAATATGGGAAGTTTTTAGGACAGGATTACCTAAAATAACCTTAATTACTTAGAGTTAAAGTTTAAATAGAGGCCGTAAAAGCTTTCATCTCGTTATCATGATTATTACCACTAATTTACCCACTAATTTGTCCGTGTGGACATGTAACTCATATTCATTATTTTACTTTATTAAGGTTCGAATCCCGCTCGCCACCCGACTTTTTCAATCTTTAATTTGATTAAGCTAACATGGCATGCATGTTGAATCAATAAATTCGATTGGAATAAGGTGTGACATATATCGCTTGAATTCTAATTGTAACATTAGACGTGTGAGTCAGTAGTTTGCATAACTCTGGTAGATGGCGCTGACGTCCCTTAAAGACGATGATATAGATTGAAAATGTCTTCGTGGCTTGCGGGGCGCCGACAGCTCTGTTGGACTGGAGCATGCCCCGGATAGGCAGTTCGTGGGTTTGAATCCCGCTCGCCACCCGATTTTTTCAATCTTTAGTTTTATTAAGGTATTTTAATTACCTTTAATTTGGCTTGAATAGAAGAAGCTGGTGGACCAAGTTTAGTTTAATAGTTTAACAGTAGATATCAGAATGGTGACTAGGGAAGGACGGTGATCAGTGTAGTTGGTCCGACGACATTGTAAAGGTGACGGTGCATTGGTCGAGATTGACACAGGACCGCGAAGAGCAGCGCAATAAAACGGAGGCCTATGCCATACGAGGAAACATACAGGGTGTCCGGTGGCAGAATTAGGATTTAAAATATAAATAACAAAAAAACTACGTGAAATATACATTTATATTTTTAATCATTATAAAGAAGACAAATGCGGGTTTTATTTCTTAAAAATTATGTTGTCTAAATGTTGACCGTCACGTCGGATACATTCATGGAATCTGGCTTCAGTATTTCTTGCCACTCGCTGGAGAAGTGCCGCCGAGATGCCATGATCTTCGCGAACGATATTTTCTTTTAATGATGAGATAGTCGCCGGGTTTGTTTCGTAGACTTTATTTTTGAGATATCCCCACAGAAAAAAGTCCATGGGTGTAAGATCCGGTGACCTGGGTGGCCAGGGGATGTCACCGAAACGACTTATCAGTTGGTTGGGGAAGAAATCACGCAGTAGCGCCATGGTCTCCCTAGCAGTGTGCGGGGTGGCGCCATCTTGCTGAAACCATGTCCGTGAAGTGTAGGAAGGATGGTCTCTCAATGTTGGAAAAAAAAAATCATTGAGCATTCGCCGATAAGCAACACCAGTCACAGAAATTGCGTGCCCTTGACCATTTTCAAAAAAATAGGGTCCAATTATTCCCCTGCTTGATAATGCACACCAAACCGTCACTTTGGGACTGTGAAGTGGCTTTTGGTGTTTTAAGTGGGGGTTTTGTCCTTTAGGAGACCAATAACGACAATTCTGCTTGTTTACACTGCCATTTAAGTGAAAGTGGGCTTCATCACTCCAAAAAATAGTGTTCACCGTGCGAAATCGCTCCAACATTGTCTCACAGTAATTTTTACGCAAGTTGTAATCATTAGGCTTAAGCGCTTGCACAATTTGAATTTTAAATGGATGAAGTTTAAGATCCTTCTTCAATATCTCGTGCACTATAGTTTTTGGAAGCCCCAAGGCAGCCGCTCTCTTGCGAACGGACTGACGCGGATTATCGCTCAAACTGGACGCGACGAGTTCGATGTTTTCATTTGTTCTCGACGTCCGGCTGGGCCCCGGTCGTGGGTTATTTTCTGCTGAACTTGTTGCCCGGAACCTTCGCACCCATGATCGAATCAAATCTTCACTTGGGGCGTCACGTAACCGTCGAATATTGTAACGTGAACAAAATCTTCGACGAGAAATTGCACACGAATCATTGGCTTTAAAATACGCTTCGATTGCGAACGCACGTTGTTCACCCGTCCACTGCGACATTGCGACTAAAAAACCCGCACGAATGACGAAGCCAACGCGGCCCCCTCCCCGCTCCTCCGTGCAACGGTTACGGAGAAATTCGAAATTTAAATCCTAAATCTGCCACCGGACACCCTGTACATTCGAAAAACATTACGCTTCTTCTGACGAAGGAAAATACTCCACAGAGACAATGTTTCTTAGTAGCGCACAGAACGATCACATGACGCACTCCCCTCGACATTGTCCACTGGCCGAGCCGGCGTAAACTGGTTTTGTCCACGGGCGGCGTAGATGAACTCGTCGGTGGAGGGTCACGCACACAAGTATTAAGCTTTGTCTCTACATGCAGGTTATTTTTAATCATGTGCTTGTGTTCAGCAGTGGGTAGAAGTGAGCTTATTTGATTAATTGAATCAAAGAATACCTATAAGGGATACGAAGAGAAGGGATACGTGGCGCGCCGTAATCTCTGCCTACACCGTACTGAGAAAGAGGCATTACGTTATAGATAGGTATATGTAGGTAGATATAACAATAAATAGAATTATTACAGAACCAAAGGATTTTTTCCCGATCGAAGGCCCGATCGGATTGACCGTTCAATCAGATCAGTTGGGAAGTTTTAGTCCCGTTTGTCCGATTTATCCTCTGTTCATGTTGTATAGTAACACATAGAACCGAGTATTTGACATTTTAACGGGGGTTTTACTGGAAATATTTGAGTTCGATATTTCGGCAGTATTGCAACTGTCATGATCACAGAATAACTTATGAACTCAGGTAGATTTTAAAACGCTATATACAATATAAGAACACAACTATTGTAGTTTAAATTATAGCCACATAACTCTCAAAGTCTGTATAACCAAGGGTCAATAAATCGGACAAACGGGATTGAAACCTCCCTTCTAGTCAGACTAATCTCAGAAACCGATCTGTCCGATCGGGTAGGTAGTATGTTCAGAATATCCATATTTCACTAGGAGCGCCTAAACTGTCCAGTGTAACTCGCCACATTTAAAAATAACGTAGTAAAACCAATTCGCTCTCACAAAATGTAGTCGTCAAATTTCGCAAAAAGGTTACCGACTTGACATTCAACATTTTCTTTCAGAAACCAGACAATAAACTCCCGTCTTCTGTTCCATTTTGTTATCACATTTCTTTTACAACCTTACCGGCGCGGCGATCGCGTAGGAATTATAACGATTTTTTTTACAATAAATTTTCAACGCCAAACGAAATTACCGATTAGATGAAAAAAAGAATTTTCGAATAAAATTTTCTTTCATTGAATATTTCTGAAGCGGCCTTCATAAATATTCTAATGAGAATTTTCTCTACGATGTTAATTCTTTCATTTGTCGGACACTTCAGAAGTTTCGGCTTGCCGCAAGGTTATGGTAATTTGTTGATAATTATTGCGTAGTTAATGAAGTTTTGTGTTAAGGTTAACGACCGTCTCATAGATTCGTGAATTCTTCGGGACTGTGAACCATTTAGCTTCGAGAAAATTGAACCGAAGAAGTAAGTGCATTTCGATCTTTCATAAATAAACTTTCATACATGTAAATAAACATCTATTTTATCTATCTCATACATAAACTTACAACTACTGTTATCTCCTCAAGTATGAAGTTGTAGTAAAGTGAATGTTTCAGGATAGTATAACATGTTAAGTGTTAATTATAAAGGGTCTAAACTTAAATACCTTTACATATGAAAGGGGAAAAACTCAACTCTCGATGTTAGTCCCATAGAGAAAGCTGTTCCAGGTTGATGGTCTGAGCATTCCTTTAAAACAGTCAGCATATAAAAAATATATATTATTTAATTATTTCGGATATTCGGATAGGTACAACGCAACGCTCTGTTTCTCTAGATATTTGTCCCGTCATCAAAGAAAAAAAACAGGACAATTTATCAACGAGTATACGTCGACAAATAGAAATGTCCGAGATGACAACAAAATGTATAAAGTTATAATAAATTCCGAGCCCAGCACATTAAAGGGATAGCTCTCTTTTCAAATTTAATCTTCAAATATTGCTTTTGTAAAGAAATTCTTTGAGGAAAATATTTCTGTTAAAGATCTGACGAGCGAATGGCAAAAGCTGGAGATTTTTATGGTACCTGCTATATCTTCATAACAATAGAAGGACCACGTTCCAGCAGTATAAAACTAGGATTATGAAACCTTTTACGTAACTTGAAATTCTTAAATAAATTCATCACAGAATATTATAACAATTAGTACGTATAGAATACCCACTTCCTGCCTCTCACACACGACACGAAAAGAAGAAGTTACTTCAGTCGTGAACGAAACAAAATCCAAATCATCTTCGCATTTGTTTTTGGTCTCGCCAGAAACCAATATACTCAACCAATATACCAACGCTAGTGGATATCGAGGATGGCTTGCACAAAAAAGGCATCATCATCATCTTCTTAGCTGCTGTCCCACTGGGAAGCGGCGTCTGAAAAACGTCGTCACAACCTTAAGTTCGTCTTTGAAACATCGGCGAGTTGTCAATTCGGTATTCACTAAGGTTATGTCATGTGTCAAACTGATATAAAAACTTCGAAGATCTGAAGGATGCAAGAAGGATGCATTTGTGAGCTAATCGATGTTTTTGACAGCAATGCAACGCTTAATGAATTGCACTTCTATGAGCCTGAGCCTGTCCTGAACAATTTCCTTCCAACAGCCACCAAAACTGCGCTTGCGCAATCTCTTTTATTACCTGTCCTAGACTATGCTGATGTGGCCTATCTTGATCTCAACGAGCATCATTTAAATAAATTTGAACGTCTCCAAAATTTCTCCATACGGTTTATATTTGGTCTTCGAAAATATGACCACGTTTCCGAATTTCGTGCTAAGCTCAAGTGGTTGCCCATCCGTCTTCATCGAAACTTTCACATACTTTCTCTTCTTTACGCTTTTCTGTTTCTTCCCCTTACTCAAGGACTCCCTCCTGTCTCAAGGACCGCTTTACTTTTCTACACGCCACCCATGACCGAGTACTGCGATCGGCTAATAATCTTCTACTTGCTATGTCTTCCCACACCTCTTCCTTCTGACAAGTCCTTTTCTGTTCCGTCCGTCCGTCTATGGAATGAACTACCACTTTCTGTTAGACTAGCTCCCTCACTATCGATCTTTAAAAATTGCTGAAATACTACTATCTGTCGCTTTGACAATCTTCGCTTAAATTTGGTACCTACATTTTGAAAAGTTTTACTTACTACTTATTATTTATTTTATAAGGTACCTAATTCTACAATTATTTTGCTATATTTAGTATGTATGTATGTATATATTTATACTAAGTGTAAATTATAATATTATGTATCAAGTAGTACCCCGCCATAGCATTTATCTCATGCAAGACTTCTTCCATCCACTGGTTGTATGGAAGAAATCACTTTTAGTGATAAGGCCGCCTTTTGTACCCTTCTTGTTCGTGTATATTGTTGTTGTTTTTTGTGTATTTTGGTGTGCAAATAAAGAATATTTATCTTATCTTAACATCTTCGTGGGAGAGCTCCCAGCTATTAATTTCCTTTTTTACATCAGACCATTTGAGGTTTGACCTCCTCCGCCACCTTGACCTGATAAAGTCTATTGCTGTGTTGCCTATATACTCAGCTAGTCTTCGTTGTACATGACCAATCCATCTAAGTCGATTTTACTTGCACCAAAAAAGTATTTAAACACGTTTAAATATGATGCTGTCATTTCCGAGAGCTGTTGCTATCTGAGAGTTTAAGCCCAAATACTTGTTGGTACAAGCTAGGCTAAATCTATGATAATTCTGAACGCACACTATAAAAGCTGAACTTGAGCTAGTCTAAGAAAAGCACCTTTATAAAAACAATCCCAAGAATTTGAACATTTACTATAATCAAAACGTTTGAAGAAAACTTTTCTACCGTGAATTGTGAATCAACATTGTTTCATTTATTTAATGAAAATTGTTAATTTCTTCACAAGTTTCTCTTTTAGATTGCGTTTCCGCCAGTTAACTATTTCATAAATTATTCGTTTGGTCTAGTTTTGTTTTGTCAATTATAATTATTAATGTAGACGTCTTGGAAAAGTTATGAACAGCATAGCGAAAATAATAATAATTTTAACACAATTTTATTGACAACATTACATTTTTTTAACCACCTGTTTTTAATAAAAAAAAAAATAAGGTTAAAAAATAAGGGATACGTATTTTTCCCATTTTATTTTTGACCGATATTTCTATTTTTAATTTACTTTTGAATTTTCTGAAAAACGTAGGATTTATGGCAATAACATTAAAAATAAAAACTGTCAAATACAATAGAAAAGCCAAACAGGCAAAGGAATAAAATCTCATTCAACCTCTATTACATTTTTTTGAATTTTTCAAATAACTCGAGAAATAATGGATAGAAAAATCTGATAATTTTGATATAAGCTTTGAATCCCATAATCTCCAAATGGTTTTCTTATTTTGTTACCTTTCTTAAAATGAAGTGTTTTCAATATGAGCATAATCCTGAAAGGTTTATGACTTTGACTATTTATATGTGGACTGGTTACGCGTGTAATTCTACTAACATACATTTCTGTCACTTTTTGCGGGGGGCGAGGTAACATGAAATCCGCAACTTTGGATTTTATTCCCCATAACTTTAGATTCTAATTTTGAATGTTAAAAATCATGAAAAGTAGTCTCGTGTGAACCCCAAACGTTCTAAGTTCGAAGTTATTATTTCGCAATTATAGGCTGTCTCATTTAGTGATAAGATGTAAAATTGAATGTAAATGCACAAGATCAATTGTGCTTATACCGTGGCAGAGGGAAAATGCTACCGCAAGGCTAGTCCTTATAATAATTAGTCAAAGGTTTATGAAAAACAAAGTGAGCATAAAATACGTTACGTTAACTAGTATGGTGCTATAACAATTCACAGAATAAATAAGAAGCATGTTTCATAAAACACATTTGATCTCCATTCTACAAAATTATCCCCCTAAACTCCTACCAGCTTAGCAACTGCATAACCGTGCCTTTATTAAAAATATCTTTGACATCACCCGATTACAAAGAGACTTTGTAAACATCCCTTTCGCTAGAAGCTGTTAATCAGATTAACGGGGATTATGGGACAAAGAAACATTACTGATCATTTTGAATTCTATTTCTAACGGTATAAGAGTTAATGATTGTTCTGTTTACCCTCGTATGACTGACGTGTGGATCAGTCTTTCATGTATAATAAATTTGTTGTTAAACAACTTTTTGAGGGTCCAATTTACAAATAGCAAAAAATTTTACCCCTTTTAATTTTTTTGTATGCATTCTCGTTTCCCCGTTTAAGATCTGTTATAGCCTAACCGGCCAAGTGCGTGTCGGACCACGCGCACGGTAGTGTTCCGTAGTTGCCCGTCACAATATATGGACTTAGAAGGGGCTTTTTGTTTTATACTACTATACACTACTACCGTGAATTTTTTCACGTATCCAGAAACAACCGTTTAGCTGACAGAGGGGGGGGGGGGGGGGGGACGACTCTTAACAAAAATTTTCACTTTAAAGCTTAATATTTCGCTAACGGATCCCAAAATCGCAAAATCGCAAAATGGTTTTCCCACACCCACAATATTTAAAAAAATCCTATCCAATGATACTCCACATCATGGGATAGACAAGAAAAAAATACTTTATCGGCGTGATTAATATGTATACCCATGTCAAATTACAGCTTTCTAGTACTAAGCATCTTTGAGCTAAGCCGCGGACAGACGGACAGACGGACGGACATGCCGAAACTATAAGGGTTCCTTGTTGACTACGGAATCCTACAAATCACGTTTCAATCAACATTACATTTTAAATCAGCCACGTAACGAGAGAAACTCAACAATTATTATGTTTCCACTCAAATTGCCAAGTAGATTCCGTAGGTAACATAAAATTAAATAAATGCTAGTAAATAAATGAGTAATGTTCCAGTTTGTTGAGCTCGCTTGTCGGCACATAAACCTGAAATTAGCGACACCTCGCAGATTTTATGACACTCGTACTGAAACTAATTAAAATTATTAATCTTCTTGACACGAGATTTGTCTCCTTTTATTTAACGAGGAATATATTTTGTTTGTATCTTAACTATTATAAAACTGTAACGAAGTGTGTCTGTATATAGAAGGTATTTAAATGAAAAAGATTACGACACGGTTTTTAGGTATTCCGGACTCCAAATCAACCTTATTTAGAATTTTTGTCTGTCTGTTTGTTTGTATGTTTTAACAGCATCACACAAAAACTACTGCACCGATATTGATGAAACTTTTTTCGTTTGATAGCTTATAATATAAGTGCATACATAAACTCACAACCATAATCCCTTTCGGGGTGGTCAGAAGCTTTGCTACAACTGTTTAGTTGTAGCAAAGCTTCTGTTCACCATAAATCATCCTTTTCGCTTTACCGTAGTCGGGTAAATATCAGTTTTCTAGAAATGGATTACTCATACGCAAATAATACTAGTATAGCATATGCTCACGACTATATTCCCTGAGGGGGTAGTCAGAGATATTCTGAAAACTCAAAACATCCACATTTCACCAGTAGTACCGAAACTCTGTCCAGTGTGACGGGGGGTGAGCCCGTCGCCACGTAATGGACAGTGGGTACAATCCATGCCTCGAAATTGAAGAATGCAGGTTTCCTCACGATGTTTTCCTTCACCGAAAAGCCAGTGGTGTTACAAATCGTACATAAATTCCGAAAAACAATTGCTGGTACGAGTCGGTCTAGACGGGGATCGAACCATTGCCTCCTGCACGGCAGGCAAGGTTACTCGCCACTGTACCACCACGGCTTTACCAATTCTAGGTAGTAGGGTAAATATCAGTTTACTAGAAATGGATTATGCATACGCAAATAATATTGTTGCTGGAAATGGAATGTGAGCGGTGGCCAACCTTTTGGAATGGAATGGCCTGAGTCTGATGTGCTTAGGGTCGCCGTGTTGGCATTAGCTTGAAATGTCATGACACGGAAAGTCCAAATCGGGTCAAGTTGTCCAGAACTTGACACTATAAGTATATGATTAATTTTGAGGGCCTACAATTGAACTAACTACGCTTCTCTAAACACCAAAACGGTCTTATTAAATCAATGTTTTCATAATTTCGGTCATTCCCTAATCGTCCACAATGACATATTTACAGGGTGAAACTGATATCATTAGGATCCTTTTAAACGAAGAGTCTACCAATCAAACTGAACAACTTTTACTATGGGTGCAAACCGATCGGAGCAAAGAAAAAAATCAGCTGTTCCATACTAAATCGCAATGCCTACTCGACTCAAATGTAGGCAACAACTGTTTTTTTTGCTCCGATCGTTTCGTTCCCATAGTAAAAGTTGTTCAGTTTGATGGGTAGACTCTTAGTTTAAAAGGATGCTAATGATATCAATTTCAACCTGTAGAATGCCTCTTTGGGAAATATAGTTATAGCATAGCATATGCTCACGGCTATACTCCCCGAGGGGGTAGTCAGAGATATTCTGAACCCTCAGAACATCCACGTTTCACCAGTAGTACCGAAACTCTGTCCAGTGTGACGGGGGGTGAGCCCGTCGCCACTTATAATGGACAGTAGGTACAATACATACCTCGAAATTTAAGTGTGCAGGTTTCCTCACGATGTTTTCCTATATAGTTATGTTACGCTATTATGACCATATATTTTGAAGACCCATGAAGATCTAAATTATAAAGCCCTTTAAAGAGAACCAACCTTTCTTTCTTCTTATGTTTTTCTTGCAACCAAAGAGAGGCCCTTTAAATACCTAAAAGCCCAAAAATAATACTGTCACAAAATCAAAACAAATATGAAAGGAATTTCTGGACGAAACGGTGCGCAAGAAATCACATCCTAAGATAAATATCAACACATATCAATATTAAAAGGGCTACCCACCTGGCTGGCCGTAAAACAAATCAGTACCGACCCTTGAATCTCGGGGGATGTTCCCCTTAGGGCACAGGACCGGATTCGATGACATGGCTATAAATAACTGTAGTGTACAGGGTGAACTTGATATCATTAGCATCCTTTTAAACTAAGATTCTACCCATCAAGCTTAAAGGGATATAATTCGGAGCGCGCTCCATACAAACGTACTATGGTGATATTTTCAATACTAACCAATTAAACTCAATGAAATTTTGCTGAAACAATCTTGAAACAAATATTTATGCCTGTATGGAGTTAGATTTTCGTTAAAATATACAGTTTCAATGCTAGGATTAATTTAAGATTTGTATGGAAATCGTTGAGGCACTGTTACTTTAAAACTATACATTTTAACGAAAATCTGACTCTATACAAGCATAGAAATTTGTTTTTAGATTGATTCTGAAAAATTTCATTGAATTTAATTGGATAGTATTGAAAATATCACCATAGTACGTTTGTATGGAGCGCGCTCGGAATTATATCCTCTTAACAACTTTTACTATAGAAGCAAACCGATCGGAACAACAAAAAACAATCTGTTGTTGCATACACTTGAATCGAGTAGGCATTGCCGTTTAGTATGAAATAGTACTTTTTTTTGCTCCGATAGGTTTGCTCCCATACTAAAAGTTGTTCAGTTTGATGGGTAGACTCTTTGTTTAAAAGGATGCTAATGATATTAATTTCACTCTGTATAAAACAGTTCCATGACTGACTGACTGACAAGCCTAATCAACTGAATATAGAAACATGACTGTATGGAATACATATTCTACAGAGGATTTCGGGGTGCACTAAGGATTTCTCGAAAATCAACCCCTATTGATGATTTCCGAAATCCACGTAGACGAAGTCGCAGACAGAAACTTGTCTTTCATATGCTAAAGGTGAATCTTGATATAACTGCACGTTATTGATAAGTAGTTATAGAAAAGCTACTGACCACACCGAAAGAGATTTTTGTCGTGACTTTATTACACGCAACGTTTTGCCGACAAAGTTCCGAAGCGACGGAACCACGTCATGTCACGGGAGTTAGCCATTCAGATAACGAGGCCTAAATCGCACTTTCGAAGTTTCTTAGAAAGTTTTCATAAATACAAGATCCAACTAAGAACAGTTGAACCGTGAAGGTAGTCCAACAGCCCGTCGATGTATATATATCGTAGCCATCTGCTTGAATCTGCCATTTGATTGAAAGGCTAGCCCGTTCATTGAATGGCGACACTCAATTGAATGACATGAAAGGACAACTGGCCAAGTCGTTGAATGTAACGTTCAACAAAATTCAGCCAGATGATTCAAAATTGAACTAAATTTGAATCACGTAGCTGATTTTACGTCCGCCAAGTTCAAAGGGCTAGCTTAGTTGAACGTTGAGTGGCGCTTGTTCAATCAACGTTCGGCCTAGTCATTCAATTGAGTATCGCCATTCAATGAACGGGCTAGCCTTTCAATCAAATGGCAGATTAAACCAGATGGCTGCAACATATGCATATCTTCTCTATTCGCCCACAAAACGAATGAAATAACGAAACCAAATGAAGCAGACTTATTTTTTCAACGAGGTCTTTTTAATAACATTAAATTAATTCTCTCTTAATCCAGCACTGAAGGGTCGTATAAAAATAAAACATAGCAAATACTTCATTGAAGCAGCACGTAAAATAATAAAAGAGCTTTTGTAATCACGTAAAAGAAAATATTCCTGTGAGAACTTCAATTTACAGATGGAACGAAAGGAACTGTTTTTAAAACTAATTGGATAGTAATCCCAGTATACCCGTGTTCCGAAATATCATTGGTATTATGGAGGGGTAAAAGAGTAGAGTACAAAATTATATTTCATAGAAAAGAGTTGGCATTTTGTGGGCATCCGCGCTACATCTTCGGTTTCATGATCTTGCGATCTATACTAATATTATTAAAGAGATATGTAGGTAACCACTGAACTACTGAACCGATTGTAAAAAAATCTGTTGACTAATAGAAAGCTACACTATTCCTGAGTAGCATAGGCATATTTAGGTATATATTAGGTATATTTAGGTATATTTTATTTTGATTCGCGAATAAAATCGCGGGCAAAAGCTGTAGTATCTAATAATAGACTTAAAATTAATGGCAGATTTAAAAATTTGAAATTTGAAAGCACTGGAAGTTATAATCTTAGTACTTCGCTGAAAGTAAAAAAATCTCAATTCGGACCAAAATTTGATATGATTTAACACGAAATTGTGCATTAAGTCTTTTATTTGCAAAGATATGGTAAAATGGAGCCAATTATTTACAAATCACAATGAAAAACAACCTTTTATTTCAGAGAAAAATGACAACATTCTTATAATAATTGCGACTTCATTTGACACGAATTTACTCTTGATTTTTTGCTTCGTGTGTCTGCAGGCTATGACTGATCAACCAACAGGACCAATTTACCTCAACCATATTAAGGGGCCATAGGTTCAGAAGAAATATTTTCTATGAGAAACGCGATTGCCCAGCCCTCGCAGTTTTTTTAATTTTTTATTGTTAATTGTAACCAATATTAAGTGTCTTCTAAACTGTGTAGGGAACGTGGCCCGGGTGAACGGGGTCTTATTCGGCTCCGCTGGAGAGGTTTTAGTGGACTATCGTTTTTCTGGTGGCACGAGTGGTTTGATGTAAAGGAAAGTCTTGTTTGCAGTACTGGAGGTTTATTTTAGTGATTTTTACACCAGAGTTAGTTACACGCACAAGCACCGTAACAATATGGAAGGCGGAAACGGAAATACAACTTTTTTAATTACTACATTTTATATTTGTTTTGCCAACAAACTGTTTTACGCACAGAAACAAACTTTTGGTTATAAATAGCAACCTTTTATAACTAAATAATAATAATAATAAAAATCTTTATTTGCAGATAATCTAATGTTAATTATGCGCTGCAAAAAAGTTTTAAAGTCACAAAACTTTGGTTATATTTAACAAAACATTTTTTTCAGTGTAGATACGTCCTCTGCTGCCCTGTTTGATAGTACTTATTATAAATTAAAACTGAATTATCTTCGTCAAGTCATTTACTTTAAGATTAAGCATACAAATTAAGATTCTTGTTCTGACTAATTAAAGCGCTCAGACCCGACGAGTGACAGGCGTAGGCGCGAGTAAAAAGGGTGTAAACAGAAACACTCAACAATATTGAGATTTTTATAAAAGCTGTTAGCTAATGAACTTGACACAACTCTTCATCGTATAACCTTAAATAGACTTAAAATAAACCCTTCATTTTAAGAAAGGTACCAAAAAAAGAAAACCATTTGGAGATTATGTGATTCAAAGCTCATATCAAAATTATCAGATTTTTCTATCCATTATTTCTAGAGTTATTTGAAAAATACTGAAAAATATAATAGAGGTTGAATGAGATTTGATTCCTTTGCCTGCTTGGCTTTTCTATTGTATTTGAAAGTTTGTAATTTTAATGTTATTGCGGCCAAGGTATCTTAGCCATAAATCCTAAATTTTTCAGAAAATTCAAATGTAAATTATAAATAGAAATATCGGTCAAAAATTAAAACGGAAAAATACGTATCTCTTATTTTTTAACCTATTTTTATATTTTTTATTAAAAACAGGTGGTTAAAAAATGTAATGTTGTCAATTGGGATGAAGACATTTTTTATTACGTTTTTAAAAGCGGTTTGATATATTAAACACTAAAGCGAAATTAATTTTTGAATATCTTTAAAAAAACTGAAAAATCCGTTTTTAAAATTTACGATTAGAGCGAGAGACATAAATAAGAGAAGTGACGTAATAACCTCGTATTTGCATGAAATTTGTTTTGCATGAAAATCGCTTATAACTTTTTTGTTTTCCATTCGATTACAATTTTGTTTGAACATTTTGTTAAATTTTATTAAATTAAGCCTTATTTTAAAATTCGTTGTAAGATAAAAATTGGTGAAGGTGAAAGGTGTGGTCATATTTAAAACGGTGCTTCACACGATCAAACTGAACAACTTTCACTACGTACGGAGCCAGCTTCGAAATCGCGTAAAACTATCAGCTTACATTTGAGTTCATTAGGTACAAGTATTTCAGTTCATAGGTGTTTTATGTTTACGATGGAACGTCACGGGTCTGGTCCCATTATAAAACATAAACAAAAACTTCACGGCCGTAATTAGTTCCAGGTTATCAGAAATTGGCTTCATCCATCAATTAACTCTCAAAGATAACAGTTTGGGCTATTCAGTTTGGGTATTGAGACCCGTGCTAGTTTTAATTTAACACATCCTAATTCGTATACTAATAATGAATAGATGCAAGACGGTACAATACCATTTTGGTTAAAGAATCAAATGTGTGAAATTCAAAAATTGCATGTCGCATGTGATACGGTTATTATGACGCCTTTTATCTCGTTCGTTCGCGCGCAAATAAAAATAGTACGAAGGCGCGATAGGGCTGTATCACGCTGCCATACTACGGCCGCTGGTATCTATTGACGCCTTTGAGTCTATATAAGAAAACTATTTACACACTACAGAGTTTTACCTACACGGTACAGAAAAAAATTCTGAACGAATAAAAACATAAAAATGTCATTGTTATTCATGACTTCGTTCGAGAAAATTGTTACAATCTCAAAAACGGAACTAAAAAAAATACTTTCTTCCATCGCTATTTTTATAAAACAAAGGCGTATCCGAGAGCTCTTTTTCAAGGATTATACGAAGGCAATTGACTTGTACAATGATACCGATAGGGCTATTAAGAAGTACGTGCCAATCGTCTTGTTACTGCAAAATCGGGTCATAAAAAGGGGAAATCTCCCGATACCTTTCCGGCCAAGGGAGCAGCTTTATTTTATTACAAGCACCTATAAATTATGCTAAGAAAACTAGGTATAACAGAAAAGAGATTTATTTACGTGTTTCGTTTAAGGTAGAACGTCACGGGTCATGTCCCATGGAAACATAAATATACGCCAGTAAAAGTTTGACTACAAAATGCACAGTAAACACTCCCGTGATGCAACTTGCAGAATGCATTACGTAGTTTATGGAGTGCTTTAGATCTTCAGAAAATCCCGAAGAATTTTTTTGAAATCCCGAGAAAAAAAGTTGATTAGTTTAATCGTCCGTCAATAATCAAGCATTCCGTTCGCCGATATGTAACGCATTTAATTTCACACCCTGTATACTTCCCAAAATCAGTTTCATCGAACGAAAGTCGGCATTATTGTTATTAATTTAATAAAAGATTGATAGATTTCCAAAACACTATAAATGATTTTTTATCTGCTCAACGTATAGTACGTTAAGCAGTTTAAATTCCTTTATCGAGTTTAGGGAATCTATCAATCTTTTAACTCAAAGAAATATTTATCAATAAAGAGTTTTCTATATATTATGCTTACGTTCCCTAGTGTCTATTTATGTTCGTATGAAGAATCACCCGTGACCTTTCACTTTAACGTTATTTCATTTTGGGGAAATACAAAAACAAGGCACGATCTTTAGAAACATAAATTGCTACTTTTTCCATCCATTCGTCATTTTAATGGTTGCAGAAATAAATTGTTTGGTGAAAATATGCCCTAGTTTTTCTTAGGAACTGATGTAACCAACATTTTTAAAAACAGATTAATCCATTTGACTATAATTTTAAGAAAATTGGACTTGGAAACTGTAACTGTAGGTACTTGTAGAAATGTTCTGAAACAATAGACAACCGGAGTGGAAAAATTATTGGTCACTTGATATGAGACGACAATTTCTTAATAATATTGCAAGGGAAAATATAGAGCAAGAGAGGCTGTGGACCTATACTACATTCCAAATAAGGACGACGAGATTTTACGATTCCTATTTAGCTTTCTGGCCAATTCTGTTAAGCAAATATAATTAATTTATCAGAAAGATGTACTATCCGACATATCTTAGACGTTACTAAAGCTGTTTTAAGAATAAGTGAGAGTAAGTGTTTGAAATCTCAGTTTCTGTAATTAAAAATAGCCTTAAATTTTCGTTGCTATTTTGAATAGAATATATAACAATCTAAAAAACCTAAAAATTCGAATCAAAAACTCAAGACATGCGGAAAACTAGATTGGCGAGAGCTTCATTGACAAGAACGTATCACTTAAATGAGATGATGATGGTATTTGAAAGCCATAAACTTATGTTCTAAGCAGTGAAACTATGCCCTACCGTGTGACTATGTAACACTTATAGCCATTGATTCTGCACCTACCTACCTTTGATCATAGTTGTAATAAAAAGGGATAGTGGTGTAGTGGCGAAGCTAAGTGGTCGCGACAAGCCAATCGTGAGGGGTGTGCGGGGTCCGGGAGGAGCGCGTCCCGGCCCCCACTGCCTGCGCGCGTTCACTAACAGTGAATTCAATTAGGGAACGCTAGTCCACCGCCGCCCCCCGCACACCCGCCGCCGGGACCGTACACGCCACCACACTATGCTTTGATTAGATTTAGAAGGATAAAGACGAGAGAGTTAATCTACTTTTAGCGCAGACAAATATCCTGCGTACCTGACTAAATCTTTTAAATAACTCGCTGTAGTCAAAATCAGATATTAGAATTTAAGTATTCAGTTAGTAAGTGATATCGCCCTTTCGTGTACAGCCCAAGCGATTAAAAGAAAATAAATAAGCAGTTACAACGAAGGACTGCTTAATGGCAATAAGCTTAACCATTATCGTATCGAATAACGATTAGACCGATTGATCGGGTTTATGGCCGTCCAAAAAGACGTATCTATAGGGGTGACAATGAAATTAGTCGACAAATTTTTAGGGATGGTTCAGACCATCAAACTGAGCAACTTTTGCTATAGGGGCAAACCTGAAATTGCAAAAAGAGAAATTGTCGACTCATTTTCGTGTCTCCAGACCTGTAGTTAGGCCAAAATTCATTTCGAAAAGCGAATAAATATTAGAGTAATTTGATGTAGGTTTAGTTTTCGGATATTTTTTTATAAAAACAAATTGTTTGACTTGTTAAGTTGAGTTTGGTTTGGTTAAGACCATTATGCCTCTAAGATTATCCACGATTAGTTCCTTTTTCGTCCACTTATGATACGATGAGATAACTTTACCTCGAACTTCCGTAATTGTCGGGCAATCAGTTTCAGCCACTGCACTGCCCGAGGAGAATTTTCTCCTAAAGTAAATTACCTGAAACGAACAAACAAAATATCTGTTATTACGCGAAGTATATAGAACATAATAAAAGCATGTTTCTCTGTGGCACCCATATGGACATCACGAAAAATAAAATTATGCGTTTTTTACCATCATTTAGAATCTAAATGATGGTAAAAACAGCATTATTTATTTTTTTTAATTTCTAAGTTTTAGATAATTTCTTCCGGAAGGTTTATCTACAGGGTTTATATCACTGCGGATAACTTCATCATGTATTCTACTCATCAAACTGAACAACTTTCACTATGGAGCCAACATCGAAATCACGAAAAAAAATCTGCTGTCCCATACAAAACTGCACTACCTACCTATTCGACTCAAATGGAACAGCTGTTTTTTTTTTCGCGATTCGAATGTACCCTGTATTATTAATTTACATTATTATAAATCCTACATGGGCGAAGCCGGAGCGGATAACGATTAATAAATTTTCAAAGAAAAACTATTAAATCTAAACCCTCTTCACCGTCGTATCATCGTCCTAAGACCTGCATTATTGTTGACATGCAGCAAAGTGCTCAACCATTTCCCAACTGTCCCCAACAAACACAAAAGACCCCAGTATTATGTCGCAGATCTCATTACCCCAAACCATTCGGTTCGAACCCGGCGGGCGCGGCGCCGGCATGTCGCGTCGGAGATCCAGCCTAGCAGACGCCACCATCCCTGCTATTCTACTGCATTGGGTTACAAGGGTTGCAACATTTTGGAATTTAATTAATAGCTAGTTTTTGCTAATTTATTTCATTTTATTTAGGGATTTATAGTGTCTTTGTCCTTTTCATAATTAAGTGATGCAAGGACAAGGCGCCTCTTTAAAAATGTATATTGTAATATTTGTAATGTGAAGACTTAATCAATAGACAGACAAATAAACAATCGTTTGGCTCCAATTTCGACTTTGACTTTAACTTTGCTCATAAATCAGAGATACGTGCACAACTAACTGTTTATAGGGTCCTTCTTAATATGCTGACACTTTTTTAAGAGTATGATCAGACCATCAAACTGAACAACTTTCTGTATGGCATCAACATTGAATCGCGAAAAAAAAATCTGCTGTTCTATACAAAACTGCAAACCTACTTGAGCCAAATTTATGGGACAGCAGATTTATTTTTCGCGATTTCGAAGTTGGACCCATAGAGAAAGTTGTTCAGTATGATGGTCTGTTCATCCCCTTAAAAAGTGTCAGCATATTAAGAAGGACCCTGTATGTAATTGTATAAGTTTATTAAAAACTTTAAAATGAGATACCTATTTTATACCATCAATAACAAAAACAAGTTTTAAAATGTTGTAACATAATAAATTGATGTGGCTACAATGAGTAGCTATAAAAATTGTTCTTATTGTAGCTACCTCATTCACCAACATTCATTTTATATTTTCATTCTGATTTTTAGATAATATAATTCTATATCTAATAATTTAGATTTGAGTGATGGCAACACAATGCTGCTGCATAAAGGAAAGTTCCTATATGCAAAATAAATAAATCGAACAAACATTTTCTGTTATTCCGAAAATTTCTTGTTTACCTACTGACAACCCTATTGTGTTCAGCTGTGAGGTCAACGACCTCGAACTGTCGACCCCAAGATTCGCTAAATGTAACGCACAAACAAAATTGGGACACAAACAAAGTTTTAAGATATTCGCCCTAATACTATTGCGTTGTTCATAGTTTCGAACTGTGACCACAGATTATTTAATAGTTACTACCATAACAGATACTTCACTCAACCCGATTATTCGAATTTCGAAGTTTGCGCTTCAGGAACGAAAACTAAAATGCGCCTTATGTCAATGAGCGACCATTCACCCCTCGGTGGGGATCGGCCGTCAAGCGTACCTGAGTTGTGGAGTGAGACAGGCCTGCTGTGTCATTTTTCTTCCTTATTAGGTATTGGCCACTGCTCCGTCACTCTTTGCCGCTAATCTCATGATCTATTAATTTAATACGAATAGTTTTGAAATTGAATGTTAATAGAAGTTTATTCCAAAAGCGCTATAATGAATTGAAAATATAACCAGACTTCATTTGTATTGAGGGCGCCAACGGTAATATATCCTTAAAGTGCTTGCGTAATTTCTCTTTCCCTGAGGGCTAGGCAGTGTCCAAGGCGTGCCATTTGCTATGATCCTTTATCTCTCGTCTCATACACAACCATAGCCATACATCTCTTTTATTTATCATACATGTCCGCCGGTTTCGAGTACTTCACAGACTTTCTGTAAATTCTCATGACCATATTTTATGCCTGTCTGCAATCAAAAAACCTCATCAGTATTATTAAAAATTATGTTTATTACGATGAAAAAAATTGGTATTTTGAATTTAATTGCAGTTTTAATTTCAGCCTGAAATGTTAAATATCTTAATAATGGAAAGAAAGGATCCAAAGGCCTTTGTCCAACAGTGGGACAGAAACGGATGTTACAATAATGTTAAGATAAGATAGGATAAATATTCTTTATTAAATTCTTTTCTTTTTCTTCTTTATTTTCTCATTTTTTTCTTTTCTTTGTTAAATATGTTCATGCTATAAAGTGTGTGCGTCAAAACATCAAATGATACTTTTTTGGTGTAGTTGTATCGAAGATTTTGCCACCCGATAGGCTTAGGATCGTAGATTTATGTCTTTGACTAATTATTATAAGGACTAGCCTTGCGGTAGCATTTCCCCTCTGCCACGGTATAAGCACAATTGATATTGTGCATTTACATTCAATTTTACACCTTATCACTAAACGAGACAGCCTATAATTGCGAAATAATAACTTCGAATTTAAAACGTTTGGGGTTCACAAGAGACTACTTTTCATGATTTTTAACATTCAAAATTAGAATCTAAAGTTATGGGGAAGAAAATCCAAAGTAGCGGATTTCATGTTACCTCGCCCCCCGCAAAAAGTGGCAGAAATGTTTGTTAATAGAATTACACGCGGAACCAGTCCACATATAAATAGTCAAAGATTTATGTAGATTTTACATAAAGAAACGATTCGAAAAATTACACATTTAATCATTTAAAGAGTGCTTTAAGTACCTATAGTACTGAATAGGTAAAATATTTCGACCTTCAAGTTTTAAAATATATTTATTGAGTTATAAAAATTCGCTTATGTTCCCTATGCATTAAAGTCACAGCATGTTATATCGTTCTAGATAAAATGTTATTAAATGTCATAAAAGGTATTATCGTTTATCACGTCACGTTAATTTTGTATTAAGTCTACGTCAATCGAACGGGTTTAAACTTTAAAGGTTACAAAGGATTGAAAGTGAAATATAATCTAGACTACCAGTCTAGACTATATTTCACTATGGTACTTAAGGGTCATTTTACCGTTCAGTGACACCCTCGTCACGATATTTATGATTTCTCAATCAAGAAATCTTAAATAAAAAAAAATGGCCAAATGCGTGTCGGGCCACGCGCAGGATAGGGTTCCATAATTGCCCGTCACAATACATGGACTTAGAAGGGGGCTTTTTGTTTTATACTACGATTTAACGGCTAATAAAGTTAAAAAAGTACATTTTACAAGTTGGTCAACTATTATTCGTTAACTTGTAAAACTTGCTTAGCGGTGGTAGTTTTACTTTTAAATTCGTTATATACGCTACTACTGTGAATAAAGCTATTTTATATAATCCTTTTATAGGTCTAACCAACAGAGCAATTACACGCCCCAGGGTCTAAACATTGAAATTTGAAAAAAGAAACGGCCATTTCATATTTAACTATTTCGAAATTCTTAAAAGTGGAACGTTTAACCTAATAAAATAAATGATTAAAACCTATAAAAGTTAACTATAAGAATAGATTTTATGCTTTTGTAGTATGTTAGAGTAGCACTTTTTCATTTTGGGTTTTCATTATAGAGAAATCTTAGATTTTTGATGTAAAACTGTAAAAGGACTCTTAACTAGCTTTCCCGCGGTTCCATCTGCCTAGAATACGTATTCTACCAAATTGCTGGTACATAAAATGCAGATTTTCCTAAACTTTGCAACTTTAAAACATGACCAGCATGTTAAAGCCAAGGTACTAACTCAAAGTTGTATGAAAACTCTATAATAAGCTTTAAACTTGTGTACTTTATTCAAACTAAGTTTACCGGCTTTACTGTTAGATGAGAAACGTCAAACTCGATAAAGCTTTTGAACAAGTTGAATAACCAACAGAAATCGATACAAGTAATAAATAATACAGGGTATGTACACAACTATAGTTCAGGATCCCACAGGGAAAAGGCCTCCGGCACACAATTAATAAGAGTAAAGGGATGAGGCTTATACCACAGATTATTCAAAAGTTATTATACTCCAGCACGCGGGCCCATTTGATTTCGGTGGAAGCAAGTTAGTGGTCAACTTGCTGTTGTCTTTTCATTATGCCTTAATTGGCATCTGACATAGCTTTGCGAATAGACTTTTACTAGTGAGAGGAATTATATAAAACGACAATCTCCGACTCTCCACACTTTCGGCTTAGTAGGGTCAACACGTCTTTCATGGGTCACTGTATACGTTGTTATAATAAAATCCCCGAGAACATTTTGAATCTTTCCGAAAACATGTTTAAAACTCAAATCAAAAAAGTCCTCTGTAAGAAAGCATATTATAAACTGGATGATTATTTAAATGATCAAAATGCTTGGGTCTGAGGTCACTAGCTTATAGTTTATTTACTTTACTGTATAGTATCAATTATTTTATTAAATAGACTATGTATTATTGTATACATAACTTTAGCTTAAGAATTTATATTGTAATAGTTATTAAGTCGTGTTATGTTGTAGAGTTTCTGGCCGCATCTTCTCTACAGCGACAACACGTTCCGACGCGGTGGTAGCTTTAAAAAAGATTTGACGTTTGATAAGTGTGCTGTAAGCTCCTATATTGAATAAAATTATATTGAATTGAATTGAATTGACAATTATTATCGCTAAAGGCTACAAAACCGTTTGGCAATTGTAACTAAGTTTGTGACCCATTGTGTCATCGTGTGGTAGGTCTTTAAAAAATAAGTGTGTTTATTTATGTACACACGTAAGAAGTTACACTACTTTGGCAATGAGAAACAAAGAGATCTAAAAAAATATATTTTTAGGCTCGTATTTTTATAAGCTTTCATTTGATACCCCACACGATATTGTTAAACATTTTTTGCCTCCCAAAACTGCCCCTCAATATAAACATTAAGCTTTTTTTACTTTATTTTTGTCATTGGACCGTTAATTTCTATAACTGTACCAAGTTTCAGCTTCCTGTGTCTCACGGTCTCCGAGAAAAATACCTGTGACAGACGGACGGACGGACAGACACAGGTTATTCCATAAGTGTTCTGTTTTGGCAATTTTGGTTCGGAACACTAAAAACGAATTAAGAACTAATTTCATGGTATGTTACATCCGCGCGTACAACTTTTGTGACATGCTGAAAATACATACCATTTCCCTGCCACCTATTTCTAACCCGCCAAAAGAAGCATGGCTTCCGAAACGTTCATTTATGAAATATATTTTTAAATATTATGCTTGATGGAAATCTGACTACGACGGCACAACATAATAGACCGGTAGCCGACAACAACCAACCCTACCTTACACGTTTATTGAACAAATCCATTTTGTAGCTAAAGTAGACTAAAAATAACTTAGAAAAAACTTGGTCGGCCGCGGCGCAGCTTGGCACGTTTTCCGGTATGAGTGAAGAAGTGGACCCTAGAAATACGACATTTTACCTCATCGATTTGTTCAATTAACGTGTAAGGTAGGGTTGGTTGTGGTCGGCTACCGGTCTATAAGACATAAGTAAGTATTATCATATACAGGGTCCTTCTTAATATGCTTACACTTTTTTAAGGGGGTGATCAGACCATCAAACTGAACAACTTTCTCTATGGAACCGATACCGAAACCGCGAAAAAAAAACAGCTGTCCCATACATTTGTCTCTAGTAGGTTTGCAGTTTTGCATGGAACAGCAGTATTTTTTTCCGCGATTTAGATGTTGGTGCCATTGAGAAAGTTGTTCAGTTTGATGGTCTGATCATCCTCTTGTAAAACTGTCAGCATATTAAGTTGGATCCTGTGTATAAAAGAACCGGGATTCGAATCTAGGCCTGTTCACTTCTGCTTGACAATCCGACTTGATAAACTTACACACCAAAAAGGGCAAACATTTATCAATATACCCAAACTCGCCGACCAATTAACGCCGAATTAATTTCTCAAATAAATTCAATTCTGAAGCAATAACAAAATCTGTTATAATTTGTCAAATTTATTAGTCACGAATGATTTCATTAACTGCGACAAATTGTATTTGTACAAAGTAAAGAATATAAATGGAGTGGTTCATCTAATAGCCCAAGATCCCTCTGCAAAATTTCTACGTTCATCTTTTTCGTCGTTCAAATACCTGCCCCCCTAGACAAAGTGACATTCTATTGGCATTGACGCTAGTAGAAAATGACAGAATGTATGGATTTGACATTAGCGATCGTCAAAATGTTTCGATCGCTAATGTCAAATCCATACATTCTGTCATTTTCTACTAACGTCAACGCCAATAGAATGTCACTTTGTCTAGGGGCCCTGTTAAATCAAATATTGAACTTTTTTATAAGTCTGATAAAAGATTTAACATTGGTTTACAATTTATAATATATATTGCAAAACAAATAAGCGTATTAATTTATAACCTCCCATAGTCTTATTATTTCCTCTTTTATATAGATTGTTAGTACAACATATATAGTAGTGGAAATTTTTTCTTTTTGGTTTTCTTCTAATTCTTCTTGTAGTGCCATCTCCTATCCGAGGTTGGCTAACATTGGGGCTATTGGGTCCGTAAACTAAGATAATTTTAATTGGCTTATAAATTGCTTGCATTTCTCATTACCGGAGCATTATGCACATAATTTCATGCGCTGATTAAAACTAAATGATTCATTTTATAGGAAACTATCAAAATTTATTAATTTTATGTTTGATGCATATGCATGCTCATACGTTTTAATATAATTATGCTAACGACTATATCCCCCGAGGGGGTAATCAGATACATTCGGAAAACTCAGAACATCCACGATTCAATGGTTATATTTAAACTGCAAGAACGGCATAACAGATAAACGCGTAAATTTCCCAGTTGGATCATGGTCTATGAAGTCCCGTCGAGAAAAATACGAGACTAGTTGTCTTAGGAAACTTTAGGACGTAAGTCAATGAACAAATAAATGGTAATGTTTATTTCTAGTAGAGTAGAAGTTTCAGCATTTTATCTTACTCCGTGATTGCGGGTTGTGTGGTACAAACAAACAGACAAACTTTCTTGATTAACATGTGTATGTGCATCGTTAGAGGCAAGATTGCGGAATAGTTTGCTATTCGACGTACTTTTATTTCACATCATAAATTCCGACCTACGAGTATCTTTCCGATTCATAATCTTACCGGATGCAAATATATTCATTCGAGAAACTTTTAGAGATCTATCTACAGGGTCCTTCTTAATATGTTGACACTTTTTTAAGGGGATGATCACACCATCAAACTGAACAACATTCTCTACGGGACCAATATCGAAAAAAAAACAGCTGTCCCATAAATTTGGCTTGAGTATGTTCGCAGTTTTGTACGGGAGCAGCAGATTTTTTTTCGCGATTTCTATGTTGGTCCCATAGAGAAAGTTGTTTAGTTTGATGGTCTGATCATCCCCTTAAAAAGTGTCAACATATTAAGAAGGACCCTGTATACAATCATGAAGATGATTATATTATTGCTTTATTTAAAATTTTGTTTAGGTTAGTAAAATAGTACATTACGATACGAGTGACCTAAGTTGCCCATTATTGCACGGCGTGAAGTTAGCGCCCGAGCGCAGCGAGGGTGCTAAACGCCGTGCAATAATAGGGAAGTTTGGTCGCGAGTATCGTATACTATTTTATAGCACAAGTGACCTAAACCCGCCCCGGACGGATGGCAGGGAGAGGGGGGGGGGCAGCAGGGGGGTTCGGGGGGGGGGGGGGGAATCCCCCCCCCCGAGGGATCAGATTGCTATTTTAAAAGAAACATTGAAATTATTTTTTGATACCGAAAATGAAAATGAACTGAAATTTTTTGATTTTGTGGGCAACAAATTCAGTGTCACCGTTTTCGTCATTTCTTTGATCGCGTCCGGAACAATTTCGGTGTTCTCATCGTCGCTAAATTCACTGCTCGAACAGTCCATTGCTGCTCGAAAGTTAAAATTTTCGCGAAACGAACTAAGTCAGCGTTTTTCTTTGATTTCGTCGCTGTCACTTGTCTTGTCACAGGAAGGTTCTTGCAGGAGAATCGCTAACCTATCCCCTTCTTGTTTTTTGTTTTCTGTGCATTTCCAAGCTTCAAACGACATTTCAAAGGCTTTTGTTTCATTTTTTTTACATATGTGAAGGTAGTCGATTTATTTACGTACCGTGCAGAAATAGACAACTTAGGTCCCGGAAAAGCGTACGTAAAGTGCGGGTTTAGGTCACACTGTGCTATAAAATTAGTTTTCATACAATACAAAGATGAGCGGGTATGTCTATCAGTGTCACTGTACGTTACTGCTGTAGTTGCGTCGCCAATTTTGTATTGAATTTCGTACAGCGCTCCTAGTGGTTACGTTGAGAACTAATTTCGGCCATACGACTTGGTGACGTAACTAAAGTAGTAACGTACAGTGAAAACTCATGGTAGGCCTTCTGATCCCAAAAGGTCTCACCACGTAGGTAGATACTGATTTTTGTTTTCCGATTTCAGTGTTGGTCCTATAGTGAAGGTTTCTCAATTCGTTGGTTCAATCCAACCTTTCTAAGTAGTTGTTATAGGGTACTATAATTGTTAACACAATTTTTGAGAGTTACGCGGTTATTAATTAAGCTAAAGTTAATCATTTTAATGGATTCTTACCGCGTTTTTATTGTTTTTGGAGTTCCCGATTTTTCGGCAGTGTTCCAACTGCCATGATCACGGGATGACTGCAGAACTGCAGGTAGATTTTTAAGAGCAGACAAATCTGACTACCCTCATTCATCTTCGTTTGCTGCGACCACTATCGGAACTCACTCGAAAGACATCGTCACTGTTTTCTCGGTTTATACTATTTAATGCCACACTTTGTCTAGCACGACAAACTACACTCACCGTGTCACTCCTACATTGGTCCGACCGAGAGTAAGCAGGTGAAGCACTTATACCCATCTTTACCACCGGATTCCACGTATTAGATAATTTGAAACCGTCCTATCTATTGAAATTGCGATGTTTTTTAATTTCAATAGCTTCTCTCACCATTCTTGGGTAGTAATGGCGGTCGGTAGGAAGGACGCGTGGTAACAAAACAATAAAAACGCGGTAAAAACCTGTTAAGAGGATATAATTCGGAGCGCGCTCCATACAAACGTACTATGGTGATATTTTCAATTCTGACCAATTAAACTCAATGAAATTATTCAGAATCAATCTAAAAACAAAATTCTATGCTTGTATAGAGTCAGATTTTCGTTAAAATGTTAAGTTTTAAAGTTACAGTGCCTCAAAGATTTCCATACAAATCTTAAATTAATCCTAGCATTGAAACTGTATATTTTAACGAAAATCTGACTCCATACAAGCATAGATATTTGTTTCAAGATTGTTTCAGCAAAATTTCATTGACTTTCATCGGTTAGTATTGATAATATCACCATAGTACGTTTGTATGGAGCGCGCTCCAAATTATATCCCCTTAAAATGATTAACTTTAGTTGACTATAATTGTTCTAATGAAATGAACTCTAATTTACCCAGTTGTACAGATCACTTTGAGTACTACCCCGTAACGACTACATAGTCGTATAAAGAGTCTATGAAAACAAAAAGTTTATTGTTACTGAAGTCATAACAAAGAATCGCAATCTAGTTGCAATATCACCGTTTCTTTCTTCATTATTTTTTATTCTCTCTTGATAGGTATTCTCTTCGCAATTCTAAGTTACCTAGGTACTCATAAAAGAAATGCAATGGGTTTGCTACTTGAGTAAATCTAGGTATATAAGGTCCTACTTAATATGCTGACACTTTTTAAGGGGATGATCAGACCGTGAAACTGAACAACTTTCTGTACGGCACCAGCATCGAAATCGCGAAAAAATCGATATGCAGGGTCATTCTTAATATGCTGACAGTTTTTTAAGGCGATGACCAGATCATCAAACTAAACAACTTCCATTATGGGACCATCATCGAGAGCGCGAAAAAAAAATCAACTGTCCCACACATTTGGCTCGAGTAGGTTTGCAGTTTTCTATAGTACAGCCGATTTTTTTCGCTGTTGTTTTTTCCATAGAATGTTGTTGCCATAGAAAAAGTTGTTCAGTTTGACGGTCTGATCATCTCTTAAAAAAGTGTCAGCATATTAAGAAGGATCCTGTATATCTACGAAAGATGTTCAGTTCAGCTCTTAAGCATGCAAAGCATTTAAATTCACACCCTGTTTGTACTTTGTCAACAGTAACAGATGCAACCAAAATCCTCTAAATTATCCTAGCTCAATAATCCGGTAAATTCCAGTACTAGCACGCCATATGGGATCTATTGGAGGCAACAAAACACAAAACACGCTATTAGTACTAAATCAAAACCATTGTTGAAGCATTGGTTGTTTGCTCAGCTAATTCTCCCGGTGCGGATCGCCTAGCTGGGAGCTTAGGGACGCATCCAGGGATTAGTGGGAGACCCTAAACCGCATTGCCGAACTTCCTCTGGAATATGATCACGAGTACTAAGGAATAACTTAGGAGGCGATTGTAGCGAATACGAGATTTTTTTCGTGGTTTTAAATCAAATTGTTTAAATGGAAACTTTAAGTTTAATTTAATACAGAACTGTGGTAGGTGTGTTATCATAATATTGTAATAAGAGACATCAAACATAGGAGGGTAAGGACGAGAGAATACATTTGTTTTTAGCAGATACACTTTTGCACTTCTACTATCCTTATTTCTACAAGTTAAAAATTAGCAGTTGCCGACTAAAAATCCGTCATCATCGTGGTGAAGCTATTTTCCAAGTATTGGAATCCTTCTGATAGATGAAGTATTGAGTCCATGCTGATTACTCACTTCATGTTCAGTACATCACTGGGGGGTCATTACGATTCATAATCATCATCTTCCTTCCCGTATCCTATTACTTAAGGTCGGTGAAATATGTCGTCTTCCTCCTTCCATCTTTTTAGCCATCATTTCAGCGATCATTGTTTTTATTAAACACGTAATCTTTCACAATATTTATCTATTATGTGGTAGTCGTCGCATCGTGCAGTCACCCACATTCATATTTAATCCTACCAATAAACCGTACCAATCAATAATCCTATCCGATATTTTGCTAATGCAGGGCGAAAAATAGTAACCCAAAATCAAACAACAAATGGCGTTGCTTAACAAATCTCATTAGCTCCGTACAGTTTTACGCTCATTAGCGACAACATTTCAGCCAATAACTCCGCACTAGTCCGCAGTGTATAACAGGATTTGTCGATACGTAAAAACGTTACCTAATGTATTGTGAGGCACATTAGATGCGTACGGCACAGTGGTACATTATCTATGTCTATGTTGGAAACCAAAAATCAGGGGCCACATCGAATTCCGGATTAACCTAAATCCACCCCTGTGACGTTATTAGGTAATGATTAAATTTGCACGAACGATCCTCCGGGGCATTGTACGGTAGATAATTGGCCTCTCTCTGAACTCTGAATAAAACAATGTCAGCTGACTTTTGCTCTTCGCTTCGTACCTTTGTTAGGATCGATTGGTGCTGCTTCTATCGGCGGATGCTTTTTGTTTGGGTGCGCTTTGATTAGGGACAATAGTGAATTAAGTGAATTTAGTTTAGTTTGTTTTCATGAGCATTGTTTTCAACTTTCCATTAGGTGTCTTCATTCTTCTTACCGTGTGGGCAAGCCCTGGTGTCAGCGTTTCTTCAGACCGCCTTATGGCCTCTGACGTGGTTTTTATGTAACGACTACTACCAAGAGAGATTGTAGCTGGGACCAACGGCTTAACATGCCATTTGAAGCACGGAATCATCTTTCTTTCAGACAAACATGTGATTCGGCCTGCAATGTCCTAACCAACTGGGGAAAAACGCACAAAGTGACATATCACTACGCGTCCCCCGTGCGAATCGAACCCACGACCTCCGTGTTAAGAACACAATGCTCTTAACCATTAGACGACGGAGGCAGTTATCTTCGGCGGGTGTCTTCATTGGATATTATGGTTGCACTAGATGTGGACGCTGAAATACGCACCGATTCAATTTTGTGTATGTCTTCGGGCTGAGTGAGCGGATTGCGTTGAAATGTAAAATAAATGTAACTTTAGGTTAAGTCGTATATTTGATTATCTAATAACTTGATTCAAATCATACTAGTCATTTTAAGTTCAGTAATTTGTGTGCACAAAAAATTAGGTATAGTGTACCTAGTCACCTATAGATAAAGTAAATATGATAATTCATAATCATCATCATCAGCCTATCATCGTCCAAGGCGCGCTACAAAACTCTATTGCCGGCCTTCCTCATCCAGTCGCTCTCCCTATTTTAGGTCGTCGGTCCAGACGACCGCAGGGCATCCCACACTACGACCCTGCCAGTTCGTGGTCTCCACTCTAGACTAGAACTATGTCTATCCATCGGTTGTCAGTTCTTCGATAGATATGACGAGCCCATTGCCACATTAGCTTCCTAATTTTCTGAGCTATGTCAACGATTTTAGGTAATTATAGTTATTTAACCTAATTTACCGTGGGCTATATACATAGTATAACAAAACACCCTAGTAATACTTAGGGGGGTGGTTTAGCCCATCAAACTGAACAACTTTTACTATGGAGCCAATCATCGCGAAAAAATAAAAAAAAACAGCTGGCCTATACATTTTAGTCGAGTCGGAACTGTAGTTTTGTCTGGGACAGCTGATTTTTTTTTCTTCTCGATGTTGGCTCCAATAGTAAAAATTGTTCAGTTTGATGGTCTGCAGTTTTGTTACATCCTGTATTTATTGAAGAGAAAGACATTGTAGTCATTTACTTACCCTAACGATATCCAAGCATTTTCATAGATTTATCGATCCAAAATGTATGTGTACGATTTTATCGTCATTTTCCAGGCACGTGTAGACTTACAAAATAATGAAAGAGAATATAATATTGTAACAGCTAACGTAATTAATTATTATCAAAGGCTGTAATTATGATCAAATTTATTTTAACGTCTCGCAACGAAGCCGTTTTCGGAGACTGGCATTAATGTTGATAGTGTGAGGCTTGTTTAGTGATAAGGCCGCCATTTGCAACCTTTTAGTTTACCTATGTAAATCTACAAACACTAGTTAATAAAAAAAAACAAATAAAATCGAATTGTATGTTAGAATAAATAATAAGCATAAGCATATGCTCACGACTATATTCCCAGAGGGGGTAGTCAGAGAAATTCTGAAACCCCAAAACATCCACGTATCACTAGTACCGAAACTCTTTCCAGTGTGACGGGGAGTGAACCCGTAACCACTTGTAATGAACAGTGGGTACGATACATGCCTCCAAATTGAAGCATGCAGGTTTCCTCACGATGTTTTCGGGTACGAGTCGGCCTGAACGGGGATCGAACCATCGCCTCATGCACGGCAGGCAAGGTTACTCGCCACTAGGCCACCACGGTTCGAATAAATAATGTTTATGTTATTTACTTACACTTCGCAAATTGCGAACAGGGTTATGAACGGGTCAAGGCCTACTTTGGGTCCCTGAGTTAATGCAATATGTAAGTTTAAATCATAAACGTAAGTAAATAACATAAACATTATTTATTCGAACCGTGGTGGCCTAGTGGCGAGTAACCTTGCCTGCCGTGCATGAGGCGATGGTTCGATCCCCGTTCAGGCCGACTCGTACCCGAAAACATCGTGAGGAAACCTGCATGCTTCAATTTGGAGGCATGTATTGTACCCACTGTCCATTACAAGTGGTTACGGGTTCACTCCCCGTCACACTGGAAAGAGTTTCGGTACTAGTGAAACGTTGTGATATTTTAGATTTTGTACACTAGTTTTATAAGATTGACTTCTTGTTTTCTTTTTATTTCATTCATAATTTGTCTTGTAAATAAATTAGTAATGCAATTTTTTTTAAAGACATGAGCATCTACGGAAGTCAAATCCCGTTCGCCACAGGTTTTTTTAGATGTAATTTTACGGGAGTAGTTAACGGAATGACTTCAGCTGCTCCTTTGTCCTTCTCCTCGTTTCCTTAACATAACAAAGATTCTCGAACAAAACTCATTTCCATTCATTTTAAAAATGCCTGTGTAACGGACAGTCAAGAGCTTTAAGGAGCCTACATCAGTAATTCACGGATAATTTTTTTTTTCATACAATTAAAATTAATAAAATAAGTATCGTATAAGTGCAGGCCTGAGCCAGGGGTTAAGCTAGATGCTGATGATGATAACAACCTAACTAACGAACAACTAAAGAAAAAAATCAGTAAGCAATTAACCAAACATTAATCTAGCCTTACATAGATGAGAAAAATAAAAAGAAGAAAAAATAACAATAGTCAATAAAAAAAAATTTAGCTTTTTTCTTTTATTGTATTATAATAAATAATATTTTATATTTGTTAGCTACTGCAAAATAATCAAAATTGTATTATAATTTAATTAATGTATAAATAGACGGCAAAAGAACCAAAAATTAGAGGCCCGCGAATTCTATAATTAGAACACGTTATTTTAAGTTCCCTCCAAGACTCTATCAAGTAATGTAATAATTATTAAGTATTTTATTATATTTTACGAGATCGTGAACTAAAAGCTAGATACATTTTCAAAATTAAATCTAGGTAATATACCTAGAACGAAGTTAATGAAATTAATGTGAAACTCTAATGTTAGTACTAATTGAATAAAACGCGCTAGGTAAATAATTTTAGTTATAATAAACCTCTTAATAATTCAATAATAATGTTTGTGAATAGAACATTAATATATATTTATTAAAGGCAAAAACACACTCCACTGCTTCCACACTTTCCATAAGTTGAGCTAAAGCTTGAAATCTGACGCAAGCCCATAATCAAAAAAGAAAAAAATATATTTTAAGCCACATTATTGCTGAAGACATCGTGCTACGGAGGTAGGCAGACTACGGCCCACCATCATGCTATGATTCATTTACACACTTTCGCCTTATTATTTTAAACTGTAAAATAAAAATTCATAAATTTCTGACATTATCTGTTTTTAGTGTCAGCTGGTGGCTAAATATACAAGGGTCCAACTTAATATGCTGACGATTTTTAAGACGATAGTTTGACCATCAAACTGAACAACTTTCTCGAACATCGAAAAAGCAAAAAAAATGTGCTGTCCCATACATTTCAGTCGAGTAGGATAGCAGTTTTGTATAGAACAGCAGATTTTATTTTCGCGATTTCAATGTTGGTCCCATAAAGTAAGTAGTTCAGTTTAATGGTCTGATCGTCCCCTTAAAAAACCATCCACATATTATTAAGGACCCTATATAAAAACCATGTCCATCACAAGTGGCGACGGGCTCATTCCCCGTCATACTGGACAGAGTTTCGGTACTATTGAAACTTGGATGGAGGTTTCAGAATATCTCTGACTACCCCCTCGGGGAATATAGTCGAGAGCATTATGCTTATGCTATATAAAAAGAGAATAACATGCATAGGTACATTAATATGCTCACCATTATATTCCCCGAGAAGGTAGGTACTAGTAGTGTCCTATCTCTGTCCAGTATGGCAGAGACATGCTATAAAACTGCTTCAAAGTTTAAGCATGATACAACAAACTAAACAGCGCCTTAAGTTCAAAAACATTTTGGAAAATAGACAAAAGACTTTCGGTGTAGTAAGCGGTACGGCAGACAATAGTGAAAAGCTCAGTGCAATAGAGCCCGCATTCAAGCTCTTTAAGTTAAACTGGACTGACTCGTGAACCATTTTGCAACTTCTTTTTGTGTTAAGGTCGGAAATTGTTAAATTTTTTAGTTAAAATTTCGAGCGAAATAGCGTTTCAGAAATTTCAATAAAACCGACTCAAGGTTCTACGTTCCTCAACATTTTAAGGCTAATATTATTAACTAACGAAACTCCAACGCTGACGTTTTAGTATGCGTTTGACGTTACTTGAGAGCCTATCAGAGTTGAGTTTAATACGGACCTAAATTTGCTTTACATCGTGAGGAAACCTGCATGCTTCAATTTCGAGGCATGTATTGTACCCACTGTCCATTACAAGTGGCGACGGGCTCACTCCCCGTCACACTGGACAGAGTTTGGGTACTATAGTAAAACGTGGATGTTCTGTGGTTTTAGAATATCTCTGACTACCCCGTCGGGGAATATAGTCGTAGTGTGCTTTATCTCGGGAACCATTTTAGTGAACCGAGTATTCGAGCGTATTATATATTTTGTATTGGTGTACAATAATATAACTTGTAATTTAATCGTTTAGCTAAAACCACATTTGGACAGTTATGAGTCCACCTATATGAATTTTAAGGCTTACTCACTTTTTTTTTTATTAATGTCTTTAACGGCTCTGGATACTAGTCCTTTTGAGCCATTCGTTATTTTTTCATTATATTCTTTATTTTGATGACGGGATGATAGATGACGATGAATCTGTGGTCGATTTTGTATGCTCGCGCGTTGCCGCCAAAATGACCATGTACGAGTTAACTTGAACCAAAACGTATGTTCTGTTATCGTATTTATTTGAGATTCCTGTTACGTCGGTCACTTTACGCAACTGTTTGGTACACAATCCGCACGAAATTATGTCACAAATATCACTAAAACCAATTTTTACGAATTTCAAATACGACGAAACACAGCAAGAGCAATGGCGCCAAGCAAACTCTTTCCCACTTAAATGTTACTTAAGGGTGTTACCATACCAATCAATCGATCGTCGATGTCTGTGTGATCTGTGTGATATTGGCTCTATGTGAATAATAATAATGGGTGGTAATTAACGCGACTTCTATTTAATAGCATTATTCTCCTCTAAAAACGATATTGTCCTCTGAATTTCTAGGTCAGCCATCATCACCATCAATGCGTGTCTGAAAATACTATCTTAGACGCTATCTATCTTCGATATAAGCTGCTGTAAAAACAACCCAGCGTGGTAGTTATTTTATAGCATTTGTATCATAAATTCAAGCAATAAACTTCTAAAGTATTTACAATATGAGACTAACAAAGTAATTCTCTGGATTTCTAATTTTACAACTCCGTACTTTTAAAATTGAGTGAAATGCAACTAAAAATCGAACATGCTCGTTGCTTCGCTCCTCGCTAACCTGACTGACTGAATCTGATATGGTATGCGGAGAACCATGCGAAGGTTATGGATCCAGTCAACATAACCCTTCTTTTCCAAATTTTGGAAACATCGAGTGAGCGAAGCGAGCATGCCGAGGTAGCGGCCGGCGAGTGCCAGAATCGAATCGCTACATCGCTCGTCATGCTCGCTTCGCTCGCTCGGCTCATACGTTGTGGTCAATAGAAAACTAACATGCTCGATGCTCGTCGCTTCGCTCCTCACTAACCTAACTGACTGAATCAGATAATGTTGTAAAATAGGTGGCTGACTTAGTAAATTCGATGGTGATGTATACAGGGTCCTTCTTAATATACTGACAGTTTTTAAGAGGATGATCAGACCATCTAACTGAACAACTTTCTCTATGGGACCAACATCGAAATCGCGAATATAAATCTGTTGTCCCATACATTTGGTTCGAGTAAGGTTTGCAGTTTTGTATGGAACAGCTGATTTTTTTTCGCGATTTGGATTTTGGTCTCATAGAGAAAGTTGTTCAGTTTGGCGGTCTGACACTTTACATAGGGTCCCTATATAAATCAATAGGACTAGTTGAAATAATTGTTGTTATTTACTTGACACTATTTTAGAAATATTTATTTTTGGCATTTGGCTTTGTAAAAAGACAAATTAGAATATTAGAAACTGTTTAATTTTCCCGTTGCGCACATATAAAATCAGAGGTTGGATTCCGTGGTGCAAAAAAAATCTGTGGCTTGACTTCCCCAATTAATATGTCATATTATTTTGAACAAACATTTTTGAATGTTGATGTTGAACAGTGGGAGATAGGCGTGGGAATATGTATGTATGTATGAATATAACTTTGAGTTCCTTTTCCTATAGTACTACAACGCTTGGTGTAGTAGGAACTGTCGATCGACGGTGATTCATCTTATTCTACCATAGATCGATGGCATCGTTCCACCATCAGTCAGTTGATGTTGTGGTACCAACTTTAAGAAACCATATTTCTTAGTTCCCTCGTTCGACATCCACGGCATGAAATTGGGTGGCTAAGACTACGGTACGGTACGTTAGTTCTACATACAGAACGGCCACTCTCCGCCCCCTTCTGACTTCAGATACCCCACCTCACTTCACACTTTCTGGGGAAATTTGAGGGGAGCCGAGCAAGGGAATGCAGTCAGGCGCGCGCATCCGTTGGATTAAATTACATCAAATATTTTATTTGATGTAGTCAAAGTACAAATAAACGTTGGAAAATTACGCTAAATACACATCTTCAGTGATTCTTTAGCTTAAATACTATTTTTAATAACAGAATGAACTATAAAAGTAATTAAATGTATAATTATGTTCATACGATGCGTGGTAAGTCAACCCAACACGTATATCATGCACAATTTGCGCAAAGTGCGCATGTGCGAACGTCATCATGTCAAATCTAAAACGTTGTTTGAAGTGCCAGACCTGTGCTACAGTTAACTAATAATTTACGCATGAGAAAACCGGTAAATAACTTCCTCCAATTTAATACTTTTAATAATCTTATTAGCTGCTCTGGAAAATAGCTAATAGCATTAAAGTAGTTGGATGCATTTTCTTCTCTCCCAAGTTGCTTTCCCTTTATTTTATTTGCAATTAAGCACCGTAAAACTGTTTTGTTTTAATTTTTCTTTCTTTTTTACCTCCTCTTGACGTGGTAAACTTAGAATTTCCTTATACAACGTGTTAATGAATAAGCGTAAAACCTCATACACCCCAACTGATTTATAACAAAATAATAAGATTGAAACAATAATTTCATTATTTTTATAGTTCAAATTTAAAGTTATTCCCATTTTAAGTTTTCAGGAAAAAATGATTTGTTATCATTTCAGCAATGATTGAAAGCGCTAACGAACTCATGGATACATTTTAAGAATCTTGTTTTGGTAGTAAGTAGGATGAGAGTGCCCGAGCGGTGGGTTGAGATTGAGTTTAGTAAATTTTGAGTTTTACAAACAAATTATTAAACATTTTGAAAAAAATTACCTATGTTGATTAGATTCTGCTCTCGATTCTAAACAAACTACTTTCTAGTTTTGCGTTAATTCATTAACACGTTGTATACGGTACCTACTAAGTTTTCGCTCACGACTTCGTCCGTGTTTAATCAAAGATGCCGTCGCCGTATTGTAACTATCCCAGTTCTCACCATATACAAGGTGTGACAAAACACCTCCAGACATTTGAGTCAAATAGGTACTGCAGTTTTGTATGAAACAGCAGTTTTTTTTTCTCGATGTTGGTTCCATATTTTATCCATGATGAAGGGATTAGTATAAAAATACAAAAACAGTCTAAAAACTAGGATGTTTTTTTACACACTGTACAATCTAAGGGGATACCGGGATACAAAAATGCTTTTTTCATATTTTGTAAAAACTTTCATTTCAAAGGTGAATAAATTAATTAAATTTCCATTCTAAGCCCCGAGTTTATAAGATAAAAATATATTTTAAAATAAATTAGAATAGTTCAAACCATATTTCGATGAATGACATCATCTCTACTGCGACAACACGTTCCGACGCGGTGGTAGCTTCAAGCTCCTATATTGCATAAATTCTGTTGACTTTGACTTTGAAAGAAGCGTCGGTTAGACCGGGGGTTGTGGTTGGCACAAGACCGCAGTAGATGATGATGATAACGAAACCATATTTAGGGAAATAAATAATGTAAAGGCAGATAATAAACAGTTATTAGTAATGAGTATATACTATTCCCAATGTTCAGTGCAATCTTACACGTGATATTCAAATCAACACTCCCTCTAAAGCTTCTAGCTTCAAAACACAAATCACAGACGAGTGAAACAATATTACATTCTAATATCTACGTAGCATGGTAAAGTGTAATATCCTACTATGATATATGGTGTTTAAATTCCGAAAATTTACTGCGTAAACTTTTGTTTGAAATTATACAAAATTTGTGTAGATATTTTAGATCAAAGTTACTGTAAGTTATGTATATTAGTGAAACTTCATGTCATTTGAATTTCATGAACGATAACGATAGACCAGCATACGAAAGAGTACTACCACGTACTACGTAGGCACCTACGTACAGTACGGACACTCCTTACTCGTCAATTTAGACCTCATATCTCTGTGGTACGGGAGGAGGCTGTCAGTAAGCAGTGGAGTTATGCCCGTTCAATATACATTTGCTAAACTCTTCTAGTCAGTGTGAGCCCGTTTGTATGAAGTGTCCAGGGCACCTTTTAGGGTTCCGTGATTCCGGGTTTGAGAAGCAAATTTGCATAGAAGAGAGAAATAGGCTGGAACCGTCACAAAAGTACACTCACGTCACGGCCTACATAAATGCCTCGATATAAATGTCAGCAGTATTTCTGATATCGTTTATAATCAGAGTTCATATCAACGCCTACAAAACGGAGTTGAAGCAGTCGCCATGGCCGAAATCGGGCAGAAGCATACTAAAACGATCATCATTCAGAATATCAATATCTCACAAGTTGCCAACTTTTAATGGACAGCGGAAACACGCCATGAAATTTGGAAACACCCGATTGTTTTCTAACTTTAACAAACCTTTTAAAATTGTAACTTAAACGCAGCAATTATTGGCAAGTTTCTAAAACACCATGTGTGTTTTATATTCCATATAGCTGGGTATGTAGCGTGACAAGATGAAATTTCGCGACGCTTCATGTTTCAGCTTCAAAGCGAATATTGGTGTTATTTGAATCCACTATCGTAGTATCTATCAACTAGCGATCTAAAGCTTATTCATGCTTCGTTTACAATATTTTGAGAAGGTAAAAACCTTCAGCGCCGAATCGATAACTTGTTCAACACTCGAGACGCTACGTTTACGAAGTTGGCAGTTTTTAATAGACTTTGTCGGGCCAGCTTCAGGAAATTTCTTTAGAGATAAGCTCACCCTTTGTTTTTCTGTTATTTGTAAAATTCAACAACAACAACACAACACATAGTAGTTGTTGACTACAGGTTTTAAAAATGGATTTTTTTTCGAAATTTTTAATACGGCGTTGCTCAGGGATCAGTTACTGCTTTTTACTGCGGACTATTAGAGGGACCACCAAGGGTTTACCAAGCCAAATGAATGAACTTAAGCAACCGACCTAGGTGCCCCTAGGTCGGTTGCCCAAAGTGGTACGGACCTCGGCATAGGACGTTGCTGGGGCTACGCGGCGGATTGGGTAGCCGGGATCGGTGAGATAATAAAATAGAGGAGTGCAAGGAAAGAGCCTTCCCGCGAGATGAAACCTGAGTTCATCTGGCGCATCCTAATAGGTATTCAGCATTGATACTACCATAGCTCAACCATTGGCATACGATTATAGTTCATGCTGACAGGAAATAAGAAGAATAAAATAGACATTAACATTTACTTTGCCGACTCAGTTTATTCCAGTGTGTACCACACAAAGTGACTTTAGGGACAAGGTATTTTGCAGATTTTTGTGGGTAAAATGGTAACGATTATAATACTGTTTTCTTCATCCTGAAAGACCTGAATATAATAAAAGTTAATTATGCTTTAACTTCCTCTTCTTGTGTTGCCATCTCCTATCGGACATTGGCTATCGTTAGGGCAATTTTGACCCTGGAGACCGCAGCCCTGCATAGTCGGTCGGGTTCATATTGAATCATTCACACGGATTCTTAATATAGGAAGTCCTTCTTCTGCTAGGCATTAGTATTTCCAATATTTTCCCCTATGAAATTAATCTGGAGAAGTTGGTATCTTTCACTTCTCATAATGTGACTGAGGTACAGAAGTTTCGGAGTTTTTATAGCATATGCCCATGACTATATTTCCCGAGGTCTGGACTGAGAGATATTATGAACACTCAGAACATCCACGTTTCACTAGTAGTACCGAAACTTCTGTCCAGTGTGACGGGGAGTCAGCCCGTCGCCGCTTAAAAACGTTGATTGTAGATTCGGATACATCAGGATTACGGTTGTGAGCTTCATCAAGTCATATTCAAAGTTAAATGACAAGTAAAAGAAGCCTGCATAAAACGGTGTTCAGATATTACGTTCATTTATTAATACCTTGTATAAATTACGTCAGATCCTATTCATGAGTTTTCTGAGCTTGCACCGAGCGGTATTCATCTTTGTTTAAATCGTTTTCAATTCCGATGACAGTCAGGTTGCCTTCCACCGGCTTTGTGTAGTAGTTTATTAATTACTTGTTCATTTTGTTTTTGAGCGGTGTGAAATTTATATTGATTTCAGTTAATTATTTGTGTTACGCTCTTAAAATGGTAAAATAGCAAGTGTGGCAATGGGCTGGTATTATGGGGAATTAGGGTTTTCAAATGTTGACCACAAACTGGCAGGCATATAAGCACCCTTTTGGCTCGCTAGACCGATCTCCAGAGACACGACATTAGCTGGTAGTAACTGGATGAAGAGGGATAAGAATAGAGTTATCTAGCGCGTCTTGGGAAACGCCTATATTCAGCAGAGGACCATGATAGGCTGATGATGATGATTTGTGATACATTGTTATAAATCTTATCGTGTTGTCACCGCGTCGAATGAGTTTCTCTAAAAAATAAGAAATACAGTGTACAATGATTCTATGCATGAATAAATTTAAATCCTGACGCTGTTGTCGCGAGTACGTATCAAAATAAGTTACCGCATCAAAATTTGTTGCATGCATGCATGCATATGCTCACGACTATATTCCCCGAGGGGGTAGTCAGAGATATTCTGAAACCTCAGAATATCCACTTTCACCAGTAGAACCGAAACTCTTTCCAGTGTGACGGGGGGTGAGCCTGTCGCCACTTATAATGGACAGTGGGTACAATACATGCCTCGAAATTGAAACATGCATGTTTCCTCACGATGTTTTCCTTCACCGAAAAGCCAGTGGTGTTACAAATCGTACATAAATTCCGAAAAACTCATTGGTACGGGTTGGCCTGGACCGGGATCGACCCATCACCTCCTGCACGGCAGTTAAAGTTACTCGCAAGCCGCAGTCTGTACCTATTGTTGGCTCGAAATTTGTTAATCAATATTAATGTGGTTGTATATTCAAATTAAATGTTACATCGTAAATATTTCGCTTCTTTACCATGACTAAAGGATAGAAAATGATTCTTTCATCTAGGAGGCGCCGCAGTCTGTATCGTTGGAGTACATCTCAACTTGGTGTCGAGATTTCCAATGCATTGTTTACCTGAAACAAAACAAAATAAAGTTTAATTTATAAGCATTTAAAAGAATGATAGGATGGGAAAAATAGAATCCGTTCCAGTTCCAGTAAGGTTTTGAATGGTTTCATACATTTAGTATAGAAAAACAAAGCGCCGCGTTCCGGGGACTCTGAAAGCGCTGTATGGGAAGAGGTTCTTAGTAATACCTGACGCGCTACAGTAGCGTGGCAACCGCAACAAACAAGCGTGCCAAGTAGTTTATACCTACGCTGTAAACAAGGCTATAAAACTCATACTAAAGCTACAAATCTCCACAATTTTATCGAGAAGAGAAACAAAGTCTCATAACTCAGGTTCAAGCGCTCTACAAATACCTTTCGCCCAGAGCTTCCTATAAGGGTCAACTTACATTTTAGGCGACGTGGAGCGGACTATATAAAAAAACAATCTCATTGAACTTTGATAAAGTTCAACATTCAGATAAGACGAAGATACGTGGGTTTGAAACTCATATTCTCTGTAGGCGTCCGCTCAAAATTTGTTGAGAGGATAGAATTGGCAGCAACAAAATCGCATCTAAGTTCAAGACTAGCTGCTCAAGCGGCAAGTTGTGAATAACCGATTGTGATCATTGTATGGACAGACAGCGTAGCTAAACAAAAGTTTCGCTTGGTTGATCGACATGTTAGGCTATATCCAGCAACAAGTCGCGCATCGTATGTTGCCTAGAAAAAACAAGGCTAATGTGAACTGACCCTAACACAGACCTTTGATTCGCCGATGTCTGCGCTCCACTGCATTCAATATGAACACTCCATTGTTCTCCGATAAGCTTCTAAAACCTGCATTGTTTGTTTATTCTGCGGTAATTCTTTGTTGTTTTTATATTATTCATAATATCTATTGGTATTTGTAATTAAAGGCTAACTCTATTTGAATCTGAGGTTTGGAATTCCTTAGCTTATAATAATATGTAGATTGGTCGTCTGTTGTTGTTATATTATAATATTGTGTTGTCGTAGTGAACGGATGTGTTGGTGGTACGTAACGGAAATTCTGTGATCAAAACTACCAATCCAAACCAACTACTACCCAACCACCTATCTTACTATATCCTCTGTATTCTTCTGTATCTTTCTGGATATTACGCATTAAAATTTGAGTTCCATACAAACAGCAGAATTTGGTCCCATAGAGAAAGATGTTCAGTTTGATGGTCTAATCATCCCCTTAAAAACCGTCAGCATATCAAGAAGGTCCTTGTAGGGAACGTGGCCTACCGGTGTTTTATTCGGCTCCGCTGGAGAGGTTTTAGTGGACTGTAGTTTTTCTGGTGGCAGCAGTGGTTCAATGTAAAGGAAAGTCTTGTTTGCATCACTAGAGGTTTATTTTAGTGATTTTTACACCAGAGTTAGTTACACGCACAAGCACCGTACCAATATAAGCATATGCTCACGACTATATTCCCCGAGAGGGTAGTCAGAGATATTCTGAACCTCAGAACATCCACGTTTCACCAGTAGTACCGAAACTCTGTCCAGTGTGACGGGGGGTGAGCCCGTCGCCACTTATAATGGACAGTGGGTACAATACATGCCTCGAAATTGAAGCATGCAGGTTTCCTCACGATGTTGTCCTTCACCGAAAAGCCAGTGGTGTTACAAATCGTACATAAATTCCGAAAAACTCATTGGTACGAGTCGGTCTGGACGGGGATCGAACCATCGCCTCCTGCACGGCAGGCAAGGTTACTCGCCACTGGACCACCACGGCTTATGGCCGTACCAATATGGAAGGCGGAAAACGGAAATACAACTTTTTTAATTACTACAATTTATGTTGGTGTTGCCAACAAACCCTGTATGCGCAGATCACGACGATGAACGCACCGCAATGTGCTTCAGCCTTGACAGTTTTCAATACTAGAAGATAGGCGACGCACTAGGACTTAATAAACTCAATCAATATCCATACTCTTTTCTAGAAATTATAAGAGCTTACTTAGAATGCAACAGTAGTCGTGCCATGAAGCACGATTAATGCATTCTAAGCTCCTGCGCGTCACCCTTCGAATACTCGCGACGCCAGGCCACAAAATAGATAGGAACAGAAGGCTGGCTCCATACAACTAGCAATACAGTGCACGTACACATTGACGCGTTCGTCTTTCTGGCCTAGTCCTTGTAGCCATGCGTTGGCGACAACACGATGTGTTGATAATGGAACTCATCGTGCCGCTTTGTCGATATCAAGCCAAGGGATAGCTTGCAACAAAACGTTGTTAGGCTATGCTTTTAACTTTTGGAAAACTTCCATGTTTCCATGAACATTTTTATCTAGATTGTAAGTTTGCCACGTGTCACGTAACTTGGCACAGAAAACAAAGACTTGTTTGAACTCGGAGGCTAAAATTGGTAACCATGTATGCGGCCGGTACTAGATTACGAACCGTAGTGGAGACTAGTTAGTGACAAACGGTCCAGGTGATTAAATATGATTATATATTCCGTTCATACCTACCCAGGCTTTTTAGGGTTCCGTAGTCAAACACGGAACCCCCCCCCCCCTCCCCTCTAACTTCTAAAATACTTGAGTGAAAAATCTGAAAATGTTATTAAATATAGGTTAAGGGGATATAATTCGGAGCGCGCTCCACACAAACGTACTATGGTGATATTTTCAATACTAACCAATTAAATTCAATGAAATTTTGCAGAATCAATCTAGAAACAAATTTCTATGCTTGTATAGAGTCAGATTTTCGTTAAAATGTATAGTTTTAAAGTTACAATGCCTCAAAGATTTCCATACAAATCTTAAATTAATCCTAACACTAAAACTGTATATTTTAACGAAAATCTGACTCCATACAAGCATAGAGATTTGTTTCTAGATTGTTTCTGCAAAATTTCATTGTCTTTAATTGGTTAGTATTGAAAATATCACCATAGTGCGTTTGTATGGAGCGCGCTCCGAATTATATCCCCTTAAGGTACTATACTGTAACTCAACCAGTTTCGGAAAAAAACCAGTAAAATAGATTTGTTCTCTAAAGAAAAACTAGATAGCGTTGCACGAAAATAAATCGCGCTATCAGTTTCCTCGTAGGTAAACAGATTAAACACTTTCTTCTTTTTCTACTTATAAAATGGCTACAGAACCCTATAATGCGCGATTCTGACACGCTCTTGACCGGTTATTAAAAGAATCTGTCTCAATTTTGTTTGAATGCATGTTTTCTTTGGAGTGATGAATATAATGTCATCCTGTTAAGTTATTACTTAGTAGCTAAGAAAAAGAGAAACGAATTGAATTTTGCATTGCCAAACATACATTCACCAACATTTTTTACACACTGTATGTGACTAAACAAATTAAATATTAAGTCCGCTGAGATCTTGCGGACCTTGAGGCCATTTTATTGATGGTTCGGTGGAAACTCACATAAATTCGCAGCCGGACCCAAATATATCAGGGCTGGGGAGTTTTGAAAACTGCTATCATTCATTTCTAGCTATATTTATGATTGTCCATGTACTAGGAGAGTTTTATATTGATATTGATTATGAGCTTATACTTTTGGAGATTAAATAATTCTATTATCCTATTGGATATTTGTTTTAACACCGGCATAAAGACAAGAATGTCACGCATTTATGCATACACCCATATATCTCTTGGGATGATGAAATTTTACTGTAATTACAAAAAAATTTAAGGGTCCATTGGTTCAGACGAATATTTTCTATGAAAAACGAGATTGCACAGCCCTCCGAAAAGTGCGTGTGTGTATTTTCAATTAAAACGAATTAACGAAGGTATTTTTTTAATGATTTCACTAGATAAACTAATGGTGAATTTGTGAGTATAAATAGGTACCAAAAATCGGAAACTATTTTAAGTTCTTCAAAAACGAGATTTTTTTTAATATACATGAAAATACGTCATCTTTGTGACGATTTTCTATCGAGTGAAGTAATTGTGTATTCAGTTTATGATTTCACCAGATAAATTATCCAAGAATACTGAGGTATGACTTTGGTTTCAGTTAATTGTATAAATCTAGACGACAAATATTAAATATAAAAGATGCCTCCAAGCACAAACCCTATTGCGCCTTAAGCATATAGTTCTAGCAAGTCTTACCCTTAGCATAATCGAAGGTTTCAGAATGGAATAACAATCTGTGAAATGTACTCAAAGTGAAAAAAATTTTTAGAAGTAAAACTGTTTCTCTTTATATACATCATCATTCTCTTGCCCATTTCCCATGATTTGGGGTCGGCGCAATACGAGTATGTCATCCTCTTCCATTCATCTCTCTTAGCCGTCATTTCAGCACTCACTCCTTTCTTACGCATATCATCTTTCACACAATCCATCCATCTTTTCTTCGGCCTTCCTCTCCTACCGCAGCCATCCACATTCATACTTAACACTCGTCTCGTAATATGACACTCGTCTCTTCACATTACATGACCATACCACGATAATCTATTACCCTGCAATTTATGCCACGATAATCTATTACCCTGCAATTTTTCCGTCAATAGTTTCTCTTTATATACATTTACATATATTTATTTGGGAACCAGGAAAAGGTCCAACGCGGAAGATAAATTCGGAATAAAGTTTCGACTTATTTTCATCGTGTTTTCGGGTCCATGCATTTTAAACATTCCCTTTTTAAAATGGATGAAGCTGAAACATTGTGCGAATTTGTTTGTGACTATTTTACATACATACACAACCGTATTCCGTTTCGGGTGGTCACAACCAACTACTTTTTATCGTTCCCGTGCATTCATCCCGTTTCAATGTTTTCCTTTATCATAAATGAGTGTTTATGGCATGTGTCTAAACTTTCCCTCTAGTATCAGTAGTTATGTAACTTTGACTAATTATTATAAGGACTAGCCTTGCAGTAGCATTTCCCCTCTGCCACGGTATAAGCACAATTGATCTTGTGCATTTACATTCAATTTTACACCTTATCACTAAACGAGACAGCCTATAATTGCGAAATAATAACTTCGAACTTTATTGTTCCGCAATTATAGGCTGTCTCGTTTAGTGATAAGGTATACAATTGTATGTAAATGCACATGATCAATTGATCTTGTAACGTGGCAGAGGGGAAATGCTACCGCGAGGCTGGTCCCTATATACCTAAGTAGTCTAAAAGTTTTGAGAACAAAGGCCTTGAACGTAAGCACAGTATAAAGAAAGAGTAGGACTAACAACTCATAAGTTTGGAAACAAAACAATGTTTGTGTCTACGAACAATCTGCGTACATAAGCTCGTATCTGTATATAACAGTTAAGTATAGAACATTCCAAAGATTCGCAAGCCCAAACTTGTAGCAACAAAATGATCAAAGTTACAAAACTTAGATCAATTTGTACAATAGTTAGAATCTGATAATCATTTTAGGCTTTCTCCTTTTGAAGGTACTACCAAAAGTGACGGAGTAACCTAATTTAATTAACTAAGTAACCTAATTTAATTAATCCATTGTGGCTCGGATCTGGTTTCTACTGGTTTTCGTCAGTTACTATTCAAGTTTATGGAGGGTAATTAAAAAGGTAGTTAAAGGGCAGTGTCGGAGTAGCAGCTACTGAATTTCTAGAATGAGACATTTACTAATCTTAGACTTGTGTCTTAAGGGAAATTGAAAAGCTTTTGAGCTATATGTAGGTATTTTAACTCAGAAAAACCATGATTACCCATCGTGTCGTCTCATCGTTGTAGGATTTGTTGTAGACTTTTAAAATAACCCTATTTTAAAAGTCTCCAACAATTTGACAGCATGTAAAATATAGGATCTATTGATGGCATCCGTATTGAATATGAAGTTTGGAAACCAACTATTTAGTCAGTTACCAATAGTACTGGACATTTTAAGAGAAAATCGACAAAGAAAATAATTGTTTTGTCTACTTTAGTCACGTGATAGTAAACGACTGTGATTGGCCGAATGGTTGATGACGTCAACTGCTTGTAAACAGTTGCGTGTAGAGTGTGAGTGTCGTACAAAGTTTACGCCATCGTGACGTCACCTAGGTACTCGTTGCCAGGTATATTGTCAGGAAAAGCGTTTTCGCGGGATATTTAAATAACATTTTTTGTTTTCGTTTTTTCTTGCACTAATATGTAATGGAACGTAAAATATACATTTTCTATAGAGTCCTTAGACATCAGTTATTAAAATAGAACAGTTTTTAAAAACTTGTCAAATACCCTATTATGAACAACCAGCTTTTGCTCGAGCTTTGTCTGTGTGGATAATAATACGTTTACAACACACATTACACACATACATTGACATTTAGGGTTACGACACATTGATCGACGGTTTGTCCATCCAAAAAACACGATTAGTATGGGACGCCGTTCGCCACTTCGATGCATACGTCGTCTCATACTAATCTTGCTTTTTGTATGGACAAACGGCCGATCGCCATCGAATAATGTGTCGTAACCCTTAAACGCTGATAATATGGTGTAGACACACGTCGCGTCGTCACATTCTAGAGTTCCGTTGCCTATCCCATGTCAAAGCGTTTCATGAGATCTTCACCAAATTGAAATAGGAACAACGCAACGATATTCCCTTTCAAACACCAAAATAATGATTGAAATGTGTTTTTCCGCGTGAGCATCGCCAAATATAGCAAACAAGTAAAATAAAGAACCTCATTTTTAAAGTCGTCTAAAATAAAAACTGAGCAACAGATTTTTTTTCGGCTCTATCGTGTAAGTTGTTCAGTTTTATGGCATTAAGGGGATATAATTCGGAGCGCGCTCCATACAAACGTACTATGGTGATATTTTCAATACTACTCAATTAAAGTCAAAGAAATTTTTGTGAAACAATCTTGAAACAAATATCTATGCTTGTATGGAGTCAGATTTTCATTAAAATATACAGGTTCAATGCTAGGATTAATTTAAGATTTGTATAGAAATCTTTGAGGCACTGTAACTTTAAAACTATACATTTTAACGAAAATCTGACTCTATACAAGCATACAAATTTATTTTTAGATTGATTCTGAAAAATTTCATTTATTTTCATTGGTTAGTATTGAAAATATCACCATAGTACGTTTGTATGGAGCGCGCTCCGAATTATATCATCTTAACTTTTTTTTAAGCTCATAAAGTAGGCGCCGGCGCGCACTTGGTCTATCATCTCGTTACGTATTACAACTATATCTGAATACTAGAGTTTACTACAAATTATATACCAGATTTTAAGTCAGATCATAAGCTATCAAACAAAAAAAGTTTCATCAAAATCGGTTTAGTAGTTTTTCGTGATGCTGTTACAAACATACAAACAAACAAACAGACAGACAAAAATTCAACTAAAGGTTGATTTGGAGTCCGGGATACCTAAAAACCATATCGTAATCTTTTTCATGTAAATATCTTCAATGTACAAACACACTTCTGTCACACTAAAGTTAATCATTTTAACGGGTTCTTACCGCGTTTTTATTGATGTCGCGTTCTGCGTTCTTTAGCTTAATTAATAACCGCGTAACTCTCAAAAACTGTGATACTTCTGTTACTGTTTTATAATAGTTAAGATGTGTCAAAGTAAAGGCAATATTAACTAGCATTTTTTTTGACTTATTTTTTCTCGTGTGAAATGTTTGCGTAATCCCATCCATATTACTAGGGTGTTTTCTTACACCTTATACAACGTGTTAATGAATAAGCGCAAAACCTCATACTGATTTATAAGAAAATAATTAGATTGAAAAAATAATTTCATTATTTTAAGAGTTAAAATTTAAAGTTATTCGCATTGTAAGTTTTGAGGCAAAAATGATTAATTATCATTTCAGCAATGAATCAAAACGCTAACGTGCTTATGGATACATTTTAAGAATCTTGTTTTGGTAGTAAGTAGGATGAGAGTGCTCGTGTGGTGGGTTGAGATCGAGTTCAGTAAACTTTAAATTTTAAAACAAGTAATTTAATATTTTGAAAAAAATACCTATGTTGAAACCATGATAATTCGATTCTGCTCTCGATTCTAAACAAACTACTTTCTAGTTTTGCGTTAATTCATTAACACGTTGTATAGGTAACTGACATTACTGAAATCATATAATCCCAATCTAACAAAACTTCTTCTTCAAAACAAGTAACTATCCAGTATAATCATATCCTGCGGCAAACCGCGGCCCATCGGAAGCCCTAGAGAGCGCCACTGTTCAACGACCTGCTCTCTTCTAACCGGAACACGACTTGGAGGGTTTCCTTCATTAGACACTGTTCCAATATGTACTCACTGGATATAGTGGTGGCCGACTCTTACTTTAGTGTAGGTTTTCGATTGTTTTACTTAATCGTTGAAAAGAACCCCGCACAAAATGTTCAGGAAAAGCCGTTCGGTTTATTTAGCAGAAATTTTAGGGATATACCGACTGTTAGGGTAAACAGTTGCATTGCTGATCAACTTTCCCCAAGAAACATATAGGAAATGCGCAAAAAAAAATTTCTACTTTTCATACAAACGTCCGTCCTATGTCCAGCAGTGGACGTCCATCGGCTGAGATGATGATGATGATACAAACGTTCGATCAGCTGATTGCATTTAGTATGGAAAGTTTCCAATTTTTTTTACGCGTTTCCTATTGGTTTCTTAGGGGAAGTGGTTTAGTATCATGGGTACAATTACCTCTTAAAGTTCAATTCAATTCAATATAATTTTATTCAATATAGGAGCTTACAGCACACTTATCAAACGTCAAATCTTTTTAAAGCTACCACCGCGTCGGAACGTGTTGTCGCTGTAGAGAAGATGCGGCCAGAAACTCTACAACATAACACGACTTAATAACAAAGTAATGCAACTGTTTACCTTAACACCTTTTATAGTCTGTAACAAGCTGATCGAAAGTGTGAAGTTACAACGTTAAATAACGGCCAGTTTTATATAGGGTCTTTTTAATGTGCTGACACTTTGTTAAGGGGATGATCAGACCATCAAACTGAGCAACTTTCTCTATGGCACAAAAGTCGAAATCGTGAAAAAAATCTGCTGTCCCATACATTTGGCTCAAGTAGATTTGCAGTGTTGTATGGAAAAGCTGTTTTTTTGTCGCGATTTCGATGTTGAAGCCATAGAGAAAATTGTTCATTTTGATGGTCTGATCATCCCCTTAAAATTTTTCAGCATAATTAAGAAGGACCCTGTATGAATATTTCAATGTTTAAAGTAGAGCTCTCAAAAACTTGACGTAGCGATTGTACAATTTCACGATCAAATCGAACAATCAATTTGCGTAACGATACCGATATTTTCCATAAAATAATTATTACAACACACAAAATATTTCATAACAACGTCGATTTAGCCCGCATACTCAATTATACAGCACAAAAGAGGAACCCAAACTATTGTTGGGATCCCTGCTAACGATCACAATGGCGTGTTACAAAACAAATACGTTTTTTTGAACAAATCAAAAATCGCATAAAAACACCATGACAAATAAGTCGCAGGATTACACACCCTAACTCTGTATATATCTTTTGTAAGGTAATGTCAGATAAAATACGCATTTATTTAATGGCAACAAATGATAGTTCGGAGTTAATCTCGTGTATTAGGAATGATATATTTTTGGTAACTATGACAGGTTAGTAAAAGTTCTGAGAATGTTAATTTAATGTGTGCGTTTTCTTTAGTTTCTCTAAATACTTACAAATCAATCAAATCAGCCCATTACAACCCACTGCTGGGCATAGACCTTCCTTTTATTACGCTATTCTTCACGGTCCTGTGCTAATCTACTCCAATGCGAACCCTCACAAGGGCATCAGACCAACGTGCTGGTGGTCTGCCTACTGACCTTCGTCTCTCTCTCACCACTCTGATAGTGCCTTGGTCCTCCCGTCTTGCCAAGTGTCCTGCCCATCTCCAGTTCAACTTTGTGATCTGCTTACCCACGTCTTCGACCTTGGTTCTTCGTCGAATTTCGATGTTAGGTACTCGGTTCACCAGTGCATGCAAAAATACTTACCAAATTCTTCATTTTTCAGTAATTTATTTATTAACTATTTTAAGAAAATTCCTACTTTTGTTGTAGTTGAGGTACCTATGTCGATTCAGATATATTTCCGAGCTCCTATGTTTGTTTGAGTTTCGGTACTACTAGTGAAACGTGGATGTTCTGAGGTTTCAGAATATCTCTAACTACCCCCTCTGGGAATACAGTTGTGAGCATATGTTATGCTCTTATGTTTATTAACCTATTACATTGTTTTTAATGTAAAATGACGTGCATAGAAAAAGATTTGTTCGACATAGTATTTTATGTTTTTTATGTACAAATAAAGAGTATTGTATGAGCAAGTACAGTGACACTTGTATACAATTTCAAGTGTAACCTAGACAGTTGATCAGGTTATTATTAACTACACTTGCGATAGTCTATCAACCATAAGAAATATTTACAATTAATAAAGTAATAAAACGTATGTACCATCGATTAAAAACAGGTTCAGTCTCAAAAAGCTCAAAAGTTAATTACAAAAACAATTCCGTGAAAATAACAAAGTTTCACAAGATCGTCGATCAAAAAAAAAAGAATGCTTCCGAAATCAAACAAGTCCCCTTTACTTAGGAACCTCATCAATTTCGATCGCTTTCTTGAACAATGTTCTTAAAGTAACGTCATCATAACGACTCGTAATGGCCAAAGTTTCAAACTTTGAAAGAACAAGTTTGGCTGAAAGAAAAAGAAAATCAATCTAATTAATTTTCAGTTGATTTCAGATCGCTTGTAACCATTAAATGTTACGTAAAAACTCTTTTCTTGTCTGTTTTTCCTTAGGAGAGAGGAGTTTCTAATAAAATAATCGACGAAGTTAAAAACCGGAGTACTATTTTTGAAAGTTAAACACATCCTAATTCCTAAGTTCATACGAATAATGCATAAATTCCATAGAGTTTTCCTATTAGCACCACTCTGCGTATACGACACTATTGACGAAATTAGTTCAGTATGAGCAAAGTCAAAGTCAACAAAAAATCACACAACCATTTTCAGCCTACATACGTCCCACTGCAGAGCACAGGGTAGGGTTGTGCCTGCCCTCAGGGAGGATGTTTAGATGTTAGTCCACCACACGTGCCCAATCTGGATTGGTTAACTTCACATATGAATCGGAATTTCTTCTTCAGCGTATGTACGTTTCTTTACGATGTTTAGTATTTGACAGCCGTTTGTTTTACATACATAAGATAGAAAACTCATTGGTACATGGCTTGTCGTCCCTGCGGATTCGAACCCGGATCTCAAGATTGAGTTCCATACCTTTCCGCCACAGCAAATGCGACTGTTTACACTAACATCCTGTAGACCCAAGTCGCGGGTAACTTTGTAACAAAAAGTCAAGTAAGTAAAGCGTTGTTAGAGCGACGGCAATCTGTCTGGCACGTTATGACCTCGCTTTTAAAATGGCAATCGTTTTTAACTTTGTAAAGGCCTGTCTATCTGACCTTTCACCGACTTTTTTAGAGTTTTTAGTGAAATATGGGTGAGCGGAGTTTCCAAACAACGTAGGTCAACAATTTTTATTACCCGTAAGGAAATGTGGTAAATTGAAATAGTGTCAAATGTTAATTAAGGACAAAATCTTTACATATCTCTGCTGACTGTCTGAAAAAAATGTTTTTGCTTTTTGTAGCCCTCGTCGAGACGCGTCTTTTTACACCCCAATCAGCAACGTAGTCCCAAAACCCACGACACCAGGGCGATGTCGCACTTTCGCTGAAAATCGGGCCTATACCGAAGCGACAAAAAAACATTTTCAAGTCAACTTAGCCTCTACATAGCTATCGAGATTTTCGCAACAATCCTGATTATTTATTTTACCAATAAAAAATAGAAATAAGACCTAACAAAATGGAATGAAAACGTTTTCGCTTTTTGTTGACTTGGAGACTGTTAACTTCAACACATTCTCTCTCACTCTGAAATAATATCTGAACTAACTGAACGCATATTTACGTAATTTCAAAACACGTTTCATATAGTTATTAGATGAAACGTGTTTCGAAATTGCGTAGTGAATCTCGCTAAAACAATAGAGTACTAAGTGGCCCCCGCCATAAGGTTCCTTATTGTCTTAGACTATCGCAATTAGCCACAATCAGCCACACATTGTGCACGATACAAATTCTAAAATGCAATTTCTACTCGAAACTGCACTTTCATCGCCCGTCCAATGAATTCCGCAGCCCGCTTCATTTAAATTGCAAATTCTCTGATCAGTCGAACTATTTACTCCGTTTTCAATAGAAGGATCAGAACGTGCCCTAAATTAGGTCTTTGTGTGCATTTTGAAGCAAATTATAAAACCTTAATTTAAGAACTTTTAAGCTTTCTATCATAATCACTACACTGAGAAATGCTACGTATACGTAGCCCGTCGCAGCTTATACGAAGCCCGTCACAGCTTACGTTCCACTGTTTACGAGTGTTGCATCAGTATTTAAGTTGTCTCGTACTTCTCAATGAAGCTTCATTATGAAGTACGAGACAACTTAAATACTGATACTATACGTAAGTACTGAACGGTACATAAGCTACGACGGGCTACACATACGTAGCATTTTTTTCTCAGTGTACGGGGATTTAAATAAAGAGGAGTTTGCACTTGGTAAACACCACGATCAACAGGAAGAGTGGTAATCGCTGATATACCTATAATAAATAAAATAAAATTGCTACAAATATCATTTAATTTCTCATCCTTGACTAACAATAATTTCAGTGCCTTCTAGATTTAAAATATAATAATGTAAGTAGTATGCATGCAGTACTATATTATAGTTATAAATTGTACAGTAGTTTTATTTTGTTTGGGTTTTACTGGGTTCAAATTAACATGTCAAGAAATTTAATTTATGTAATTATTTTAATGATGTATTTAGTTATCATTAAAAAAAGGACAACAAAGATCAGTGTTAATAGCAATAACTATTTATTAGCAGATATTGTTTAAACCCTATCCATACAATATAAGAGAATGTCTGTATGTATGTGTGTTTGTTACTCTTTCGAATCGGTCTTGATTAAATTATTCAGGAAAATACACATCCTGAAAACGGACATTTATGAAAAAACAAACAAGAAAATCAATACAGACGAAGTCGCGGGTAATAGCTAGTCCGTTATAACTTATAATGTAGTATCTTATTCCATTTTAAGACATAATTTGAACCAAATGTAGCTATATATTTATAGGTATAACAAAGCTTAGCCTAGAGTAGGTACGCCAAATGAAAAACGACACCCCCATTTCACGCATGAGAACGAAAGAATCTATATCGAGTCGCTAACAACCGTGAAACGCCACTCCAAATTTTAAATGACTTCATTCTATTTTGCAAGAAGCAAGCTCTTAAAATGTAAAAAGATTTTTAAAATCATTTTATTTAAAAATATAAGCAGAGAACGTCGTAATGGACATGAATTTCAAATGAACGACAGGTAAGGTAAGGTTTGAGTTAGGTATAAACATTTATTTACTTAACTAACATCAAGTTGCGAATTCATCTGTGTTGACCTTTAAAAAGTATCCTATGTGTTAATCAGAACATATTCTAACTGTGTGCCAAATATCTGTGCAGCCGTTTATGCGTGATTGAGACACAAACATACAAACACATTTATCGTTAAAAGAAATAAACATCACAGATCGAATAAGTTCATACAATCTTTATCCTCAATCAAAGATTTTTATTGGTTTTGGACAAAGAATCTCCGACTCAGAGAAGACTAAATAAAATCTTTGTCTTCAATTTGTTATTGATTATTGAAGTTTCAGCGGGGTATAGAATTAAATCCGTAACTTTTAAATAACAAATGCACTACCATTAATATAAAATATTAATAAAACAAGCTTATCCAGTAGCTTCACAGACAATAATTTAACAGAATTACACAGCCATACCCCCTTTCAAAATGCACCCGGAAGATCAACGAACAGTCAGGAACATAGTTTGTGACAGTTAATTACAACTTATATCAGACAGATGGTGTAACTGTGTTCCCGTGTGTACCCAATAATGCGAACTTATTGCCCCATTGTGGAAGTTTTGGCATACAGATCACGGCTCATCAAATTTTATTGGATAGGGCCCCGGGGACCAGGCAATAAATCGTCACCGATGACATATTTAATGGTCCGTACATGCGTTTTAAAATGCGTACGAGTTTTCTTGTTGTCGGATTGATTCATTTGAATTTACGCATGTTACGTTGAGAGATAGAGTGAGCAATAGCGTGATTAGGGATCAGTGAAGATAGAAAAAAAAAAGTTTTCGTGACAAGAGTTGAGAAAGGTATACTTCGTTGGTAGAATATGTCGAGAGGATAAATGACAGCAGATGGCGAAAGAGATCTATTGTGCGTGTGAATGGAAGTGTCGGTCGGGAGAAGGCGCCCTTATAGGACGTCAGTACACTGACCTAATTGGTTACATCTCACCGATCACCGCCACCCAATCCGCCGCGTAGCCCCAGCAACGTCCGATTTCGAGGTCCGTTCAGTTCATTCACTGGCTCGGTAGACCCTTCATGGTCCGTCTAATAGTCCAGCAGTAATAACCAGTAGTTGCTCCCTGACTCCCTAAACAATGGTTGTGAGGCATGTGTGAAATGATGCCTGAGATGGCAGGAGTGATGACATTCTCATCGCACGCAAAATATGCGCTTAGTCGTCGAGTTGCTGGAAATGAGGCCAAGAAAAACCACAACCAAACTACAGAATAGAAATATCAATACAGGACATACATAATACTTAACTATCTAGATACGGCATTTAACATCAGGTAGGAACTCCATACCAGAATTTAAGTAACACAATTCGGTATTATTCTGTTCCTAAAAACGGGCAATTTTATCTAAAACCTTTTTTCTTTGACACAAAAACAAAAAACAGACAATTGTCATGTTATTTTATATCCCTAACAACATCATTTCAAACGATTATTATTCTCACATCATCTCGAAAAAGCCTTTTAGATCCGTACATCCAACGGTCTCATAGGCGATGTTTTTAACCCTCGGGACGTGACATGTTTGAGCATTGAGCATAGTCCCTATTGTCCCGCGTCGCGTAGACAGGACAAACTCGGGACCGACGAGACGGGACTTCAAGAGACGTTATCGCCTTTCCCCCCTCAACCCCCTTTATTTTACAGTTGTCAAGTTTGTCAGCGAAAATTGCTGTTTATTATTTTCGTCTGGCTTTTAGAAGTACCTGCAGCTTTGGTTTTACATTATTAATTCATAATTTTTCGCTCAGTTGGTATCAGTTATCGAATTTTATTAACTGTTCATGATAATTTCTCATTTTTATCACAAATACAAATGTTTGAATGACATAAATATAATTAAAGATTTTGCCAACTGACTTTTAGAAGTAGCTGTCCAGACTCTACCATTCACACACGTTGCAAACTTAAATGCGTTAAATACTTTATTGGGTGCTTCAAACCATCAAATTGAAAAACTTTTACCATGGAACAACATTTGAAATCACAAAAAAAAACAGCTGTTCCATAAAGAGAAGAAGAGTTCAATAGCCCGTCGACCAAAATGTGTAAACCAAGTTTTTTTTTGCTATTTCGAATTTAGTCCCATAGCAAAAGTGATTCAGTTTAATGGTCTGAGATACCCCGTAAGATATGTAATGATTTTAAGTTTACATGCACCGTGTAATACCAATGTCTGATTTCGTTGGGCGAATGCAAATAATCGGCCTTCTCTAGGATCAACTGCTTTATGCACCGAAACATTTCAAACGTATATTCAGAAATTTCAAAGCTGGAACGTTTTAGTTTAGGTACACTATTAATTTTGGCTAATCATGCCAAAGGGGCCACAATTTCCATCAGGCAATCTATCAAATACTGTACATCGTCAATCCATCTATCACACGTTGTAATTTCTGTGTTATCCAGACCACAACTAATACCTTTTGACGTTACAAACACCAACCGTACGAGCTTCACAATACCGAAATTCTGAATTTCGTAAATTATTCCGATGTGATTGGAAATCTCTATAATTTGTTGTTCATCAAGTTCCTATTGAACGTAATTTAATTGGAACGTTTTGTTCGTATCTCGTGCCATTATTTGCGGTTGGTTAAATAGAGAAATAAGCAAGAAAGGTTATTTCCCGTATTAAAATCCCACACACAGTAAGGCGATGGCCTCCTTTCGGATGTGTAATATAGGTACTCCATCATAACCCCAGATTGAAGGTAGAGGCAAGTAAATAGCTGTTAGTAAATAAAGTCAAAAAAAATGTTGTTAACACAATTTTGAAAAAAATATGTGTGGCGTTACCTTGTTAGATTTCCGTTTGAATAATATATGTTAGGCCTTCTCTATATGCTGACACCTTTTTAAGGGGATGATCAAACCGTCAAACTGGTCAACTTTCTCTATGGCTCCAACATAAAAAACACGAAAAAAAAACAACTAACCTTTTTTTGACTTTATTTACTAAATGTTCGAACTAGGAACTCTTTATCAGGAATACTCTCTTAAGAGTCAATATAGCCAAGCTTCTCCCTTGAGATTTGTAAGCAATTTTTCATGCTTGTACGTACATCGATCCGAATTTAAAAGAGCTTATATCTCGTAGCTGCATCGGACACGCGCTTCAAACATTTCGAGTGCGCTAAGCGAAATTATATTGGATCGTGGTTTACTACACGATATGAAGTTTGATATCACTCGGTTGAAATGAAAGTTGACGCTGAAAACGATAAGAAAATTTGATTATGGACTCAGAATGCAATATCTTCTCTGTGCATTGTCTATCAGTCAATCAGTCACGGAACTGTTTATACAACGTATTGAGAAATAAGCGCAAAACCTCATACACCCCAACTGATTTGTAACATGCATAAATGATTTGTTATTATTTCAGCAATTAATGAAAGTGCTCTGCTCAGTAAGTAGGGAGAGTGTGCCTGTGCGGTGGTTTGGCATCGAGTACCTTAACATTTTAAAATATACGCTCAAATTATTTAATATTTTGATAATTCGATTCTGCTCTCGATTCTAAACAAACGATTTTCTAGTTTTGCGTTTATTCATTGACACGTTGTATAGGGTTTGGTTTTTTAAGGGGATGATCAGACCATCAAACTGAACAACTTTTTCAGTAGGATCAATATAGAGATCGAGAAAAAATCTGATGTTCCGTACAAAACTGCAAACAGACTCGACCCAAACGTATGGGACAACTTTTTTTTTTCGCGACGTTGCTCCCTTGGAGAAAATTGTTCAGTTTGATAGTCTGGTCATCCCCTTAAAAAAACCATAAGCATATTAAGAAGGATTCCATACAGGGTGTAAGGAAAAGTATTATTAACCTTTAAACCACATACTCTACCCATCAAACTGAACAACTTTTACTATAGAAGCAAACCAATCGGAGCAAAATCAGCCTTGTCATCATAAATCTAAAGTAGCTGTTTGATTTCTAAATTTATAGAACAATTTTTTTTTGTTTTTTTTTTTACGATCCATTAGACTATATTCAATTAGATCTCCCAAAACCGTTCTATTGAATTACATTTAATATTTAATCCGATTAAAACGACATCTTAATCAATTCTGTTCATACTGAAAAATAATAACGAAGTATGTTGCTATGAGAAATTTTTAACTTTGAATGGAGGCAGACATAATTTAAAATGTCATACACACCTAGTTACTTTATGAAAATTAAGAGTTTACGCCACTTTTGTACAAGAACGTTAAATTCACAATCGTACTCTATAGTAGAGCTATTTTTACCCGACGTCACCAGAAGGGGGACGTTTGTGGAAGACTTATCCAGGATAATCTTGTGTAATTTGCCGATCGTAAGCATAGTATAAGCATATGCTCATGACTATATTCCCCGTGGGGGTAGTCAGAGATATTCTGGAACCACAGAACATCCACGTTACCGAAACTCTGTCCATTGTGACGGGGTGTGAGCGCGTCGCCACATTTTCCGATTGTACAAGATGTATATTTTATTATTGTACTGGTTTTTTAGTAGTATTGTGTTTCTTCAATAATCATATTCATTATCTTGAATTAACATTAAGAAGCGAATCGCCAAGCACTGTCAAAAAACACCATGTCACTTTGATATAGATAGAATCGGGTACCTAGTTCCTCTCCGATTTTTTAAGTCTGTTCAAGACTTCCACACCATGCATACCTCACTCTTCAAACTCTCTCTCTGTAACGGGTCTGCTGGAAGAAATCTCTCGAAAGATAACCTCGCTCTTCGTCCCTTTCTACTATGCTATATAACGTGTTAATGAATTAACGCAAAACTCGAAAGAAGTTTGATTAGAATCGAGAGCAGAATCGAATTATCATGGTATCTACATAGGTTTTTTTTTTTTTTTAAATATTAAATAATTTTTTCGTTAAATTTAAAATTTACTGTTCTCGATCTCAACTCACCGCAAGCGCACACTCAATTTACTTACTACCAAAACAAGATACTTAAAATGTATCCATGAGCACGTTAGCGCTTTCATTCATTGCTGAAATAATAAAAAATCATTTTTACCTGAAAACTTAAAATGCGATTAACTTAAAATGTGAACTATAAAAATAATGAAATTATTGTTTCAATCTAAATATTTTGTTATTATCAGTTGGGGTGTATGAGGTTTTGCGCTTATTCATTAACACGTTGTATAAACCATTTGTAAAAATATGTGTATCAAATAAAGGGTTCTCCTTCCGAATCTAACAAAATGGAAGCCCAATAACCTCTCTGTACCTCCTAGACGTTTTTTTAATCAGACAGAGGAAATTCTTCAGCTTCGCAGCAACAGGAGCTGTCACCCGCATCACTGTCAAGTGCCCGCTCCGACCCTATTTGCATCGGCTCAAAGCTATCTGGGACCCACGTTATATTAACATATCCTAAATAACGTATTTTATGTGTCAACGATTTTATGTGGGGCCCTCCCTGCGTCTCAGACGATGTAAATTTTTAATATGGATTTGTGATTTATGATCAGAAAATTAACAAGCTGAAGTGGCAATGGGCTGGTCATATCTGCCGAAGAACTGAAAACCGGTGGGGTGTCAGAGTTCTAGAGTGGAGACCACGAGCTGGTAGGCGTAGTGTGGGACGCCCTGCTGCCCGCTGGACAGACGACCTAAAAAAAGTAGCGGGGAGCGATAGGATGAGGAAGGCCGAGGACAGAGTTTTGTGGCGCGCCTTGGAAGAGGCCTATGTTCAGCAGTGGACGATGATGGGCTGATGATGATGATGATGATAAGTAGTGAAATATTGAAGTGCTTTTATGCTACAGGGTGTTGGGCTAAACAGTTGCATTACTTTAAGGGGTGATTCTACCCATGATACTGAACAATGTTCCCTAAGAAACATATAGGAAATTAGCAAAAAAAAATTCAACTTTTCATACAAACGTTCGATCAGCTTTAGTATGAATGGCCGAAAAACATTTTTTCTAATTTCCTATAGGTTTCTTTGGGAAAGTTGTTCAGTATCATGGGTACAATCACCCCTTAAAGTAATGCAACTATTTACCCTAACACCCTATATAAGTTCTTTAAAAAGAAATACTCAATACATTTCAACCGAAACAAGCCCACTGTTGTTCAGGTCAAGGCATTCCCCAATGATTCCCTCAAACCTCACCTACTCCCGTTTTTAGATGATAAGTCTGCATCTAGTCCCGTCCAAAAGGGCGAAGAAATACAAGTAGGTACTTACTCAGTTTTACTTATTAAATCTCGATAGCAGGAATTTTCTGAAAAGTTGTGTCCTAAATAAAAATAATAGTCTACAAAATAGCAAAAACAAACAATACATTTTCTCTCGCTTCAAAGTAATGAACTAAATTAAAATATACTAAATTAAAGGATACATTTCATCAGCAATTATTATAATTACACAAAGGGCACTGATCTAGAAGAACGCATAGATTTGTGTTCTTTATTTAATTTGATATTTTGAAGAACGTATTGTAGAATAATAAGTATCGAACTCAGATATTACCTATTGTTGACTTTGAGCGCAGATATCTCGAGACATATATCGATTTCATTTCTATGAAAGTTTTGTTCCATTGGACAAGATCTATCCAACGACACCTCACTCGATTTAGAAGAAAAAAAGGTTTTTGTGCAACCCCTCTTTCGTTGTATGGTGGTCGAAAAAAATTGTTTTCTTAATAAGTAGGTACTACATTTCTGTTTTTGGGTTACTGTTATCTGTCTTAATGTCAAATTTCGATTCAATAAGTGCAACAATGAGCGAGTTATAGAGTCGGGGCATACAGACAGACAGACAGACTTTGTTTGACTACGGAACCCTAAAAATTTTGTACCTACAACAATGCACCTACATTAATATACCTATATTACCTATATATTATTAAACAAAGCATTCTTTGAGCAAAGAGATATTGACCACCTGTCGGTAGTCGTTAAACAAGGTAGATGTGGTAAAATTTTGCATAAATTACAACACTGATTACTGTTTGTGCAGTGCATAATTAGTTTACCTACTCGTTCACCTGTGTACGATAAACAGGAAAGTCACTGAGTGACACTATCCTGTTTTGCACACAACTTTCACATGTTACTGGAGCTAAGAGTAACCTCACCATGTTTCGAACGTCATTAAGATAGTTATAGCCTGTACAATCCCACTGCAGGGCAAAGGCCTACTAGACCTACAGTCATGACAGAAAGTGTTTCTTCAACAACACAGCTTAACAAAAATCAAATCAAACAAAATCATCTGTAACAGATGTCAAGACCTGTTGATCATGATGATGAACAATACCTCTACATTATTACCTTACTAGTATAAGTATGTAAATTATTGATGAATCACTAAAAGATAGCTAGCTAAAGTTATAGCCTGTTGAATCCCAACTACAGGGCAAAGGCCTCATCTCACGAATAAGGGTGAGAGGGAGTGGTCCATACTCCACCACGCGGGCCCAGTGCGTGTTGGTGGAGGCAAGTTAGTGGTCACCTTGCTGTCTGAGTATTTTCAAGCCGCCTTAATAGGCCTCTGACCTCGCTTAACGAATAGTTACAACGCCATCTGACGGAACTATCCCAGACCAACTGCTGATCGTGCCTTCCGAAGCACGGAAACGCTCGAGATGAAATACCACTAAACGGTCACCCATCCAAGGACTGACCGGACCTTACGTTGCTTAACTTCTGATCGTTTCCAATAACGAAGCTACATACTTTTTTCAACAAATCCTGATAAAAATAAAAAAGGTAACTTTTTAATTTAACGTCAAGTTAAGTTAATCTTTTAGTAGGTAATGATTTGGGTTCTCATTTATTACAAAATTTACATTCTTGAAGAAATTTCTATAATGTGATCCGATTAACCTTTTGAAATCGACGAAACAATCCATCGGCATTATATTCATCCTATATTCATCAATAATCCTTAAGAAATGTTTTCAGTCAATTTGCAAATAATGTTCATTGGAACTATAGAACGTGTTAATAGATAAGCGTAAAACCTCATACACCCCAAATGATTTATAACGAAATAATTGCATTTCATTATTTCATTCATTAAAATTGAATGTTATTCACGTTTTAATTTTTCATGCAAAATTGTTATTAATTCAGCAATGAATGAATGCGCTAGCGTGCTCATATACATTTTAAGAATCTTGTATTGGTAGTAAGTAGGGTGAGTGTGCCTGAGCGGTGGGTTGGCATCGAGTTCAGTAAATTTTAAACTATACGAACATATTATTTAATATTTTGGCAAAATGTAACCTATGTTGAAATCTTTATAATTCGATTCTACTATTGATTCTAAACAAACTATTTTCCAGATTTGCGTTTATCATTAACACGTTGTATAACTGACTAAGATAAAAAGTATTTAACTGAATCTGCACTGACTCTCAGAGTCAGAAACTACGTGATAGCCTCGAGCTTGAATCAGAAACTACTTGACTGATTCTAAACTGAGTCAGAAACTTCATGACTGCCTTTAGATCAGGGTCGTAGCTGGAGTTAAATTATAGGTAGGGCATTGGAAGGCGAAGGTAGGATGGAAGGAAAAGGCTTCAGTTAATATAGATAGGGACTGCCAACTTAATTTGGTGGCATCCTATTGCTAGACTAAAGCCCAGACCAAACGCGAGTAAATTTGATTCTTAGATTAAGTCGCCGGTTCCTGTAGAGTAAACAGATTTTACGTTTCACCACCACTAATCTGTGAATAAGTTGAGAGTACATTTACAGGGCCAGGGACAATTTTGATGGCGTATAGCTATTCTAAAACTAATAAAATGTGAATGTCACTTAATGAAAAAAAACGTAATAAAATAAACCTAAGAAATTAAAACTGTGTAACCTCACGTTGCAATAAGTACGGATACAACGACCTCTTTCTTTAGGTAGATTATACATTCGTTCCATTAGTTTGGGTTTAGTGCTTTGACTAATTATTATAAGGACTTGCCTTGCGGTAGCATTTCCCCTCTGCCACGGTATAAGCACAATTGATCTTGTGCATTTACATTCAATTTTACACCTTATCACTAAACGAGACAGCCTATAATTGCGATATAATAACTTCGAGCTTAGAACGTTTGGGGTTCACACGAGACTACTTTTCATGAGTTTTAACATTCAAAATTAGAATCTAAAGTTATGAGGAATAAAATCCAAAGTTGCGGATTTCATGTTACCTCGCCCCCCGCAAAAAGTGGCAGAAATGTTTGTTAGTAGAATCACACGCGTAACCAGTCCACATATAAATAGTCAAAGGTTTAGTGTGATAGAACACAATTGAAGTTATTTCGGAGTAAATACTAAGAGTAAAATTATTCCTTGTATAGTTGCTCTTCCATACCTAAATCAAAGTTTGGTCGAATTCGGTCTTAATCAATAAGTATATGACTCTTTCTATACCAACTTATTGGCTATACCAACTTATTGGCTTATTGCTACTTGACCGACTCTAGGCATAAACTAAGCCAAAAACTAAATGTCTCTCCTTTGCAAAAACTAAACTGCATCAGAAACGAATTGACTGATCTAGACTTAAGAACATGACTGGGTGACTTGACTTCTTCTAAATTAAAACAAAATCTTAGCTGAATCTGAACCAATCCAATTTAATTTACATGTAACTTGAAAGATAATTCTAATAACGTACTCTTCTTCTTCTTCCTGCCCTTATCCCTTTATTTGGGGTCGGCGCAATATGTCGTCTTCCTCCATTCATCTCTTTTAGCTGTCATTTCAGCGCACACACCTTTTTTACACATGTCATCTTTCACACAATCCATCCATCTTTTCTTTGGTCGTCCTCTCTTCATGCAGCCATCCACATTCATATTTAACATTCGTCTTGTAATATGCCACTCATCTCTTCTCATCACATGTCCATACCACGATAACCGATTACCGCGCAGCTTTTCATTCACAGGAGCCACTTTCAAACTTCCTCTAATATACTCATTCCTAATCTTGTCCATTCTAGTAACCCCACACATCCATCTCAACATTCGCATCTCTGCTGCATGCAGTCGTTTTTCATCCGTCACTTTAACGGTCCAACACTCCGAGCCATACATGACGACAGGTCTTATGATGATAATTCTAAAAACGTACATACAAAAAAAATTGTTGACTACTTCCTCTTTGATTGAAACGCATGTCCTTGAACAATATTCCCGGAGATAATTTAATTCGATAGTTTAAGCCACTCTACTCTATCTTCAAACAAATACAGCTTTTTATCGGCATTATTCCAACCGTCTCGTCGTGTCGTTAGAACATTACGATGTATATTGTCAGGTGTGATGTGACGAGTGGAATACGAATGTGCTGTGACTATGAGTCACGACACGCCCGCATCGGCGTTTATTGAATTCCTACCAATTGCTACAGGATGTTTGAAAAATTATATAACTGTTTTGTCCTTGTAGAGTAAGTGTTAAATTAGGTTTTCCAAGTTTATGTTTTGGGATGGTGATTGGTGAAGATAGTTTAAGAGAAGTTTATTCCGAACTGCCCGAGCGCAATGCACACAAACGAACTGCCGTCCTATTTTCAATATTAACCAATAAAAATCAATGAAATTGTTTTAATATGATCTAAAAACCAATATATGTGCTTTACATTTGTGACAGATTTCCGTTATATGTAGTTTCAATGCTAGGATTAATTTAAGATTTTTATGGAAAACTTTGAGCCACGATAACTTGAAAACTATATATTGTAACGGAAATCTGACAAATGTAAAGCACAGATATTGGTTTCTAAATTTACTAAATGCGGGCGGAACTTCGGTTTTTTATGGAGCGCCGTACGAATTATATCCTCTTAAAAGGCATTAGGAAATTAGGACAATCTAAAAGGGAATAAACAGTTTTATTAGGATATCAGGTTTGCAAAAAGAATACATTTACATACTAAATTAACTGCCATAATCTTTCGGGGTGATCAGAATGTTTGCTACAACTTCCTAGTTTGTAGGTAGTGCAGTTGTAGCAAAGTTCACCTTTAATATGATAGTGGCGTATGAAACCACTAAAGGTTACGTATACTATGTAATTCAATATTGTATTTGTAATTGAACTTTGCATATTTTATTTTGTTTAAAAGGTGTAAGTTGTAGAGTTTCTGGCCGAATCTTCTCGACAACGGAACATCTTCCTACGCGGTGCCGGTGGTAGAGTCATTTCAGAAAGCTTCTCTATGTTATATTATTTTCAATAACAACTTTATGTTTGTATTTGCTAAAGGTTTGTTATGCCGTGTTTTTGTGGGCTTAAGGCTAGCTAGCCACTAGTTAAGTCACTCCATACTGAAACTTTAATATGTAGGTACACAATACAAATGCTTCGTTCCTGTTGTAGCAAAGTTTGAAACCACCCTAAAAGATATGAATGTCGACCTATGTATGTGTATTAAATGGGTAGTACTATTTAAAATTTAAATGGATTGCTTAAACCATAAAACTGAACAACTTTCACTGTGGAGCAATTCCGAAAACATGAAGAAAAAAATCTGCTGTTCTATACAAAACTGCATAACTACCTAATCATAATTGTTATACTTATGTCACGACTGCTTGCGAAGCTTCCTTGTACGTACAATATTCATACATAAATTTATATACGGTACAGTGTATTTATTACTCACGTTTAAAATCCCCTGGGGTAAGCAGAGACAATAGATCGCTCCATTCTACTTCCACTTTGTTAGTATGCACGTGGGACACAAATAAAATAAGTGATACGAAATAGAGCAAAACAATGGACTTGTAAAACAAGAATGAAGGCTTACAAGCAATGCAGAAATTCTTCATAAACTATACGTAGTTTAGAGCAATCAAACTGAACAACATTTCATTTGGAGCCAACTTGGAAATTGCAACAAATCAGTTTCATACATTTGAAGACCTTGACTGCGCAGAAACACAATTAGCGCGAAAGCACTACTGCGCAGTCCCTCCACCCCCCATTTTTCAAGTTGATGGCCAGGTACTGTACAGCAGTTTTGTATGAACAGTAGATTTCTTTTTTCGCTTTTCATAAGGTTTGTGATTCGGAAAGTTGTTCAGTTTAGCATATAGACGACTATATTCCCCGAGGTAGTCAGAGATATTCTGAAACCTCAGAACATCTTCGTTTCACTAGTACCGAAACTCAGTCCAGTGTGACGGGGAGTGAGCCCGTCGCCACTTGTAATGAACAGTGGGTACAAATACATGCCTCGAAATTGAAGCATGCAGGTTTCCTCACGATGTTTTCCTACACCGAAAAGCCAATGGTGTTACAAATCGTACAGTTGTATCGTTGTTCAGTTTCATGGTCAGTATTTGCCTGGCTGTCTCTTGCACATCGACAACCCTGATACACAACACGGAGAGACAAGAATGTAGCCGGTTGCATGTCACGTACGCACTCAGGAATACAGGATACGGCGTGAGATGTTTTTGAGTCATTATGCTAATTCTACCGATTTTGGTTAAAGATTATTCGTTCCATCTACTGTTTTGTGGAAATGGATTATACAGGGTGTTAAATGCGTTACTTTAGGGCATGCGGGACAACTGTTTTATTTTAGTAGACTCTACTAGAAAGTTTGTTGCTATAAATCAAATTTTGGTAGATTTAACTAAAATCTACTTCTTTTTCACAACAAACTTACTCTTCTTCTTTACTTATAACAACAGATTGTCAAGTATAGTCTAACTGTTTAATTAAAATTGTAGTTCACATATTTTTTTCAATGCAGATTACCAAGCTTAACAACTTTTATTATCGAACCATTTGTCGCAGAATAATTTTTTCCATAGAAAATGTCAGTAGCTATGCTATTCGACCCTAGACTTTTTTCACGATTTCTTGGTTGGTCCCATAGTTAAAGTTCATCAGTTTGTAAAATACCTATAAACAGTACCAGATTTATAAGTTACCCCGATATACCTGCGAAGTTGAATTTTAATAGCGCGCGAAATTATATTGACCAATCAGGATGTGCAACCTTCAATTCCTTGCCACGATTGGCTCATTGTTTTCGCGTCCTTTTCGTTGCTATCCGACTTTGCACCCTCTGATTACTAAACGACTTAGGGTTTTGTTGGGGAACTCTGCGCAAACGAAGATTGCGATAACGGGAGCCGGTGCGGACGAATTCACAGGTAAAATTTAGTAAGGAGATAAAATCAAAAGTTATTTGCCCATGTAATTTCCACCGCCGCACGATACGGTGTCATCCTACGTCAGACACAGGTCATCAATCAATAGATCCGTACATTTTTATTTTGCCGATGAACACCGACGTTCCGAGCGACACAGAAACCTTTTTTGAAAACAAAATACCTCTAACGAATGTCGGAACGTTTTTACATTTCATAAAAATAACAATCCTGAACAAAACGTTACATTTTCAGCGTATATTTTAGGTCGCTTCTGGGTTTTGGTTTACGTAGCTTTGTAATTTCCTTTTTAGATTATCTGTTTGCTCGTTCTACTAGCACAAGACATTCTTGATGAGTTGAGGTTAGAGCATAGGCACATGAGTAAATACACCACTGAGACAATACCTTCATATAATCACATTACGTTAGGTACACTACTACAAGGCGTGGCGGTGTGTGCGTGACCATTTACAGACGAGTTCACCTACATGCCGCCCGTGGAAATACCGGCTCTGCGAGTGGACCTATGAGCGAGTGCGTCACGAAATCATATTGTGCGCTCTTTAGAAGCAGTTTCAACAAAAATTAAAAAGGGAAATGAACCATAATTCATTAGTCCAGTTTTTATAAAGGCAAGTTATGGATCGGTTACACAGTACAAGCAGACCCGACAGCTACTGGCATGCTAACTCGCATGTCAGTTGAGACTCATATTAACTGGTCAAACAATGAGAGTAGCTGATACTGCGACCCACTGTCCTAAACAATAATCAAATACAACCTGACCTTTCGCGAAATCGTGCGAATTGCTAACTGCAGTCTTGTGACGGGATGGCAGAAGACGAGTGAAAAAAATGTTGTAGTAACTCGGCTCGGATGCAAGCTACTGATCGACACGCACATGACAGTAACTCATACTGCTTGGATATCACTGCAGTAACTGAGCAGGTCAGCTCGCACTGTATTGCATAGCCATTACATAGAATGAGAGATGACACGTTTTTAGTTTAAAAGGAAACAGTACAATAAAAACATTATCCAAGAATCATTCACAGTATGCATTAGGCTTTAGGTAGTAGGATTTTTTTTTTGATTGATTATTATTGATATCTACCCAGCTAGAATGCGCACTACAATACGATTGTAAACTCGCAATTTATACAAAATATTTTACAATTTTCATTACGCCCTTTTAATATAATATGTAGTCATAGAACTGATATAATCAAATTATTCATAGGAATTTAATTTAAGCATGACAAGCCAGTTCGGAGCCGGTTGACAGGAAGAGTTATTAAAATACTTCAGGTTTGGCTTCAGCGAGGCATGGCGACTGGAATCCGTTTGGTCTAACAAATATTAAATCGAGCAACAAATGGCTTTTGGTGTTCTGTCGAAACTTTGAAATGCCAAATACAGAGTTCCGCTTTGAGTGTCCAAAGCAGAATCCAATAAAATTTTGCAAAAATGTCTTAAACAATTAAACTTAGAAAAAACCGGCCAAATGCGTGTCGAGCCACGCGCAGAGTAGGGTTCCGTAGTTGCCCGTCTCAATATACGAACTTAGAAGAGAGCTTTTTGTTTTATAATAAGGTTTAACGGCTAATAAAGTCTAAAAAGTGTATTTTGCAAGTTGGTCGACTATTACTCGTTAACTTGTAAAGCCTACTTAGCGGTGATAGTTTTCTTTTTAACTTCGTTACATACACCACTGCAAAATTGCATCCTCACTTTTCGTGTAGGGGAGGTATCCTAAAAAATAATATTTTTCAAGATTTTATTTCAACACTTTATCGGCGTGATTAATATGTATACCCATGTCAAATTACAGCTTTCTAGTACTAAGCGTCTCTGGCCTAGGCCGCGGACAGACGGACGAAAATGGCGAAACTATAACAAGGAAGTAGTCAACAAGGAACCCTAAAAAAGAGATTCAGATTTTAACAACAAAGTTGTAACAAGAATTAGCAAGTCTTCAGCACAGAGCGCCCTAGAATCTTCGCTGCAAATTTAAAATCTCGTAGTTATTATGTGTTATTTTTGCCGATAATGACTTTTGCTGGTATTTGAAAAGAGATTTTGATTAGCTGCCGCTTGCAAAAACTCCATTACGAATATCTTAGTATTGAAGTTTACATTAATCAGAAAGATTTTTCGTTGTTCTCTAAAAGTTACTTTATTCACATAAGAGATTTGAAGTTAGCAATGACGATACGCTCTCTTGACTTTTCAATTCCTTACTTAGATTCTTTAAATCGAGCTGATTTTGACCGAATGTCAGTAGTGAAACAAATAGAGTTAGCAACTCCGAAAGAGTAAAGATATTTATATTAAGCTAATTTTATTCCGTCTGCCTGTAAGCTGATACTTCCTGAAGCAATTGAAGACATTTGACATAATTGGTTAAAAGACCCAGACTCTAGTATAGACAACGCAAATTTTCATTAAGTGGACGAGCTTTAGAAATACCAACAGAATATTTTGGAAGGAACAACCGTGCACATATCTACATAAATCACGAATCAATTATCAATTTCGGCAAAGCAGCAAACCGCTGTAAACCCAACATCATCATCATCATCATCATCATCATATAGTATGGAATTTTTTCTCTTCCTGCTTGGATCCGTGGAGGTTTAAATTTCGAGGTCAAGGTGATTTAGCCAGTCTTCCGCTGCCGGGGTTAACCTATGGAGTTCTTCAATTCCACCAAGGAAACGGCAAAGAGTGCACTCATTTACCACATGAGGATGAGGTGAGGATTTGGTCATGTGCCTCGCAGTCACACATCGGTGACTCCCTCAGGCCCCACTTGTAGAGGTGATAGTTGGTCCTTCCATGGTTAGTTCTGAACCGGTTTAGCTTAGCCCAAGTCTTCCGGTCCTTATCAAAACTAGTCCGCACGAGGTTTGCATACGGATGGTCAAAAAGGCCCCAATATAACTGCCATGCACTATTGATATCGTACTGGGAGTCAATTCGGTAAACCAAATATCTATTGTACATACACTTCAGTGGTGACGCAGACTGGTGGACTAAACGCTCATGAGATGGAAAAGAAGATGAGATACTCGAATGTCATGTACCTACTTCATTTATTGTCCAAGGTCGATTAACTAAAGCTGGCGCGTGCCACACATTTACACAGTCCCTTTGTCTCACTGCACGCATAATGAAAAGTTTCTCTATCTCTATCAAGCACGGACGCAGTGACAGGAAAAACGCATTTGTGTGTCTGTGAACACGCCAGCTTTTCTATTTTATGGACTAAAAAAGTTTGGCGTGCACTGTCCGTTGCCCGTACTAGACCTAATCTACAAAATACGTGACCACACGTATTGTAGGATTCCGTGGTCATTTAACTCGGTGCTTAGTCTAGTCGGACTAGGGAACCCCAAAACAATGATAAAAGCTTTCAACAGAACACAGCGATGGTTACAACCATCTTTTCCATCGTAAATATTTTCCCAGTATCTTATTATAATCCGATTAACAACCTGTACCGTGTTCAAGAGGAATTCTCAAAATATCGTATGTCATACGAACCGAAACAATTTTCATTTGAAAATATTTTTATAGCAATTACGGAGGGAGAACAAAATGCCATAAATTCATGCGGATTGCAAACAAAGCTATGTTGGGGACCTGTTACGTTTAACTAGAATTGGCCTGAGGCTTTTGGTGATTTGAATACCTTTTCGTGCAAAATTATGGATAACGCAAACTTTGGGCATCTATATGATATACAAACTTTCATGTATGTGATCGCTATTTTAATTTAATCAAACTATGTAAAAAGAGAGGAAACGAGGTAGAGTAAGACCTAGACAGGAGAAAGAAAAGGCCGTGTCGTATCTAAAACTCAACCCACTAGCAATTGGCGAGTACTCCAACGACAATAGCGTAACTCTTAAATAAGATGATGTATCTCACAAATCTGTCTCCATTAGTGGCATCAATGCAATCAAAGCCCCCACGACAAATGTTCTATTTCTTGTAACCAGACACCCATGGAAACAATCACAAATTAAATTTAATACGTCCAATTAAGTAGTTGACAAATTTATTTGTCGTTGATGTAGTTAGCAAAAGCGAGGAGGCGCGTTGCGATAAGCTATGGAAACTCAATCTTGAGGTCTAGATTCACATCACGGATGACATGTCATGTACCAATGAGTTTTTTAACTTAAGTACGTAATACCGACTGCTCTCAAACGGTGAAGGAAAACATCGTGAGGAAGCCTGCATACGCTGAAAAAGAAATTCCGATGAATATGTGAACACCAATTGGGCACGCGTGGTGGACTAAAACGCCAATGGGTCTGTGCCCTGCAGTGGGACGTATATAGGCTATGATGATGAGATTTAGTGAGCTACTTCATTATTTTAACCTTTATGTCGAGGACACGAGTTGCTAGAGACGTCGTTCCGCCAGATTCCGTGCGTATACTTTTGTCTGAAAAAGTTTACAGGACAAAATATCCGGCATGTCACCCGATGTTCGATGACTCCGCTGTCACAGGTGACACGGGTCGCGCAACATTTGTCGCCTACTTTTTGTTCCCATGCTGATCCGCTTAGTTGCGCTCGCTGCACTCCGGCTGTCAGCGAGAGCCACAAGTTTAGTGGCCCAGCTTCTTTATTTTTGGGCGCCATGCTAATGTATGAAAAATGTACTGGCTGGACTCGTTATGACTGCCACAGGTGGCCAGGGCTGCAGTCGCGGTAAATATTCGGTTATTGAACCGTAATTGGACTACGTACGAACCATAACTTTTGACTCATTTGGTATTGCGCTAATCGCGGTACTGTTCTTGACAGCCGTTAGAGCCGTTTTGACAAATCGCTCAGACGTCAAAGGCTGTCAGTTACATAGAGTTTAGGGCGATGCGAAATTCAGCACAGTTGAATAGTAATTGGATTGCAATGTGATTAGAACTGAAATTGGATAAGAATAGAACTTCGATGTTTTAACATAGCGCAATGTGGCGTGGTGTAATTAGGCGTAATTACGCTGTGCGTGGTGACTCATATATAGGGTCCTTCTTAATATGCTGACATTTTTTTTAGGGGATGATCAGACCGTCTAACTGAAAAACTTTCTCTACGGAAGCAACATCAAAATCGCGAAAAAAAAAACTGTTGTCCCATACAAAACTGTCAACCTAACTCGACCCGAACGTATGAGACATCAAATTGTTTTTTCGCGATTTGAATGTCGATCCCATAAAGAAAGTTGTTTAGTTTGATGGTCTGTACATCCGCTTAAAAAAGTGTCAGCATATTAAATTGGACCCTGTATAATTAAAACTTGTGGCAACAAGATGTTGCTCCCTATTTTTGTGTTGCTCCAAAATTCATAACTAATCGTTCGTAATAAACAGCGAAACTAGATGCAAATTTCAAGATTGAACTTAATCAAACTAAGACTAATTTTACGACTGTCTTCAAAAATTCAGTCTCCAATCCTCAGGTCGTATATCTCAACTGTGTAACCCGACACCACAGTAACTCGTAACCTTAACAAAGACTCTCAAACTAAATTAAACTGTCCGTAGACTGACGAAGGGAACCGTTGTCCATTGTAATTGCTTACAGGAAGCCGAGTAAGATGAGCTTGTTTCTTATACAGGGTGTGTACCGTAAAATATGGTTTAGTCAGATGCAACATAGCGGTGTTGAAATCATTTCCGAATTTTGTAATGCCATAAATACGTGTTAGATTTTAACGGTTCAACGGTCATGATATCGAAAAAAAAATCAGAGAGACAATCGCATAGAGCTCAAACAAAGAAAAAAAAATCGTCTATCATATTTTCATAAAAAGAACTAAGGTATTCCTGTAGAACTAATTACTTTTATGCAAGTAACAAGCATATCGTGTCAAATGAAAACATTTTTTTTTATGTAGGTACTAAACTCAGGCAAAATTTTTACTTTAGCCGTTTAGTTGAAAGCGTTAAAAATCGCACAGGTTTTCATTAGATTATAAAACGACTTCCCCTATGCCCTCAGTATTCCATGTGGCCATACTTTCTTGAACACCATATGTACTTTCGTTTTATGGTAAAAAAAAATTCATTTAAGTTTTTTTATGATTTTTGTTTTTTTTCCCTATAAATTGTCTACTATCGAGCGGCAAAAAAAACAGCTGAGACACAAAAATGATACAGTAATTTTTTTTATTCTCTGTTTTTTTTTGACTCTGAATAGTCTACAATCGAACAGCAATAACATCATTAAACAAGTACTGCTGAGGGCACCACCGAAAACATGAGTGGGTTAGTTCTGAGAACGAAACATGTGACAAACTTAATTTCCTGGGTGGCTAACTAACTGTAACTCGATAGGCTGATATGGTTATTTTAACGTTGGCTTCCCAGAATTACACTACATTTTGGTACCAAGAACAGCAATAAAAATATCAAGCGGATACAATTCGCACCCAGGATTTTAGAGCGGACCCCCATCGTTAATATGAGTTTTGACCTTATGAGGTTATGAGGTGCAATCTTAAATGAGTTAAAAAACTTTAGACACTAAAATTTACAAGACGGTCTGAACCCTTCAATATGATAAACTCCCATGTCACAAAAGGTCCCAAAATTATATCCTTGGCCCGGTCATGTTTGCTATTTATACTTCAAATAATCTGAAGTTAAAATGTCATCTGTATGCTGACGCGAGAGCTGTATGTCAGTAGTTCCTTAGCAAACGATACTGCAGTCTCAGATAAATGAATTAACGACTTGCAAGCAATACCTGTAGGGGAATCACTCGTTGGCGTAGTGGAGCTTCGGTATTGGAAACGATCACCGAAGTTAAGCAACGTCAAGTCCGGTCAGTCTTTGGATGGGTGACCGTATTTCATCTCGAGCGATTCCGTGCTTCGGAAGGCACGTTAAGCAGTTGGTCTCGGATAGTTCCGTCAAATGGCGTTGTAACTATTCTTTAAGCCAGGTCAGAGGCCTATTAAGGCGGCTTGAAAATTATCTGACAGCAAGTTGACCACTAAATTGCCTCCATCAACACGCACTGGGCCAGCGTGGTGGAGTATGGCCCACTTCCTCTCACCCTTCTGAGTACTTCGCTTGGTGAGTATGGCAATAGTTTGTGGGACTGGAGTCCCACAAACTATTGACATACTTGTTTGGTGTGGAAACCAAGTGCGATTCATAAATGATCGGTGGTAGTGACAACGTTTCTGACCACCCCTTAGGAATTATGGTCGTGAGTTTATGTAACAACAACTAAGAAATAGGGAATGTAGTATTTGTAGAATGAAACGCTGTTAAATTTAAAAAATTAAAGGGAGATTTAAAAAGTCTCTGGTTTTGGCTTCTCTCTTCTCGCCCGGACCTCCATCTTGTTGGCAGTTTGTTAAACGAGTAACTAAAATTAAAAATAGTAATAAAACCAGTGAAGTAAAAATAATAAAGTTATTTTTATTAAGAAGCTTCGTCGGAGTCACAATACAAGATATTACAGGGAATTAAACAGAAGACAAGCATTTCAGTCTACAACGCACTTGCTAAAACGTGCTAAAACCTTGTTCCTTATTAGAGCAACTCGTAAAGATAAACATAACGAATACGTGTGATGTAACCGCGGTAACTAAGCTTAATCTTAATGCTATGTGCGGTTCACCACAATGCCCGTGACCGTTTTAATACCGTTCTCACCTAACCTGTGCCCTTTATCGCCTAATGGCCTAATGGGTTGCTTGGAAATAGTTTTATGCACTTAGGTAGTTTAGGTAAACCTAGCTGGATATTCAAATCAATATCGTGGCGTCATTCTATACTACAACCCCAAATTAAGCCTCGCTCGTTAGCGTAGTGAAGCTTTGGTATTGGAAACGATCACTTAGACGGGTGACCGTTTTCACATCGAGCGTTTCCGTGCTTTGAAATATTCGTTAAGAACTTGGCCCCGTACAGTTCAGATGGTGGTGGTGTAACTAATAGTTATGCCAGGTCAGGGCCTAATAAAAACCTGTAGTATTATAAATTACTACCTACATAGTATTGTACTATAATTTGGGAAATTTTTTCGTTCTTATTATTGATACAGTATACAACGTGTTAATGAATTAACTCAAAACTAGAAAGTAGTTTGTTTAGAATCAAGAGCAGAATCGAATTATCATGGTTTCAACATCGGTAATTTTTTTCTAAATATTTAATAATTTGTTTGTAAATTTTAAAATTTACCTAACTCGATCTCAACCTACCGCTCGGGCTCTCTCACCCTACTTACTATCAAAACAAAATTCTTAAAAATGTATCCATGAGCACGTTAGCGCTTTCATTCATTGCTGAAATGATAACAAATCATTTTTGCCTCAAAACTTAAAATGCGAATAACTATAAATTTTTACTATCAAAAATAATGAAATTATTGTTTCAATCTAATTATTTTGTTATAAATCAGTTGGGATGGATGAGGTTTTGCGCTTATTTATTAACACGTTGTATAAGCAATTATTGACCCGCGGTTGAAAAAATATAGTATGTTAATACTATAATTCTTTTTGTACCTCATTATTGTTTGGCACCGGCTTTATTTGCCTAATTGTAAACCATAAAACGTAATAAGATTTGACCACAATATGAGCATCATAACTCCAAGACAAACGGATGCAACCGTTTGAGACGCTACATCCAATTATGCAACCAAGGTCTGTATTTATTGCTTAATGCATCTCTTTTTAATGCACTCGTCAGTTCATTGAAGGTTAAGTTTGAAAGAGAGAAAGCACGAAATACCATTTCTTTGAAAAACCCGATCAAATTAACTAGGCGCCTAACTGGGCAATTATAGAGTCACGACCATTCACCCCTTATGACTTCAAAGAGACCACCTAATTTGGCAGGTGCCTAATACGAGTTATGTTGATGTTCTTTTAAATTAATTGACCTTAAATCAGTCAATCAAATATATTTTATTTTATACCAAGAATGCAAAAACATAAACAGCCAAAAAATAATGTGTTCAGAGCCGAAACCTTCTTTATGGGCTCCACCAAAGTTCAGTTATGAATAAACGTGTAATTCTAAACTTTGAAGCTAGAACATAGTACGACGATAAGAACATAGCTTGAAAAATAAATATTAATAAGAAAATTGAAAATTCTATGCAATTAACTAAAACCAGTCCAAACTCCTTTCACAACATTATTATAAGCCCCAGTAAAAGTAGATCCGACAAAAATTTACATGCGGAGCAATTTAATGCTATTAGAAACACATCAGATACAGGTAGAAAATAGCAAAGTCGACCTTAAAACAGCAAAGTCGACCTTATTTCCGAGATGCAAATGTTAACGACCTGACAAAGTACGGTTCAAGAGCAAGAACGTGGTGACCTCGAGGGTCATGATGGCTTTTAAATGATGGGAAGAATCAACACCTTGTGTCACAAATGTGTTTGGGGAGAGGCTGTTAGATTGACGGTATTTGATGAGAGAAAATGGGGAACGTTGAAACGTCATTATAGCTTTTGTAAATAGGGCTTTTTGAATTGAATAATTTTATTTGAGTAGTAGGCAGTGTAGTTTCGCTAGAACAGGACATTCCATTTCATCCTTTGAGTTTCGTATTCGAGGCAACTAAGAAATAGGTTTTCTTATTATTTTGTTGTTGTTACTATTTCTCAGTTTGTGGTGGTATTTTTATTATTCCATTTACGGGTCAAAGCCAAGTAGATAACACGGGAAATACTTGTATATTCTTATGTCAGTCTGTCTGTCCGTTTGACCGTTGGCAACTTCGTCTTTTTAGTAATAAAAACTTTCTTACAATTCGACACGTATTCAGTCAAAGTCAAAAATAAAGTCAAAGTCAAAATAATTTATTCAATATAGGAGATTGAAGCACACTTATTAAACGTCAATTATTTTTTTAAGCTACCACCGCGTCGGAACGTGGTGTCGCTGTAGAGAAGATGCGGCCAGAAACTCTACAACATTCTTGATATGCTGAAGTTTTTAAAGGGGATGATCAGACCATCATTCTGAGCAACTGTCCCTTTGGGACCGAAAGTTGAAATTGCGAAAGAAAACTGCAACTGGACCCAAATGACAGTGTGTGAGCTAATCTTTTTTTCGCGATTTCATAGTTCGTCCCATAGGAAAAATGTTGGTCAGTCAGTTTTATGGTCTGATCATCCACTTAAAAAACCATCAGCATATTAAGAAGGACCTTATTACAACTGTTCGGTTTCAAATTAATAAACATTACACTGTGCTGGAGGTGTTTTGGTAATTATGCTAAAAGTGAGCCTTGGGGTAGCAAGGCCATCGCCATGTCTCCCGGCGGCGTCAGACCGACGACTTAATAAAGGTAGAGTATATTTTCTTTGGTAGCAGAGAGCGACTGGATGACGAAGGCCTAAGATATATTGTTTAAAGGCATGCCTTAAAGAGGACTTAGTTCTGTAGTGATGATAGGCTGATGATGATGAGCCAAGCTACAGTAACACGCTCTTGAATATAACATTGGTTGTTATAGCAAAGTTTCTGACGATGCCAAAAAGGGAATGTTCTGCTTAAATGTATTATTGTTAAGAAAAGAAAGATGACAAATATAAATTAAACATCGTTTTTTTTTAATTATTGTTGGCTGGGATATTGCAAGCAAGGGTCGTTATGTAAAACTGCGACCATTGCTGGTCTATTGTGCTCGCCCCAAGCTCTACTCACCCATATTTTACACATACATCCGAACAATTTTTTTATTATTCTCGGGTATGCAGGTTTCCTCACGATGTTTTCCTTCACCGCCAAGCTAGTGATAATGATAAATATCACCGTACATAAATTCCGTAGAACTTAGTGGCACAGGCCAGGAATCGAACCGCCGCCTCGTAATTGAGGCAACAGCTCTCTCGTATGGACTATCATCGCATACCTAGGTAGATACGAAGTATTTTATTGGCTGGTTGATGGATATATATTTGTGCATTGTCCAGGTTCATAAATATTTCGTTTCGTTTCATTAAACATTACCGAAATATCTGAAATCCATGTACAATATTTTATTACTGTACTGTGCAATTAAGTACTAATGGACCATTGATCGATGATATACCTAGTTAATATTATATAACTTAATTGATTCAAGTTTAATAATTTAAAATGGCTCATACGAGTCGCTATCAGAAATTATTTAAATGTATGAAAGCTTTGTCTTGCAGCGCATCACCACCGATATCGATAATGTTGGTGGAGTAATATTTGTTCATTTTAATTTTCTTTTTTTTTCTTTGGAAAACCAACTGCTGTTGACACCATACAAATGTCATAATTGCATTTATGGGGCCATATGTTCAGACGAATATTTTCTATGAGAAACGCGATTGCCTAGCCCTCCGAAAAGTGCGTGCGTGTGCCGTATTTTTTATAGTTGTAGCAATTTTTCTGACCATCTGATCAACACACTTGACCATTTTTGAACGGTAGACCACATTATTTTTTAAGATTTTTATTATTCTTAATTAATTGCAAGTTACTTACTAAGTTGGTATTTGTAGCAATGATTCTTACCATCTGAGCAATTTTTGAATCTTTACACATCCTAATTCATGCTAGAAATTGTCTTAAAACTTATGAGATTATGCATTATTCGATCATGATTTTGAAAGTGTGAGATTTTAAAATAGCACTCTAATTAGTAGAAAGTCGATCACTGAACCACTAAGCCATTATTTACATTGAAATTTAATATTTTATTACGTTATATGTAATAATAAAGGTAACTAATTACCTATATACCCATTGTTTTCTTGTTTAATGGAAAATTATGAGAGAGGCCCCTTTCTGTTATACTCCATTTCAAATAGCAACGAAATTTTAAGGCTAATTTGAATTACAGAAACAGAGATTTGAAATACTTCCTCTCACTTATTTTTAGAACAGCTTTAGTAACGTCCAAGATATGTCGGATAGTATATCTTTCTGATGAATTATATTTGCAAATCGGAATTGGCCTGAAAGCTATGCTATACAGGGTGTAAGGAAAATAATAATTAACCTTTAAACTACATACGATGTCGTGGTGGTCCAGTGGCGAGTAACCTTGCCTGCCGTGCAGGAGGCGATGGTTCGATCCCCGTCCAGGCCGACTCGTACCAATGAGTTTTTCGGAATTTATGTACGATTTGTAACACCACTGGCTTTTCGGTGAAGGTAAACATCGTGAGGAAACCTGCATGCTTCAATTTCGAGGCATGTATTGTACCCACTGTCCATTATAAGTGGCGACGGGCTCACCCCCCGTCACACTGGACAGAGTTTCGGTACTACAGGTGAAACGTGGATGCTCTGAGATTTCAGAACATCTCTGACTACCCCCTCGGGGAATATAGTCGTGAGCATATACATACATACATAAACTACATACTCTACCCATCAAACTGAACAACTTTTACTATGGGAGCAAACCGATCAGAACTAAAAAAAGTCCCATACATTTGAGTCGTGTAAGCACTGCATTTTAGTATGGAACCGCTTTTTTTTATAATCCGTTCGCACCTTAAAGTCAGCTGTTCCACCTAAACTGCAATACCTACTCGACTCAAATGTATGCAAGAGCAGATTTTTTTGTTGCTTCTATAGTAAAAGTTGTTCAGTTTGATGAGTAGATGTTAAAAGGTTAATGATACTTTTCCTTACACACTGGTCCCTGTATAGGAATCGGAAAATCTTTTCGGCCTTATTTGAATATAATTGCTTTTCTGGTAGTTTTAGAAGTTGAATCTGGTGGAGAGTTTTAACTGTTGGCAACACTATATGTTTTACTAATTAGACATACCTACTGCTTATTAGACCTTTCACGCAGTAAGACTTTTTGCTACTTAGACTTTCTGATCGGGAGGGGTCTATACGTTCTGATGTTAAAAAACTGATCAGTGTCAAGCGAAATAAAGTTCATAGGTAGGTACTACGTTGAACTAAGTTAATGGGATTAAAATCGTTTATTATTAAATCAGTAAATGGCATATCACGCTCATTCCTTGGCGTCAGGGGAGCAGACCCTAGCCCCGTCTCACCTCCAGGGCACTTCCGAGCGTGCTGGTGCTGCTGCTGTGGGCGCTGAGGTCTTGAAGTGCCGAAAGTACCGTGATTTGGCCGGCAGCTACATGTTCACGCGGATAGGCTTCGAGACGCTGGGTCCTTGGGGCCCAGAGGCTAAAGCGTTCATCGCAGACCTATCGGAGCGCCTCAATGAGAACTCCGGTGACCGCAGAGCTGGCAGCTTTCTGGCTCAAAGAATCAGCCTCACCATCCAGAGGGGGAATGCACCATGTCTTGCGGTGACACTCTAGAGTGTGTGTAGTATTTATAATATTTTTTAGTATTTTAGGTTGTTTTAGTTTTAGGATATTGATCGATTATTTAATTATTAGTGAGAGCTGTTAGTTTTACTTAGTTTTCTTTTTTATTGCCTATCGGATTATATTGTATCATATTATTTCTGTGTACCTAATAAATTCAATGTTCATCAAAATGAATAATCTACTATTAAACTTGAATTCATAGATTGATACTGAACCTTATAAAAAAATACAATTACTTTTACTGACAATAACTATCAGTAATTTTCATAGGAAACTACATACCACACCCTCTTCCCTTGATAGAGGAACACTCCCATTTGCGAATTCATAACGATTTAAAATTTTAAAACTCAAGACACGAAGCTTTTAGGGTTCATACGAGAATTATAGGACCTAGTTTAGTATAACGCGTTTGGGTAAAATATGAAGGGGAATGTTTTGATTACGAACCGAATTCACTGCTTTATTATTTCCTACGTAGTCATATTTGGTTTGGATAGGATCCTCTCTTCCTGGCAAGTTAATCCCATGTGGACGATGATGGATTACAAGTCGTATTGGACGACGGCGACTGTTAATCTTTATAAAAGCGTACGCGCTTAACACGGATACACCCTCTATCTTTAATGCAGTGGCGGATGCCTGCAGGCCAGTATTTGCGGTACAAGGATATCCTGAAGCGTCAGCTGTCAGCAAGCGGTATAGCCTCAAACTCCTGATAGGAAACTGCCCCAAATCGACCCAAATGTTTGGGACACTTTGACTAATTATTATAAGGACACCTTATCACTAAACGAGACAGCCTATGATTGCGAAATAATAACTTCGAACTTAGAACGTTTGGGGTTAACACGAGACTACTTTTCATGATTTTTAACATTCATAATAATGCATGTTACCTCGCCCCTCGCAAATAGTGGCAGAAATGTTTGTTAGTAGAATTACACGCGTAACCAGTCCAACATATAAATAGTCAAAGTTGGGACAGCAAATTTTTTTTCCTGATTTCGATGTTGGTCAAAGTAGTTTCATGGTACTAAGTGCAGCATAATAATGTAAGCTGGGTATACCAAATGATAATTTTTTTTTTATACATAGTTTATTGCACTGCTAGTGAAATGTCGATATTGCCATAAGGGGTGTAACAGAAAAGTGAAGTCAGTCTTAGATAGATTGGTCTTCGCTGCGCTCCGATAGCGAAGACCGATCATTAATCTAATTCTACTATTGTAGAGTTGTTCAGTTTAACGGTCTTGACCATCCCTTTAAACGTTACACTTCTCTACTATCAGTAAGTGTTCTTTGGTATAAATTACGCAATCGCATAAAACTTTACCAGTGGTATTTCATCTCGAGTGTTTCGTGCTTCGGAAGGCACGTTAAGCAGTTGGTCTCGGATAGTTCCGTCAGATGGCGTTGTAACTATTCTTTAAGCCAGGTCAGAGGCCTATTAAGGCTTAAAAATTCTCTGACAGCAAGTTGACCACTAACTTGCCTCCACCAACACGCACTGGGCATGCGTGGTGGAGTATGGCCGACTCCCTCTCACCCTTATTCGTGGGATGAGGCATTTGCCCTGTAGTGGGATTCTACAGGCTATAACTTTAGCTAGCTATCCATCCTTTTAGTGATCCATCAATAATTTACATACTTATACCAGTAAGTTAATAATGTAGAGGTATTGTTCATCATCATGATCAACAGGTCTTGACATCTGTTACAGATGATTTTGTTTGATTTGATTTTTGTTAAGCTGAATTGTTGAAGAAACACTTTTTGTCATGACTGTAGGTATTGATGTAATTATAATAATTATACAATGAATAAGATTTTATTCCTTTGCCTGCTTGGCTTTTCTTTTGTATTTGACAGTTTTTATTTTTATTGTTATTGCGGCCAAGGTATCTTAGCCATAAATCCTACGTTTTTCAGACAATTCAAAAGTAAATTAAAAATAGAAATATCGGTCAAAAATAAAATCGGAAAAATACGTATCTCTTATTTTTTTACCTATTTTTATAAAAAACCGGTGGTTAAAATAATGTTATGTTGTCAATTTAATAGGTAAGGTACCAACATTATTTCCTTTTTTAAACCAAGCTGTCAAACCGCTTCCTCAGAAATTATTAGTGCTCTAGTTTTTGTGACAAACCAGAAATAAATACCTATAACAATACAATGAACTTGAAAAGAAAGGCAGTTGTCGTCTCAAACAATGATAATAATGGGAAAGCAATTGGAGCAACGAGAGTGAAAGCACCTAACGGAGACATAAACGCAAAATGTTCCTCGTTTAAAATGTATCATGAGAGGTCATGTTCCATACTTTTGTAGTAAATTATCCCAACCAATTCCGACTACAGTGACTGACTGCTTATTTATAAAATTAGTTAGGCATATAGCCGGAAAATATCTTGAACAAGACCTTGACTGCGCAGAATAAAATTTGTACGCGAAAGCGCTACTGCGCATACCTACCAACAAGGAACCCTTAAATAGTCGCCATGTCCTTCCGTCTGTCCGTCTGTCCGTCTGTCCGCGGCTTAGCTCAGAAACGCTTAGTTTCGAAAGCTGTAATTTGACATTGGTATATGGGTATATTTATCACGCCGACAAAGTGGTAAAATAAAATCTTGAAAAATATTATTTTTATGGTACCTCCCCTATACGAAAAGTGGGGATTAATTTTTTTTCTCGTTAGTATAATAAGTAGTATATAGGTAAGTACATACACAACAAATATAACAAAATTTTAAGGGTGTATTCAGATAATGAAACTAAACAACTGTCCCTAAGGATCTTCGGTCGAAAAACAAGGAAACATTTATTTGACCTTCCATATCAAACAATGCGGATCAGCCAATATATTTTCTATGGGAGGTCCAAAAATTTTTTTCTTTTGGGTGTGCGTAATATTTTGAAGTGCATTAGTGTCTTTGCTTAACTCTCCTGAATCTGAAGTAACAGTAGACCGGTACGATCGGAGAATGTCTAGACGAGACGGTCAGATTCAGAAACTCTTACCATTTCAGTGCTGCTAAGTTAGGCCATTTATCGCTATTTAGGCTACATCATCGTCTATCGGCGACCAAAAATTATATTCCAGTCGCCATTTAGGCTATCTCCAAATTTTAAATAGGCGATTTTAATCTATATTAAGAAAAATAGGCTATTATGGGCTATTTTAGGAAAAATCTGAAATATTATACTTATTGTAAGTAAAATTATATGATTTTTGTAGGCAGACTGTATAAACTGTACAGTATAACACACCATCATTTTCGTGTATGTTATGTGGTAGAGCTATTTTAAATTGTGAGTAGAGATAGCAGTTGTAAAAAAAAATTCTTCTGTCACGAGTAGCGAGCCAATTTGCGAGATTTTTAGGCTACTTTAGGCTATAATACAAGGGGAAAAAATTAGGCGACTTTAGCCGAGATTTTTGACGATTTAGACTGGCTGGGACTAGTAGAGATGCTATTGTGTAGAACTGTATTGGTTCTATGCGAAGCCGGACACAAAACGGCAAGTCAAAAGAAATGTAGGTACATAATTTGGGTTTAAAACTATTTAGGAACCAAAACCATCTAGGTATGATATTACTATCATCTGCCACACGAAATGCTCTACTTTCTGCTCAGACGTGACTCTCCTAACCACATTTTTAACATCATTACCTGGTAGGATCTACAAAACTAAAAAACATGGTTTTGTAGGACTATAATTTTAAAAAATGTATTTCAAAACTTATTATTAAATAAATTAAAAAAAAAAAAATGGTAACCCTGCACCTCACCTACTAAAAAAATGTGAAGCAGAAATAATACATAATAATGAATTGTAACTAATTATTAACTATAACAATATTTTATCGCTAATCTAAACTATTGTAAAACTGTAACAGAAACTGTGTCTGTACATTTAAGATATTTACAAGAAAAATATTACGATATGGTATCCTTGACTCCGAATCAACCTTTTTTAGAAATTTTACCAGTCTGTTTGTGTGTTTGTTTGTTCGAGCATCACACAAAGACTACTGAACCGATTTTGATGAAACTTTTTTGTTTGATAGCTTATGATTTGAGTTAAGATCTGGTTTAAGATCATTTGTGCGGACGAAACTCTATAGACCGATAGCGCTAGGTTTTGAGGTTTCAAAAACTCTAAAGTTTTTTGTTTTTTGCATATAGGTTCCGGACCATTTGCAAAACCTAATACATAAGTTTGTGTCATTTTAGGTACTTGCATAGGTAGAAATTTAGGTATTTGTATTTTCGATCAGTATTGGACGAAAAGAAAATCATAGATGAAAATTTTACTTTCAGGATAATAACGAAGTAGTAACTGATGTACATAGGCATTTTGTGTCACCTCTGTCCACGGAAATCCAAATATTTAACCAGTACCTAACATGTCGCCCAACTAGCTCAAAAAAATATTACAATAGGTTAAATAGGTGTTACGCGTTTTAGAGTACTGATATCTGTTGTTTAAAATATTTTGTGTCGAATTCATCCACGAAGTTTACAGATATTTTATTTTTTTATCTCAACACCCTGTAAAATCTACAAAAGAAAATGCAAGTTCTTCGAGTTTACGTGTTTTGATTATTATAGTGTAACAAAACACTATTCATAATTTGTGCTGTTTTTATCCACGAAATCTTATTATTTGAACAAAATACCAGACTTCTTCGCACGAAGGGCGAACGCGGGGAGGAGCGCGGGCGCGGGCGGCGGGCGCCGGCCGGCGAGACGAGCGGCGCGGGAGAGGGTATTTGTTTTACATTATTCGTATTCAGTGCAAGTTGCGACAAACAAGTGCGTTCGTTTTTCGACCCACGTTCCTTAGGGTTGTTTAGTTTATTTTTTTTCTCGTACCTACACATAATTCATTAACAATTAACATTGTAGGTATTCGAAATTAAATAAAAGTTACAATACCTCAAAGATTTCCATACAAATCTTAAATTAATTCTAGCATTAAAACTGTATATTTTTAACGAAAATCTGACTTCTAGATTGTTTCTGCAAATTTTTCATTTACTGATTGGTTAGTATTGAAAATATCACCAGACTTCGTTTGTATGCAGCGCGCATTTACGCATTCGGAATAAACTTCTCTTAAGTATATTTCTCACTCAAATATGTATAGCAGTTTTTTTGGACTTCATAGACCAAGAGCTAGCTGTTATTACCTTTAAGTCGTCGGTCACGTAATTCTTCAAATAATTATATTTATTTGCCATAATGGAATCTGGTTATAAACGTATTTATGAACCGTTGTCAGTATTTTTACCGAGTTGAAGGATTCTATTGCTCCGGAACATCTTGCCTGGTATGAGAGTTTGTAAACTCTGTGGCCCTTAATTGTATGGGTCGTCAGTATGGTGAGCCAGGCTGGAGGGCAGGGTGGGGAAGGCGAGTGGTCGCAGAGAGTTTCTTCTTCCAAGTTGTTTCTTTCTTGAGTGCTGGATCCGGAATGAATCTACGCCGATTTGGCGCCATTTTATATTATTTTCAAGCGACCACCCCTCCTTACCCCGCACTCTTGCCCTGAATACAAATCTCTTTATTTCTCATGCAATCTTAATTTCTACGCTTACAAACCAATATAATTATATAGTTAAGATACTTATTTTCTTATTCTAAAAATAGCATGTGCATCATCCGCCGGTGCATAACAGAGTGCAGAACGAAAAGGAAAGGTACAATATTTATATTACCCCGGCCCCCGCTTCCTCATAACACAGGTTCCGGACGCCGGGGCCCCCTCGCTCGCCTGTATGCGCTGACAGAGATGGAGCGTTCTGTCTCTTTCTAACACTTATTTCTAATAGCATTCTACCCCTTCTAATGAGGTAGTGAAGGTTATTGGCGTAATTTCTAATTGGAATTTATAAGTTCGAACTCGATTCTAATTGTTTTATTTACTTGTGCTATGCTTTAATTTTAATAGGGAAGTGTACCTAATCTAATCTGGGGTAGAAGTCACTAGAGAAATAAAATAAGAATCCTATTAGAACTATTTACATAACTTATGTGCTAAGCCCTAATTCTAATAAGACAAATTTATTTATTGAAATGAACACTTAACCTAAACTTATCCTACTAGTATAAAAGGGTATATAAAACGAAATAAACGAAGTAATGTAAAAAACTATGTACAAAGGTAGTCAATTCAGGTTCTGTCGTGCACATTTCTCCTGCCGTCGCAGCTCTGCGATCCAACCTGTAGCACGACGATCCTCTTGGTCGGTCTCCGGATGACATGCCCGTTGCTGGTTACGACGTCCACGATCCTCACCTCGCCGTCTCGCCTTGGGTAGACCGCGACGATCCTTCCTGTCGGCCATGTGTTGCGGGGCAGGGTGGGGTCGCAGACGAGTACCAGGTCGCCGATAGCGTGCGCTGGTCGTGTGAGGCTCCCGCCGGTTTTGGAGTAGAGGCTGGTACTCTTTGACCTAGCGGCTCCAGAAGACGTCCGCCAGGCGTTGAGCGCGCTGCGCTTGCGCGCGGTGAGGTCGTTTGGGTCCCAACAGGATGTGGTTGGGTGTAAGCGCCTCCGGTTCTTCTGGAGTCACCGCCACGTGTGTGAGTGGGTGGGAGTTGACGGTGTTCTCCGACTCGACGAGCAGGGTGAGCAGTGTCTCGTCGCTAGGGTACTGCTCGTGGAGTTTGACGCGCAGTGCCTCCTTCACAGTGCGTACCATGCGCTCCCACACGCTGTCCATGAAGGGGGAGGCCGGGGGTACGTAGCGGCAGGTGATGCGCCGCGCCGTCGCCTCCTCGCTGACCGCCGCCAGCGCGGCCTTGGCGAGCTCCTTCTCCGCAGCCTTGAAGCACGTCGCGTTGTCACTCCATAGCTCCTTAGGCACTCCTCTTCGTGCCACGAACCTCCTCAGGTCGCCGGTTGCCGGAGAAGTAGGCTTCGCTCTTCGTATCTTGCATAGTTGATAGTGTTTGATGACGTTCACGCACCGTGGGTCGTATCTTCAGTACCCATAGTCGCTGCTGTAGCTCATTCACGACGGTTTCGATACCGCCATGTAGTCGCTCGTGTACGTGTTGTATGTACAGTCGCGTGAAGTAGTGTTTCCCGTCGAGTACGGTCGGGCTCGCAGTGTCTTCAACGATGTCAGGTGCTACGTGGATTCTTCCGTTGAGCCATCTTCGCCGACGACCACTGATAGCGCCGACAGCTTGTCTCCTGGCTGAGGCGCCGCGCCGCTCCTTACTCGACGTAAATCTTCGGAAAGACAATCTTCTTGTACAGGTTTCCACCATAGTTTCTCAGCGCGAATGAGTTAGTGCGCTTCGATACCGATGGTGTTGCTATCTCATTTCTTCACGTACGGTGTCTCGCTCTTGCATGTTTTCTTATCAATCTTTCAATCAGAGTCGTTTTTACTGTTTCATTTTTCTTCTTTCGACATAAATTGACAAACTGTAGCATGCGCACCGTAGCTCGTAGCAAAAGTGGGAACGGCGAAAATCGCTCGATTCGAGGTAGGTGAGCGTGGTCAGGTCGCTGGTGGGTGACGTGACAAGTCCCCTCTCTTCTCCTGTCTTCGGTGCTTCTGTCTTCGTCTCTTGTGGCCATTCTCGTTCGTGGTTTCGTAGGAAGCTCGGCCCGTTGTACCATCGGACCTCGCTCCCGCCGATAGAGACCGTGGCGCCGCCCGAGTTGGCGGAAAACTGCTGTACAACTGAATTTGTATTGGACACCCATCCGCATAGCTCGAAGCCGGCTTGCCGATGAATGTAGTCGACTGATTTCGATACTTCGATATTTCTTTGGCTTCTTTTTCGGTCGGAAAACTTGTTATGTAGTCGTCCATGTAGTGGTTCTTTTCAATGACTCGTGCGGCTGCAGGATACTTTTCTTTGAAGTCTGAATCATTTCTATTCTTCACGTATAGCGCGGTGCATGGTGATGACATCGCGCCGAAGATCACCGAAGTCATGCGGTACTCTCGCGGTCGCTGGTTCCCTCTCTCGTCGCCCCGCTATAGAAATCGTAGTGCCTCTCTGTCGTCCTCTTGAACTCATATTTGCATAAACATTAATTCCTTTATGTCAGCTGACACGGCGTGTTGGTGTTGACGAAATCGCATTACAACTCCCGGCAGAGATTGCACCAAGTCAGGACCGCAGAGTAGCATATCGTTCAGGCTGCGTCCGGCTGTCTTCGCTGTGGCGTTGTGTACTACTCTTATCTTCGGTTTCGCGGGGTTAATGACCGCGAAGTGGGGTAGGTACCATGTTTTATTTGGCACCGTCGGTGTGGTAGCTTCCTCGGCGTAGCCCAAAGTGAAGAGGGTTTGCATTCTTTCTTCATATTTCTTTTTCAGGTCTTCATCTCGGTCTAGTTTCTTCTCTAGGTTGTGCAGCCATTTGAGTGAGTTTTTGTAGTTGTTCGAAATCTTCATGTCGTCTTCTTTCCATATAAGTATTGTTTTGAAGCGTCTGTCGGGCAGGCGGTGACTGGTTTCATTCAATATCTTCAATGCACGCTGCTCAGGGTCACCATTCTGTACTCGTTTTTCTATCCCGATTGATGCAAACTCGAAATAATTCTTCATCATCTTCTTTCGTGTATAGTTATTGAAATTATATATTTTCATTAATAACGCCAAATAATATTATACAGGGTGTAAGGAAAAGTATCATTTTACTATGGGAGCAAACCGTTATGGGAGTTACAACTCTTTGCGTTCTACCTATCTATCTCAAGAACGGTTAACTATATTAAATATTATAAATGACCAAATTTGAAGAAAATTTAAAGTTCTACAATTTTTTTTAAAACTCAAAGGTCATTTAGAGCATAGAAAAGAAGATATTTCCTAAAGACCTGTTTTTTGACATTTTACCTTGAATCTTTTGACCTGCATAAACGAGATTTTATGTGACATTTGACCTAACGTATAGGATGTCATAACGATGATTTAAAGAAGTTTGTAGCTTATTATCTCTCATTCCGAGGTTGACCCTTTTTTTCACCTAATTTTCCTGGGGTACTCGGAGAAACAGTGATAATGAAAAACAAAACGAAACAAAACATTAAATTTGAAACGTAGGCAGGAACATACCAGAAGTATGAGATAAAATAAAAGGTAATAAGTTGTAAATAATTTTCCAGCACTCTGTAACCTAAACCTGCATATACGTTTAAGACGCTGTGCAATAATGAACTACTTAAGTCACACTTATCGTAATGTACTAATGTAAATAAATGTTGATTTTAGGTCGTAAGATAAATATTATTAGTGATTTTGTAAATAAATGTTGATAAAATTCATTCATACCTGTTATAATATCCTGCATCATCCTCATCCTTCAATGCTATGCCATGCATCTGAGGGATGCGAGGTATTTTAGAATTACCTATGGATTTTCAAAATAGGTTTATGAGTGTTATACAACTTCTCAACCTGAAAGTTCTTGTGGTATCGAGAATAACTGAGATTATTGCAGTATTACGAAACTTATTTTTTCACGTTCTTCTTACAGTTTTGTTGACGGCGTAAAAGAACTTCCAGGTTTCATCTAGATAGTCGGTATGTTTTGACCATAGAATGTTTTGACTTGTATTATATCAATTACAAGTACAAAATAAGAAGTTGAATTGATTTGATTACGGGACCTAATGACGTAAAGTTACCAACAGGTAGCTCTCGTACTATAAAGTAAAACAAAATCCTGTAATGATAGTTTTTTTCCTTCTAGATAGGTACAGTGATTTTCGGTATGATATTAATGAGTTTTAAGTTTTTTAAGTGAAATCAATTAAAGAGTATCGTTAGTTAGGTATTGTTTCTTTCTATAAATTGGTTGTCCGTAATTGATCCTGTAATAAATTAATAATTGATCAAGGAGGATAAATAGAACGATACTTAATTATGATATATTGTGTTTTTTCATACGACAAAAGGTACTAATAATATCTTAACAGCGAAGCGTCTATGCATTTTGAGTGATTTGATTTACGCGGGCTAGTGCGCGACGATGTTCGGTAGCGGGGCGCGGGGCGCTTGCTGCGACTAAGCCACGCCCATTTCGCTTCAATTATTTTTCGACATAGGCCCTTAACGAAAAAGCGGTAGGTAGTTATGCCGTTATATTAGTTCAGAAGCACGTTACACGGCTTTATCACGCCTTTTATCTCGTTCGTTCATGTGAAAATAGAAAGAGAGCGAAGGTGTGTTAACGCTATAATATCACGGTGCCATGCTACCCAATAAATCCGAAGCGAATCGAAGAACGCTAGAAATCGTAGGTACCGAACGAACGTGTGTGCCGTGCTGTGCGTGCGTATGCCCCCCGCCCACCGCGCTGCGCCGCGCCGCGCCGCCGCGCTTCGACCGCAACCATTGTTTTTGTATTTTTATATTCATATAAGTAAATATCGTGGATGAAAATGACACAAATTTACAATGTCGATTTTTCATGCATTTATGATATTGAATATAAAACTCGAATAATTGTAATATTTTTTTGAAGCGATTACAGCTTGGAAACACAAAATAATTAAAAATCTTAAAATTGCGTGCCCTAATTTGGCACAAATTTGATAAATAGGCAAAAGTAAGTGATCTGAGAAAGGAAATAGCTATTTCACTAATTTGAAATTTTTTTTTGCTCTGTTTTTACATGATGACCCTATCTCAGTTTGCACTGGACGAAGATGACACAAACTGTGTTTTCACACTCCGCAGGTTACCCTAGATATGATACCATAATTATTTTAAACTTTAAATAAATTTTGCCAGTTTGGATTTGAATAAAAAGAATCAACCACAAATCATCAAATTACTGAAAATGCAAGTGACAGAAGTGACACAAAACTCGATAATAAGCTTCATATGTACAACTGTATCCACAGGCAAGAAATAAGCAACTTTAGAATTATTGAAACTTATGACATCAAAATAGGCCAGCGCTATCGGACTACTAGTACAGAGGGACATTATAAGCATGCACAAAGATAAAACATTTGTAATAATTATTAATTATCCAAGTGGTGGTACAAAATATTTAAGTTTTTACGAAAATGACCCATTGTGTACTTATTCCTCCTTAACCCTGTGTATGACTCATGTATATTCCAGGCCATGATAAAATCTACCTTGCAGCCTAACAGCTGCAAAGTTATAATTTATTAGAACAAAACAATGATTCAACAATCTGATATGAACCCTATCCGAATGTATTACATTACATAATCAATATTACCTAAGTTGTTTATATTATTTAACTAGTTACATTTGTGAAACTAGAACTTGCGAAACAAGACAAGAAACGAGTAAAGGTATAAAGTGCAAAAACCTTTATAAGAAAGCTAAAGGTTCAATCAAAACAAAACTTCGACGACTTTAAAGTTAGTAAACAACCGGTCTTAGCGAAATTCCAATAGCAACTTCCGAAAAGTTACTTTTTGTTTCAAGTTAAAAAAAATACCTGTGACAGATCAGCATCCTCTCTCAGCTTCTCGTAGATGGTCATTTTCCTGTCTCCCACCACGAGACCGGCGCACATCACTAAAATCACAAATAATCCCATCATTTTCAACACAAACTTCACAGAATCACTCGCGAAACATCTGACGATCGTATAGACGTGCGTAGCTGGGACGCGAATCGTTGAATGACGCGCGGGAGGCACTGGCGCGTTGCCGGTTAAATCTCCCCTCCTTGTCTCTCGTATTGAGTTGGAGAGAGTGAAAAAACCTGGCTGCTTGGATGACCAGTCGTGACCGTTGACTGTTCGAAAAAATAATGAGATACATTGTTTGGAAGAGATGATGAGTTTATGATCTGTTATTTGATCTACTTCTGTAGTTATAAAACTTAGCATGCCAGCGAAGCGTAATTATGGAGCGGTTTCACTTTCTAATGATTACAGGATAAAAGTCTTATTGGATTAATCTAAATCTGGCTTTAATTGACCGTGTAAAACGTTGAGTCAACGTCTCGTGTAGCTAGCACAGAACTTGTATGGCTTGATGAAGGAAAGTGTACTTTGTAACTGCTAACTCAGTATCGATGATAGAGCAAAAGAGAAGATTAAAATTGGTCATTCAACAAGGTGAACTAACTAACTTCTTCGTTTAAAGATCTTTGGTAGTTGTAATAAAGTTTTGGAACCACATAATTAGGTAACAGTCCACCGTGATTGCAGGTATAACAATATGACATAAATTACAACGGTATATAACTATTTACGCTCACTTCTGCTTTATATCTGCGAATTTCGGCCTAGGCAAAAAATATCTAGCGAACACGGACTGTCTTTTTTTTTTTTGAATGACTTATACAGTTTGCTCATGGAGCAGCTACTGCTTTTTACTGCGGGCTGTTGGGGGTGGCCATACCAGTGACGGCGAAGCGCCCTGGTAGGTCACCGAACCAGTGAGTTAAGAGAAGTTTATTCCGAATGCGTAAATGCGCGCTGCATACAAACGAAGTCTGGTGATTTTTTTAATACTTACCAATTAAACTCAATGAAATTTTGCAGAAACAATCTAGGAACAAATCTCTATGCTTCTCGTTTAAATATACAGTTTCAATGCTAGTATTAATTTAATATTTGTATGGAAATCTTTGAGGCACTGTAACATTAAAACTGTACATTTTAAGGAAAATCTGACACGATAGAAGCATAGAGATTTGTTTCTAGATTGTTTCTGCATAATTTCATGGAGTTTAATTGGTTAGTATTGAAAATATCACCATACTTCCTTTGTATGGAGCGCGCCAACAGTAATATACCCTTAAGCAACCTGCCCAAGGGGTACCCATAATGGGTACGGACCTCGGCATTGGGCGTAGCGGGGATCGGTGAGAGCGCGGACTGTCAGCAGTTGTCAGTTCTTTGCCAGATATGACCAGCCCATCTTCAATTCAGTTTGTTAATTAGCAGAGGTATACAGGGTCCATCTTAATATGCTGACACTTTTTTAATGGGATGATCAGATCGTCAAACTAAACAACTTTCTCTATGGGACCAACATCGAAATCGCGTAAAAAAAATCTGGTGTCCCACACATTTGGCTCAAGTAAGTTTGCAGTTTTGTATGGAAGAGCAGTTTTTTTTTTTCGCGATTTCGATGTTGGTATAGAGAAAGTTGTTCAGTTTGACGGTCTGTTCTTTGGCAGATATGACCAGCCCATCTTCAATTCAGTTTGTTAATTAGCAGAGCTTCCATACAAAACTGCACACCTACTTGAGCCAAATGTGTGGGACACCAGAATTTTTTTACGCGATTTCGATGTTGGTCCCATAGAGAAAGTTGTTCAGTTTGACGGTCTGATCATCCCCTTAAAAAGTCTCAGCATATTAAGGTGGACCCTATATTTAGATAGCTTATCAGTTAGATATCACTGATTATTACCATGAGCTTATTAATTATTAATTATACGTGTATGTATGTGGAATGTACCTATAGTACTCTCTGAGAGATAAGCGCAAAGCTGTACTATTTGATCATTCATATTTGATGCTTAATTGAAATGTACTAACCCGCTTTAAGCTCTAATCTGTACCATTAATGGTTTGTTAGTTCAAGCGAGTATCAGAGATTTTTATGGTTAAATAAAATACATATAAGATAGATTTAAAATTATATTTATATATAATTTATACAGGGCGTTACAAAAATACAAACTGAAAAACTTTCACCATGGGACCAATATCGAAATCGCGAAATAAAAATCTGATGTTCCATACTAAGCTACTAATCTACTCGAGCTAAATGTATGGCACAGCAGATATTTTTTTTCGCGTTTTTGATTTTTGTCCGACAGTGAAAGTTGTTCAGTTTGATGGTCTAAACATTTAAAAGTTTTAAATGTTTATTTTTACTTGTATGTTAACGTCCATCTAAGAATTTAGTTTTTATCATTTGTGCTGTACACATTTTGTCTGCCTCACACTTTAGAAATGTATCTGTTGAGGGTTCGCTGGAAGAAATCTCTTTAGAGATAAGCTTACCATTTGTACATGTCTACTTTAATTGTTTTTTCTGTAATGTTATACAATAAAGTTTTAAGTTAATAGAATAAATAGTGTTAACTGATAATCGTAAAGCAGGCACTCCACTCTCACGATAACTTATCGGCGAGAATTCTCAGCAAGAACTTCCAAGGAAAATTACTAAGATTCCACGAGAACAACGAAGGGCATCCACACTCTCGTTTTCGGCCTTTCTCGACTGTTCTCGGCGAGAATGAAGTGCCTGCTTAAAACTTTACGGTGAATTTGTATTAAACGTTTCACTCATTTCGACTTTGCAGAAGTAATAGATGTATCATAAATAATGTTCATCATCATCAGTTTTGTTTCCTATTGTATATTGTATTTTGCTTTTGGTATAAATAAAGTATATTTCATTCATTCATTCATTAATGTTGTCCAATTATTGAGTTTGGAAGGGTTTGAGTATGTTTTTTCACACCGTGAATAATTGTTTTTTCCATCCTTTGCCCACTGACATTCCTCACCACTGTAACTCCTATAAAGCAGGATCAACAGCGGAGACAACTCACAAATCTCACAAAACAAGATAATGTAGTCCAGCGAACCCTGGGAATGACTCTTACTTTATCAATCTTAATCTGTCTTAGAACCATAGCCTTGTAAAAACTTGCCGTCTGAAAACTTGTGCTTACATTGGAGTAAAATGTTATAAAACTAACTACACAATTCTGCTCAAAGTCAAAGTCAACAATCATTTATTCAGTATAGGACCTTGAAGAACAATTATTAAACGTCAATTCTTTTTTAAAGCTTCGGAAAGTGTTGTCGCTGTAGAGAAGATGCGGCCAGAAACTCTTTAACATAACACGACTTAATGACTATTACAACATAAATTCTTAAGCTAGGGTTATGTATACAGTAATACATAGTCTATTTAATTAAATAAATGATACTATACATTAAACTATAAGTTAGTGACACTCAGACCCAAGCATTTTGATCATTTAAATAACCATCCAGTTTATAATATGATTATACAGAGGCCTTTTTTGTTCTGAGTTTTAATCATGTTTTCGGAAAGGTTCAAAATGCTTTTGACAAGATTTGCAAATCGTTGCAAAATAAAACTGATGATATTAAACTTAATAAAAATCGTTGACCTTATGCACTTGCAGATAAACATTAAAATAATATTTTGTAAACAGGACGTATTATCTAGCAATACACGTCTTAAATTACCTATTTAGTTGAGAAAATTGAACGACATATCTTGTTATTGTTTTCATATCAATAACGTAGCATACCTAGATAGTATTTTATTTTTCTTGTTATCTATTATTTATACTTAATTCTTTTTGCTAAATAGTCGTACAAACCAAACTATGTATGTAGGTATGACTTATGAAAATAAGTACCACAAAAAACAAAACTGTTATTTTCTCATACACATTTTCAAAAACCAGATTTATGTAAAATCTGAAAAAGAACATGTGCATTAGAAATAAGGTGTTAATTTATCAGGCTGACACTAACTTGGAAAGTGTTTTTTCTATACCCAAAAAACTAACACCAGTGTAAAATGATCTTCAGCTACTATGTGACCACATACTAAGTAAGTTTCAATTTATAGTGGTTACCATCAACGACCCATGTTAAAAACTGGTGGTACGGAACACTAATTTTTATTTTTATTTCACTTGCTCTGTAAAGTCTTAGGTGCCTTACAAAAAATCTCTACGTTTTTTCAATCGACATGGAGCAACAAAAGGACTGCGTTTTTATTATAGCTTTTATGACTTTTGTCAAAACTTATTGATTTAAAATAGTCCTTCCTCAATCCATCCATCCTTTTAAACTAAGAGTCTACCCATCAAACTTATATACTATGGGAGCAAACCAATCGGAGCAAAAAATATAGTAATCAGCTGTCCCATAAATTTGGCTTGAGTAGGTTTAGTTGATTTTTTTTTCGTGATTTCGATGATGGTGCCATATAGAAAGTTGCTCAGTTTGACGGTCTGATCATTCCCTTAAAAAAGTGTCAGCATATTAGGAAGGCCCAGGATAATTTGTTTGTAAAAATTAAAATTTACTGAACTCGATCTCAACCCACCGCTCGGGCATTCTCACCCTACTTCCTACCAAAATAAGATTCTTAAAATGTATGCATGAACACGTTAGCGCTTTCATTCATCGCTGAAATGATTACAAATCACTTTTGTCTCAAAACTTAAAATGTGAATAACTTTAAATTTTTACTATCAAAATAATGAAATTATTGTTTCAATCAAATTATTTGTCATAAATCAGTTGGGGTGTATGAGGTTTTGCGTTAATTCATTAACACGTTGTATAACAATCTTACCTATTCAGAGAATCCGTTGTTTAATTCAAGCTTTAGTTTACTCAATTACTCAACGAAAATACCCACTCATCGTTCAACAATAATTGAATATAAAACTAAAATATGACATTAAAAATAAACTCCTACATGCATGAAAAACTTTCATAATGGAGCCAACTTCGAAATCTAAAATGAAATCCAAACAGAACAGCTGGTGAATAATGAGTCGTACAAACATAAAGTGACACGCAAGAGGTCAAAAGGAAGTCTTAAATAATAAAGTATACGAGCTAAATTGGTCTGCTCACGACCCACTCTGGAAAGCGCTGAATGAAGATGACTCTTCTTTTTGACAAATATAGGGTGATATTGATAGCATTAGCATCCTTTTAAACTAAGATTCTACCCATCAAACTGAACAACTTTTCCGATCGGAGCCAAAAAAATCTGCTGTTGCATACATTAGAGTCGATTAGGCATTGCAGTTTAGTATAAAACGGTGAAGTGCCTACAACTACCAGACATATACAGAGTGTAACAAAACACCATAGTAATATTTAAACCGGTGGTTTGTATAAGACAACAAATTTTTAAGTGTTTTCTTGATGTTATATCCATAGTGAAATTTATTTAGAGCTGTATGTTGTTTATGGTATCTACTAAATTTGAATTTATGTTGTGTAGTCGCAACACATAAAACAGCTTAACCGAAGAATATATTGATTGAAATGAGTATAAAAGACGCTATTTTTGATATTCTAATTATGATTTTAATTAGATGAATACATAGCCTGTCGGAAGATAAGTCTCGCTTTTGTAATTAAGTATTCAACATTACTTATAATAAGTATTTCCCTAAGGAACCAAATTAATTAAGTTTGTTTATTTTAAAGATAATATTTAGCTCCTCAAAGTTTAACATAACACAATTTATTTGTACTACCCGCTACTGTTGTCTGGTGGCCGTATATAGATGAAATGATAGGCGATATGACTGTATTGATGTAGAGTTTTATTGTATAAACTGAGGTCGGTAGGAGAGCCGTCGTGGTCCAGTGGCGAGTAACCTTGCCTGACGTACAGGAGGCGATGGTTCGATCCCCGTCCAAGCCGACTCGTACCAATGAGTTTTTCGGAATTTATGTACGATTTGTAACACCACTGGCTTTTCGGTGAAGGAAAACATCGTGAGGAAACCTGCATGCTTCAATTTCGACGGGCTCACCTCCCGTCACACTGGACAGAGTTTCGGTACTACTGATGAAACGTGGATATTCTGAGGTTGCAGAATATCTTTGACTACCCCCTCGGGGAATACAGTCGTGAGCATAAGCTAACTTAGGTCGAACTTTACAAAATAGTCTTTGATTAGGTATTTATAAATGAGTACGCGCAACGTACTAGCTTGCTGAACGCGAACTGATATGTTTTGTTACTTAGATATGTCAAACTTGCATTATACGTGGCTAACATAATTTGTTTGATGAATGTAAATAAAAATTTTAAGTTTCACCATCAAATTGTATCAGCAAATACATAACTTTAAAGATATGTTAGATTTTTACTTCTTAGGGTACGGTAACTCACCTTAGTTTGGAAAAATTGTTCTAAGAGGAACAGAGAGTACAACTAAATCATTCCCATAAAAAATTTGTGATAGCGCCTTTTGACTTACTGGGCAGTGGACAAAGATATTTTACACAACGTAATTGTATGTTACCTTCATTGAAAATGGCGCGTAAAATTTTATCTCGCTGACTATTTAAAGAAGACCCAATTGGCTCGTTTTCGATTTTTCACGATTAGCGAACATTCATTTGCGCGCGATAGTCAAATATCTGCTTATTTTTGGTATCTTATCAACCTTATCTTTTCTTCTTTTCCACTACTGGGTTTGAAAGAATCGACAGCAAAAGTGCTTGGCTTCGAAAGATAAAAGTATCGAGTATTCACTTGTATCGTTTCATCCCTAGCTCTTGATGGGAGCGACCGCGTGTATTCTCCTCTCATTCCCCTAACGCGCGTTAATTCCAACGCCCGCATTATATACCTAATAGAAGATCTGCTTACGCATGATCCTCTTACCTCTCGTTTACTCCTCCTCTCGTTTAAACCTCTGGTTAGGTTGTTATAAGTATAAAATGGTTATTAAGTGGTAAATGGTATTAGTAGGTTTCGTGATTTTTATGTTTTCCTATACAGAGAGAGAGAACGCGGTGCTTCGAACCACAAAACTGATCATCTTTTACTACCGGGCCAACTTTGAAATCACTTACCACTTTTGGATCAGTTCTTGTTAGCTTATCCGACAGCTCATTTGACATATTTTGTAAAAAGAATATGTCAAATGAGCTGTCGGATAAGCTAACAAGAACTTATTCGGAAGTGATGAAACGGGCCCAAAATTAAATTTGTTTTTACAGAGGAAAAGTATAATTAACCTTTAAACCACATACTCTACCCATTAAACTGAACAACTTTTAGTATGGGAGCAAACATGTCAGCGCAAAAATAAAATCAGCTAGACTAAACTGCAATGCGTATTCCACTAAAATGCAAGAATCAGCTTTTTTTTTGACTTCTTACACCCTGTAGGTACTGTTGTTATTATTCTACGTCCTGTAAGGTGACCGTAATCACCGTATGCTTTCGGCCCAAACATGTTGCAGAAAACCAAAGCAATAATTTGGACTACGTATCCAGTTACAACAGATGCGATGAGACAACAGAAATCCCACCCGTGTGACGTCACAACTCAACATTAATGTTTTGCCTACCTGCCCGTTCCAAAGCTCATCCCATTCCGCGTCGCACGTGACGGCAACCGATTATGGGCTATTGTTGTACCTAAAGATCTTTGTAGGACTGTTTTGAATTATACGGCATACTATTCTGGAGTTACTCTTGGTTTTACTCTCTAAATGAATACCTTAACAACTAAAAAAGATTATTATATACAACGTGTTAATGAATAAGCGCAAAACCTAATACACCTCAACTGATTTATAACAAAATAATTGGATTGAAACAATTATTTCATTATTTTGATAGTTACCATTTAAAGTTATTCACATTTTAAGTTTTGAGGCAAAAATGATTTGTTATCATTTCAGCAGTGAATGAAAGCGCTAACGTGCTCATGTCTACATTTTAAGAATCTTGTTTTGGTAGTAAGTAGGGTGAGAGTGCCCGAGCGGTGGGTTGAGATCGAGTTCAGTAAATTTTAAATTTTGCAAACAAATTATTTAATATTTTGAAAAAAATTACCAATGTTGAAACCATGATAATTCGATTCTGCTCTCGATTCCAAACAAACTACTTTCTAGTTTTGCGTTAATTCATTAACACGTTTTATATAGATAAGATTATTGTAAGTAGATATAAGTAAACTTAATTTTGTTATTGGAATACTGTCCTCTTTCCTTAACTCCTTTTGCAATACCTTAAAGGTGGCTAAGTTTTAAGTGCAATGTAACATTATTTAAGAACTTATATGTACACTTAGTATGCAAAATAAATATTTGATTGATTGATTGTTATAAAACGGTTATTTGTTGAGGTTTATAGGATTTTGGTGTGAAAAGACTCCGTCGTAAGTATGAAGGGTTTAGATTAGTCTTCTTTATCGTGTGGGCAGCAAGCCCTGGTGTCAGAGTCATTCAGACCGCCTCACAGCCTCTGACGTGGTTTTTATGTAACGACTACCACCACCACCAGAGATAGTAGCCAGGACCAGCAGCTTAACGTGCCATCCGAAGCACGGAATCATCTTTTTTTTTTCAGACAATCAGATGAGACTCTAAGACGCAGATTATAGTCATCCTTCGGGCTCGCTGGAGTTCATTGTCTAGTATTGTGAATGGTCGCCGCTGTTGATCCTGGTTCACAGTTGTTACAGCGGTGGTAATGTGTGGTGGGCTTATGCCCGTAACAATCAGGTGATTCAGCCTGCAATTTCCTAACCAACTGGGGAAAAACGCACAAAGCTACATATCACTAGGTGTCCCCCATGGGAATCGAACCCACGACCTCCGTGTCAAGAGCCCAATGCTCTTAATCATTAGACACAGAGGCAGTGGATTAGAGTATAAACAAAGTATAAGCAAGAGTATCTAGTACTGTAAAAAAAATATTTTGACACACTTTACCAATAATGTTCCTGATGGTTTGAGATCGTGATGCGCAGTATGCAATGTGCTAACATGAATGTCAAACCTAAAAACTACCAGACTACAGAATCGATAAAACAACATTTGGTTTGCCGATTGCCTCATGGCTCTGTAAAAAATCCAATACCGATCGACGTTCGACAGGCTGCACAATAGCTCTACAATTTGATTTTTTTCACACACGCAAATTCTAAATTCTGTACAATTTTCAATGTAGGGATGTCACATTTTTTTAAGCTACCAACTACCCCGTTGGAACTTGTTGTCGCTGTAGAAAAGAAGAGGTCCGAAACTCTACAACATAACACTTCTTAGAAACTTACAAAAAAAAATCTATGGTAAGCTTAGGATTTGTAACCAATAATAGTTAGACATAAGGTGGAGTCTTGTTATTGCAACTATCAGGTAATTGCAACTATGAAGCAATTGTATTTTTCTCAATAGACACATGTCTAGTCATCTAGAAGGCAGGTGTTGGTATAAAGAGAAGATCTATTCTATTCTAGATGACTAGACATGTGTCTATTGAGATAAGAACTGAATCGTGATTCTTATAAGTGCAATTGCTCCATAGTTGCAATTACAAGACTCAACCTTACAGTCATATTTCAAGTTAATAAATACAATATTCAAGTGGTTCTAAAACTTTCTACGAGTACACACGGCAACACATCAAGCTACGCAAAACCAAAATAAGCTAGCCGCGCGTAGGTAAAGTAATGTATAACATCGCGCGGCTAGCTTATATTGATGTGTCGCCGTGTGTATAACTGCCTGCACACTTTTCTATACGCATGTCTTTAATCGTGCAGTTCTAACAAGGCTAGTATGTCGAATGTATCAAAAATTCAGGAAAGAGCAAAAGCAAGCACTACAAATAAACCGAGTATAGCCGCCGTGAAAGGCTACGACGGAATGTAAGAACGGAACGGGCTTCTCTGCCTCGGCATCTCGCCGCGCAGCTACCGATCAAAGTAAAATGATAAGGATATGCCCAAAACGCGTTTAGTTGAAGCATACAACTAGTACACTTGGTCCATACAAACTAGCACACTTGTCTGTCATCTAGATACATATTTGAAGTATATCTGTCATTTGTTGTATGTGAGGCCTATCCCTTAATTTTACTTTGATCTAAGGCTACAGAGCGATACAGCCCTTATTGTCAGACTATAATTAGTTATGTTTTATAAAATTATTTGTCTTGTTATATATTTAAAGGAAATCAACACCTACCTAACTATTGAATAATCTGTGACTATACGCAAATAAATAATGGAAAGAAATCCTTTTTTTACCCGACTGCGACAGAAGGAGGGTTATGTTTTTCGAGCGTATGTATGTATGTATGTATCTATGTATGTATGTATGTTTGTATGTCTATTTCTTTGGCACGGCCTACAGCCTAAACGGCTTGATGGATTTTAACGTATGGGGTGTCATTGGATTCGTAAAAATCGTGAGAGTGACATAGGGTATATTATTTCAAGATGGCGTCTACAAATTAAAAAAGAGAGGGAAAATAAACATTTTTTTTTTGTTAAAAATTACAATATGGGTATCAAATGAAAGCTAGTGATCAGACGATTCCAAATATATAAATATTATAGTACTTTTATGTTACCGTTTCGACACAAGACTAAAAAGTATGAAATAAACTAAATTATTAAGATAAACAAAAAACCCGACTGCATAAAAAACCTATTAACTGAAAAGAGAAAAAAAGCTCTAAAATCACTAATCAGCTATAACACCTGTATTTAAGCTAATATAATTTGAATGTTATTAGGTAGGTATTGCAGGCGGGGTCAAAAATAACCAACCAAAAATCTCCTTTGTCCCCGTTTGCGATACCTACCTAATAACATTCAAATTATATTAGCTTAAATACAGGTGTTATAGCTGATTAGTGATTTTAGAGCTTTTTTTCTCTTTTCAGTTAATAAGTTTTTCAGAAAGGTTTGAAACAGCGTACCAATGAGACATTTAATTTCATTAACCAAAATGCTAAACGTTCAAAAATCGCTTTATTTCACACTAAGTGGACTTTAATAAAATATTCGTTTCAAAGTTTCACAACTATATTATTCATAGAACTAACTCGGTCTTAAATCGGTGGAAGTTTTTAAGTATTTCAGTTAAGTCCCTTCCCTCCTCTTGCCCACAGAGCAACTCTTCTGACACGAAGTTGGAACTTAAGTTAACTGATGTAACATGCTTAGCTTGAGACGGTTTCGAAAACATTCGCAATGCGTTTCCCAATATTTTGCAAATATATTAACTTAAACAATCTTAGAAGCTGCTATTCGTAAAAGCCAACTGAAGAAATAAACTGACAGACACCAAGATTTTCAAACTACAGTGTGTAAACATAATGCATACTTATGGGTGCTCCAGACCAACAAACTGAACAACGTTTACTACAAGAACAATCGATATAGCGAAAAAATCGAACGTGTCATAGAAAATGTCAATAGGCACTCGCCCAAACTACTGGAGACCGATTGCGCTAATTTAAATCAACTAAGTTCTATTCTTATCCAATTTCACGTCTAATCATATTGCAATTCAATTATTATTCAACTGTGCTGAATTCCGCATCGCGCTAAACTCTATTTAACTGACAGCCTTTAACGTCTGAGCGATCTGTCAGAGCTTCGGTACTGAACACGCCCTTAAGTGCGTATGTAACGCATTTACACACTGTATAGTCCTCAACAAAAGACTAATTATTGAGAATTTTACATGCTACATTAATTATAGCAGGTAACCGTGATATCTGTGAGCAAACTATTAGCCAGAAAAAATTATACTACGACTTAGTAAAATAAAGCAATTGTAGCAAGCTAGTGCGCTTAAACTAAGCTAAGTAAGAAAGTTATTTGTATTATTTAGGATTTTAGAACGCAATGTCATAAGTGGTTGGCTTTTCGCCCACCAAAACACTCTAAAAGAAACCTCAAACGAAGCAAAAGCTTTGAAACTAACAGTACATAATACGAGTTCTAAATAACAAATGAGAAAGTAAATGTATTTCGTCCTACAGTCATGGTTAACTTACGCTGGAAAATTTCGATCCCAGTACGAACGCACATAAAACTCGCGAATTTCGCACTTTGATCATGAAACATAAGAGTTCAGTAAGATGACTTTAAAAGCGGGATAAAAGTAAGTGCTTTCAACTCTGTCGAGAGTCTGGCCCGGCCTGGCCAATGTATGCAAAAGCAGAGTGAGTGAAAAAATATTAGTTTAACCATTTCAAGTTAATAACTCTACTCTCGATTATATTAGGAAATATAAATTTGAATAAATTGACTTAGTCATTATAATTTTGGTGCAAGTTCCCCATTGTAAGAGAATATATTTTTTCGTGTGATTTTCATTCTATCTGATTCAGGATTGAATTATTTAAATAATTTATCATTATAATTTTGGTGCAAGTTCCCCATTGTAAGAGAATATATTTTTTCGTGTGATTCTCATTCCATCTAATTCATGATTGAATTATTTAAATAATTTCTCATTATAATTTTAGTGCAAGTTCCCCATTGTAAGAGAATATATTTTTTCGTGTGATTCTCATTCTATCTGTTTCAGGATTGAATTATTTAAATAATTTCTCATTACAATTTTGGTGCAAGTTCCCCATTGTAAGAGAATATATTTTTTCGTGTGATCCCATTCCATCTGATTAAGGAGTATAAGGACGGACGTGGCGTTGTACAAAAGGGTTTCGATGAGATGTCTGTCGGTAAAAAGTCTAAGATCCCATCTGTATTTAACGCACACGCTTAGGTATATCGTGTGATTCATTTTAAATACTTAAAATCGTATGACACAAACATATAATACAAACCGGCCAAGTGTGTGTCGGGCCATGCACAGGGTACGGTTCGTAGTTGCCCGTAACAATATACGGACTTAGAAGGGGGCTTTTTGGTTTATACAGGTAGTATAAATATTTTTAGAAGACCTTTCCAACAATACCCCACACCATGGGAGAGACGAGAAAAAAAATGGCATATCCACTTTTCGTTTAAGGGAGGTACCCTAAAAAAATATTATTCACGATTTTATTTTACCACTTTGTCGGCGTGATTAATATGTATAATGGCAAATTACAGCTTTCCAGTACTAAGCGTCTCTGAGCTAAGACGCGGACAGACGGAAGGACATGGCGAAACTATAAGGGTTCCTTGTTGACTACGGAACCCTATAAAACCGAACCGATAACCGAATAAAATTTTTAACAAAAGTTACTTTATCAAATGCATCCCTCTGTATCTACCGTCTAATGATATCAATGTTCTTAGGTTGTCATCTAGGTAGTCCACGTAGTTTCAGTACCCAATTTAGCTTCTAAGATTCTCTCAGGTTCTAGGATTAGCCGAGCTTTGATTCAAACGCTTAATTAATATCCTTTGTTAGCTAACTGGCGATGGTTGAAGCCTATTATTAACATTAATTAGGTAATCTTAAACGTTATGTAGACATAATTATACAAGGTGTTACAAAAGTTGGATGTTGGTCCCATAGAGAAAGTTGTTCAGTTTGATGCTATAAACAGCCCCCTTAAAAGTTTTAAATATTTATTGTATATGGTCCTTCTTAATATGCTGTCAGTTTTTTAAGGGGATAATCAGACCGTCAACTTTCACTAGGTATAAGACCAATAACAAAATCGCGAAAAAAAAAACTGATTTTCCATACTAAACTACAAATCTATTCGAGCTAAATGTATAGGGCAACAGATTTATTTCGATTTCGATGTTGGTCCCATAGTGAAAGTTGTTCAGTTTGATGCTCTAAACAGCCCCCTTAAAAGTTTTAAATATTTATTGTATAGGGTCCTTCTTAATATGCTGACAGTTTTTTAAGGGGATGATCAGACCGTCAAACTAAACAACTTTTTCTATGGTACCCACACCGAAAACACGAAAAAAAAAATCTGCTGTTCCATACAAAACTGCAAACCTACTTGAGCCAAACGTATGGGACAGCAGGTTTTTTTTCGCGATTTAGATGTTGGTTCCCTAGAGAAAGTTGTTCAGTTTGATGGTCTGACCCTCCCCTTAAAAAGTGTCAGCATATTAAGAAGGACCCTGTATTAGACAGATAAGGTCACACACACATTCATTTTTCATAATCAGCATCATTATAACATACTTTAGGGACTAATGAAAAAATAATACTTAATTATCGTTGGGGTACAGGGTCGTTCTAAAGGCGTATCCACCCGGGAACACGACTCTCCATACTGATCGATGTGAACGAGCGCGTGCCTCCAGTCAGAATTTAGCCGTTTTCTTTGACAAATGAGATGAATGTTTATAAATAAAAAAAATAAAAAAAACCAATCATTCTATGTTTTATTGAGAAGTAAACTGTAAATTATTTGTTTCCGGTCAAAAATGTAAGAGTAAAATGGTTACAACTGAAAAAAAGGGGTTATTCCTTATTCTTCGCTTTTATTATTTAAATAGATTTCGAGAAAAACCAAATCACTTCTCATGTCCTGTAAAATCAGGTGTTAGAGCCTTAAAATGCCGACGGATTATTAAACAGATGTTCAAACTATCAAACTGAGCAACTTTCTCTAAGTCTGAGGGATTAACGCTTGGATTAACGTCACCTTCTTTGAGAGCAACGTTCTTGTTGGTGAAGTATTTGCCATTCCAGTCTCTTTTCCGCCAGTTCCCTGAGTTCGTGATACGACACTATATCGACCTTTTCTTTCACCTTTGCTAGGTAACATAAAAAATCAACAGTTACATACAAAACTGCAAACCTACTCGACCCAAATGATGGGACATCAGATTTATCTTCTCTGCTTCGATGTTATCACCTAATAAAAAATCGTCGGCATATAATTTAAGAATTTTTTTTGTCCAAATTAGGATGTTCTGTTTAAAATTTTTTCTGTTACGCAATCGCACGTACGTTCATTAAGAGGGTATAATTCGGAGCGCGCTCCATACAAACATGCTATGGTGATATTTTCAATACTAACCAATTAAACTCAGTGAAATTTTTCAGAATCAATCTAAAAACAAATTTCTATGCTTCTATAGAGTCCGATTTTCGTTAAAATGTATAGTTTTAAGGTTACAGTGCCTCAAAGATTTCCATACAAATCCTAAATTAATCCTAGCATTGAAACTGTATATTTTAACGAAAATCTGACTCCATACAAGCATAGATATATGTATCAAGATTGTTTCAGCAAAAATTCATTGATTTAATTGGTTAGTATTGAAAATATCACCATAGTACGTTTGTATGGAGCGCGCCCCGAATTATATTCCCTTAAAGTTAATCATCCATTAAATCTTTTGCTGTCACTGTTGTCTTGTTGACATTTAATAAAAAATTTACTTTAATGAACGTACGTGCAACTGACCGATTATGGAAATAATTTTCATTTTAAGCGCCTTACTTTTATAAACACATTCTATGATATTTGATACGGACTTGAGTCTACGAACTGCATTTATTACTAGCTCTACTCCATTAGACGTACTCATAACAGAATTATACCGAGATTAAGACAGGAATAATTTATAAACTCTGACATAACATTCCCAAGAGATAGTTACTCTTGAAATACCTAACTACTAAGAAACTTAACAGCATAGCGAGTTTGCAAATGATGCATGTAAAGGATAAGAATAATTAATACACTATATATCTTTCAGATGATGATCAGACCATAAAACTGAACAACTTTATGAAGCCAACATCGAAATCGTGAAACAAAATACAGGGTCCTTCTTAATAAGCGGACACTTTTTAAGGGATCAGACCGTCAAACTGACCAACTTTCTCTATGGCACCTACATCGAAATTGCGAAATAAAAATCAGCTATTCCATACAAAACTGCAAACTTACTCGAGCCAAATGTATGGGACAGCTGATATTTACAGACAGAATTATCATATTTTTAACAAAGGATTTTTTTTTTCAAAATATTAAATTATTTGTTTGTAAAATTTTAAATGAACTCGATCTAAACCCACCGCTCGGGCACTCTCACCCTACTTACTACCAAAACAAGATTCTTAAAATGTATCTATGAGCACGTTAGCGCTTTCATTCATTGCTGAAATGATAACAAATAATTTTTGCCTGAAAACTTAAAATGCGAATAACTTTAAATTTTAACTACCAAAATAATGAAACTATTGTTTCAATCTGATTATTTAGTTATAAATCATTTGGGTTGTATGAGGTTTTGCGCTTATTCAATAACACGTTGTATACTTCCGTACAAAACTGCACTAGGTACGTACCTACTACACTGAAAAATGGAAAAACTGTTTTTTTTCATGATTTATAAGTTGACTTCATAGTTCAGTTTAAAGAGTACAAAGTAATCCTGTACATTCATCAAGAACACCTACGACCTGCAAGACAAAGGCTCTAATAGTCTATATAGGAATATTACCCAAAAGAGTGTTCCTTTTTCAACCTATTTAGGTTCCGAAAAAACTCATTTTACCCAAACTAGCGCTCACTAATTACGACCAACCGCTATCTAATGAAAATGTAAAGCCGAAACTTGGCAAGAACCTTAGCTTATTTAGCTACGTCGACACAGGGTAATGCATAATAAAGTTGTTAGCGTTTGGCTTCAAGCCAGAGCGTTGCCGATATCTGCTTGATGATAAATTCTTTTTTGGGACGCGTAATAAACAAGGGAATGACCTTTGGGCTACCTTGTTAAGTTCATGGACTTCTATTGTTCGCTGTATTAAGGTTGTTGAGTATACACATTCGTAAGCTCATGACATATTCCTTTTTGGGTGGTAATGGTAAGGTACTTGGATACAGCTACCAAGTACTAAAACTACTACGGGGTCCTTCTGAATATACTGACACTTTTTTATGGGGATGATCCGACCATCAAACTGAACAACTTTCTCTATGGCACCAACATCGAAATGGCGAAAAAAAAATCTGCAGCTCCATACAAAACTGCAAACCTACTCGAACCTAATGTAAGGGACAGCTGATTTTTTTTTCGCGATTTCGATGTTGGTCCTATAGAGAAAGTTGTTCAGTTTGATGGTCGGATTATCCCCATAAAAAAGTGTCAGCGTTTTAAGAAGGACCCTGTATAAAGCCTAGTTAGGACTACGCGAGTGTTTGAGTCGATTGACGAGTATTTAAGCGACTAAACATTTGTCTGACTGAGCCATAACAAATTTATCTAGTATTTAAGCAAAGCAAGTGCTTTAAATTTATTAGTAAATGACACTCGACTAAAGTAGGCTTTAAACCTAGTTTTGACTACACGAGTCCTATAATACATTTAGCAGCCCACAATTGGCCAAACTAGGCTTTAGATCTCTTGTTGCATACTTTAAACCATTTATGAGTTTATTACAAAAAGTGAGCCTTTCTACAATTGCATAAAACGGATGTTCTGTTTTGGTGTGCAATAAAGCATAATTGAATTGAAATGCACGCTTAAAAAATTTTTGGTAGTTGTAACAAAATTTGTGACCTCAAAAATGGATTAACGTTGTATGTTGTGCTTTTGCTTTCAACGTGTAATAATTGAGGCAAAAACACGCGAAAGTTTTTTGGTATAAAAAATACGAAAAGCTACTCGGATACGTGTCAAAAAAACCCCGAAAAACCAGAAGGGAATGCTTCTACCTCTGTTTTTTCCATAATGACTTCCCGAGGCACGAGGTGTTTTCAGCGAGTGTGTTTTGAGTTTTCGCCCAAATTAGAGCCAGGGTGGAACGGAATACAGGCAAAAACTAGTTACCTAGGCTCCTGCTATAATTAGTTGAATTACGAATAGTTTGCCAGAGCTGGACCTGAGTCTGAAATACAGTTTTTCTCGTTCTATCTCAGTATAGTCGCACTGTGAAATATTGTACTAGTAGCACAGTTAGTGCCGTTGAAACCTGGTTGATAGCAAACTAAACATAGATAAATTCATGATCGGACGACTTGACTCCGCAACGGATTCTGCTTATATGGGGCTTGCTTTAATCCAATTAAGCTACCGACACTTCTTTGGTTGCTTCTGAATTTCTTAATCTCTTCCATCTTTAATTGGAAATTGGCGGGGCACATGGTTCGCAGTACCGATGGTCGATGGGGCCGAAGATTTCTCGAGTGGAGACCGAGCACAAGGAAAGCGCAGTGCCGGTAAGACCCACAAGACCCCACAAGATGGTCCGACGACCTGGTGAAGGCGTGGCGAAAACACGTGAGACGCGGACAGCGCAGGACCGCTCATTGTGTCGATGCTTGAGGAAGGCCTGTTTCCAGCAGAGAACGTCTATCGGCTGATATGATGATGGTGCTCCTGGTTCAAGTCTCGTCGGATACCTACCGATAACTCTCTTAAATTCTGATAATTCTCATAAAATTGCCGTCTTCTGAAACGATCTTCTAACAATAAATTCCACCGACTGGCAAGTTTACAATTCGTAAAGAATGTCGGTCTCTAAACGTCGAATCGACTTAGTATTGCCTTCATAAATCTCTTGAGCCAAAGCCGTCTAATCTAACGCTCCCAGTGAGAAATATGCGAGCTACTCTACAATTTGTACTACATTCTTCTTAGGGGTTCTTTTCTGTTTTCTTTTTAGACCTTCTAAGATATTACTCAAGTGGAAGTGGTAATTATATAGAGATTTTCGTTAGCTTTTGCCCGAGACTTCGTAAATGTGGATTTTGGATACAAAATCCTATTTTCCATACAAACGTTTACACCCCATTTCACCCCTATTATTTTCGAAAAATCTTGTCTTATAGTACCCCTATCTCCTCTGTAGAATATACAGAGTGTAACAAAACATGCTAGTAATATTTAAAGGGGTCGTTTAAACCATCAAATCAAATCTCCTGTTCCTTACAAAACTACAAACCTACTTGGCTCATAATTGGAACAGCAGTATTTTTTTTCTTTTGCAATTTCGATGTTGGTCCTAAAGAGAAAGTTTTTTAGTTTGATAGTCTGATTATCCCCTTGAAAAGCCTGTATTTTTTACTTTCATCTTTATTTAAACATTACCCTCATATAAGCTTCACCAGTAGTCAAGTAACAAATGAAAACAAAGCAAAATTGGACACAAGCAAAACAATAAACAATTTAAATAATCGTCCCTACTTTCAAATGTGAAAATTTAATGTCCGTGTCATGTACAGGACGAACGTCATTCATAATACGAATGTGTCGGGAAGGGGTAGGCAGGTGGGATACATTATACGGGGACGGGAATTAATCAAAGCAATTATTGTTTTACGACATTTCGCGAACATCACTGAAAGTTCTGTTTTGAGTGTACCTATGTGTAACGTACACTTGTGTATGCATGTAAAGGACTTATCGTAAGTAACAAAGAGAATTGTAAACTCTCGGTTTCATTGTTTTACGCTATCTGCAAGCGCGTATACAGAGTGTAATATTAAATGTGTTACATACTCAGAGTTAGTTAGTTAGTTAAGAAAAGTTATCGAGTAGCCCTACACGGTGGACCGACGACCTGGTGAAGGCGGCGGGAACCTGTTTGATGAGGGCAGTGCAGGACCGGTCGTTATGGCGATCCTTGGGGGAGGCCTATGTCCAGCAGTGGACGTCCATTGGCTGAGATGATGATGATGATACTCAAAGAGTTGTTTCAGACCATCAAAGTGAAGAACTTTCAATAGGGAAACAAAATTTTAGCATCCCTTTAAGCATGTAACGCATTTATATTTACACTTTGTATAATTTTATCTATTCTGTGGTATAGGTCAGAACACCCTGTGACTGTAACGAGCATAATGCTCCCTCAGTCGTGCGAACCCAAAAAGCTGACCAATTTTCCTTTTTAATGCACGCCATGTGATCAAAGGGCTACGACAGGCGACGCGTTAGATAGTAGCAACAAGTAATATACGTTATACTGAGCCTCGTGTCATCGAGCTTGATGTATTAGCCAGTATAGGGTAGTGAGGGGAATTATCGTTTGTGCAGACTCGGTAAATCGGTATCTTATGATTAAATTTAATTAGTTGCGGGTTCCAAAACAGATTAGAGTCAACCCAAGGACCCGCTCGACTTCATTATCTGGTGTTACAAAGACAGAGAGTTACAGAGATGAGAATGAGTGATGGGTACGAAAGAAAAGACTTTTCAAAAAATTATGTCTATCAAATGTTGTTTGAGTATAATATTTTTAAGGTTTTCTACTAATATAGGGTCCGTCTAAATATGCTGAAACTTATTTAAGGGGATGATCAGACCGTCAAACTGAACAACTTTCTGTATGGCACCAACATTGAAATTGCAAAAAAAAATCTGCTCCTCCATACAAAACTGCAAACCGACTCGAGCCAAATGTATAGGACAACAGATTTCTTTTCTTGCGATATCGATGTTGGTCCCATAGAGAAAGTTGTTTTGTTTGATAGTCTGATCATCCCCTTAAAAAAGTGTTATAGAAGCATATTATAGAAGGATCCTATATAGGAGCATCAGTCCAAGTAATTCAATATTATTAATGAAGAGACGGTTTTGGAATTTTGAATTATTGGGAAACTAGCATAAATCTAGATATAAGGTTTTAATTGTACTCATTTCTGATAGATAAAAGAAAAAATAATTGATGGTTAAACAAACTTACCTGTGTGAAGTTTGACCATAATTATATGAGTCGTTACATCCGAAGGGATTTATATTCACTAATGTAGTACACTCTTTATCGTACTAGGCATCGCACAAATTTCAGAGCTAAAAAAGCAAAAACGGAACGCATCCTATCGTACCCCCTGCGCGTCCCCGCGCCCCGCGCCCGAACTGACATTCTTTTTAGAGCAATTTCTATTCAATTTCACAATATTCTGGGTAATTTTCATTGATACATCAAGCAATCCGGGTATTGGGGGGGTTATAAATCCCTTCGGATGTAACGACTCATATAATTATGGTCAAACTTCACACAGGTAAGTTTGTTTAACCATCAATTATACTTCATCGTTACATCCTCGAGATTTATATTCACTAATGTAGATGTTTAGCGCCTTGTGAAATTGAAATAGCCTAACAATTACAAAGAAAAAAATTAAAATTTGTTAATGTAGGTATAATTTTCTATGCAAAAAGGAAAAAACCCAGCTTTAACAAGTTCCCGCTTAATAATTGTCAATCTATCAATCTGGTAACGGACTAGGTAACATATACCCACTAGGATAATTCAAAATATGAAATACGAATATTTAAAAAACTGTCATAGACTGCTTCAGTAAAGGCATTCTCCTCATCACCGTAAAAGTTGGTCGATTCTAGAGTTTGGCAAACACATGAGAGTTACCTGACCATCCAGCACATTTAATGAGCTCCACAGAGACTCCATTACGGTGAGCGGAGAAAAAACTCACAATCTATACGTTTTACATCCATCGGCAGGCAATTGACCGTTTCATCCATCGGCAGGTTGTCAACAAAAGGTGGTTATGACCTATTCTTATTCAGCTCATTTGAGTCCCACGATGATCAATATTTCGAAAAACAAAGTCATGACTTGAACATGCCTCTAAAGATCTATGATCGAAACATACCGAATATTAATGCTAGATCAGAATGAGACGCGTTGACGGTGGAGTATCTCCCACTCTAGACAATGTGTACTTCTTAACATAGAAAGAAAGTACCTACTCTTATTATGGCAGGACAACCACCGTTTCCTCAGGGCCACAAAATATTGCCGAAGCTTGGCGACAATGACGAGATTATTACCTCTATTATCATTAACCGCTATGCTAAAGGTAAGCTTGCTAGAACTGCATGCAAGACAGTCGGTAGTTGCAGCCACACTTCTGACCACCCCGAAAAGAGATTATGGTCGAGAGTTATATATGTATGAGGCATCCTGGAATCATCTCTTCATGACAGAGCCTTCAAGAGAGGGTACGGCTAAGCGGCTGGCGGGACTGTCTAAGCCAGTATGGTACTACCATAATCCCCGTGGCCTTCTCTTCTAAAGTCTCATGTAGGCATTTCAGAATGGGTGAGGAGGATTTCCTACTCATGCGTAAGAAGTAAAGACTGGCTTCAGTTTATCGTGAATGCATCAACATTGAAAGCAGGACCGTCTCGTTTCCCGGCTATGCATTCATCACACTTGGCATTTCGTCTTGATGCAAAATATATGTATTGTAGTTGGTTTCACAAAAAATTTTGTACAATATCCATAATGACGGTGCCTCTAGATTTCTCATCCGCCTCGGTGCTTACCCATCTTTAGACTGGAAATGATAAGGTTAAATGACCTATCCAAATGAGTTATTTAGCAAAAAATTTAATCCTGATTTTCTCAAACCATTCCCAAATGTCCCTTGTTACATCGTTAAGATAACTATGTTGGATTCACCCCAACCTAATAAAACCTGAGATTGTTGTCCGCAACAGTATTTCTATGTCAGACAATTGTTTTTTTTTAAAAAGAATGTAGCTTTACGCTCAAACCAGTTAATGTGACTCAAATAGCTGTTCCCAGCATCGCATATCTTAGGTAAGCATATACAACTCAGTAACATCATGATAGCATCATAGCCATAGTCAAAAGAACCCGTCGCTTTCCATGTGTTTTGTATACACCCAACCTTATGGCACACCAGGACAATCCGAGGTCAGTAAGCCCAAGACTTGGGCGGAAATTTCGAATAGGCATGTAGGTCTTTTCCAATAAATCATCGACTAGGTTAATAGTTTTCTGACGTTTAATAAGTGGTAGGTGCATAGTCATGCTAAAGGCGTTTAGCCTGTCGCTAGTTTGACTTGACTCCATAAGACCCTGCATGATTTATCGCAAAAGAAAAAAAACCAAAGTTTAATTATATAAGAGACTAATTCCAGTGCATACATGAACACAATAATACACAATCATGATGTGTAAAACACCTCATACAAAATGCTGTCTAAATGAATAAGGCGAAATCATACGACAAGTTTCTGCAGTTTTGTAAAAACATAATAGTGCCGTGCAAAGTCCAAAAGGATAGGCACTGGAATTCATAGTCATAGTAATATTCATAGGTATGGTTCTCAAATTTAAACTTTAAAAGATAAACCTTATAAAATCCTTATAAAATGCCATCATGCATGGTTGCCAAAAATAAATATGCATCCTCAGTTAATCAGACATTACAACTAATTGTATTAGTTGTCTGATATCTTTATCTTAGAGTGAGAAAAAAGAATTAATTAATTAAAATTAATTAAAATTATTATGGCTAAAAATAAACCAATATAAGTACCGTCACTTGTGGCAGTAAGAAACATCTTTGACATAAATTTATTTGGAGTAACATTATCAACACACTACTGCACCTATGTATAGTAGCTTAGAAATGTCAATATTGAGGTTGGATCTTTCTTGCTATGAAAAACATTTTGAAACAAGCTAAATCTTGTTGGCTAGAAGGCTATTATTTGCACGACGACAGAATCTTCGTCTGTCACAGAGGGAATCGTCTGTATTTGAGTCTCAATTATAAATGTAAAGTACTTATCTACCAGTGTAACTGGTCGGACGTGGAGCGGTACTTGCCCCCCTGGCTGCCTCCGCATTTTGACCGGTGAGGTGGCGGACTGTGTGTTGATGAGGCCTCTGATTTCTATCTTTGAAAGAACCTTTATGAAGCTTTGATCGTACCACCGAGCCCTTCGTCGAACAGCTAAGTCTCTCGTTTTACGTCTTGAACTTCTTGTACATTGTACGGTTACGGGCTTGCGTCGTATTACTGTGCTTTCAGAATGTAAGTCCAATAACATTCGATTAATTTCTGATAACTTTTTATATAATATCTTTTCCATACTTCCAGTGTTGATATTACCGTTGTGAGTCCGGCTATACCTGATCCTAAGTGCTGCTGCGCGTTTTCCAGGTGTTCGTCTCGATTTGTGGACGACCATAGCAACCCAGCTGATACGACTACCTCGGAACTCAGTTGAGGAGCCTTTGCCAGAAGAAAAAGAAAAAGAAATCTCTCCGCTCTTGGTCCTTGTGCAACCTCTCGGGATATTATAAATCCCCGGGTTTTAGACATTTCCTGATGCATTTTTGTTCCGAAGACCTCAACTCTCCCTTTGCATCGTCTAGTGCATCTAAAAAACTCAGCCTGTATTGGCGTGACCATCTGGAGATCAGAGGAGGGTATTTAGTATAAAAGAAAGGTTCGATGGGCGAAGGCCGAGATGGCACTAGAGGCTCTTCGGCCTGATTGTCCACCACATGTTGGTTGGTATTATTCAGGCACTACCACCCACTGCACATAATGGGCATGAGTTCTCCTCATTTAAATCTGGGCCATCAATCATTGGGACCCCGCATAGTTGACCAGAGGATGAACACCTTGGTGACTGCGAGTCTCGATACATTATGTAGAAGTTTGAATAGTTAGGGTTGGTCGTGATCTCTTCATGACCCCTACATACAGTTCTAGGATAGACTGGGGACATGTCCCGGTAAGTACCAGGTTTCAGTTAACAACATCGATTGTGATCACGTCACAATACTGAGCACGGGTGCCCGGAGATAATGTTGACTGTAATCTCGTCACAGTACTACGTACGTAAGTATGAAATGATCTTGTCATGCCACATTTTGATAGTTCAGGGAAGGCCGGGATCACACCCCGGTATTAGATTTAGTTATTATAGCAACATCGATAGTGATTACGTCACAATAGTGAGCCCGGTGCCCGAAGACAGTGTTGACTGTATTCTCGTCAGAGCACCGACTGCACGCATTCATTTGTATGAATTATGTTGGTAGGTAAACTGAATTAAACATGAGACTATGGTCTCGCCATAGTACTGAAACATGTCAAAACGTGAAACTATGATCTCGTCATAGTATTAGAAACACGTGTAGTGCTGTGTGATTGCAATTAATATTCATTCTCGAATCTCTTCGCAGTAGATACAGCATACATAAGTATGAAATAATTTGGTAGTTTAGGTAAACCGAATCCGACATGAGACTATGGTCTCGCCATAGTACCGAAACATGTCGAAACGTGAAACTATAATGATCTCGTCATAGTATTTAGAACACGTGTAGTGATGTGTGATTCTGATTGCATTTAATTTTCATTCTCGAATCTCGTCACAGTACCTACCGCGTAAATGATGAGTATGATGAAATGATTTGGTAGTTTAGGTAAACTGAATCAGACATGAGACTATGGTCTCGCCATAGTACTTAAACATGTCGGAACGTGAAACTAAGATCTCGTCATAGTATTAAAAAACACGTATCATACTGTATCATAAGCGTTTCTTTGGATCAATTTTCGTTTTCGAAGTGAAATGAAGCCAACAGGGCCGGAGGCTATTCAGTACCAAGCAGACGAAAAAAAACAAAACACTAGAGCTTTCACCCGAAAAATTTTTCCTGCGAAGCTTTCTCTCGAGCCGTCGAATCTTCTTATTTATATACTCGTCAGTATCCTTATTTCTACGTTTCCCCATGTTATAATCTCGGTTTATCGCTAAAAAACTGAAAATTTCTGGAAGGAAAGAAAATAACGTGACGATGCCGCGCACAAAGAAAAGTCAATGTCAGTTCGGGCGCGGGGCGCGGGGACGCGCAGGGGGTACGATAGGATGCGTTCCGTTTTTGCTTTTTTAGCTCTGAAATTTGTGCGATGCCTAGTACGATAAAGAGTGTACTACATTAGTGAATATAAATCTCGAGGATGTAACGATGAAGTATAATTATATAATTTAGTAACAGATTATAATTACAAAAATGTGTACATTATTACAACAGCATTAAAAGCTAAAATGGAACAAAGAATAGATGTCAAAACTACCATAATTAGGGTGATTCAAATAGAAAACAATCCTCCCATGCTCTTAACAAATGAATCACCCATATATTGTATAGTCTGTACAATTTTATCTTTGAAAGATTTTAAGTTTAAATCAACCAGATATTTGAGTTCTGCCATGGATACTTGAAGTGGGAAAGCAGGGATAGGAATATGAGGCTGATACACATGCTCCAGGTTATCAATCCAGGGCTGCCAGACATAGTCTCTGAGTGATGGGTCAGCTTTTAAGTCTGGTTTAGGTTTCTGTCTAGGTTTCAGTTCTGCCCATAATCCTCGGAGTCTTAAAGCTATGTGTTTTACGATTTCAGGTGATTCATTCCATAAGTCATGGGCTTCTAGTGGATCTTCAGTTATGTTGTAGAGACAGCCTTTAGCTGAAAATGAATTAAGTAGTTCTATATTAATTAAATACATGAGAGAAGAGTCAACGGGACGCCTTAGATTAAAACGGTGTTGACCAAATTAGGGACGCTCTTAAGGGGATATAATTCGGAGCGCGCTCCATACAAACGTACTATGGTGATATTTTCAATACTAACCAATTAAACTAAATGAAATTTTGCTGAAACAATCTTGAAACAAATATCTATGCTTGTATGGAATCAGATTTTCGTTAAAATATACAGTTTCAATGCTAGGATTAATTTAAGATTTGTATGGAAATCTTTGACGTACTGTAACTTTAAAACCATACATTTTATCGAAAATCTGACTCTATAAAAGCATAGAAATTTGTTTTTAGATAGATTCTGAAACATTTCATTGAGTTTAATTGGTTAGTATTGGAAATATCACCATAGTACGTTTGTATGGAGCGCGCTTCGAATTATATCCTCTTAAAAAAAATTGAAATGAAATGCTATAAAATTTTCTCCAATTAGCAACCAAGTTAGTAGGCCGAGTAATGGTTACTTTCAACATATATTTTTTCTTCTGCCGGCAAAGACATCGTGTGTATCATAATGTTTTCCTTCACCTACTCTGAGCTAGTGGTGATGAGAACTATACAGGTTCACAATTTCATGGTCCTTAGTGGATTCAGTAGCAAGCTTTTGCCATACAGGGTACCACTGCTAAATCTAGAAGTAAAGCTCTCTATCCAATGATATAAATTGCTAACCATCCATAAGCATATGCTCACGACCATATTCCCCGAGGGGGTAGTCAGAGATATTCTGAAACCTCAGAACATCCACATTTCAACAGTAGTACCGAAACTCTGTCCAGTGTGACGGGGGGTGAGCCCGTCGCCACTTATAATGGACAGTGGGTACAATAGATGCCTCGAAATGGAAGCATGCAGGTTTCCTAACGATGTTTTCCTTCACCGAAAAGCCAGTGGTGTTACAAATCGTAAATAAATTCCGAAAAACTCATTGGTACGAGTCGGCCTGGACGGGGATTGAACCATCGCCTCCTGCACGGCAGGCAAGGTTACTCGCTACTGGACCACCACGGCTAACCATCCAAATCTCGCTAATAGCATAGCATAGCATATTCTCACGACTATATTCCCCGAGGGGTTCTCAGAGATCTTCTGAAACCTCAAAACATCCACGTTTCACCAGTAGTACCGAAACTCAGTCCAGTGTAGCGGGGGCGAGTCCATCGCCACTTTTAATGGACAGTGGGTACAATACATGCCTCGAAATTGTAGCATGCAGGTGCGTGCATGGGCATCTCGCTAAAAATTACTAAATAACATCGTATAATGACTGACCTTTAGTTGGAATACAAGATTCCTTCCCCTTCTTTTTAGTAACATGCGAGAGTAGATTACAATCCTTTCGTTTAACAAACGCGTCATCAACATCCAACGTCAGACTTAAAGTTTCTTTAAAAACTCTAAAAGTTTCAGATTCTAACAGCGTAGCTTCGTAATTAGGTCCAGGTTTCCTAACAGCTTTTAATTCCGCTCCATAATAACCACAAATATCTTTATCTAGTTCACCAACTATCATTTTGAAATCTCCATCTCTGAAAGCAGCCCATCCGTTTTGATCGTCGATTGTGATCAGCATATCTTTGCGTTTGGTTTTCTCGTCTTTCATCAATGTCTCCCATTGGTTGACTCCGTCTATTGGTGCTGTCACATTTCCTCCTGCAGCTGCTACTAGGGTAGGTAACCAATCAGTGACATGGAAAAGTTCTCGGGTGAGTCTAGGTGTGAATTTTGGGTACCATACCAAGCCTATGGATCTTGCAGCTCCGTCCCAAGGAGAATTCTTCTCACCACGTAGAGGGAGATTCAAACCATAGTTTGTGTGAGGACCTTTGCTTGGTGCACCGTTGTCAGAGACGAAAACTATGAGAGAGCGTTTAAGCATTTGCTTTTCTGCCAGTGCTGCCACAATGTGCCCTACGCTCTTATCTAGGCTTGCCACTAAACCTGTAAAAAAGAAGATTTTGTTACAGTAATTTTACTTTACCGTCGTGTACACAGTATAAATATGTGGCGATGACTATAGCAACGAGATTAGCTGCATAGACAGAAGACTGGCAGAAGTCAACAGGTAATGTTGGTTCTGGCAACATAGAATAGACAGATTATTGTAATTGTAAAAAAACATGTTGATTTTTTTTTTACAAAAATAATAGTTTACATATTTTACTTTTTAAATCCATATACAAGGTGTTACAAAAGTAATAATAAACATTTAATACTTTTAAGGGGGTTGTTTAGACCATCAAACTGAAAAAGTATAATTGACCAGCGGAAGTTCGATGTCCCGTACGGGAATCTTTAGATTTGTAGTTTAGTATGGAACAACCGATTTTTCTTTCGCGATTTTAATACGTCTCTTAGTGAAAGTTGTTCAGTTTGATGGTCTAAACCACCCCCTTAAATATTTATTTGTATTTTTGTAACATCTTGTACATGGTCATTCTTAATATTAATTCTGAAATCGCGATACAAAAATCAGCTGTTCCATATAAAACGTAAATCGCTGTTCGACCCAAATGTATGGGACAGCTGACTTGATTTTTTTTAGTGATTCCGATGTTGGTCCCGTAGAGAAAGTGGTTCAGTTTAATGGTCTCATCATCCCTTTAAAAAAATATCAGCATACTAAGAAGGACCCTGTATAATCCGGTTAGGTGTAATCTTATGACTTTGTTTTTGTGGATTAATTTTAAAAAATGCTTTATACTAAAGAAGACAATTAAAAGCTACAATAACATTTTTAAATGAGAATCTTTTGATTAAATAATGTTAATGGGGTCCCAGTTTTCTCCTGGCTAGCTAGCTACGCCACTAGAATTACTGCCTCGTTTACTTCAGGTAGTTTGAATAAGAGCTTTTACCTTTGACATTTGAGTTGCCTAACAACTCACCCACGCGGTTCCATACATTAAGATTTGGAAATGGACGTAATTATTCACAAACATTTACTTATGCATGTCCCTCGTCCAGAGGTACTCGGAGACATGCTTTTGTGGAAGGTTTGATTACAGAGTTTGGCACTTAAGGAGAATGCATCTTAACTTAACATCATGAAAATCATCATCATCATGATCTTGATCTAGTGTAAAATATATAATATTAATTTGCTACTACCTTTTTAATTATGAATCTAATTTTTTTCCACCATTGACATAATGCCGAATGTATACAACGTGTTAATGAATTAACGCAAAACAAGAAAGTAGTTTGTTTAGAATCGAGAGCAGAATCGAATTATTATGGTCTGAACATGGTTATTTTTTAAATTTTAATGATCAAAATAATGAAATTATTGTTTCAATCGAATTATTTTGTTATAAATCAGTTGGGGTGTATGAGATTATGCGCTTATTCATTAACACGTTGTATAATTTAGTAATTAATATGTTTCTATTATTATTTTTAAATTCTTAATACTTAATAGCAATAGGAAGACACTATTGCTATTAAGTATATAAATTTAATGTAATTCTGACTCATAATAATATAGGTAATGACTTTTATCCATTTTTATACAACTTAATTATACTATTGAATTGAAATTATTCTAATGATTTTAATTTCTGACCTTACGATTATTATATTATTAATTATTATATTAACAGTGATGGACAAATTGAAAAATAGTTTAATGAAAGAACGTTGTGATCTGAAAGAGGATGGAGTGACAAAAATAGAGAAAGGCATGTTGAGATGGTTTGGTCATATGGAAAGAATGGATGAGAGCAGATTGACGAGTGCAATCTATAAGGCCAAATTGGCGACGTGCTTAAAAAGGGCTAGATCTGATCCACCCGAAACCGACGAGCATGCATGAAAGGACTAATGACGTGGAGGAAGCTAGAGAGGTTTGTCAGGATCGTAGCAGGTGGCGTGCCGTTGTATCTGCCTACCCCAGTTAGAGACAGGCGGTATTATGCATGTATTATTAATATTTGTACGCCTTAGGGCAAGATTTGGAGAGACTTTATTTTTAAATGTGTCACCTTAATGTTTCATGTACCCATTTCTATGAATAAACTTTCTGATTTCTGATGAAATTATTGCTGATCAAACTTATGGACAGAAATACAAGGTATTAGAGTTAGACCATCAAATTGAACCGCACAATAGGGTCACAAATATTTTCGACATAAGCTACGACGAAAGTAGTATATTATAGCCTTAGACTATTTATATTACGAACATGAAAGAGGTAACATGAAATCTGCAACTTTGGACTTTATTCCATTAATTTAGATTCTAATTTTGATTGTTAATAATTATGAAAAACAGTCTCGTGTGAACCCAAAACGTGATAAGTTCGAAGTTATAGCTCCCCAATTATAGGCCGTCTTGTTTAGGTATAAAATTGTATATAAATGCACATGATTAGTTGATATTGTACGTTGGCAGAGGAGAAATGCTAACGCGAGGCGGGTCCCTATATAAATCGTCTAAGATTATAGCCCATTTAAGGATGCCGGGCCTACTCTCAAGAATAATGAGTGTGAGTCTTACAGAATGAAAATATTTGTCACTTTAATTATTACAATTCTTCTACCATTGAGTTTGACTTGTCATCGTGGTGAAAACATTTGCTAATCAGCGTTAGAGGCTTTCTGATTGCTCAGAGTTGGCCACTCTCAAGGAAGGTGTATGAGCGTTAGTCTACCACATGTGCCCAATGCAGATTGGTAGACTTCACATACGCATCAGGATTTCTTCTTCAGCGTATGCAGGTTTGATCAGAATGTTTTCTTTTACCGTTTGAAAGCGTCGGTTACGTGCATAAGTTAGAAAAACTCATTGATAAGTGGTATGTCGTCCGTGCGGATGCCCGTGATCCAAGCCACTGATGATATTGCTTGCTTGCGCTGGATAATTGTTAGTTCACATACAGGGTTCTTCTTAATATGCTGAAATTTTTTTAAGGGGATGATCAGACCATCAACTGAACAACTTTCTCTATGGGACGAAGGTCGAAATTGCGAAAAACAATCAGCTGGCCCATACATTTTGGTCGAGTAGGATCGCAGTTTTGTATGGAGCAGCAGATTTTTTTCGTGATTTTGATGTTGGTCCCATAGTGAAAGTTGTTCAGTTTCATGGTCTGATCATACTCTTGAAAAACTGTCAGCATATTAAGTTGGATAAGTATGAGTACTTATTACAGAAAAACCTCCCTCTCCCTTAACTAACCAAAACAGTGATAAACTTACATGCGTATAATCTCCTTGCAGAGTGAGCGATGTGGTCGTTGTTCGCAATGCAGTCGACAGGCGGCTGGAGATTAACCATGCCTCCCCCGGTGTGTGGAGCCGCGTGAGAAACGTGCATGTATAGTGGATTCTTCGGGTTGTGCTGACGAATCACTGCAATTGGAATTATCCTTTTAACATTTTGGAACAAGCAACGTGGAACCGTGGTCGTTTTGAAACCGGAAGGAGATGATATGCTATCAGTAGTAGAATTCATTACGATGATAAAATTGTACAAAGTCGTTAAATAACAAAAATTAAAATGTGAGAAAGCCGTGTTCGAAAACGTCTCGAACCCGTAGTAACACTAGCGACGTAGTCGGGTGCGATGCTGACACGTCGAATCTGCTTCTTTTGTCGGCGTCTCGTCCTGCTAATCGTTCTCACGCTTTCGAGTCTTTCTCGATTTTTAGGTAAAAGCAGGGCCGGGCCATATTTTCCTGGTTTTTAGAAGCTATCTTCTCGTTATTTGAAAGACATACAAATTTAATTTGAAATATAGCAATCATTTTCAACATCTGGGCTTTATTTGCTATGAAGTATATTTCTTCTTTTATATGAAATACATATAAATCCTGGGTTCAAAGGAAAGACTAAATATTGGAAAAAATCTGTATTATGTGCATCTACTTTACAAGTTGAATTCACGTTTATTTTCGACACACACCATTGTGTAGACAATATTAAGATCCAAAAATGCTATGAAGTACATTTTATAAGACCTATTATTTATTTTTAATGAGTTGATTAGATAAATTCAATATGTGGTGCGAATTCTTATGATTTTCGAATTTGATTTCCTTGGATTAGAAGGCACCACAGTGACGTAATGAAGGACAAACCAATCAAAACAGGTATACCAACTAAAATTATGTAGTTTAGTAGAGGTGAGGCGGCTCTGAAAGGGTCAAGGTCGTTCAGTCTGGGATACCTATTAATATTTTATCTTTTTATTTTTTATGTTTCTATGCCAATCGATTCTACTACTTATGGCATATCACCTTCTTCCGGCTTCAAAACAATACCGTGGTATCGGTATCGTTGTGACAGGTCAATAGTGTGATGGGCGCGGGGTAAAGGGAATACCTCACTGCCAAGCTACAGTAGGGTAATATTGATAACTTATAGATTATCGAGGGACTTAGGAGATTCAGCACTATAAATGTTTTAAGAATTGTAATATTCTTCAAGAACCATCTACGATTGTCCTTCCTAATAAGCTTACACTTTTTTAAGGGGATGATCAGACCGTCATACTGAACAACTTTATCTATGGCACCAACATTGAAATCGCGAAAAAAATCACCTGTTCCATGCAAAACTGAAAACCTACACCTGCAAAACATTTGTGACAGCAGATTTTTTTTTCGCGATTTTATGTTGGCCCATAGAGAAAGTTATTCAGTTTGATAGTCTGATCATCCTCCTAAAAAACTGTCAGCAAATTAAGTTGGACCCTGTATTTGAGACAAACACTGATAACAGTATCATCATAATCATTATCATCGGCCTACATAGTCCTACTACAGGACAAATCCCGGAGATTACCCATACCTACCCCGGTGTGTATTTCAGTCATGAAAAAGTGTAGTATAATCAACAAAAAAAAAGAAGGGATGGAAAATAGATAAAAAGTGGAAATAACTCAATATGTCATTAATCAACCAGGTCATTAAAAAATGCCAAGTTAAAAGTAGCCGAAATCGAAGGGAATGTATGAAAAGATGTATGGAATTAGAGGAAGCAAGAGAGGTATGTCAGAACCGCCCAAAGTGGAGATCTATAGTTTCTGCCTACCCCTCTGGGAAGAAGGCGTGAGTTTATGTATGTATGTAATTAATCAACCTCCTGCCACCAACTAAAACTTTGAAATATAAAAAAAAAACCTGTTTACCAGTACCTATCTGTGTACTTCTAATGTACTTCAAAATATAACTTCCAACAAAATTTGCAGTAAAGCGATAACTACGACATATTGATTACTTTCAAAAACTAGACAAGAGTTACCGAAGTGTATTAGCAAAGTGGGAAATAGCTGATGTTGAATGAAGCCATACAAAAACCTAAGCGGAAATTGTGATGAAGGCTGTTCCAGTTATCTAATAAGACGACCATGTAAGTCCACTTTTGAAATAAATTGTATATTCTTCATGTTATACAGGGTGTAACAAAACACCCTAGTAATACTTAAGGGAGTGCTTCAGACCATAAAACTGAGCAACTTTCACAATGGAGCCAACAACGAGAAAAATAAAAAATCTGCTGTCCCATACATTTGAGTCGAGATGGTACTGCAATTTTGTATGAGATAGCGGGTTTTTTTCGCGATGTTGGCTCCATAGTGAAAGTTGTTTAGTTTGATGGTCTGAACTAAAGCACCCCCTGAAGTATTACTAGGGTATTTTGTTACACCCTGTATAGGTACTTTAAAAAATATTGACTGCTAATTTTAAATGCATTAGAATTGATGACAATTTGTGTGGGACAGAAGGTCAGAACGCACAAAAAAAAAAGAAATAAGTTAATAAGTTCATTGTTTAACCAGTCCAACCCTTTATTAAAATTCCTTTAGGTATCTTTCGCTGCACTAGTACAAAACAAAACGAAGTGAAATTGAGATTTTCTATCCGACTTTCACCGCTATCTCCATTCCTGATTATTTGCAAGAAATATCTTTGATTCAATCTAGTGCGGTACGCAGTGAGCACAAACTGCATAGAAGGATTTATTTACCTCTTATGTATCGAATATAATTTTGATACGGTATTTCGAGCACGCGCTCATGTCAAATGTTGAAAATTTATTGAATGAGAAACATTCCAACAGACAACAATTCCATTATTTTTCTTTTCGCAAAGGTCAAATAGATGTTCTGTGCGTTTTTGTCTGCGTTGAGTTTAATAAAGTATCCTATCATAATATATTAATCCAAAACATAGTAGCCACAAACATACAAGCATATTTCATAATACTATAATATAAGGTTGATACAACCATTGTTTACTTTTGAAAAGCATATATTTATACGTAATTATAATTGATGTTTGTATGTTTGTGACTCAATCATACAAACAGCTGAAACGTCATAAACAGATTCGGATTATTTATAATTGAAAAAAGCATATATTTATATTTGTAACCAAAAAAGTAATTGAGTAATTGCAATTAACGATTACAAAATGTAATTAGTAATTAATTACATTTTGCCCTACACTACTCCTTACCTATCATATTACCGTAGTTGTAGATTCTACGGTGTAGAGAAGTAGGTGCAATATGAAGAATTTGTTTAATACAAAGTTTGTTTATTTCTCTGTTATATGTATATATGTAAATAATAAATAAATATCTTGGACATTGTCACACAAATTATCTAGTCACATTTAAAGTACCAGAATCCAGCCTGGACTTGTATTATGATGACTAGACAACGATATAGGATACATATATAGATACAAACGTCCATGACTCGAGTACAAATATTCATATTCATCATACAAATATTTGTCCTTTACGGGATTCGAACCCGCGACCCTCGGTACAGCAGGCAGGTTCACTACCAACTGTGCTATCGGGTCGTCTAAGTAACGATGATGAACCCATAACATGGGGCCTGGGGTAAGACACGAGAAGGTACGAAATGTTACTTTAAGTTCTCGGCCGTGGGCTCCCAGAGCAAACGCTGATTTCACTAATAAGGGTAAATTTGAGTACACCCGCGTGGGTCTTATTAGTCGAGGAAAAATAAGGTTTGAGATTGCATTAAAGACACTTTATTAAATGGTGTTGGAAATAATATTACTGTTAGTTTATAACATTTTTGTTGAGATTTCGTGGTTATATTGGCTCAGGAACCTGAGAAATACCTTAAAATCGTTATAAATGTACAAAGGGCAAGCTTATTTCGAAAGATATTTCTTCCAGCATACTAGCAAAAGAGACAGTTAATTATTACAAGGCAAATTTAATGTGTACAAACCAACAGTAAATAATTTAGTTTTGAGGTTATAATTTTTGAAGACGCACAAAATATTAAATATCTACTCAAATTTACGATATTAACCGGGGATTATTATTGTTATAATTAAAGAGTATTGAATGAAGCCATCCTGTACAAAATCACCAGTTTTTTATTTTTTGTTCGTTCCTAGATTTAATGTTTTGTAAATGTCTTAATTATTCAATAATACACAATAAAAAATCGGGGATTATTGAGAATTTATGTTTTTCAGGTACGTATCTACTATATTCCAAATTATCACCAAAAGTGCAATTAATGCAACCTTCTCCATACAAAAATCCGTAGATTTCCCCGACTATATGTTCAAAGTTCAAGTTGACTGTAGATCATTTTTTCATGTTATGACCGCAAAGCCGCATTAAACATGTTAATAGGCACTATGCGATTTTAAATTTTTTTTCTTATTGTTTTATTTTTATTATTAAATTCACTCTTTATAATTTTGTACACCCTGCCCCCGCGATGCAAAACATAGAGGATTTATTTCATGCATCTGCATGTATCACATATGTTTTACAAATGAAGTATCTTTTTGATGGGTTACTTTCTACAACGTGTTAATAAATTAACGCAAAACTAGAAAGTAGTTTGTTTAGAATCAAGAGCAGAATCGAATTATCATGTTTTCAACATAGGTAATTTTTTCAAAATATTAAATAATTTGGTAGTAATATTTAAAATTTACTGAACTCGATCTCAACTCACCGCACGCTCACTCACCCTATTTACTACCAAAACAAGATTCTTAAAATGTATCCATGAGAACGTTAGCGCTTTCATTAATGGCTGAAATGATAACAAATCATTTTTGCCTGAAAACTTTAAATAACAAATAACTTTAAATTTTAACTCTCAAAATAATGAAATTATTGTTTCAATCTTATTATTTTGTTATAAATCAGTTGGGGTGTTGGTTTTGCGTTTATTTATTAACACGTTGTGTCTGCCTATCTCTGACCAAACAAGACAGCTTTACAATGTTGTCGATGTCTGTCCCACTAATCCTTCAGTCCCGCGAGGCGCGACATTCGTGGTCTGGCAGCTGGTGTCGCTCATTCCTCAACAAATGACCAAGGTGAGTGAATTTCCACTTTTAATGGTTTGCACAAGCTCCCGGGACTAATAAAGAACAATAAAAAGTTTACAAAAAATACATACATTCAACAGCCCGATCAGTGAGTACATCAGTGAGATGTCCCTTCTGATCCAGCAATGGCGTCGTGTTGTTGAACATGTCCAGTCCGAAGAGCGAAGTGTTGTTCACAATCTGTAATAATAGCTTATTAATGATTTCATCATTCGTTGTGGTCTAGTAGCGAGTACCCTCGACTTTCGTGGAGGCTGTTAGCGGCGGTTCGATCCCCGTCCAGTGGGTCTATCATTCCACCCACGAAAAAATGAGAAAGATAGAGATATTGCCTTGGTCTTTGTTACTTTACGCATGCCAAAATGAACGAACAATTTGTAACATCAAACTGGCTTATCGATGAAAGAAAATATCGTGAGGAAACCTGAATGCTTCACACCAATTTTGAGGTATTTATTGCGTCCACCTGTCCGTTAAAAGTAGCGATGGGCTCACTATCTGTCACACGGTACAGGGTTTAGGCACTGCTTAGTGAAATGTGGATATTCGAAATTTCTGACTGCCCTCTCGCTGAATATAGTGGAGAGTATTATGATGACTAGACAACGATATGAAATTCATAAACTTATAATAAAGAGGGTGCTTCAAGACCATCAATCTGATCAACTTTCACTATGGAGCTGACATCGAAATCACGAAAAAAAATCTCGATTTCTAATTTGGTTCCATAGTGAAAGTTGTTCAGTTTGCTGGTCTGATCATCCCTTTAAAAAAGTGTCAGCATATTAAAAAGGACCCTTTGTAGGGACCCTTAAATGCGTTTCATGTTAAAAAGGGTGCTTCATTCTGTATTTCTGTAGCTTCAGATCATCAATATGAACAACTTTCACTATGGAACCAAAATCGAAATCGCGAAAATAATCTTCTGTCCCATACATTTTGGGTCGATTAGCCATTGACGTTTTGTATGGAACAGCAGATTTTTTTCGTGATTTCGATGCTTGCTTCATAGTGAAAATTTAGGTCTGAAGCCACCTCTTTGATATTTATAACGCATTTAATTTTACAGCTTGTATAAATTATGTATTTTATATCGTTGACATCACGGAGCACATACGGTACTAAATAATACAGAACACAATTGTAGGTGAACAGTTAGCCTTACCTCTATCTGATTATAAGTTAAATAATCTACGGAGCCGCCGTGGAAGCCGTAGAAAGTATCAAATCCTCTATAAGTAGGCAGATAATGTTCCCTGCAACTACCTATGTTCCATTTACCTAGCATATGGGTCGAGTAGCCCAAATCTTTCAGGTAGGAGGGTAAGAGACGCTCGCTTATTGGCAAGCCTCGGTCTTCTGTTGGTGTTATTGACGCGCTTTGCGTACCTGTGGATAGAAAATTGTGTTTTTTTTTAAACTTTTTCTACTTCCAAAGATCTAAAATTAATTTATACGTCAATTTTCGATTATCATTCTATTACGGATACGGTTTTTCAAGCAGTGCAGTTGCCTATCTATCGATAGTTGACGTAACTATTCCAAATAGTATAAGAGATATGAGGAATTTTGGTAACCATCAGCTGCAAGGCTGATTCAGTATTCATAGGGCGTAGAGCATCTCTGTGATGGGGATGGACCAGGTCTGCCTGCATAACTCCAGTCGGCTTAGGAATTGCAGCCGTTCAAAGGTCTGTATCAAGTGAACGATCAGCTGCAAGGCTGATCATAGGATATTATTGTAATATGCACTGTAGCTCAGTGAACAGACCATTGAAGGGCAGTAACTCCTAAACCGACTGGAGTTACACAGGCATACCTGATCCATCCCCATCACAGAGATGCTCTACGCCCTAGGAATACTACCTACCGAACCCTACCTACCCTACTGAATCAGCCTTGCAGCTGATGGTTACCAAAATTCCTCTTATCTCTTATACTAAAAGCTAGCAACCAGTCGGCCTGCCATGAGTTTTCACTGTACTTTATTTCTGTAGTTACGTCAACAATTTTGCATTGAATTTCGTACAGCGCTCCTAGTGGTTACGTTGAGAACTAATTTCTGTCATACAAAATTTGTGACGTGACTACAGTAGTAAAGTGCAGTGAAAACTCATGGTAGGCCTACTGATTGTATCAAGACTCTACTACATCCAGCATAGACATATTTCATTTATAAATGTGCTAAATAATGTGTAAAAAGGAATTTATATGATGACCCCTCGGAATTTAATAAACTCCTCCACGGCTGTTGTAAAATAATAAACTTTACGTGCTTAAGGGGGACCGTCTCGTATACAGAGTTAAAGGTACCGATGTGAAGTTTAAATGATATAGCATAGCAGACTTCGACCGACTGCTTTATTAGAAAACAGTCCATTACACAGGACGTTTTTATGTGCACAAGAGTGAGATAAACACATGATTAACAATATAACTTGTCATCAGCCTCTAACCATCGATTTGTCTATGTATAAATCAAATTGTTATTTAGTTGTAAGTTCTCCAAAAATAAAACATAAAACCGGTCAAGTGCAAGTCGGGCTACTCGTGTACCGAGGCACCACACAACATAAACTTTAACTTACAAAAACGTGGACTTAGTAAAAAGGTGACGGGACCTTTAGCGTAAGACCGACTCACACTTGGCCGGTTTTTATTATTTTTTGTGATACAGTAGAGTTTACTCTATAATTGCACTAAGTTTGTCGCTTACCGCTTAACATATTACCGTTTATACGATAGAGCGAGAAGAAAAAACGTTGATAAAAGTTTCTTGTATACGGACACCCTGCGTGAAAATTTCATCTGTCTATATTGGTTCAAAACTTACATTCCTAAATAGGTAGGACAGACGAACAGTCTGACGGATAGCGTAGGCTTATGAATAGGTTTCCTTTTTCACCCTTTGGGTACGGAACCCTAAAATTACGCATCTAAACGTCGGGTCCCCGTGTCCCATTCAAGAGGACGAGGGAGTAAATACAGGGTCCTTCTTAATCTGCTGACGGATTTTAAGGGCATAATAAGACCATCAAACTATACAACTTTCTCTTGATGACTGCAACGAAATTGCGATAAAAAAGCCAGCCAAGAGCGTGTCGGTCTCACTCGTGCCCATTATGCAAAAGTTTTGATACTTAAATTAATACCTATTGTAATACCTACAAAAATGAACTTCTTGAACGTTTATTAGTAAAGGACTAACAGGTGCGTGTATAAATTTTAACTAATTTTACTAATACAATACGCTTGAATACCTCACTTATTGTACTGATACTTCTTTTGTACGTGACAACAAATACATTTATATATGTCACACAAAAGCGGTAAAGTGAAATCACTTTGTGTTTAATCAAGTGTGGTTCCCGATATAAAATTAAATACCCCACCCGAACCCTAAAAAAATTGGTATCGAACACAAGCCGTGACGTTCAACCTTAAATTAAGAAACGCAAGTTAACGCAATTTAATTTTCACTCTATTATATTGTCTGGAGAAGGTCAACAATTGTTTTTCCGACGGTACCTAAAGCTCACAAACTAACCAAGCAACTTTGTTTGAGATGAACTGCGTGTGACAGGCGGAGCGGAAGGTAATTTCAAAATTGTTATCCTTTTTCAAAGAAAAACGTTACTAAAAGAATTTATAATCAAACCTAAGGGGTACAGACTTTATAAAAATTTTCAAATTTAATTTAATTATACTTTACCTAATTCATGTGCAAAATCGTTTACGGCAAAAAATCTATACATAATTTATGAATTACTACAGTTTACCGGCGATGTCGAGGTCTTATAGTTTATTAACTTTTTTACTTTACTGTATAATATCAATTATTTTATTAAATAGACTATGTATTAATGCATACATAACTTTAGCTTAAGAATTTATATTGTAATAGTTATTAAGTCGTGATATGTTGTAGAGTTTCTGGCCGCATCTTCTCTACAGCGACAACACGTTCCGACGCGGTGGTAGCTTTAAATAAGTTGACATTTGATAAGTGTGCTTCAAGCTCCTATATTGAATAAATTATATTGACTTTGACTTTATCGTCCGCACAAATTTTATACCATATTTTATGTCAGACCATAAGCTATCAAACAAAAAAGTTTCATCAAAATCGGTTCAGTAGTTTTTGCGTGATGCCCGTACGAACACACAAACAAATAAGCAACAAGAAAACAGACAGACAAAAAATATAAAAAAGGTTGATTTAGAGTGTGGGACACCTGAAAACCATATCGTAATCTTTTTCTTGTAAATATCACCAAATGTAAAGACACACTTCTGTTACAGTTTTATACATATAATAGTTTAGATTGGTAAAGCGCCGCAGATAAACTCTTTTAGGACAATCAAATCAAAGTTACATACTACCCAGATATACGAGTAAGAACCGGTAAAGATAAAGCGATAAATCTTTTGGCAATCGTTTGATCTTTCGCCTTACAAAATCATGTTGGGAAACGAATCCCATCTCTCTTCCCTTTTCATTCTTTTCTCTAAATTCGATAAAATGTTCGCGTGATCATCGAAATCGGAAAACAGTACGCCTTGTTTATTTATTTGAAAGTTGTTTAATAAAGTTTTACTTTCATATCACGTACCAAGTCTTAAACCATATTTTCCAGTTAACATGGCGCTTCTGGAAGACGTTCCGAGGGTATCAGTGTAGTACTGATGTAGTATCACTCCACTGTATGCAAGCACGTCTATGTTCGGTGTATGGATCTGATCTGAACCGTGGAAGCTAACGTCGCCCCAGCCCTGAAAAATAAAAGGCAAGTTAGTTATAAGATCCCACTGCTAGGGAAATGCCTCTCACGAGAACGTAGGCCATACCCACGCGCTCAGCCCATTGGTGTAGACAAGTTAGGTCAACTTGCTGTCAAAAAATTGAAAGTTGACTATTACGTTGACTTTTATTTTCCTGGAACTTTTTTACTAGGGAATGCAAAACTTGGGTATATTTTTAAAATGTAGAACTATAATATAGAGTCCTTCTTAATATACTGACACTTTTTATTAAGGGTATAATACTGTTGGCGCGCTCCATACAAACGAAGTCTGGTGATATTTTAAATACTAACCGATTAAACTCAATGAAATTATCCAGTAACAATCTAGAAACAAATCTCTATGCTTGTATCGTGTCAGATTTTCCTTAAAATGTACAGTTTTAAAGTTACAGTGCCTCAAAGATTTCCATACAAATCTTAAATTAATCCTAGCAAAACTATATTTTAACGAAAATCGGACACGATACAAGCATAGAGATTTGTTGCTAGATTGTTTCTGCAAAATTTTATTGAGTTTAATTGGTTAGTACTGAAAATATCACCAGACTTCGTTTGTATGCAGCGCGCATTCACGCATTCGGAATAAACTTCTCTTAAGGGGATGATCAGACCGTCAAACTGAACAACTTTCTCCATGGGACCAACATCGAAATCGTGAAAAAAGCGTGATTATTGAGATGATCAATTTGAACAACTTTTGATCGTTAGCAACATTGAAATAGCGACAAAAAATCTGCTGATCTAATATACCTAACCTACACATTTTTTCTTCACTTATGTTATATTGTAGGTACTGTTGAATGAATAAAAGAACTCCTGGCAATTAAAGTGTGTTTTAAAACATTTCTTGTATGAGCGTTTCCCCACGTAATAAGTTTATTTCCTTTCCATACCAAATGTATGAAATCACTCAAATAAAACCATTCCCTTTAGCGAACATAAAGCGCTACGTTGGAATAGGATCTATAATGTAGTATAATAAGTAGCTCTTGATTAAACTTGCACATTTAAGATATAAGAGTAAAGTACTAAAACCACCACGATAATCTCACAACAAATTTTTACTATTATTTATATTACACAGGTGAACATTTAACAAAAGATGCATTTTATTTATTGTAGTTTTGCGTAAGCAACTACCTTGGCTAGATACACAATGACATGTATTTTTAACTTACTTAAACTTTCAATGTTGAGAAACGTAACTTTAAGATAATGATTTTTTCTAATTCCGATTAAGAGAAGTTTACTCCGAATACGTAAATGCGCGCTGCATACAAACTAAGTCTGGTGATATTTTAATACTAACCAATTAAACTCAATGAAATTTTGCAGAAACAACGTAGGAACAAATCTCTATGCTTGTATCGTGCCCGATTTTCGTTAAAATATACAGTTTCAATGCTAGGATTAATTTAAGATTTGTATGGAAATCTTTAGGGCACTGTAACTTTAAAACTGTACATTTTAAGGAAAATCTAACACGATACAAGCATAGAGATTTGTATCTAGATTGTTTCTGCAAAATTTCATTGAGTTTAATCGGTTGGTATTGAAAATATCACCAGACTTCGTTTGTATGGAGCGCGCCAACAGTAATATACCCTTAAGTACTTAATTCGTCTAGATAAGAAATTTGTTCTGTTTGATTGTCTGATAATAAAACCCCCCCTAACCCTTTATTATAAAACCTTCAGCATTTATAATTATGAAATCCTATACAGGGTCAAACTTAATATACTGTTATTTAAAAGGATGATCAGACCATCAAACTAAACAACGTTATCTAAGGGATCTACATGGAAATCGCAAAAAAATATCATCTGTTCCACACATTTCGGTCGATTAGGAGCATGCTTGGAGCAACTGCATTTTTTTTCACGGTCTTGATGTTGGTCCCAAAGAAAATGTTGTTCAGTTTGATGGTCTGATCATCTTCATAAAAAACCACCAGCATATTAAGAAGGACTCTGAATATTGTTTTGCCACACACTTTCATTCAAGAGAGGAGGCTTATGATCTGCATTAGGGCGATTGTAGACTACGATGACTATGAAATATTGCAATACATTTATTTAATTTTAATTCTAACCAGATCATCGGCCACGATCCAAATTATGTGAGGCTTTTTAATTTCTTCTTGCCCTTCCTCGTGCAGTTCCTCTTGTATTATTTCCTGAATTGTTTCTTCATTGTCTTCAGATAAAACACATGTTAGAAACAATATGAAAAACCTGGAAACAATAATCATTCATCAAATTACTATTAGAGTAAAAACTTTTCTCCTAGACGATGTTCTTGTAAATGTTTCTCCTAGACTAAGTTTTTGTAAGGGTAAACGTGCGAGTGGAGGCCTGGTGTCCTATGAACTAAGTCAAGGCACCAGTCTGTACACTACTGTAATAATGTAAATAATATTAGTTCAGAGGTACCTAAATCACTTATTGTTTATTATTGTATGTGAAGAGAAATAAATAAATTATTATTATTATCAAATCAGTAACGGACGAAGCTTGCATGCGGATTTTATCTTGTGGCCTTGCCATTGACGAAGCTTGTAGCGGATATAGATGTATGTGATTAAGATTTGACGAAGTCTGCGTTGCGGATTAGATTATTTTTTTATATTGTTTTGAATTTGAATATGATTGAAACAATAATTTAATAAATGTTTAATAATCAGTAACTTAGTCTACAAAATGTAACTATTAAACCGGTAATATCATTATTGTAGTATGTTTTTTTACACTAACTTTTCATTTGATACGAATAAGGATGAGTGTTTTGTGGGCGAAAGGCTAGCCATCTATCACTATCACTACTTATCACGTCATTCCATTCTGAAACCTTAAATACGCTAAAAGTATTGCTACAATTACACCCCTAACAAGATAGTCAGTAGGGGAAATTGCACCAAAATTATAATGAGAAACTATCTTAATAATTAAATAATAATAGTTGTGAATAGAACATTACTGAAACATTTATTCTAAAGTGCATCGGAACGTAATTTAACACAAATCAGCGCAAAGTGACAAAGCGATTAGCAACTTGCGTGCGTTGGAAGAGTACGGCAACATAATTATTATAGTGGATGATTTGTGATCGTCATGAAAAGGAGTGACGTCACGTCATAGCAGTTAGCGTTTTGGCGCGGAATTTGAAGTCAAATTTTGATTTGCAATAAATAAATGATTTGTGCATATTTTAGCATTTTTGTTGTTGGTATTTTTAAGTATCTTTATGATACATTAAAAATATAAAACTGTGCAAGGTCCCCATTGTAGCATAGTTTCTGATCCCATCATTATCATCATCCTCGTCGTCCACTGCTGCGCACAGGCTTCTCTCAAGGCGCGCCATAAAACTCTATCCTCGGCGTTCCTCATTCAGTCGCTTCCCGCAATACTCGGGACGAGGTCCAGCGGGCCACACTGTGCCTACCAGCTTTATGGTCTCCATTCTAGACCTCGATTTCTGATCGAGAAAAGGAATATTACCTACGAGTACTTCAAAACGATAAAATGTATTCAATAAGGGGAACATTTAAGTAGCTGTGACACCCTCTCAATGTAGTCGAGATATTTTGAAATATGTCTCGTGTGAATTCACATCGCGAATTCGTAACTACATGATATACAGACTGACTGAAATTATTCAACTCTGAATATGACGGATATTACCTACTGTTGACGCGATTATAAAAATAAGTGACATACCTATTTGTGTACTTCTACCTCTTTTGCTTTTAATATGTGTGTACTTGTGTCCTCTATGTATTACGTAGGTAATAGTGTAACTTTCCTATTACATAATGATTTTGTCTAGTTGTAGTGAATGTTGTGCCCACCTGTAACTCGGTTATGTATCATTCTAATACCTAATTGAAGATGTAAAATTGATTGTTGTAATATAAAGGGTCCTTCTTAATATGCTGACACTTTTTTCTGGGGATGGAAAGATCGTCAAACTGAACAACTTTCTCTATAGGACCAACATCGAAAACGCGAAAAAAAAATCGGCTCTTCTATACAAAACTTCAAAGCTTCTCGAGCCAAATGTATTGGACAGCAGATATTTTTTTCGCGTTTTCGATTTTGGTGTCATAGAGAAAGTTATTCAGTTTGACGGTCTGATCATCCCCTCAAAAAAGTGTCAGCATATTAAGAAGGACCCTGTATATCAGGCCAATACCTAACAGAAGATGTAAAATTGATTGTTGTTATTTTATATAACCTGTTGGTGAGCCTAATAAAAAATTCAAGTAAATTAATAAAAAGGATTGGGTGATTATAAATAAATGAAATCATTGATCTAACAAGTAAATTGTAATACAGCCAGTGAATCACTTCAGGACCAACATAGAAATCGCATATTTTTAAAGATTTCATTGTTCTTCAAAAAGCGAGCAACTCCTTATTCCAAATATTTTTGCATGAATTACCTACTACGAAATCAATTTTTAGGGTTTCGTAGTCAACAAAAAACCCTAAAAATGTAGTGGGTTTGGGAAAACTATTTTTGGATTTAGGGATCTAAACTAGGCTTTACAGGTAACGAGTAATAGTCGACCAACTTGTAAGATGTACTTTTTAGACAATATTAGCCGCTAAGCCGTAGTATAAAACAAAAAGACCCCTTCTAAGTCCGTATATTGTGACGGGAAACTACGGAACCCTACCCTGTGCGTGGCCCGACACGCACTTGTCCGCAAAAAAAATCCTTTTCCAATAACGTCACTTTGTAATTATATCTACGTAGCAGAACTACGAATATTTCGTCTGCTTATTAGATGTCACAAAATCACGTTGATTGCCGTTTCGCACATTCGGTGCGGTAATGTCACATGCTGTACAAAAAGTGCAGTGATGCGTTATGCATTTATGTCACAATTGTATCGATGTACCGTGATATCCGATATGGTGAATTGATTGTTTGAAAAGACAAAAGATATCGGAACGACCAAAAATCGAAGTTCACACTTCGCTCGCACTTCCACATCAGCCGTCATGTCTTTACGTCGTCACCTGGGTAAAAATTTGCCCTTGACGCATATGCCCAGACCGGTCGTTATACGTCAACCTTTGACTATTTATATGTGGACTGGTTACGCGTGTAATTCTACTAACAAACATTTCTGCCACTTTTTGCGGGGGGCGAGGTAGCATGAAATCCGCAACTTTGGATTTTATTCCCCATAACTTTAGATTCTAATTTTGAATGTTAAAAATCATGAAAAGTAGTCTCGTGTGAACCCCAAACGTTCTAAGTTCGAAGTTATTATTTCGCAATTATAGGCTGTCTCGTTTAGTGATAAGGTGTAAAATTGAATGTAAATGCACAGGATCAATTGTACTTATTCCGTGGCAGAGGGGAAATACTACCGCAAGGCTAGTCCTTATAATAATTAGTCAAAGACGTCAACCCATAATATGGGCGAACGAATTTAAAATGGGTACTGGTGTCGATTTTGTGAATTACTTCATTACTTTTGCTGTAAATTCATTTACATCAATTGAAGGTCTATCTATGCCCATGGAATAAGTTAGATTTAGAAGTGTTATTTCAAAAAAATCGGCGAAGCACATCAATACTATAAAGGCAACGAATTAAGATTGCTGATTAACATTTTGCCACCTTTATTTCTCTAAGTAAAGTTGTCCTATAGGGGCCTAGCATGTCACCTCCGAGAAAACGACAAAAATCGAGGTGTGCGTGTTTTTATGTTACTTTGCGTACGCAAAAGCGAGCGCACATTACGGTTTTCTCGTTTTATCTCTTTGTCGTGCGTGGCATGCAATGCTAGCCCTACTGATGTGGTGTGGCAAAGAAACTATGAAAAAAAAAATGTTTTAACAAATGTCTGCAACTTTATGGACTCTCAATCATTAACAACATTATGATGACTATACTACTGGAGTGTTTCTAAAATTAGCACCAATCATATTGTTTTAAGGCCCTGATAGAAGGACGAGGGTTGCCGAGCTCTTAGTAAAGCTCACACGTGGATCATCTCAAGATTGCGGTGTTGTAAGCCGAGTATTAAGTAATCTTTGCCTCAAGCTTATGCTCGCTCGTCCATCAGGACCTTTAACAGTCACCCTGTATAGTTTATTTTTATTCTATACAATTATTAGGTATATTTGTATACTCGAATAGCAAGATGGATTCAATAAAAGCTTGGAAGTCAAGCCAGATGGATAGCTCCAGCTTAAATTTGCTGCATCAATTCTATTTTATTTCTAGATTTTTCAACCGCGATATGGATTTCCTTTTACACTCTGCATTTAACTAATTTGTATCTTTAAGAACTATAACATTTTAACCCCTGACACAAAAAGAGGGGTGTTATAAATTTGACGCCAATGTCTGTGTCTCCTATCTGTCTGTCTGTGGCATCGTAGCTCTCGAACGTATGGACCGATTTTGGTGCGGTTTTTTTTTTCGGGAAAGCAAGTTTCCTTACGGTGGTTCTTAATAGCTATATTTAGTAAAAATTGATTCAAAAGTTTTCATGTAACTTTAAAAATTATGAAATAACATTGAATTACAAATTTCGAAAACCTTCTACGCCAAAAACAAACATTTATAAAGTCAAAAATAATCCAGTCACCTATTTGGGGATGTAAGCAAATGTATGTTTTACTTTTTAACTCTCTTTAAGATATTTTAGGTCAATTAATGTGTCGGGGACGGCAAGTGATTGTAAAAAAATCAATGGTCATTTCGTAGTCCCTATGCATTTTTTGACCTAAAAAATCTTAAAGAGAGTTAAGACGTAAAACATACACTTGCTTACCGTAAAATGGGGTGACTTTCAAATCACGGGGCGTCTTTGACGATTACTTTTTAAATGGTTTTTTATTAAAATATCGAAGACTACTGGACTCATCCGTTTTTTTTATTTTTGTATTGGCAACATTGCTATTTGCCCACCTTTTGCCAAGGCGTCAGGGGATTTACTATTACTCTACCAGGAAAAAAAAATTATTGAAAGTCATAGCAAGAAACCCCATAAAATATGAAGTGGTTGGGGACTACTTTGATAGTCACTTAGAAAAATGGGGGCAATCAACCTGACCCCATTTTCAGTATAGAGTTGATAAGCCGGAAAACAATTTTTTTCTCGGAAAATATAAATCCTAAAATTTTTTCTATACTGACAAATAATTCCAAATGCTAGGTATTACAGAATTTTTAAATTTATTTTTAGAGTTAAAACTGATAGAGTTATAAGCAGTTGAATTTCAAAATTAATCAATGTAACCCCATTTTACGGTACATCCCCAAATAGGTGAGCGAATTATTTTTACTTTTTAAAATGTTTGTTTTTGGCGTTGATGGTTTTTTTTAATATGTAATTTTAATCAACATTGTTTATCTGTTTTGCTACTTATTCGTTTTAAAGGTACGATTGTACAAGAATTCGGAATGACAAAATAACTAAAATTTTATCAGACATACACACATAAACTTACGATAATAATCCCCCTCGGTTTGTATATTTAATCGATGCCATGTTCTCCTTACCAGAAAAAAGTTAATTATGACACATTTGACGAGGTCGCTACAGGCTTACTTTCATATCATTAACTAGGGCGTAAAAGGAAGAACAGTTAAAAATACATATTTTTAAACAGCAAGGTAACAGTAGGTATTAAGGGGCCGTAATGTCCCGGAATTACCTGGGAAGGGGTCTCTTATTTTTCGTTTTTCTAGATGATTTAAAATACAAGTTAAAGAAACGAAAAAAATGCGCAGTATTCTTGGATAGTTTATCTAGTAAAATCATAAATTGAATACACGATTGCAATTACATCACATGATAGAATTTCTTTTCGAAAAGTTAAATGAATATCATTTTAACATTATTTTCTCAGACTACCGCACCGGTTACTTGCAACAGTTTATAATTATTGGGATTTCAGTAAAATATTCACCATTAGTTTATCTAGTAAAATCATAAAAATCTATAAAAAACTTTTATTAATTCTTTTGAATCGCACGCAGGCTCTTTTTGGAGGTCCGGACAATCGCGTTTCTCATAGAAAATAATTATTCGCCTCAACCTATGGCCCCTTAAGTATAACGAAACTTAAGTATAACGAAATAAATATACCAATTCTCACCAAATTTCTCGTGTAATCATTTTAATATATGTCACTACGGCCGGCCGTCTGTATTAACTTAAATAGAGTAATTGTAAAGATTAAAATATTGCTAACCTTTCAGAGAGAACAGAGAGCACACTGAGGTGGAAAGCGGAAAACGGAAAACATGCTTATAGTTAAGATAACTCTTTACCTTTACAAGGTGAAATTGATATCATTAGCATTCATTTATACTAAGAGTGTACCCATCAAACTGGACAACTTTTACTATGGGAGCAAACAGATCGGAGCAAAAACAAAAATGTTTCATTCCATACTAAACCGCAATGACTATACTTGACTCAATAATGTATGCAAAAGCTGATTTTTGTTGCTCCGATCGGTTTGCTCCCATAGTAAAAGTTGTTCAGTTTAATGGACAGACTCTTAATTAAAAGGATGCTGATGATATCAATTTCACCCTGTAGTTATGCACTAAAAACACGTTGACTTTAATTTTAATAATTCCTCATGTATATATATATATATTTGCTATGAAACCTCGGCGATTGCGTTTTGCGCGTGATAACTTTGCATTTGCTTGGGATATACCAAAAAATCTGGGTTTTATAGATAACATATAAGCATAAGCATAGCATAAGCATATGCTCACGACTATATTCCCCGAGGGGGTAGATAACATATTCAGATTTAATTGCCAGAATTGTTTGGTTGTGTGTGAAATAAAATGAATAAGCTGACTATTTATAGCTTATTTGTCGTTACTCAACGCTTAAAACATGTGTTTCCTATCCGCTCCGCTTACGCCAACAAAACCTAAGCCTTATTGCCACCACCTGTTCATATACTGGGAAATTGCCACTATTATTCACATATTAAACTTTAATACAAACATAATAAGGTGTGACGAGGACAATTGGATTGCCTCCAAGCCGCCAGCTGAATTCAATGAGGTATCAAAACATTTTAATATCTATTATAATGTGTATTGTTATTCTACTTGATACTGTGAATATTAATGAATGTTAGAATAACGTTAATTAATCAATGTGTCATATTTTTGAAGGACATCTAACTATTCTGGGCAAAGATAATAGACCGGTAGCCGACAACAACCAACCCTACCTTACACGTTTATTGAACAAGGCTTTACTAATCGGTCTATAGACCTACAGACTAGTTCCGTTCTTTAAATCGATGAGGTAAAATGTCGTATTTCTAGGGTCCACTTCTTCCCTCATACCGGAAAACGTTCCAAGCTGCGCCGCGGCCAACCAAGTTTTTTCTAAGTTATTTTTAGTCTACTTTAGCTACAAAATGGATTTGTTCAATAAACGTGTGAGGTAGGGTTGGTTGTTCTCGGCTACCGGTCTATAAGCATTTGCAGCTGTCTTGTCAAACACATTCTTTAACCAAGATGACCCATATTATATGACTACAATGTACAAAATCTGTGTATCAATCCCCGCTTAATCTGAAAGTATACCAACTCATATTATTAATATACGAAGTTGTGTAACAGGTTTTTTTTTAAATTTATTCCAATTTCTATTTCCTGCATCAGACAAAGAAACGGGGTCTACAGGTCAAGAAGTAAGTTACTCTACCTACGCGCGGCTAGCTTATATTGGTTTTGTATAGCTTTATGTGTCGCCGTTTGTACTTAGATCTACACCCATTCATCATGATCATCATCAAAGCCTATTACGTCCCAATGCAGGACACAGGCCTACCCTCAAGGAGGGTGTATGGGTGTTAATCCAACACGTGCCTAATGCGGATTGGTAGACTTCACATAAGCATCGGAATTTCTTCTTCAGCGTATGCAGGTTTCCTCACGATGTTTTTCTTCACCGTTTGAGAGCAGTCGGTATTACGTATTTAAGTTAGGAAAACTCATTGGTACATGGCATGTCATCCATGCGGATTCGAACCTGGACCTCAAGATTATGTTTAAATAGCTCTTTAGCGCGCCACCGACGCTCTTCCTACACCCATTATGTGATATAAATTCCACTAATCCATACAGAGTCTCGTCTCTTGCTTCTTTATACTTTTTCTTCAGTCCACTATCGAGTCGATGACGTCATTGAGTGGCACTACCGTGCCCAAAAATGCCCTCAGACAAACTTATTTTTTAAACATAACAATATTGTCTACACCTAGAATATTTTTAAATAGATTAAACTTAAGTAAGACTGCTCTTCTGCGAGTCTAAATATCGTTAAAAGTTACACGAAGTAGGCCGTCCACTTCAGAGCAAAAAAGAAAGTTATAAAAACAGCAGTTTGCGGACTTTTTGCTATGAAACAACGATTTACATGAGATGTAACATCTGGACCATTGCGGCTTGGGGAACCCCTTAATTAGTTAAGAATTGTTTGTTTTGTGGGAAATTCTTACTTTTTGGTATTTCGTTTTACATCGTTCCTGTCTTCTTAATTCGATAACCTTACACGACAAACTTGCCAAAATTGCTTAGTACCTTATATACCGAGACATTTATTATATAATTATAATTAATAAACAAGGACGTATTGGATATTCGGTTTAGAATTTAAATTTTGCGGCTACCTATGTGGTCATTTTGTAATTATGGTTATACTGATTTTATGATCCTCTAATACCCACTGGATGTTGTTTCAATTTAGACCATCTATCTTGTAAGAGTCTAGTGGGTCGCCCGAGGTATCGCTGTCACGGAATATTCGAGGGTGACCTACGAGCTACGTGAGCTTCAAGTGATTGTCGTATGAAGCGACTAATGCATAAAGGTTTCTTATGCAGCGTATTTGTGTGTGAAATGCTAGCTCCCAATCACTACTTTACAAGTTATTTTGAAACCTTCAATATTCTTGCAGCAATGTTTTGACCATGAAGGGAATATGATCAAGATTTTGTGTGTTTTGTATTCTGATCAATAACTCATCCCGGAAACTACTGTACTTTCCATAATAATTGGCTTTTAGATTAACATTTTATGAAAGAGCATTAACATCCATTAGAGCTAAAAACTCCATTATAGCATCAGTTTTTAAGTTCGATATAATGTGATTTCTAAGTTTAGCATGGCGTGATTAAAAAGCTTAATGTTACGTTCAAATTTTTACATAAATTATAAAACGGTAACCTACATGGCATATGCAGTCGCTCTACTTAAGAACTTAATTGCAAACATGAACGTTATACTTAACTGGATTTAGTTTTTAAGTCTTTTTTGTATGTTAATATTAATAACTTTATATGCCTTAGAGACCAATTAATTCGAGTTGAAAATACTCTAACTGCAAGTTAAAGTTGACTACTGATTTGCTAAATTAGTGGAGTTTGGACCACTCCATCACCTCACGCTTACTTATTCCTGAGAGGTGGACTTTGCCCTGCACCATCTAGGAGGAAAAAATGAACTGGAATTAGCTGTAGCATTTTGTATTTATTTACTATATTTTGTCCGCACCGCTTCGCCTTATCGTAGAGAGATAAAATATACCAGATTTTAATCTCTAATCAAAAGCTTTCAAACAGACATTGTATTTGTAAACTGATTTTGTATACCTATTTTGTTTGAAAATATAAACATTATTGATTTTAAACATGTTACAGCCCATGTTTGATATTTTGTTTTGTTTAAGGGAATATTACTGTAGGCGCGCTCCATACAAACGAAGTCTGGTGATATTTTCAATTAAACTCAAAAAAAAATTTGCAGAAACAATCTAGAAACAAATCTCTAAGCTTGTATCGTGTCAGATTTTCCTTAAAATGTACAGTTTTAAAGTTATAGTGCCTCAAAGATTTCCATACAAATTAATCCTAGCATTGAAACTGTATATTTTAACGAAAATCTGACACAATACAAGCATAGAGATTTGTGTCTAGATTGTTTCTGCAAAATTTCATTGAGTTTAATTGATTAGTATTGAAAATATCGCCAGACTTCGTTTGTATACAGTGCACATTTACGCATTCGGAATAAACTTCTCTTAAAAGATGTGTGTTGTAGAGTTTCAGGCCGCATCTTCTCTAAAACGGAACACCTTCCGACGCGGTGGTCAAAAATGACGTCACAAAGCTATCCATGTGATAATATTTTGAATAAAACATTTTGAGTTTGAAATCGAGTTTGAAAAGGTTTCTTCAAAAGTAGTCCAGTTTATTATGCGTGATACATACAAAATTTTTTGATTTTATTTGATAATCTTTGGTCACCTAAACAACTTAATTGTAACACATTTTTATTGTAAATATCTTCAATGTGCAGACACAATTTCTATTCAAGGTTTTATAATGTAGATTTATAAACGAATACTTTGTTCAGTACGAATACGTATACAGGATAGATGGGATTGTGGGGAGAGATTGGGGATAGACCAGTGATTCCCAGGGATTTTATTTTTCATTGCTTTTCAAGGAATTTCCCCTACGAAAATGATTGTCCGATTCGAAATGATTATTTAAATGATCAAAATGATTATTTAAATGGTCTGAGTGTCACTAACTTATAGTACTGTGTAGTATCAATTATTTAATTAAATATAATATGTATTATTGTATACATATCCTTAGCTTAAGAATTTATACAACGTGTTAATGAATTAACGCAAAACTAGAAAGTAGTTTGTTAGAATCGTGAGCAGAATCCAATTATCATGTTTTCAACATAGGTAATTTTTTTCAAAATATAAAATAATTTGTTTATCAAATTTAAAATTTACTGAACTCGATCTCAAACCACAGCACAGGCACACTCACCCTACTTACTACCAAAACAAGATTCTTAAAATGTATCCATGAGCACGTTAGCGCTTTCATTCATTGCTAAAATGATAATAAATCAATTTTGCCTGAAAACTTAAAATGCGAATAACTTTAAATTTTAATTATCAAAATAATGAAATTATTGTTTCAATCTTATTATTTGGTTATAAATCTGTTGGGGTGTATAAGGTTTTGCGCTTATTAATTAACACGTTGTATTGTAATAGTTATTAAGTCGTGTTATGTTGTAGAGTTTCTGGCCGCATCTTCTCTACAGCGACAACACGTTCCGACGCGGTGGTAGCTTCAAAAAAAGATTTGACATTGAATAAGTGTGCATCAAGCTCCTATACTGAATAAATTATATTGACTTTGACTTTGGGAGGCGAGCCAAAAGTCTGGATACGTTCTTGCCTACTTATGTCCTTTGTTCTCTTCCTCTCCCTGAATCCGCCATCCAACTACGAAAATCTAATTAATCAACTCAACATCAAACTCTTGATGCATTGTCCGCCATTCGTTCAAACCCCTCCATCCGAGGTGTACCCATTACTTTGAAGTATCTCCGTGGTGTATAAAATGACTATTTGGCCGGAGCTACTGCACATTATCGCTGGCATTCTATATTATTATACCCCATAAATCTGAGATCTGGCATTTTCAGTTGAAAGAGTTATTATTCTCCTTTTTCCATAGTCAAACAAGGAATCCTTACTACTTTCGTACATTCTGTCTATCTGTCTCTAAGCCACACCTCATTTACTCGCTCACCTATTGAAATGAAAATCGGAAACAGATAAAAGTTACCCAAAAACAGAAATGAGCTAATTATGAAGAAACTCATTTTTTTCGATCCCATACCACGAAAGGGGAAAAAAAAGTTTTTTTTATTAAATCGCGCTGTCGTTATGTTTGAAAAATTTATCTTAGGTAAGATAAACAGTTAAAAATATATTTCTTTTTCTTATACAATGGCTACGGAACCTTATCATGGGCAAGGCCGACACGCTCTTGGCTGGTTTTTTTAATTAATTAACTGCATAGTAATGTGCTGTTTAAATTCATAAGGCGTTCTTTGTTGGCGTATCTTTTTCATTTTTATTCGTTGCAAGTTCCAAGGCAGATTATGTCAACCTAGAGTCAACCTCCGTTATTATTGGACTTCATTGTCTAGTCTTTTGAGTGGGCGCCGCTTTTGATCCTGGGCTACATGGGTATATGTGGTGAGTCTATGTCCGAAATAAAAAAGGTCCTTGGTTGATCGATGTTTGTGGCACCTACCGAACATGGAATCCAAAGCAATATACCAACATCGTGACTGTGCTTCCGTTTTCTGTCGTACGCTATGAGTTTCAATTATTTATTGAAATATGCTTCGAAGTTATAGACGCTTGGAGCAGAAAGTGTTTCCTTCACCGTCGCTTTTCATACAAAGCGTAGGGGTAAGATACGAAATTTGATCCCATGTCGAAAACGTTTGTAACGTATTTATGATGGGGGGGGGGGGGGGGGAGGGGGGTGTGATTCTTTTTTGAAAACGATTACTGAAGTTAAGGGAATATAGATAGCATAACATAACATAGAGATTAGTTTCTAGATAGTTTCTGAAAATTTGTTGTTTACTAATTGATTAGTATTGAAAATATCACCAGACTTCGTTTGCATGCATTAGCGAATAAACTCCTCTTAAGTAAAATCGACCGATGCCTTAGAGGTTTTGAATAGGAACGGTAGATGGTGGTATTAGTTAAGCCAAGACAAAGACTGGCAAGAGGATAAAATGTACTGTAAGACAACGATAAAATGTTAATTTCGTATCGAATTACGAAAGCACCTACAGTAATTTATGTACGATTTGTAACACCACTGGCTTTTCGGTGAAGGAAAACATCGCGAGGAAACCTGCATGCTTCAATTTCGAGGCATGTATTGTACCCATTGTCCATTACAAGTGGCGACGGGCTCACCCCCCGTCACACTAGACAGAGTTTCGGTACTACTTACTGGTGAAACGTGGATGTTCTGAGGTTTCAGAATATCTCTGACTACTCCCTCGGGAATATAGTCGTGAGCATATGCTTATTCTTATTATTCTTATAATTCAAAACTATCGTTCAATTACACCATACTTAATGAATCAAGGTCAACCAAGGTTATGGGGACATTGCTGTCTTTTGAAGTCGGCCTTACAATTATTGAGTACTAGCAGCCCGTCCCGGCTTCGCACGGGGTAGACAAATAAATTTTAAGACTCATTTTTCTACACCTTCGGTTACATTGTTCAAATTTTACCAAGGATCCCTAATTTTTTTCAAAATGAAATGTAGCCTATGTCAAATTGGAAGAATGTAGCATTCTATTGGTGAAAGAATTTTTTAAATCGGCCCAGTACTTTTTGAGCCTATTCATTACAAACATACAAACATACAAAAATAGGTACAAATCTTTCCTCTTTATAATATTAGTGTAGATATATAGTGAGATTTTGTATTCCTAGTATTTTCCGGGGACTACACGGTATGCCGCTTATTATTCGCACTTCTGAATATAATTCAATCATTTAATTTGCATTAATGCTTACTAACTGTTTCACTATTTACAAAAACGTCTTAAAACCAGACTACTCTCCTATTCCAATAAGTTAGCCTTAAATAACATAGTAACCTGATAACCTCAAGCTTCAAAAATGTATGACCTAAAACTTCCAAGCTATGATGCAGTAACCTCAAATAATAAATTATGAATACCTATCAATTTTGAAGCTTAAGTATTTCAATATAATTAATTCAATATCATTCTTATGAGAAATAAATTGAACTACTGAAGTCGAAGATGAATATTTGTAATTTTACACCTTCCTACAGTAACCTGTCTCATATAATGTTGCTCCAATTTAATCAAGCATCAGCATGATTTACGAACCAATTCCTCTCCTTAACCTATTTATCTTACGTTATTACCTACCTACACCTATCCTGACGTACTCGTATTTTCATTCTGAGAATATTGGATGCTCAATCTGCATTTGACAAGGCTCGCGTCATGACTTAATTAAATCAGAACACACCACATTGAACATTAATTCTGATTCTGTTTGCTAGAGTTGCTCGGCGTGATAGTTTCAGAAGCAATACGATCAGATTGAATACGTCTATGACACAGTATTACAATACAGGGTGTAAGGGACAGCCCTCCGCAGACTGAAACGGTAAACTCAGACCATTATTATTATAACACTTTTTTGTACACAAAGACATAATAATATACAAAGTTGAGAAAACATGTACAATAGAGCTAAACCATCAAACTGAACAACTTTCACTATGGAGCCTACTTCAGGAAACGCGAAAAAAATCAGCTGTTTCATACACTTGAGTCGGGTAGGTACCATAAACTTAATATAATATAAAGTACCTGCCCGACTCAAGTGTATGAAACAGATGATTTTTTTTATCACTGGTCAGATTTTCAGAACTGGTTAAATGATAAAGCTGCAAAGCTTCTATAATGGGCTATCCTCCTAAATACTACGTGCTTTAGCCTTTAGGATTCATTGGTAAGCAGTCGCTGCAGTCTGATTCGACTAAGAACATATTAACCAACTACATCTAGGATGACCTACATAATCTAGTAACGAAATAAAAACTCTATATTTTAAGAAACAAATCGGCTTAAGTCAACTCCATTAAAACTCGCCATATTCTCTCAGAGTCAAAGAAAACTTACGTCCACAATATTCGTCAGTACTCCCCGCCGAGGATTAGAAAAATCGGATTTACCACGTAAAGGCTATGTTGCAAGTTATCTTAAACAAAATGCGCCAAAACGGAAGAAAATTGGTTAGCAGAAACCATAACTGAATTTAAATTTCTTCACAAATCAAATACTTCATAGAACCACATTAATATATAAATTGGCAACACTGCCCATATTTATTTGTAGTTTTACACTTTACCTGCAGCAACAGTTTTTCGCTCTCTACATAGTGCTGTAACCATTGATCAAGAAATAATCGCTTACGCTAGTAAGCAGAAATTTAGTGTAACCACGTATTTGAAGCGATAGTCATACAATTTATATGAAAATTGACGTCGCCACTTACAGTCGTAGCCGTAAAATATGGTTATGCTTATCGACAGCAATAAGGTAGCGATCTCTTTTTTCAACTAGAGCAAATTTGTTATACATATATGCATGTCTTATTGAGTAAATATGACAAAACATAGGAGAATAGATCTATACCTGGAGAACAAACTGCCTTACAAGCGGTGAAACATGAAAATAAGCCATGACGGTCGGTAATACTCGGTCGGTCGGTCGACATACTTTCATTTGCCGTCCATGTTTTCAACGTGTTAAATTTGTCCCTTTCTATCATGAGTAAAACCGAAGAGTAAGGAAATTGCGTCTTTGGAGAGCAGGACAAAGTAAAAACGTTGGAAACATTGACGGAAACGTATACGAAAGAAGGACGAACATTACCGACTGCCTTTGCTAATTTTCGTGTTTCGATGCTTATAAGGAAGATTGGCATACATTAGTTTTTATCCATGGATACATCACACAAACCAAAAGAGATTAGATTTTAAAATTAATCGGCGATTATTGCGATCTGTCGATAAGCGCCACATCCGCGCAGAACAAATAGCGCTAACAACGCAAAGTTGGCAACTCTCAAAGAGAAATGTTAGTGAGGGGACATATTTCACAGCACACGGGCGGGATTACTGGAATTACGTCGGAGAGGACACTCTGAAAGGAAAGACGACGGGAAAAGAGCAAGTTTGTTACGTCAAGAAAAAATATTACGTCTATAAACGCAAACCGGACTTGTTGGCAACAAGTGTAAGTTGAGAGCAGAAGGAATTACTTTATCATAATGTTTCATAAATAAATCATAGATTTAGATATCTCTTCGTAACCCACGATATTACAATTTTCACTCCTTCGGAAGGCAAGTTAAGCAGTTGGTCTCGGATAGTTGCGTGAGGGCCTATAAAGGGAGCTTGAAAATTCTCTGACAGCAAGTTGACTACTAACTTGCCTCTATCAACACGCACTGGGCCCGCGTGGTAGAGTATGGCCCACTCCCCTCTCACCCTTATTCCGGGTGTTCACCCACACCCGGAATTGAAATTATTGATAGGTACTTGGTGTTTAATGTAGGTAATTTGCAAATACACTTTATGAAATACACTATTTCCTTCTTAATAATGCTAACGGTTTTTTGAGGGGATGACCAGACCATCAAACTGAACAACTTTCGCTACCAAGGTCGAAATCAAGAAAAAAAAAAAGCTGTTCCATATAAAACTGCAATCCTACTCAACTGAAATATATGGGACAGTAGCAGATTTTATTTTCGCGATTTCGATGTTGGTCCCATAGAGAAAGTTGTTGCATCATGCAGCATGTTGAGTTGCTGCATGTTGGAAACTTTGGATGTTACAAAATGTATATTACCTTTGTCGCAATAAAGTCTTTGAAGTTTGAAGTTGTCCAAAACAGTCAACAAAATTAGCTTCATTGAAACCATTATTTTTCAAGACCAATCTAAAGATACTTCCACACTCTGATGTGCACTGAATTTTGCACAAAAGCGTGAGGTGCCATGTCAGAGGCTTTGATCAAAGTAAAATTATTGGATACTCGTAGGCCTTACGCGAACATTTCAAACCAGAAATTTGACCGCAAAACAAATTAATGGTATACTTCAAATTTGTACCGAAATGACAGACAATTGTGCTAGTTTCAAAGAGATTATACCTAATAGAGTGAGCCATACCAATTGTAAAGATTCCACTTTTTTTGACGTGTAGGTTTGAGTGTGTGGTGTCAAGTAGTATGGACAAAAGGCACCAAGTGACATATGGCCTTATGTTTACGGTCACTTTTTCACATACACTAGCTCAAAAAAAAAGTGGACAGCCGCATAAACAAATATTTATAGTTCCATCTCCTTCTACTATTAAAGGTACGTCATAAGACAAAAGAGACTAACTACAATCGTAAATTTATGCGGACTCTATGGAGATCCTTCCTCTGAGGCTAGCTTGTATGGACCAATTGCACTAGTTGTAGTGCTTCAACTTAACGCGCTTTAGGCTTCTCCATTAATTTTCCTTTGATCTAAGGTCAGAGGGATATATACAACGAAGTACGAATAATAAGCGGCATACCGTGTAGTCCCCAGAAACGACTAGGAATACAACACTATAATAGTATTGTAAGGCCGACTACAAAAGACAGCAATGTTCCTTTAACCTTGGTGGACCTTGACCTGAAGTATTAAAATTTTTTGAATTATTAAAATAATATATTTAAAAAAAACTATTTGACTTTCGGTGTAAGAAATCATTGTGACGAAACGTAGGTATATACTTCGATTCCATTAAAATTTAAAAATTACGACGAGCTCACTCCTTACTGGACAGAGTTTCAGTACTACTAGTGAAACGTGGATGTTCTGAGGTTTCAGAATATCTCTGACTACCCGGGGAATACAGTCGTGAGTATATGCGCATGCTAGTGAGCCCCTCGGGGAATATATTCATGACCATTATGTTTTCGTGACGAGTGTTAAAAAGGTTAAAGTTCCTGCTGCTGACAGGCGGCCAATTATAAATTGATAAAACGGATTGGGAAACGAAAATTGGAAAAACTGACTAACTAACGAACTTATCGTTTTCAAAAACTTCTAAAACAGTCGGGCAATTTGACGGTTCTGTTAAAACGTATTTTTGCCGCCTCACTTTGTGCCTTTAACTGAATTCGCCGGAGCCGGTGCGTGCAGCAGATGTTGACTGAATATTTTTGAAAATTCTTTCTGCATTCTCGCCTCGGTTTAAAATTTTCTTTTCGTGAACGTTGAAATTTTATCTCTCCGTTTTCACGATTCATGATATGATAGAAATGGGTGTCGATTAATAGATTTTAAATGTATTTCACACCGGTGGTTCCTTCAAAAGTAGAACAAAAAGTAAGATTAAAAAAGTACGTTTTATCCTGTAGGATCCCACTACAGCCCAAAGGCCTCCTCTTACGAATTGTGAGAAGGAGTAGGCAATACTCCACCACAATGGCCCAGTGTATATTGGCGGAGAGAAGTTAGTGGTCAACTAGCTATCAGAGTATTTTCAAAAGTAGAATTTCAATATTTCATATCAAAATTGTCGTCACAGTTACAATACAATTAGTATTCACCGAAATATTAACCTATTTATAGAAGAATACCTCTTTTCTTCCCGAAAGGACTGAAAGTACTATTCGATGTTTAATGTCTGCTGTGGGTGTTGTAGGAGGCGACTAGGCGATAAAGTTTCTTTTTGAGTGTTTTTGTGAGCGAAATGCTAAAGGCTAGCCACGAGACACGTTAAAATTACATCATATAACGTAAATAGGGTAAAATTGGACCATACTACGGTTCGATAGTTAGTAGTTGTGAATATTCTGACCACCCCGAATAGGACTATCTATGGTCATGAGTGTGAGTATAATTGTAATGTCAAAGTTAATATAATTTATTCAATATAGGAGCTTGAAGCACACTTATCAAACGTCAAATCTTTTTAAAGCTACCACCGCGTCGGAACGTGTTGTCGCTATAGAGAAGATGCGGCCAGAAACTCTACAGCATAACCCCACTTAATAACTATTAAAATATAAATTTTAACAGTTATTTTATTAAATAGACTCAAATTCTTAAGCTAAAGTTATACATAGCTTTTATACATAACTTAAGAATTTGAGCATATTTAAGATAATAATTGATACTATACAGTAAAGTAAATAAACTATAAGCTAGTGACCTCAGACCCAAGCATTTTGATCATTTAAATAATCATCCAGTTTATAATATGCTTTTTACAGAGGATAATATTTATAAACTACGGATTGTGGTTAAAATACTGCTTCTTTTCTACTGGAGTATCATTCCTTCACAAGTTTTAACTATCAAAATCAACTAAAGCCATTAAAAAGTTTCAAAACAAAATGCTCGAGTAAAATAGCCCGATTAAACACCCAACAACTAAACGATTGAAGTAAAAAAACAGGGCGGAGTGCACAGACAGGAAACCTTAATGTTTCCTCGAAAGTTAGTGAACTAATTAAAAGTTTAACACCTCTTGTCGCCGGCCTTGTGGTGCCGGCGCCACAAATTAGTTCTCTCGCGATCATGCTATATCCACTGGACATTGTGACGATTATTCGATATAAATAACAGAAAAATGTTGTTATTTGTCTCAAAGCTCATAAATACATAAAATGGCACAAGCAATGTAGGATAGGCTTAAGACTCATTTACGATGATTTGTTTATTGAAAAGTTATATAACATAATCAAAGATAAGCGAAAATCTTCTAAGCGACCGCACAGCTAGAATGCATATTTTAGTGCGGATTGACACATTTTATTAGGTACTATTTTAAACAGATTTTTAGAGAAAATTATCACAATTTCAATTTTTCGACAGAAAAAAAGGTTTATTCTCCCCGAGCCCGACCCACACCTATCCTTTAATTATTTGTTATTATACATAATTTTCACTAGCTCCACCATGATCGACGCTTGTATATGTAGGTATTATCGTTTTTACATAGCATATGCTCACGACTATATTCCCCGCGGAGGTAGAGATATTCTGAAACCTCAGAACATCCTCGTTTTCGACAGTAGTACCGAAACTCTGTCCAGTGTGACGGGGGGTGAGCCCGTCGCCACATCATATCGTTTTTACGATAGGAAGAAATGAATAAAACGTTGAAGAAAATAGTTTCTTGTATTTGAACCAACCGTAATATTTGACGTTTTAAATTTTTTTTATTTGTCTGCAAATGCGATATAATAACGCATTCTGTGAAACGGTCTCAACCGTCCAGCTATTATGGTTCAAAAGATACAGGCCCTTTATAGGTAGGACAGACGGATGGACTGGCGGAAAATGATACGCGCGGCAAATTCACAGGTTCGCCGCAGTCGAACATGCCACACGTGACAGCCGCGCATGGAGACGCACGGTTTCGATTTTATGTATGTCAAAAAGACATACACAAAATCTTAGGTAGAGTTCTTAGAGAAAATCTTAGTAGGAGAACTTACGTAACTAAACTTAGAAAAATATAATATAAATGAAAAGAAATTAAGCAGGGTGCGGTTAAAATAATGTGTCAACTAATGAGCACTCGGATCTGTGACGCGTAGCGGATATCCGCAGACGTGTGACCGTGCTAATTATCTATTTCTGAAGCTTATGAACAATGGAAACCTACATGACATTTATATGTACGATAATAGTGTACCAAAGCTACAAAGTAAGATCAAACTTTGTAAATACATGGACTATATAGGATACATTTTTGGTCAGTGCGAAAACTGTACTTACCTACTGAACAACTTTCACTATGGAGCCAAATTTAAAATCGCGATAAAAAAATCTAATGTCCCATTCAAAACATTAAAATAAATAAATAAATATCTTTGGACATTATCACACAAATTATCTAGTCACATTTAAAGTACCAGAATCTATTCTGGACTTGTATTATGATGACTAGACAATAATATAGAATACATAAATATAGACACAAACATCCATGACTCGGGAACAAATATTTATATTAGATTACATTAAGTATTTTATATAATACTCGTAACCTATTATAGATGTTATATTGTAGATGTGTCGGTTATTAAAAATTACCGATAATTACTGATATTCCCCAGCTTTAGCTTGATAACTGTAAACCGGTTCGTAGCGCTACGCCAGCTTTGACGTAGCATATTGCTACGACGCGACGCCGACGTAGTTAACGTGGCTTTCATGTAATCAAATATAGGGGTTAATTGGCATCTATTGGTTTGCTGATACAATATTCATCATTATTTATGTGACATGCAAGAGTGAGAATTATGTATGCGTGAACGTGATCTAATTTATGTCATTAGTACGAATTTAGAATAGAAGCCAGTGCCCTGCAGTGGGCACGGGCCCATGCAGTGGGAAAATACGGCACACGCACGCACTTTTCGGAAGGCTGGGTAATCGCGTTTCTCATAGAAAATATTCGTCTGAACCTATAGCCCCTTAAAGTCAATGGTCACTTAATAAACACGATCTAGAAACGAATCTTTGAGCCTGAGGTTTGTCTAATTTTTTTTCAATAAAATTAAAACTATACGTTTCAAAATTATAGTGGCTCAAATATTTCTATACAAATCTTAAATTAATGCTAGCATTGAAACTATATTTTAACGAAAATTTGACAAACCACACACACAGAGAGATAAGTATCTAGATTGTATTTAAAAAATACATTGATTTTAATTAGTTTTCTATTGGCATTCTGCAACGGCCCTCTTAATTAATTCATTGATAGATATGGGCTTAACAAAAAAAAAACACTTTAAAACATCCTTTAAATCCAAAAATATAAGGTTCACGAAATGGAATCCATTATTACATTCAATTTAAAACAATTCGGTTGAACGGCTTTAACGCGATTCCGTCGGAACTTTTGTCATTGTCGAGTTTACGAAGTTTTAGTGAACACAAAACAGCTAATTCACTCGCCATTCGTTGTGTTACAAATACTCTACTCTGTGCCACAGAATATTTTACAGTACTACATACTCGTACAGAATCGGAGAGCGTCGGTGGCGCGTCGCTGAGAGGTATGGACACCCGTCATGAGGGGCCGGATTCAAATCCGCACGGATGACATGCTATGTACCAATGAGGTTTTCTAACTTATACAACGTGTTAATGAATAAGCGCAAAACCTCATACACCCCAACTGATTTATAACAAAATAATTAGATTGGAGTAATAATTTCATTATTTTGATAGTAACAATTTTAAGTTAATCGCATTTTAAGTTTCGAGACAAAAATGATTTTTTATCATTTCAGCAATGAATGAAAGCGCTAACGTGCTCATGGATACATTTTAAGACCCTTGTTTTGGTAGTAAGTACGGAGAGACTGCCCGAGTGGTGGCTTGAGATCGAGTTCAGTAAATTTTAAATTTTACAAACAAATTATTTAATATTTTGAAAAAAAATACCTATGTTGAAACCATGATAGTTCGATTCAGCTCTCGATTCTAAACAAACTACTTTCTAGTTTTGCGTTAATTCATTAACACGTTGTATATGTAATACCGACTGATCTCAAATGGTGAATGAAAACATCGTAACGAAACCTGCATACGCTGAAGAAGAGATTCTGATGAGTTTGTGTAGTCCACCAATTGGGGACCCGTGGTGAACGCTCATACACCTTCCTTGAAGGTAGGCATGTGGCCCCTTTGGGACGTATATAGGCTGATGATGATGCTGATGATACAGAATCTACTACCTGTTCCTCCCTAACTTCATATACCTCACCTCGCACTTCAGGGGCATTTTAGAGGTGTCGAGCAAGAAGTACATAAATATCAGTCTCGTTTCGTTTCGTTTATAAACTGAAAGTATCTTGGGAATATCTATTAAAAATCTTATTGATCTGACTAAAGTTAAAAGCTTCCAAATATTTGGAAATCTGATGATCTAGCATGATATTTAGCATAGCATATGCTCACGACTGTATTCCCCGAGGGGGTAGTCAGAGATATTCTGAAACCTCAGAACATCCACGTTTCACCAATAGTACCGAAACTCTGTCCAGTGTGGCGAGGGGTGAGCCCGTCGCCGATCGATCTATCTGACGAAAGTTAAAAGCTTCCAAATAGTTGGAAATCTGATGATCTAGCATGATATGTAGCATAGCCTATGCTCACGACTGTATTCCCCGAGGGGGTAGTCAGAGATATTCTGAAACCTCAGAACATCCACGTTTCACCAATAGTACAGAAACTCTGTCCAGTGTGACGAGGGGTGAGCCCGTCGCCACTTATAATGTACAGTGGGTACAATACATGCCTCCAAATTGATGCATGCAGGTTTCCTCACGATGTTTTTCCTTTACCGAAAAGCCAGTGGTGTTACAAATCGTACATAAATTCCGAAAAACTCATTGGTACGAGTCGGCCTGGACGGGGATCGAAACTTCGCCTCCTGCACGGCAGGCAAGGTTACTCGCCACTGGACATCCACGGCTAGCATGATATGTGTGACAAAGTTATCCAGCTCCTTTTCTCCCGCTATTTATTGTCGCGGGCGTGTTCCTTTAACTTGGCCTGACATATTACCGTGTTCTATTATTTTGGAGGGCTATTGCAAGCCGAAGGAACACTGCGACCATTGCTGGTCTATTGTGTTCGCCCCATTCTCGCTCAAATTTTTACACGTACCTCCGAACTAATGGTATTTTCTTTTCGTTCTTGGGTATGTTAGTTTCCTCACATGACATACTACATAAATTAAAGGAATAGAACTGCCGCCTCGTGATTGAGTCGCCAGCTCTCTTCCGTATGGACTATACACTCAGTTGCAGAAACGCTCATTAGAGTTAATCCTCCATTAAATGTCTTGTTAGCTTTTACTGCGTCAACAAGACAAAAAGTGACAGCAAGAGATTTAATGAAGGATTAACTTTAATGAACGTTTCTGCAACTGAGTGTATAACCCACAGAACATTATAAGAGGGGTTAGAAATGCAAAGTAGCTCTTTTGCTTCGGAGACGGCTGTTGCTACTTGTCTTCCCGCTCACGCTGCTATAATTACTCATGCCCTCTCGCTCGCACCACGCCGGGCGCCTTATGGTGTTATGCAAATCATTGCATAACCTGTGGCGACACGTTCCACGCCTACTTTGCACTTCTAACCCCTCTTATAATGTTCTGTGGTATAACCGCTCTTCTGAGTGCCTAGACTACTACGAACCACGGGTCCACTACTTGTCTATTCGAAACATTCAATAAACTTCAAACGGAAAAATTCAACAAGAAACAAAAGAGCATCACTCCATTCACTGCACAGCAAAAACACAGCGCCTTTGTTTAAATTGAAATCAACGTAAGAAATCCCCTGTCAGGATACTTATACCGATGTCGTAAGGACGAAAGTAGCTAGATTGTGAGACTACTTAGACTAAATTGTAGTGTTTTCCCAGGATCCCGGTATGCTTCAATTAATTTCCGACCGGACGTGGTTCAGACAGACAGACGTACCACGTATCAATCAATGTTAGATTAAATTTGCAGGAGCTCGTACACGAGTTTTCTAACGTTATATCGTATCGAACGAATTAAATGATTTATTGTTTGTACGTAAATCGAGAAACCGTCTAATGAAAATGTATTATCGTCTTCAACTGTAGAGCTAGTCTGACCTCACGACATGACTAAGCGCATGACAACATACCATGAGCGATAAAAGAAGAAGAAGATTGATTAACTTAGTGAACTATGAAATAAAAACTTAGCATCAAACGATGGGAATGTATGAAAAAAATATGATGATAATGAGAATAAACTAACGATACTAATTGTAGTGTTCGCAATGACGGACGTTGCGACCGCTACCTCGGCATCCCAACGTGCTTTTTGTATGGAGAAACCGTCGATCACCATCGATGAGTGTATCTTGCTTGACCTTAAAGGTATACATATAAATCTATAGCAATAAAACCTAATTTCGTAAGACAAAGCCTAGAAATTCAGAAGCGTCTGAAAGGCTTTTTGTACTCCTTAGAGACGTCGATGTACGAACATCACGAGTAACGCACCGACCGTGACCCGCGAATGTGGGTAATTAATGATTCAGCATTCCAAGGGGAGCACTCTTCACTTTAGAGGGCAGTTTCAACAAGATTATGAGAAAACCTTGTTATAAGATGGCGCAATAGCTTAGTCGGTAGTGAACCTGTCTGCTGAACTTAGATTGGCGGCACGACGACGTTGGTAGATTCCGAATTCATAAATTGTCCAAGATCTTATATTCTACATATTTTTATTCAAAAATTTTCCATATTCCTTTAATGTTTTATTATTTTAACAAATGTACTACATAGAAGTAAAACTCTAACGCCAGATGCTTTCGAGATCAAGATACAAATACAGTACGGCACCGATAAGCCTACAGTCTCCTTTTGGTATAACCAACGGCGCGCGATGTTTCACTTCTAGTTTCAAGTGTATGCGTTATTTTATGGGTCTCGAGTTCGAATCCACGAAAAATATGTTAATCTGGGGTCTTATCGTATAATTACTCGATTCGATCGAGGTGATTCTGCTTCTTAATATTTAGTTTATCAATTTCAGACAATAGATATGATGACAGGAGAAACACAATATTACCTAAAAAAAAACTAGAATAGTCATTTAAACATGTTATCGATCTTGTATTCGATATCATCGGAAACATACACAATAAGCCTAAAGATCAAATATTATTCTTATCGTGTGGGCAGCCAGCCCTGGCCCTGTACCCGGACTTTCGATTTCCGATATATCGTGACCGTTTCGGTCCGAACTTCATTGTAATAGAGTTGATATTGGAACGAAAACGTTCACGTAATTGCGATGTTCGAATGTCCGGGTAGAGGCCCTGGTGTCAGAGTTGTTTCAGACCACCTTACGTTTTTATGTAAAGACTACTACCACCAGAGATAGTAGCCGTAACTAACGGCTTTACGTACCATCATTTAAGTGCCATGCACGGAATCTTTTTTTTTTTCAGATAGGCATGTAATTCAGCATGCAATGTCCTAACCAACTGGGGGAAAATGCACAGAGACATATCACTAGGTGTCCCCCGACCTCCGTGTCAAGAGACCAATGCTCTTAAACAATTAGACCACGGAGTCAGATCCAATATCGATCGTACAATGTTTACAATAGTCCTAAAAGCCTTGTAGAACCGCTCTAACACTTCTGAGACCGAGTAGAGGCGTCGTAATGAGCTCAGAATGAGTCAGCTGCGTGCCGGTCCATCCATCATCCTGTCCACTCGACTGGTTGTCAAATATTCTACCTCTCACTGACCGCACTTACTAGTGTTTAAGTTTTAGTCGAGATACTGAAAGCAGTCGACTAGCTACAGGATCCTCCTCAATTAGATTCATTCAATTTAGAATGTAATAGCAGATGCTAATGACGATATTCCAAGATATACAGGGTGTTAGAGTAAACAGTTGCATTACTTTAAGGGGTGATTGTACCTAAGAAACATTGAAAATTTGACTTTTCATACAAACGTTCGAGCAGCTGATTGCAGTGAGTATGGAAAGTGCAAATATTTTTTTGATTATACTTCATCGTTACATCCTCGAGATTTATATTCACTAATGTAGTACACTCTTTATCGTACTAGGCATCGCACAAATTTCAGAGCTAAAAAAGCAAAAACGGAACGCATCCTATCGTACCCCCCGTGCGTCATTTGTAACGACTCATATAATTATGGTCAAACTTCACACAGGTAAGTTTGTTTAACCATCAATAATTTACTATAGGTTTGTTCACGACAGCGAGTATCCACGTCTACCTCGGCTCCCGCTTCCCCTCACCGCGGTTGCGGGGGCCGAGGCACCCCTCGCTGGCCTTCGTGCGTCTACACATTTCGCGGCGGTGCTGCTACGATTCCTCCCCGCGAAGTGAGACACCCAACGTTATCAGTGCAAATTCTAATTAGAATCTTTTGTCATTTTTATATTATTTACTCAAAGAATGCACTGATCACGTTGGGTATATCATGCTTATACAATTTTCTAATAGTTTTTTATAGTTTTTGTCGTTGTTTTTGTCATGTATTTCATGCATATCGATCGTAGTTTTAAGTTTTTATTGTTTTCTTTAGTTATTTATAGGTGTAAGTTTAGTTGTTAAGTGTTTTTAATAAAGTTTTTACATTTTTAATAGTTTAGGATAGGCTAGGATAAGTTTTTCATTGTTTAGAGTTACTAATATCGTGTTTTTTTGATACCAAAGTTTTAAACCCTTATTTTTCGAGTCACAGTATAGATAGATTTTAACTGATAAATTGAATAGATAGTAGTTAACGAACTTTCTCATAATTTAACTAAAATAACAGTTCAGTTAAGATAAATAAGAGATTATAACGTTTTTAAAGATTGCTTTCACACTTAACACTTTGCCCCCGTATTTTGCATAGTAAACACATACATAGAGCCATAGAAATAGATGCACTAAATGCATACGGTCCAGGTGCACTAAGACAGAAACCTAGGCTATAGATAGAATGCCTATAATTGTTTGGAAATGAAAATGTTTTGATCGGTGCGGTAAAAATCTGTATATTTTTCCGCCTCACTCTGTCTTAGTCACCTGGCCATCCTAACTAGAATAGACTGTTATATATCAAAATACGGGGACTTATAAGTTCCTTTTCACCAATAAGAAAGTTTGTATCTGAATCTCATAGTTTAAGAAATATTGTCAAATATGTGTGTAAACCTAAGTGAAATTGATGTAAAACCAAAACAAAAATAGAAAATAAAACAAGGCCGTCCCTACGGTATTGCCGTGAGGTAGCTCAGTAAATTCGATCGCTCAGTTCGATAATCAGTCGCAACAAGAGTCCTCACAGCAAAACCGGAAGAAAGCTAGCGAATATCAACTGAAGAATTCTTTTATTGGAAGAACCCCCCCCGCTTCTGCTGCCCCGCTCTCAAGACAGCTGCTCTCCCTCCACGGCCCTAGTCTCACACGTACTGCCGTAATCGGGACTATAGTCCGGCGATAGTCTCTAGTAGCAAATGTGCGAAACCAGACGAACGTCGAAGGCTGGTTGACCACATTTTATGGTCCTTCGAGCCGGATTCCGTCCTGAGCGTACTGTGAGACCTGGGTGAAGACCTGGAAGACCTGCTGTATAGAAAATGCCCGTGACAAGAAGTATGAAGTCTGTGCCGCGTCGCGACGGACTCCCGCTCCGTGAAGAGGAGTCCACGTCACGTCCTGGTGTGTCTGCGTCGGGCACCGCGGCCGACTCCGAGCCCACGGCGTCGTCCGCGACGACCACGGAGTCGCGTACCGCCACCACAGCCCCAGACACATCAGCCACGTCGACTGACGCCACGAAAACCACCGCACCACAGAAGTCACCACGATCCAGAGCATCGAAAGCATCCAGCAGAAAACAACGGGAGCTGGCGCAGGCCCGGCTAGAGCTCTTACGAGCTCGCGTCGAACTAGCCGAGGCCAAAGTCAGCGTACTAGAAGAAACTTCAGATGAAGAGGACTCAATAGATGAAACGGTCCGAGAAGAAAGGACGTCGGAATGGGTCGATAGAAGCACTCTCGCCCTCACGATGGAGCCTCACAACGTGCCGGAACCTTGTTCGGAACCACCGCCCGCCGCTCTGCCGCCACCAGTGCCGTGTGACGTCGAGCCCGGGTGTCGCGTGGACGCCGAAGCACGAGGCCCCATTAATAGTCAACCGACGAAAACTACGGAGGCGAGGCCCTATTGGGAGGGCCTCCCCGTGGACCACCGCCACCCTGCCGCGTTGCTGGAGCCGCCGCCACGACAGGGAGAACCAAGACTGATTATAGATAGAAGCGCGGCCCTGGCGCGGGAGCCCTGGGAGAGCACCGGGGAGCCACGCCAGCCTGTAGCGCCGCAACAGCCGCCTACGCTACAGGAAATACGAAAACATATAGAAGATAGAAGATGGGACGCGGCGCAGAGGCCCCCGGGTGGGGACGTCGCCGGAGATCCGCATCACCTTGTCGCGCCGCTCCAGCAGCCTCCGCGACAAGACAGCAAACCGAACGAGTTGGCGATACAAGAGCTCGCCAGCGCCATCACTCTCGCCGCGCGGTCCGCGGGACAGCCCGCAATCGCGTCAAGGGTTCCTGACCTACCCTTCTTCAATGGCCAGTCGGCGGAGTGGTTACCATTCAAAATAGCAGTGGAAGAATCAATGGCACAGCTGACAGAACAAGAAACGATAGCGAGACTACGACGGAGCCTGCGCGGGCCGGAGCGGGACGCGGCCCACTGTCTGTTCGTGGGCCACACAACAACATTGGAGGTAATGCAGCTTCTTCAGGCAAGATTTGGACGACCCGATGCGCTCGTCATGGCTGAAATGAAGAAGCTACGGGACCTGCCGCGCCTCACCGAAAACCCGAAAGATGTGTGTGTGTTCGCGTCGCGTGTGGCCAACATCACCGCGACGGTCAAGGCGCTGGGCCGATCGCACTATCTGTACAACCCAGAGATAGTGCGCGCCGTCATCGACAAGTTCCCGCCTACGCTACGCTTCCGTTACTACGACTTCGCTCCGGAACAGCCTGCCTTCCAACCAGACTTGGTAACGTTAACAAAGTTTTTAGACTATACCGCTGAACGGTGCGGTAATTTTGCTCCCCTCGAACACGTGCCGCAGTTCGAGCGGCGGGAGCAACAACAAAGAGGACCAGCGCGCGCCTACCACGCCAGAGGACAGCAGCCGAAGCCAGAGCCCTGTCCAGTCTGCAGGAAAGGCGATCACAAGGTAAATAATTGTGAACTGTTTAAAAAAGAAACTGTGTCGGCGCGCTGGGACATCGCGAAAGAAAAACGCCTGTGCTTCAAGTGTCTTCGTGTTCGTCGCAGTCAACACAGCTGTAAGACACACAGGTGTGAAATCAATGGGTGTCAGCACAACCACCACCCGCTCCTCCATAGCACGCCGCAGCCGAGGCCGCCGCCCAAGCCAGAGCCAGAAGAAACAGTGTCGTCGGCGCGAAATACAGTAAGAACGGCTCTATTGAAAATCGTGCCAGTGATAGTGAGCGGTCCTACGTCGCAAATAGAAACATACGCACTGTTGGACGACGGCTCTACATGCACTATAGTGGAAAGAGAAATTGCTAACAAAGTGGGTGCGAAAGGGACAGCATCACCGTTCACTATAGAGGGCGTGGCGGGCGCGCGGATCGACGCAAGTGAGTCGACGCGCGTGCGTTTGAAAATTGGCGGCAAATATAGTTTGGAAGAATTTGAAGTAACAGCGCGCACAATGGACAAGCTTCACCTGTCGGCACAGCAGATCCCGCCGGAGCTCATCTCCGGCCTCGAACATCTCAAAGACATAGAGGAAGAGATCCTCTATGAAGACGGCAAGCCAACGATACTCATCGGGCAGGACAACTGGCAGCTGCTGCTGGCTCACGCCGTGCGCCGCGGGACGGACGATCAACCCGTCGCCTCCCTAACCGAACTAGGGTGGGTCCTGCACGGCGCGCGAGAGGGACGGCGTGAGAAGGTAAACGATCAACGAATTAGCTATGTGTCTGCGCCTCAGCCCGAGAGTTCTATAGAAGAAATGATCCGAGAACATTTTTCGTTCGATTCGCTGTGTGTCGAGCCTCGTCGCAGTTACAACGATAGTGAGAAGCGTGCGCTATCAATTTTGGAGGAAACTACTAAGCGGTTACCGGCGGGAGGCTACGAGACTGGGCTCCTATGGCGTCGCGACGACTTCACGCCGCCCGACAGCTACGCTACAGCACTCCGCCGCCTCGAACTTATTGAGAAAAAGCTGGACCGGGAACCTGCGCTGAAGAAAAGGTACACCGACCAGATTCAAGACTACATAGAAAAGGACTACGCGGAGGAAGCGCCCAAGACCACCGCGCGACCCAATAAGGTATGGTACCTACCTCACTTCGGCGTAGTGAACCCGGAGAAACCCGAAAAGCTGCGAATAGTGCACGACGCGGCGGCGAAGTCAAGAGGGACGAGTTTGAACGACCTGCTGCTGTCCGGTCCCGACCTACTCCAATCCCTGCCCGGCGTGCTGATGAGGTTTCGGCAGCGAAACATAGCGGTCACAGCTGATATTCGTGAAATGTTCATGCGAATATCGATTCGAGAGGAAGACAGAGACATGCAGCGCTTCCTATGGAGAGGGGAGCGACGCGACGGACCTCCGACCGAATATCGCATGAAGAGCGTAATATTCGGGGCCACCTCTTCGCCTAGCACAGCCATTTTTGTAAAGAATCGAAACGCCGAGTACTTCAAAGAAAAGTTCCCGGAGGCCGCCGACGCCGTAGTACGTAGTCATTACGTAGATGACTACATAGCTAGCTACGACACCGAAGAGGAGGCTCTACGAGTCTCCAATCAAGTCACATTCATACATAGTCGAGGTAATTTTTTCCTTACTAAATGGGCATCGAACTCTCAACTTGTACGTGGACAGCTGGCGCCGGGTGAGAAAAAAGAAGTGGTTCAACTCGACACCGAAAAAATACTTGGAATGGTCTGGCGGACGCAGACCGACACGCTCTCGTTCAACATAAACGAACGTAAGTTGCCCACTTCACTACTCGACGGTACACCCACTAAGAGAGAGGCTCTACGTGTTGTTATGTCTATCTACGATCCACTGGGGCTTGCTACACCGATCACCGTGCAAGCCAAACGAATACTGCAGAACACATGGCGCTCTGGCATCGACTGGGACACCGAGCTACCACCAGCGGAAGCAGAGGCATGGAGGAGTTGGGTCGGCGAGGCTAAGCAACTCTCAAGCTTAGCCGTGCCGCGCTGCTACGCCCAACTAGCACACGCGACGACGATAGAGCTTCACACGTTCGTCGATGCCAGCAGTTCGGCCTACGCGGCCGTCTCCTACTGGCGAGTGATCGACGGCGACGGACGTGTCTGCGTGTCCCTCATCGCTGCGAAGGGACGAGTCGCGCCGCTGAAGACAGTGTCAATCCCGCGCCTCGAACTACAAGCTGCAGTGCTGGGCGCCCGCCTAGCACAATCGATCACTACAGAACACGATATCAAGCCTCATCGACGTGTATTTTGGTCAGACTCACGCACCGTGCTCACATGGCTACGCAACGGTCCTCGAGTATACAAACCATTCGTCTCACATCGTGTCGCCGAGATCGGTGAGTCCACAAAGACATCGGAGTGGAGGTGGGTCCCCACCAAGGCAAACGTCGCGGACGACGCGACGAGAGAGGCGCCGGGAAACTTCGAGTCGACACATCGCTGGTTCGCGGGGCCGCCTTTCCTACACCTACAGGAAAGTGAATGGCCGGCCGAGACAGATAGTACTACGGACGACGTCGACACCACCGAAGAGCGCCTGCATGTGACGAGGTCAACGACACGACTCACCGAAGCCCTACCCGATGTGAAACGTTTCTCTAACTTCAATCGTCTGCTACGATCGACCGCACGAGTTCTACAATTCATCGAGTTACTACGCGCGCCGCAACAATGTAACGCGGCCTACAAACGAACAAAGAAAAGTACAGACAGCGACGCGACGTGGAGAAACAACAATGAAAATCGTAAGAAAATTGTCAAGAAAGCGGCGACGAGCGACGTGACTACATCGCCGTACAAACCTATTGAAGTACATCACATACACCGTGCACAGCTCCTGTGGATTCGAGCCCAACAAGAAACAGTTTTTGCTGACGACGTGACCGCCCTGCGCCTGGGGCGCCCCCTACCTACAGATAGCAGACTCAAACAGCTGTCCGTCACCTACGGACAAGACGGCGTGATAAGACTACGGTCACGCATAGACGCCGCTACGGACATTAGTTACAGCCAACGAGAGCCTGCGATTATAGAGGGCGGCCACCCGTGGACACAGCTTTACATCGCACATGTTCACACACAGCTACACCACGGCGGGTTCGAGACTACAGCGAACGAGGTACGACAACACTACTGGGTGCTACGCCTGCGCTACGCCGTTCGTAGCGCCGTGAAACAAAGCCTACGGTGCCGCATCGCTAAGGCGAAGCCGGCGCAACCGTCAACGGGCAACCACCCACCGAGTCGCCTTGCTCATCATCAGCGGGCCTTCACTTTCGCGGCCCTCGATTATTTCGGGCCCCTCACCGTGACCGTCGGCCGTACTCATCAAAAGAGGTACGGCGTGCTCTACACGTGCCTCACTACCCGAGCTGTACACATAGAGCTCGCGGGTAGTCTCAGCACGGACTCTGCGGTGATGGCGCTGAGGAGGTTCATCGGACGACGTGGCTGCCCTACAGAGCTCTGGTCGGACCAGGGCACCAACCTGCGCGGCGCCGACGTCGAGCTTCGCCGCGCAGTCGACGGGGCGACGCAAGAAGAGGCGTCGCTACGCGCCATCCGGTGGCGCTTCATACCGCCGAGCGCCCCATTCATGGGGGGCGCATGGGAGCGTATGGTGCGGAGCATCAAAACCGCACTATACACGGACGCCCAAGGAAGAGGTGCTCGCTACACTGCTCGTCGAGGCGGAGCACACAGTAAACAGCCGCCCCCTCACACACCTGTCGACGGCCCCGGACGACGAGGAAGCCCTGACGCCCAACCACTTCCTCCTGGGTGGGCCATCACGCGTCCCACAACCCGGGACGTTCACCGACGGCGACATCAGCGGGCGCAGGGAGTGGCGAGTCAGTCAGCGGCTGGCCGACCACTTCTGGGCGCGCTGGGTGCGCGAGTACCTCCCCGAGCTGCAACACCGGCGGGAGCCCCGCGCCACTGGAGGCGCCATTCAGCTGGGCGATCTGGTCCTCATCGCAGACGGAACCCTGCCTCGCAACATCTGGCCGCGAGGCGTCGTGGTCGCCACCTTCCCCGGCCCCGACGGCGAGATACGAGCTGTCGACGTGCGCACCAACAAGGGAGTCTTGCGGCGGCCCACGAAGAAGCTGGTGATCCTGCCCACTGCCAACGAGTCGTCCTGATGACCACGGGACTGCCTGCTGCCGCTCACACGAAAAGTTCCAGCTACGAGAGCTGCGGCGGGAGAATATGTTCACGACAGCGAGTATCCACGTCTACCTCGGCTCCCGCTTCCCCTCACCGCGGTTGCGGGGGCCGAGGCACCCCTCGCTGGCCTTCGTGCGTCTACACATTTCGCGGCGGTGCTGCTACGATTCCTCCCCGCGAAGTGAGACACCCAACGTTATCAGTGCAAATTCTAATTAGAATCTTTTGTCATTTTTATATTATTTACTCAAAGAATGCACTGATCACGTTGGGTATATCATGCTTATACAATTTTCTAATAGTTTTTTATAGTTTTTGTCGTTGTATTTGTCATGTATTTCATGCATATCGATCGTAGTTTTAAGTTTTTATTGTTTTCTTTAGTTATTTATAGGTGTAAGTTTAGTTGTTAAGTGTTTTTAATAAAGTTTTTACATTTTTAATAGTTTAGGATAGGCTAGGATAAGTTTTTCATTGTTTAGAGTTACTAATATCGTGTTTTTTTGATACCAAAGTTTTAAACCCTTATTTTTCGAGTCACAGTATAGATAGATTTTAACTGATAAATTGAATAGATAGTAGTTAACGAACTTTCTCATAATTTAACTAAAATAACAGTTCAGTTAAGATAAATAAGAGATTATAACGTTTTTAAAGATTGCTTTCACACTTAACACTTTGCCCCCGTATTTTGCATAGTAAACACATACATAAAGCCATAGAAATAGATGCACTAAATGCATACGGTCCAGGTGCACTAAGACAGAAACCTAGGCTATAGATAGAATGCCTATAATTGTTTGGAAATGAAAATGTTTTGATCGGTGCGGTAAAAATCTGTATATTTTTCCGCCTCACTCTGTCTTAGTCACCTGGCCATCCTAACTAGAATAGACTGTTATATATCAAAATACGGGGACTTATAAGTTCCTTTTCACCAATAAGAAAGTTTGTATCTGAATCTCATAGTTTAAGAAATATTGTCAAATATGTGTGTAAACCTAAGTGAAATTGATGTAAAACCAAAACAAAAATAGAAAATAAAACAAGGCCGTCCCTACGGTATTGCCGTGAGGTAGCTCAGTAAATTCGATCGCTCAGTTCGATAATCAGTCGCAACAAGAGTCCTCACAGCAAAACCGGAAGAAAGCTAGCGAATATCAACTGAAGAATTCTTTTATTGGAAGAACCCCCCCCGCTTCTGCTGCCCCGCTCTCAAGACAGCTGCTCTCCCTCCACGGCCCTAGTCTCACACGTACTGCCGTAATCGGGACTATAGTCCGGCGATAGTCTCTAGTAGCAAATGTGCGAAACCAGACGAACGTCGAAGGCTGGTTGACCACAAGGTTTCTTTGAGAAAGTTGATCAGTATCATGGGTACAATCACCCCTTAAAGAAATGCAACAGTTTACCGTAACACTCTGTATTCTAAATATACCATTTTCAGAACGATATCCATTATTTTACTACCTCATTTGCAATCAATGCCCAAACTCAGTCCATATTTATAGTGACTATAGTGTAAGCCCGTTGCAACTTTTAATGGACAATGGACAGGACACATTATACGCATCGAAATTGAAGCTGAAGTAAATGAAACAACGTCTGATTTCCAAAGCAGTCACAGTTTAATGGCCGAGAAACATGATATAAGAATACCTTCATAATTCTTACCTTATAAAATATTATTAACTAGATGCCCACATAACACCTCCCCTCTTATTTAACACATCGTAACAACCCCATAAATTATAAACCTTCTTTCGATAAACAACCACAAAATACAGAACAAGAGTATCGCAGAAGGTAACCCTTATTTTACTCCTGGTACGTTTACAATACGACTAGTGAGTTTAATACTTTATAATTCGTCGTTTAATATAATTATAACAATCTGGTTTTTCTCCTTAATTTATTTGACTTACTATCTATGTAGTACCTACCCCTTAACTAATTTGGTACCCACAATTCAAACTTACTTACGTAAGTACGACAAATGAAAACATAACAATATGGTTACAACAAACTTATCTAATCTACATCTAAGCCAAAATAATTAGGCCGTTTCCTAACCCGGGTGCTGCGGCGCAACACCGGCTGGGCGGGCGATAGGTTAATCGTCTGCTCCGAGTTGGTCGCGAACGACCTTCCCGGAGACGACGATCGCGTGACCCACGCGGCTGACGGCGACCCCGCGCGCTCCCCCATCCCCACGCACTGTGGTTCATGCTGCGCGCCGCTAGGTGCCACTACAGGGTGCACCCTTGGTGTCGCCGCACTGGGGTCACTCGGATATACTAAGTACGACTTCTTTTTTGCATTAGTACGATCAGGTAATAATTTGGTATGTGCACCTACTCTAACAAATCGAGATCTCATTTGGTCGACATGCCTATGAATAACAGCGTTGTTGTCTGTAGTTCTTATTTTGTAATCCGTTTCACCACATCTACTATCTACCCTTCCATCAAGCCATTTAGTAATACCTCCTCTAAAAGTACGATACCAAACCAAATCCCCCGGTGCAAAGTACCGTTTGACGCCTCGCGAAGCCCTTTCTTTCTGTATCTGCCTTTTACGCTGGCCAGTGTTAATATTGCCTTTCACCCGCTCTGGTTTGAGGCAGTCAAGACGGGTACGTAAAGTGCGCCCCTGCAACAACTTGGCTGGACTCACCCCTGTAGTACAATGGTTAGTATTGCGATATATAAGTAAGTACCTATTCAGGGCCGTATCGACGTCTAAATTTTGAATCATTGCTTTTTTTATAATTCTTTTACAAATTTTTACAGCGTTCTCTGCCGCTCCGTTCGACGACGGATGGTACGGTGCTGAAAATAGGTGTTCCACCTTATTATTTGTTAGGAAAGTAGCCAATTCATCACTTGAGAATGGTGGACCATTATCGGACACTACTTGTTTAGGTATTCCGAATCTCGCCCATACTTCTCTCAGCTTACAAATTACAAATCGAGCGGTAGTTGAGGTCATTTTACTGATCTCAATCCACTTCGAGTAAGCATCGATCATGACTAAATAAGTGACTCCTCCAATGGGTCCTAGGAAATCTAAGTGCAAACGGGCCCAAGGCCTTTCTGGGCAGGACCAGGCGCGCGGCGCCTCTCGGTCCGGTGCGTCGGCCACTCGCGCGCACACCTCGCAGGCGCGGCACACCGCCTCCAGCGCCTCGTCCACGCCGGCCCACCAAACATAGCTGCGCGCTAGCTGTTTCGTTTTGGTGATACCCATGTGCGCGTCGTGCAGCTCCCGCAAGACCCTCTCCGTGCACGACCGAGGCACGACGACCCTGTGGCCCCACATGACACAGCCTAACTCCTCGTAAAGTTCTTGTCGTCTATTGAAATACGGTTTCAACTCTTTGCACTCCGCCTCCTGAGGCCATCCATCTCTAATAAAACTCAATATCTTACCTAACAACGGGTCGTTTGATGTTTCTAATTTTAATTTGTTATAGTCTAACAGTAAGGCCTCGGACGCGAAGTGCAAATACGTTTGTTCCGGACAATCTTGGCCCTCGTCATCTAACCTACTCTCTTTATGCGAAGAAATCATTCGTGATAACGCGTCTGCGACATTTTTATCTGAACTAACATATTCTATCTCGAAGTCGTAAGCCGTGAGTATCAACGCCCATCGTTGCAGTCTACTCGCAGCCATATTGGGAATACCTCTATGTGGACCGAAAATTGTAACCAACGGCTTGTGGTCCGTACGTAATAAGAAATGCCTTCCGTATAAGTATTGATGATACTTCTTAACAGCAAAAATTATAGCGAGTGCCTCCTTATGGATCTGACTATAATTGAACTCTGCGGCGCTCAGCGCACGTGACGCGAACATCAGCGGCCTCTCGCACCCCTCACCGTCGCGCTGCGCCAGCACGGCGCCGAGCCCGTGCGCGCTGGCGTCGCATGTCAGTACCAATTCCTCCGTTGGCGAGTAGTGACACAGTGCCGCCGCACTGCTTAGTCGCCTCTTAACCTCCACGAAGGCTCGCTGTTGCCGCTCCCCCCATGACCAAGGAGTGTCTTTTTTAAATAATTGATATAAGGGATGCAAATGCGTGCTTAAATCTTTAATAAAACGACTGTAAAAATTGACCATCCCTATAAAAGACCTCAACTCCGATACATCTTTCGGCTTACACATTTCTAAAATCGGCTTTATTTTGTCGTTATCCGCATTTATACCGTTTTTGTCGATTATGTAACCGAGATATTTTACTTTATTCACAAAAAAATCACACTTTTCCTTCCTAAGTTTCAATCCGAATTCTTTTAATCTACTCAACACTTTATCCAAAGTTTGAAAATGATTTTGTTTGGTGTCGGTGGCTACTAAAACATCGTCTAGAAAAGTGACTACCCCCGTAATACCCGTGAACAGACTCGACATTATTCTTTGAAAAATACCGGGACTAGATGACAACCCAAATACCAGTCTGTTGTACATAAAAAGCCCTCGGTGTGTATTAACCACTGTATATTGTTTTGTGTCATCCAGTTCGATCTGGTTGTAGGCTTGAGAAAGATCAATTTTACTGAAAAATCGACAGCCACCTAGCTGTGCAAACAAATCGTCTATCTTAGGTACAGGATATTTGTCGACCAATAAGACTCGATTTAATGTTACCTTGTAATCTGCGCAAATCCGAATGGCCCCGTTAGGCTTATTTACAATTACCAAGGGTGTAGCCCACTCCGACGACTCAACGGGCTCAATGACACCTGCGCGCAGCATTGCATCGAGTTCGGCATCGACGCGGTCGCGCAATGCGTACGGTAGGGGGCGCGCGCGACAGTACACCGGCACCGCGTCCGGCCGCACGAGTAGCCGCGCCCTGCCGCCGGTGTAGCGTCCCAGCCCCCCGTCAAACAATTCACCATATCTGCAATACAAATCGTTAATTCCTTTAAAATCATTCGTCTCTTTAACATTTAAGGAATTTACATAAAATTTTGGCACTTCTATTTTTAACTCGGATAACCATTGTCTACCCAGCAAAGTCGTCGATCCCTTTTGTATAACATATAAATCTAAGATTTTACTTTGTTGTTGATGCGCGACTTTTACCTCACAATACCCCAATGGTTTGATCTTAGTGCCGTCATAAAAACTGAGAGCCAATTCACATTTCACAATGGGCAAATGACTAAACATTTTATCATATGTTTGTTGTTCCCGCCTACTTGAGGTCCTCCCAAATGAAACGAACGTGTTCGGAAAATGAGTTCTTTATTCAAACTCGCAAAACTTCAAAAAAAACAAAATCTCCTTGACTACTTATTAAGTCTCGGGCGAATCTTAACATCGCGATTTACAATAAAGCAATCTAGATACAACGCCATCTATTGGCATAGAAAAAAAAACTAACTGAAATATAAGTGTTTCTAGTCACACATTCCGCCCCACCAAGGACATCCTGAGGTCCTTCCAAAAGAAAACAAATAAAAAAATGAATCACCACTATGAATGTAAATGAAAAGAAAAATAAAGTTTAAAATAAAACTAAGCATTTAAGGGTCTATTGGAAGGCAGCACACCTTGGTGATCGGTCTCTTAATTATTGAATTTTTACACTTCACAGACACTACTCTCACTAACTTGACTGAACCGGGGTGAATATCAACGATTCTTCCTAAACTCCACTTAGAAGGTGGAAGATTATCATCCCTCAATAAAACAAGATTGCCCTTTTGAACATTGGGTTGTTTAGTCATCCATTTTGGTCGCTGTTGCAACCGAGATAAATACTCCTTTGACCATCTATTCCAAAAGTCTTGAACTATTCTCTGGGCAAACTGCCATCTGGTTAATCTATTAATCTTGGAGTTTAAATAAGATTCTTCTGGAACTACGATAGGTGCCTCGCCAACGAGAAAATGTCCAGGTGTTAAGGGTTGTAAGTCATTTGGATCATCACTTATAGGAGAAATGGGACGTGAATTGAGGCAGGCTTCTATCTGTGATGTGACAGTTGACAATTCTTCATATGTTAGAGTTGTATTTCCAAGGACACGTCTCAAATGGAATTTTATCGATTTTACTCCCGCCTCCCACAAGCCGCCAAAATGTGGTGAAGCTGCGGGAATATGATGCCATGTTGTTCCATCATTAGCTAGTAGATTTTTAATATTGCCTTGAACATTATCATCTTTAACTTTCTCAAAGAGTGATTTGAGCTCCTTATTCCCAGCAGTCAAATTTGTTGCATTGTCGCTCCACATATCAGAACAATGACCTCTTCTAGCGACGAAACGTTTAAATGCGGCAATGAAATCAGTCGCGTATAGTGAAGTAACTATTTCTATGTGTATTGCTCGTGTTACCATACATATGAATAGGGCTATGTATCCCTTTTGGGTTTTGCAACCTCTACCCTTTGATAGTCTCAAGTCAATCGGACCTGCAAAGTCCACACCACTCTTCAGAAATGGCTTACATGGAGTAACTCGAGCTTCAGGTAAGGATCCCATCATTTGATTTCTTGTGTTATTTCGATATCTAGTGCATGTCACACATTGATGTACAATCTGTTTTACCATTTTTTTTGCTTTTATTATCCAGTATTTTCTACATACGTTACTCAACAACAGCAGTGGGCCGCCGTGCATAGTTTTAGTGTGGTAATCGGTAAGTATTAACCGTGTGACATGATGATTTTCAGGTAGAATAATTTGGTGTTTGGTATGTTCAGGTAAGTTACTATTCTCTAATCTCCCCCCTACTCTTAGTATACCCTTGTTATCTAAAATTGCATTAAGTGATCTGATTTTACTATCTTTCTTAACGTTTCTTTGTTTCTGTAATCTTTCAATTTCATCTGCGAATGATTCCTTTTGACATAATATTATAACTTTTTCTCTTGCATTATTTATTTCTGTACCAGTTAAATGTATCTCTTTTGGTCTATTTCTATTGAAAACTCTTAGTATGTATGCCATTACTCTTAAAAGCTTTGTTAAACTTGAATATCTTGTTACTAAATCAAATTCCCTTTCCTTATTAATTGTGTTCGTCATAACCTTGAGTTTCTCTTTCTTCTTTTCTAATTCGGTTAAGTTATCTTTCAGTTGAATGTATTTTATACTTCGTTGCATTAATTCACTTGGTCCAGTCCACCATAACTTGTGTTGCAGAAGTTGAGCAGGTGTAGCCCCTCGAGATGCTACGTCTGCAGGATTTTTCGTTGTATCGACGTGACTCCAAGTAATCAAAGGTAAGGTAGTTAGAATTTCTGAAGTTCTGTTACCAATGAAGGTTTTCCATTTAGAAGGATGGCTCTGTAACCATGCTAACACAATACTTGAGTCAGTGTATGCATGTATCTGTGTTTGTGGAACCTTAAGAACTTTCGAAGTCTCTTGTAGCAGTTTAGTCAATAGCACTGCACCGCACAGTTCTAGTCTTGGTACAGATATTGTTTTAATCGGAGCAACTTTGGTTTTTGCAGTTATCAGACGAGTGTATATTGTATTATCAGCCTTAATTACTCTGACGTAGACTACAGCTGCGTAAGCCATTTGTGATGCATCACAATAGCCGTGAAGTTCCAAACATTGGTCGTCGTTATTAGTTTGCAGCCATCTATTAATGTTTATGTGTTTAACTTCTTCCAATTCCTTACGAAAATTCAACCACTCTGTCCGAACGTTATTAGGTGCCTCTTCATCCCAACCTACCTTTATGAGCCATAAATGTTGAATGATTATCTTAGCTTTAACAATGACTGGTGCCAGCCACCCCATAGGGTCAAATAATCGAGAGATTTCACCAAAAATCAATCTTTTGGTGATAATTTTAGATGGACAAGGTGAATTTAAATCATACTGAAACGTATCTGTAATTTTATTCCATTTAATTCCAAGAGTCTTCACCACGTTTTCGGTACTCAGTACATAATGTTCTTCTGAATTGTAATTTTCCTTCTCTACTTGCTTTATGAATTCGGGTTTGTTACTAGCCCACTTTTGTAATTCAAAACAACCAGCCTTCATTAGTCCCGTCATCTGACGGTGAATTTCAATAGCTTCGTCCAAACTGTCTGTGCCAGTCAATAAATCGTCCATGTAGAAATCTGTCTGAGCTATATCCGAAGCTAGTAGAAAGTTCTGGCGTTCGTCAATTGCCAATTGTTGAAGTGTTTTTGTAGCAAGATAAGGAGCACTTGCAGTTCCAAATGTGACTCTCGTCATGCGGTACTCTTTGAGTTCATTGTCGACCCGCCATAGTATTCTTTGATAGTTTGCGCTCTCATTTGTCACCTTAATTTGTCTATACATTTTGACGCAATCTGCTGTAAAGGCTATTTCATGTCTTCGCCATCTCATAACAATGTGTTTTAAATCCTGTTGTAACCTTGGTCCAATCAGCATTATATCATTCAGTGATTGGCCAGTTGGGCCCTTGCACGAAGCGTCAAATACGATTCTCAATTTTGATGTAGTTTTATCCAGTCGGATTATAGCATGATGAGGCATGTAAAACTTGTTAGGTGTGTTATCGTTCTCAGTGTCTATTTCTTCCATATGATTAAGTAGTAAATATTCCATTAAAACTCTTGTATATTCTTGCTTTAAATTAGTATCTCGATTCAATTTTCTTTCGATTTGTTCCAGCCTTCTTTCAGCTATCTGTTTAGTGTTTCCGAAGTCAAAATGTTTTTCTTTTAATGGAATCTCCACAATGTATCTTCCTTCACTATCTCTAGTATGTGTTTCTGCAAATATTTTCTCACATTGTTGTTCATCTTCTGTCATTATTATTTTGTCTTTATATGTATTTGCAGACTCGAGTTCCCAAAACCTTTGTAATTGTTCCATTTCTTCACTGTGCGTTGTGATGTGCATATTTATCACTTGAGTGTTGAGATTGGTGGTATCTGTTGTATAAATTCCTCCTGATAATACCCAACCAAATCTTGTTCTTTGAGCTAGTGGTGAGCCAACTGATCCAGAAATTACACCATCTAATAAAATGTTGCTGTATACATCGGCTCCTAATAATAAGTCGATTTTTGCAGGTTCACCGTAATCAGGATCAGCCAATGTTAATCCTTGTAAATGCTTCCAAGTTGTAAAGACTTGTCTCGAAGGGAGCAAGCGTGTCAATGTAGTTAGCACATATGCATTTACAGGCAGTTGTAGTGATTTATCATAGTCAGATTGTAATGTAAAGGAAACTGAATATTTTGTTTGTGATACTGTGTTGTTACCAAGTCCACTGATTGTACACTGCTTAGTGTTAGATCTTTTCAGACCAAGGTTTTGTGCTGCATGCTCTGTTATGAATGTTCCCTCGGAACCTTGGTCAATCAGGGCTCTCAATTGACATGTGCGTCCATTATCTGCAGATACTATTACTATTGCTGTTGCAAGTAAAATGTTCGTAGGTCGTTGCTCTGCAGAGTTCATGGTGTGATGATTAGATAGATTGTTGTTGTCCTTTATCTCTCTTGTGTGTTTAGGTTTCTCTTCTTGGTGGTTCGTGTCTTTTATTTCTGGATGTTTTGTTTCTTCTCGTTCGTTTCTGGGAGAATTGTAATTGTTGTCTACATGAATTAGTGAATGGTGACGTTTACCACAAATGCGACATCGAGATTGTTGTCTGCATGTCTTTACTCCATGGTTTGGTATCAAACAATTGAAGCAAAGGTTCTTAGATTCAATGAATGTCTTCCGCTCAGGGATAGACATTTGTGTAAATTGTTTGCATTTGAAAATATAGTGCTCGCCACCACACATAATACATCTTTCGTTCGGCGTGTTGTGGAAAACTTTTCTTTCTGGTATTGATTTTGGCATCGCGCCTCGCAGGTTGTTTCGTGATGATTGAACTCCTTCAAGTGATCTGAATCGCATCTCTAAAAATTCCGTAAACTGTTTGTATGTAGGCATTGGATTATCTTCATCAAATTCCTTACTGACGATTTCTTCCCAGTGCTTGACTGACTCGCTGTCTAGTTTACTAGTAAGCAAATATATTATCATTGGATCCCATGTTTTTGTTTCGATTCCTAAACCTTGAAGACCACAAAGGCAATCTGTTGCAGTGTCTAATAAGTTCTTTATTGCATTTGCGTTCTCAGTTGGTATATTTCTCAGTGACGTCAGTTTTTGTAGATATGTATTAACTATAACTCTCTTGTTGCTGTATCTTTTCTTTAGTTTGTTCCATGCATGTTCGTAATTGTTGTCCGTGATAGCTATATTCTTTAATAAATTTGCAGCTTCTCCAACCAAATTTTGCTTAAGTAGATGTAACTTGTTTACATTGCTCAAAGAGGTATTTAGATGTACTAGCGATAGAAATTGATCGTGGAATGATATCCACTCACTGTATTGACCATCAAAGCTTGGTATTCTAATGGGTGGTAATTTGATATGCTGCACTGAACTTTCAGTTTTAACAGGATCGCTATTCGGTACCGATGGGGGCACAAAATTACTCAATTTAGTCAACATGTTGTCTTTAGCAACTGCGTATTCATCTTCTGTTTCAAAGTACATGTCAAGATAGAGATCATTTTCCAATAGTGTTTTGTTTGTACATTGTAAGATCCGTTTATGATTGTCTTGAAAACTTGCCCAATATGATTCGAGTAATTCTAATTTGGTTTTTATATAATTCCACGATAAACGCTCTTTTGGAGATTTTTTGAAATTTGAATGAGCACTTAGTAATTGTTTTTGTAATCCAGTCTGAGAACTGAATAGCTCATCAGGATCTATATCATTGATATCACTCATCTTGTATAAAATTTTCCAAGTTCCTATTAGTATTTGAAATTTGCAGTTATTTAAACTCTACTAAGATCAGAGACACAAATCAAATTAATCACGATTTCTGAACGATAAACCACTTGTCACTATAAAGTTGAAAGCTCAAACGTCACTTGAATTAGACAGTTAACTAAACGTCACTTGACTTTGAAAGTTCAACGTCACTTTGAGTTTAACAGCTAATGTCACTTGAATTTGACAGCCATAGACATGTCACTTCAGTTTGACAACTACCGAAATGTCACTTGAGTTTGAAAGATACCGAAATGTCACTTGAGTTTGACAGCTAAACGTCAATTGAATTTAACAGCTACCGAATTGTCACTTTTTTTTTTTTTTTTTTTTTTTTTTATCACTTCACTATCTCACTTGACGTACTGAAACTTAACTGTACTGTAACCTGCCTAACTATATTACGCGAAACCGGCTCGGGAGGACCATGTTCCCGCCTACTTGAGGTCCTCCCAAATGAAACGAACGTGTTCGGAAAATGAGTTCTTTATTCAAACTCGCAAAACTTCAAAAAAAACAAAATCTCCTTGACTACTTATTAAGTCTCGGGCGAATCTTAACATCGCGATTTACAATAAAGCAATCTAGATACAACGCCATCTATTGGCATAGAAAAAAAAACTAACTGAAATATAAGTGTTTCTAGTCACTAATACATGTGTTACTAATACATGATAAGGCAGAACCTGTATCTATTTCCATTAATAAGTCCCTATTTTCAACAAGTAAACACATGCTCACCGGTTTGTACTGCGACAGTGACATTTGCATCACTGGTTCCTCGTCCATGTCCTCATACAAATCCTCATACCCATCATCCGGGTTCTGACTCGCCGCATCTTGCGAATTTCCAACATAATGCGCCCGCGCGGCCGTACCGCCGCCCCGGCGACCACCGCGTGCCCTGCCGCCGCGTCTAACGTGCGACCTGGACCCGCCTCTGCCATGTCCTGCACTGCCCGCCGGCTCAGCTGACAAACAAACCCGCCGCAAGTGGCCGATCACCCCGCACTTGCTACAGGTATAGCTCCGAAATTTGCATTCGTAAGCCAGATGATCGCGCGCCCCGCACGATCCGCATATATCATAGACTTTCGGCTGACTGGTGCGACCCGCACCTCCGTCGCCTCCTCCCGCTCTTGAGTTCCGGACGCGGTTCGTACGCATCGCATGAAGTCCGTTCCCGCTATCGCTAAACTGCCGTCTTGCCGATGACGCCCCCTCACTTTGTTCCACTAACGCCGCATCGCGCTCCGCCGCTTCTAATGAACATGCTAATGTCACCGCTTTTTCGTACGATAACAACTTTTCTTCGGCAAAAAGCCGTTGACGAATGATGTCACTACGAATACCGCAAACTATTTGATCTCTCAAATTGTCTTCTAACACCGTCCCAAACTCACAATCCTTAGCTAATTTTTTCAATACAGCAATATAGTCCCCGATTGGTTCACTTTGTAACTGCCGACGCTGTCGAAATTTATATCGTTCGGCCATTACCGACGGTTTTGGTTGCAGGTGATTGCGTAACAAATCAACCGCCGCCGAATAACCTAAATCTTTTGGTTTCTTGGGACTTGCGAGCGTAGACAAAAGTTCGTATGCACTTTCCCCGATCACCGAAATCAGAATAGGTAACTTCACTTCGTCTTTTACATTATTTGCTAGGAAATACATTTCTAACCGTTCCACGTACGAAGTCCAATTTCCTGACGGTACGTCGAACTCGCATAATTTTCCCACCGACATTGTCCACAATTTTTGTTGTTCTTTTCCTGTATTTTCACTGCCTTCCACTTTGCACGCGCTTGAATCCATCCCATCCTCGTCGCCACTGAAGTAAATGAAACAACGTCTGATTTCCAAAGCAGTCACAGTTTAATGGCCGAGAAACATGATATAAGAATACCTTCATAATTCTTACCTTATAAAATATTATTAACTAGATGCCCACATAACAGAAGCAAACTGGTTTTCTTATGACCACGATGACGTACTTCGTTGCCAGCCAAGAACACATTAATTTATATAAATCAGATGAAATATGAAAAAAAAACAAATTATGTTTGTAGTATGGAAATACAAACACAAGATGTCAAGAAATCTCAAAGTCTATAGTCTTCTAGTATTGAGAGACAGACGAATTTAGACGAAACTATAAGGGTTCCTTGTTTGACTATACGTAGAACCTTGAAAACTATGGAAGAACAGTTTCAAAACCTATTACGAACATTTTAAGGGCAAATATACCACAGGCTACATACTATAAAATATAAAAATAAATATGTAACTTGGAAATTGTCACATAAATTATCTAGTCACATTTAAAGTACCAGAATCTACCCTGGACTTTTAAAATAAAACACTGACTATAAATTTTAAACTAAAGAAAATTCCAATGTCGACACTAATGTTAGAGCCTTAAGTCAAAACAATGCCTCTATCATCTGTAGCGACCCTTATAATCCAAGGGTGAGTTTTACCCGATGTGGTTTTGGCGGAGCAAACCCGTATTATTCTCAGTTTGATATACTTACACAGTCGTCATACTGTACTGGTTGACCACTACAATGTTAGGGGGATTATTTCGTCTTTGTATTCAACTCATATTTAATCTGACGACCATAATCCTTTTCGAGGTAGTCAGAAGCCTCGCTACAACATTCAAATCGAATCGAAACCTAATTTATGAGGAATTGACAACAGAACACATTGACTAACGGTCAGTTGCACGTAGGTTCATTAAAGTTAATGCTCCATTAAATCTCTTGCTAGCTTTTACTACGTCAACATAACAAAACGTGAAGGCAAGATATTTAATGGAGGATTAACTTTAATGAACGTACGTGCAACTAGCAGTTAGTAAGTCAACGACTGAACCACATGAACTAAGGTAATTATAATTGTAATTAAAAAGATGGAAAAACGAGATGGAGCAATACCATCAGATATTCTTTTGAGGGTACTTTTGAATTTGCCATCTTTGGGGCTAGATTGATTGTATGTAGTTTGTTCTTCTCGTCTTGATCAAAGTTAACAAATAAACCTAGTTACCTAGTTGATATTTAAAAGAGTAAGTGAAAGTCTGTAGGGCATAGGCCTCCCATTTTGCTCTCCAATTCTCTCTATTGTTTGCAACTAATGGCTACCAATCATCCGTGCTGTCTCTCCACCTTTTACTGGGTCTACCTCGACGCTGGCGACCATCCTGGGAGACCCAGTCTGTAGTGATTTTGGTCCAAAGTCAAAGTCAATATAATTTATTCAATATAGGAGTTTGCAGCACACTTATCAAACGTCAAATCTTTTTTAAAGCTACCACCGCGTCGGAACGTGTTGTCGCTGTAAAGAAGAAGTGGCCAGAAACTCTACAACATAACACGACGTAATAACTCTTACAATATAAATTCTTAAGCTAAAGTTGTCCATCTTTCTGAATGCATGCGATAGACATACGTCCGGCCCAGTCCCACTTCAGCTGGGCTGCTCTTGCGCCCAAACATCTGCTATGCTTACTAGATATTACGTATGTTATATTTTTTTGTTCGTAAAGTTCATAATCAATCAAATAAGCCCACATCAACCCACTGAAAGTCAAAGTCAAAATAATTTATTCAATCTAGGAGCTTGAAGCACATTATTAATCGTCAATGCTGGGCATATTCCTCTTTTTAAAAAATACAATAATAATTTAATAAATTAATTACTCTTTGTCTCCGATATTTTACTTTTTAAATTCAACAACATTTTGTGTAAACCCCTAAAAATTCATAGGAAATACATTGTTGGTACATTTTTACGAAGATACGAAAACCATAAAACGAAAGTCGTTTAGTTTGATGAGTTACCCATAATATATGACGTGTTATGGCTTGCCAGAACCTTAACATACCATATTTACATGGCATTATAAATTGTTATTTTACAATTCAGAGTATCCTTAATTTCACTAGAAGTGCCGTACCATAATTTTGCCCAGTGTGAAAAATTTTGTTCCCGTCGCTAAGTACCTACTTTTAAATCCAGAAACAAATTACCCACCGCGCAATTGAAGCATGTTACAGTACAACAAAAAAGAATAGAAAACGGTGATAGTAGGAACTAAATATTTTAAAACAAATTGTCGGTCCGTATTGCCAGGTTATACGGATATACAGGGTGTTACATAATTAACCAAAAAAAATAAAATCCATCGTCGAAACCAATTATAAACAAATCCCAACTCTAGTGTGACATTTGAAACATAGACTATTTTTTCAGAAGGGTAGTCTTTGTAAGTCATTTGTACCTAAATAGTAAGAGACGAAGAAGCTTTCTTTGTCGATAAAAACGAATTGTAAGACGCTTAAATTATCTTACATGATGACAAATATGAATACTTTATTGAAATTATTCTTAATTTTTTATTTTTGTACCAATAATTGAAATATTTTTGTCAATCTATTTTGATTGTATTTTTTTGCATTAAATAGGTCTTAATATTAATGTTAGCTTTAGTAATAAAGATAACTTAGAGAAAAATCATCTTTTAAATTAAGTACTTAGAAGATAGGTAGTGACATCGCGGTGACCTTAGGACGTATCTACTGCCGTTTAGTCTTTGAACTACCGGCAGTCCGTAAAATAGTGCTGTGCTTCAACGATTACTATTTTATTATTTTATTATCGATAATTTTTTTTTCGGTGAATAATAATATTATACTACGGTTGTCATATATTGGCAATAGACTCTTTACAAGAGACCCTTTAACACCCTTTTTTCTTTAGGGGTATTTTTGTAACACCCTGTATATAGTTAGTTATTTTGACGTTCTTACAAAGAAAGTGGCGACTTAAATGTCTATCTACTCTTTTATTTTGCACTGTGTGGTTCTTAACGATATTGTTAAAAATTAGCAGCATTATAAATGTGTTTTCATCTGGCAACCCCAACATTACCATCAGAAGCAACCATTCAGAACACTAGACAATAAAGACCAGCGAGCTCCATAGATTAGTTACTCCAAACTGCGTTGACTGAAAAGTCTCGCAACGAGTTTAATCAAAGCAGATATATAGGATGTGTAGGATAAACAAAGTGTAGTGGATTCGTTGTCACAGAAACGTCAATCCGACATGAAGCAAATAGAAAAAAGAGCAACAAATTCGCCTCGCAAACACTCAAATCGTGTAGAGTGTGTAATGTCGATATGTTCCATCGCTTCGTTTTTCATGTCTGCCGTGTCAAACACAGTATTGCTCCGATATGTATAAATCTCTATAATAACTATGGATGTCTAAAGCTACGCCCACACCTTTATCATTCCTCATGATTATTCAGAACAAGCCTTGTGATGCAAAGATATGGGTGTCATATTACCAGAAGAGTGTTAAATTTGCGTGTGGTTTCGGCTAGACCAGACTTACAAATTATTCCTATGGGTCGTATGATTCTTATGTAAATAATGAATAAATCTGGAGGATCTAATAAAGATGGCGGTTTCTAATTTTGTCTTTTTGAAGGCGAAAGGCAAATGACATCTGACACGGAATTCCATCCTTTCAATATGCTCATGTAAGCCTTGCTATAACTGCACGATTGGTTATTGTTACCAAGCTTCTGACCATTCAGCAAAAGATTATGGCCGTGAATTTATTTATATATGTATGTAGTTAACATAAGGCTCAGTGTCTAAGCAATATGTGCTGTCACAGAATTCCGAAATCCATTCGGGTGTTCCGTAGAGATTTTACTTTATATTCGTTCATCTGTATTCCGTCCGCGGGTGGACTGCGTTGAGAATATCTTATTTGAATCTCTGATGTTTTCAGTTTTCTACAGTTAATGGCTTACAACTGGAAAGGGGGAGATACAACGCTTAGTTGTATTATTACTCCTTCTGTTTGTCGTTTTTGTTGTTACGTTATTTCTACAGGTCTTCGCCTTCAGAAATAACGTTGAAATAGCATTGATGACAATAAAAAGGTTTGTATCAGTGCTGTTACAACTTAATTTAAAAGGTGGTTTGCAGTGCATATGCATAGTCAACCAATTTGAAATATAGGCCACATTATAATAGAACCTTGTCCTGCAACATGCATTTTGCACGGGAAAAATAGGGTCATCACCTCGAGAACTCTTCGGCGTCATCGGCCATCTGTTTTGCGAGTATGTCAGGTTCATTGCCACTTTGGACATGGGGTGGTCTAATATAAAAGGAACCCACACGACTGCTTTCAAATAAACAATTAACGGCCGTATCACAAAAGCTTTTTTGAGCCTTGACGGAACAATATCGTTGCGATCTCACCGCGTCATCACTGCAATATTTCCGAGATCATTCTGGCCCTATACCCGGACTTTCATGGTTCGAAATATCGTGACCGTTTCTGTCCGAACTTCAATGGAATAGAGTTGATATTGGAACGAAAACATTCATGAAAGTCCAATTTAGTGGCAGAGCCCAAGTGTCGTGGCGGAATCGAGGCGATAAAGCTCAGTTAAAATCACGGTGATTCCGTTGCGACATCTTGGCCGGCAGTTGCAACATCGCCTATGCTATTCAGAGTCCTTCTTAATATGCTGACACTAACCAAATTAGCTGAAACTATTTTAAGGGGATGATCAGACCATCGAAATGAACAACTTTCTTTATTGCACCAACATCGAAATCGCGAAAGATAAATCAGCTGTTCCATACGAAACTGCAAACCTACTTGAGCCAAATATATGGGACAACTGTTCTTTTTTTCGCGATTTCGATGTTGGTCCCATAGAGAAAGTTATTCAGTTTTACGGTCTGATCGCCTTAAAATGTGTCAGCATATTAAGAAGGACCCTGTAACGTCTTAACTACGTTATTTTAATTTCGAGAAACGGTCAAAACAATCCTTTCCCAAAACAATTTTCAGGTCACTCGCATCACATTAGTATGCGGATTTAAAAAATCTTTTTTCCTCAAAAAGGCGTATTCGTAATTTGCATAACTGGTAATGCCCTTTAGAGCGAACGTGTCGGCGCGAAGTTGGGTAAATGTTTTCGTTTATGGCGCGAGTTGCCGCCATGTTGGGGGACAAACTTTGTAATGTTACACACTCGTGTGTTTTCCTTAAATTTTAAAAGGGATACGTCATTCTGTGCCTTGGACTGGTTACGCGTGTAATTCTACTAACAAACATTTCTGCCACTTTTTGCGGGGGCGAGGTAACATGAAATCCATAACTTTGGATTTAATTCCCCATAACTTTAGATTCTAATTTTGAATGTTAAAAATCATGAAAAGTAGTCTCGTGTGAACCCCAAACGTTCTAAGTTCGAGATTATTATTTCGCAATTATAGGCTGTCTCGTTTAGTGATAAGGTGTAAAATTGAATGCTCAAGATCAATTGTGCTTATACTGTGGCAGAGGGGAAATGCTACCGCAAGGCTAGTCCTTATAATAATGAATCAAAGTTCTTTGCTTGCTAACATAACATAATCTTACCTTTAATACTCTTTATTTACTATTACTATGATTCCTTTCGGTCTTATGACAGTTCGGTCTAGCCTGTCAGATAGTCAAATCCCCGTAGGTCTATTTCCCGTTTAGTCCTGACTTCGCTAATTTGCTATAAGTAAGTAAGTTATAGCCTGTAGAATCCCACTGCAGGGCAAAGTCGTCCTCTCACAAATAAGCGTGAGAGGGAGTGGGCTATACTCCACAACGCGGGCCTAGTGCGTGTTGGTAGAGGCAAGTTAGTGGTCAACTTGCTGTCAGAGAATTTCGAATTTCCAATTCGGTATGTGACGTTTTTTTTTCAATTCAATGCACTTATACTTTATTGGACACCAAAATAGAATAAACATTGTTTTGGAGGGCTCAATAGAAAACCATTTCAAGATTAAGTCTTAATAACAATATTTTCTATGTAAGGATTTTTAGTGGAGGTTTAGTGCTCATAAATTATACAATGAAATAGTCCTTGCTTTTATGAATATGTGGTCTAAGTAATTGGTCTAAATACTAAGTTGCTATAGTTCTACCATCTACAATGTAATTATCTTCATTCTCGACCGAATACGACCTACCACTGAGCTAGGTGAGGCGGTCTTGAGTCTAGAGTGTGGTTGATGCACTCGGAACACCTCTCGTTCAGTAGGTAATTGTATTTACTACTTCAACACACCTCGGGAAACTGCACGGCGTAGAAAACTAATGTCGGAACTACTACTAAAGGTGCGTGAGTTTTATAAACTGATTACAATGAGATGTATCTATTTGAAGTCATTGTTTGTAATGAAGTAGTAATAATTTTAATTGCTTCATTATGGCATTGAAATGGATAACCTAAATAATTATGTAACATTAGAGTTTACCCGTGACTTCGTTCGCACAAATTATATACCAGATTTAAAGTCAGATCATAAGCTATCAAACAAAAAAAGTTTTATCAAAATCGGTTTAGTTTAGTTTAGTTTTAGCGTGATGCTGTTACAAAAATACAAACAAAACTAAATTATTAAGAAAAACATAAAAGCCGACTGCATAAAAAACCTATTAACTGAAAAGAGAAAAACAAGCTCTAAAATCACTAATCAGCTATAACAGCTTTATTTGAGCTAATATAATTTGAATGTTATTAGGTAGGTATCGCAAACGGGGACAAAGGAGATTTTTGGTTGGTTATTTTTGACCCCGCCTGCAATACCTACCTAATAACATTCAAATTATATTAGCTCAAATAAAGCTGTTATAGCTGATTAGTGATTTTAGAGCTTGTTTTTCTCTTTTCAGTTAATAGGTTTTTTATGCAGTCGACTTTTATGTTTTTCTTAATAATTTAGTTTATTTCATACTTTTTAGTCTTGCGTCGAAACGGTAACATAAAAGTACTACAATACTTATATATTTGGAATCGTCTGTTCACTAGCTTTCATTTGATACCCATATTGTAATTTTTAACAAAAAAAAATTGTTTATTACCCCTCTCTTTTTTAATTCGTAGACGCCATCTTGAAATAATATACCCTATGTCACTCTCACGATTTTTACGAATCCAATGATACCTCATACGTTAAAATCCATCAAGCCGTTTAGGTTGTAGCCCGTGCCAAAGAAATAGACATACAAACATACATACATACATACATATATACATACATACATACGCTCGAAAAACATAACCCTCCTTCTGTCGCAGTCGGGTAAAAACAGACAAAAATTATAAAAAAGGTTTATTTGGAGTCCAGGTATTTGGAATCACATATAAGAACGTTTGAACCAAGTTTTTTCTCTTTCCCTAAGGCCAAAAGTGTTGGCAATACCAACATAAAATGTAGTAATTAAAAAAGTTATATTTCCGTTTCCGCCTTCCATATTGGTACGGTGCTTGCGCGTGTAACTAACTCTGGTGTAAAAATCACTAAAATAAACCTCCAGTACTGCGAAAAAGACTATCCTTTACATCGAACCACTCCTGCCACCAGAAAAACTACAGTCCACTAAAACCTCTCCAGCGGAGCCGAATAAAACACCGGTAGGCCACGTTCCCTACAAAAAGCACAAACCAACAAAACCACTTCCGAAACAATCACAAGCAGTAGATGAATACCAAAGAGATTATACCTAATAGAGTGAGCTATACCAATTGTAAAGTGTCCACTTTTTTTGACGTTTAGGTTTGAGTGTGTGGTGTCAAGTAGTATGGACAAAAGGCACCAAGTGACATATGGCCTTATGTTTACGGTCACTTTTCACACACACTAGCTCAAAAAAAAGTGGACAGCCGCATAAACAAATATCTATAGTTCCATCTCCTACTATTGAAGGTACGTCATAAGACAAAAGAGACTAACTACAATCGTAAATTTATGCAGACTCTATGGAGATCCTTCCTCTGAGATGAATACCAATCTAAACTCTTAAGATATGTTGACATAAAACATTAAACAGTGATTTTAAGGAGCAACGCGCGAGAAGCTTAGCCGGCCTTCAGTAATTAATAAATTATGTATTCTGTAAGTGCAAGCCCTTTCGCTTATCCTGCGTAATCCTGGACTCTTAGTTGAATCGCAAATGAGATCACATAGAAGGAAGAAACCCGTAGAACAGACAGGTTTAAAAATATTAGTCATCGTTAATTTATATTGTATCTATAATAATAGCTTTTCGGTGAAGGAAAACATCGTGAGGAAACCTGCATGCTTAAATTTCGAGGCATTTATTGTACCCACTGTCCATTATAATTAAGTGGCGATGGGCTCACCCCTCGTCACACTGGACAGAGTTTCGGTACTACTGGTGAAACGTGGATGTTCTGAGGCTTCTGACCCCCAGCAGCCCGTGGTCTTAATTTATATTAGTCATTTAGGTAATAGCTTAGGGACAATTCCCACTCAAAGAGCAACGGCCGGCGTAGTTGTAGCGGTTTCACGTCACCCCAAAATGGATTATGGCCATGAACATGAGCTTATTGTATGCAAGACATCATCCTCCTGCCCCTATCTGTTGTATTGTAGTTTGTTCAATCCATAGACATTCATTAATTTACACATCAACATTAAAAAAAAAACGTAGTTTTTTTTCACCAACTATTTAGCTTATTTCTCACATAAGGCTGTGCATACACGGCACTACATCAGTAATTAGGTAAATCGCAAAATATCGTCATCCAGGTTGCATAAAGTATTAACATAAACATTTTAGGCTGATGATGATTCATTGGTAAATTCTATGTCTAAGTAATAGTAAACCCATCCCGCCACTATACTGACGGGATGGGTTTCCTATTCTGTTGGCCTACCATGAGTTTTTACTGTACTTTACTACTGTGGTAACGTCACCAATTTTGTATTGAATTTCGTATAGCGCTCCTAGTGGATACGTCGATAACTAATTTCTGCCATACGAAATTGGCGACGTAACTACAGTAATAAAGTACTGTAAAAACTCATGGTAGGCTTACTGGTCAGGTAACTAGGTACACGTGGGAAGCTATCTCACTAGTAAAGGCCAAATGCAGCTAGTCAGTTCTTCGTTCTACTTGGCTCTACATCTAAACAATATCTGTATTCCATTGTTATTGAGATTTTGAATTGTATATTTAAGTGTAGACTGTCTTGGGCACTGACATTCATTTTAATAAATTACCCAGGGTAGGCAGGTCCAGAATGGCAGTTATAAATCTGTACGAATTAATGGTACGAATGTAGAAATTAAACTATAATTCTACTCCTACAATTAGTTTTTATTTAATTAATTACACAGGAACATAAGCATAAATATAAGCATATGCTCACGACTATATTCCCCGAGGGGGTGGTCAGAGATATTCTGGAAACAAAGAACATCCACCTTACACCACCTTACACCAACAGTAGTACCAAAACTCTGTCCAATGTGACACAGAAATATGATAGAAAGTAATCTAAAAAGAAAACTAGAAATAGTTCGCTTAAATTTAAGAAACATTATTGAAAAGAGCAACTACTATTTAAGATTAATATAACCAAAAAAGCAAAAATTTGTCTCCATCGACTACATCTACTCGGCTTATGCTAAATAGAAGATGTGCTCGAGGCTGCCGTCTTGTGGAAGAGTGCCGATTACGCTGGCAGCATTACCTCGCTGGATGGCAATTGATATAAGTTGCCAGAGGTTAGCGCCAGCCCTTCGGTCTCCGGAAACTTCGACCAATCGTGACGACAATTCTTTGAAGAGTGGTCGGGCGTCCGGTCCCCATGGCCCCAGGATCTCCATCCCGAACGGCACAAATAAGTAACCCTCAATGAGGGTTGCATATTTGCGCCGCTTATCGCTCTCTACAGCAGCGGCCGCCGAACCAGCTCTTCGAGAAGTGGTAGAGAGGTGTGAGGGCGCTACAGTGTCGACGCAAGTTGCGTCCCACACTAGGGTTCTGCCATTCCTCCAAGGAATGAAGGTCATAACGTCGGGCCTCCTACCATCATCTCACGCAATGGTACTTGGCTCGCCTATGGCCGGCACATTGACGCTGACAAGGGCCCCACGGATTTAAGCTGGCGTGGCGAGGGAAGTGGCCAGCACTACGCCGACAGGAGAGGCCGTCGTAGCCAAGTAGGTCCACGCTCTCGCCACAAGGGCACGGTGAGGCTCATTTGTATAGATGCTAAGTTTCAGACTCGCTGCTAAAGAAAAAGAAGTCTTGTCAAGGAGTATTCCTACGTGCGATTATGGCAACGCGATTAACCAATAGCCCGGCTCTGGCTCGCTCGAGGCTAGGAGGTGGGCTTTTTCTGCAGAATTGAGAGCGTTGTCTCTAATGTATTTGTTGACGCTGAATACAGAGTGGCTCGTCCCATAGCCTTTTACTGCTTATCTGAATACCAATGTACAATAATTACTTAATCAACGAAATTCCCATTCTGAATTTCCATTACTATTTACTAGTTAAATAAAAAAAAACATACGCTAAATTTTAAAATAGCACCTGTGCGTCTGTTGTTTGTCTCAACTAGATACCTAAACTATATTATTAGTTAATGGGATAATCCCCTACAGAAACACTTTGAGCTTTCCTCCACCCTGCACTAGCACTAAAGGTGTTTTTTCATGAAATAAACTAAAATTACTAAATTGAAATTTTTTTAAAGTCTTTGTTTTAAGGCAACTGATACATTAACTGGATCTGTCGGCACTTACTGCTTATTTGGAACCTGTATTTTGGTGGCTTCTAACTTGTATTTCAAACATTTCTAAATAATGAGAATTGTTTGTTTGTACTTACGCGAAACTAAAATAATACTTATGAAAAGCTCTAACACAGAAGTAGTTTTAACTTTAAAATTATTTTGAAAGTTTCACCAACTAAGTATTATGTTGGAGAAACTAGAAGCAAAGCGACGATATTTAAAAGTAGCTAAGCTAAGTATCTACCTGAATGAACAAATCTTTTATGGAAACGAAAATTCTGAGTTTTTGTTATAGACAACAACTGAGAGAACTATTTTTACCCGGAGTGGTTGTGAGTTGATATATGAAAATGAAGATATTTTTGTAAGATTAGTTTTTTATATTGAGATAGCATTATGCTGAAATGTCCATACTACCTGGCTGTCATTAATACATTAGAAAAAAAAAACGTTGTTTCTTATCTGAAAATTGATTTTCACAGAGGTGAAGTCTATCTAGATTAACTTGAAAGATAAACTCGAAAGACGCCGAGTGAAGGTCGATCGCCCAGGTACCTACTTTAGATTGAATTTTCTTTACCAATCATTTGTTTTTGATATTGTTTATTGAAGAATAGCAAAATTCAAGTAGGTATCTGATTTTTTTAACTGCCTCTTTAATCTTGTAAATCAAATTAAAGATTGGAAAACCCAGTATAGAACGGGACTCGAACCCCAACTAGCCTGCCAGTCCGGGGATTGTGACACTATCGTTGCTTGTTGAATTACTATCTTTTCTTCCAATTGCAGTCCTATCACAACAACATAAAGTCTAAAATAATACAAAAGTTTATTTCACTGTTACTCGCTCGGACAAAGTGAAAGGTCGTGTAAGTACGCCCTAAGCTTTGATTGATGAGTACTTGCAGTACGCCCCAAATAAGAAGTTCCCTCTCGTCATCCCTATTTCAAACCACGTAAGGGTAACATTTGCATGATTTACGCGACTTTTTAAACTGAACGGGGTATGAAACCCTAATTCAATTGCGAAGGTAATTTCCGGATAGAAGCACCGGTCGTGTCAGCGCCACGTCATTAAGGCTTGTCATTCCTGTCACTTAATGTGTCAGTTGTCGAAATGAAGTGATTATTGCATTTCAACCTAGAATTAACTCTTCATATTTCACATCCTATGTTATCCAGCTATAATACCAATGTGAAAGTTGTGACTTAATCACTCAATCTCAATCTCAATCATAGGAGACTTTTCTAAAATCAACGCGGACGAAGTCGTGGGGAACATCGAAATCGCGAAAAAAAATCGAACATCGGTTTTTTTTTTTGCGATTTCGATATTTGTCCCATAGTGAAAGTTGTTCAGTTTGATGGTCTAAACACCCCCTTAAGTGTTTATTTGTATTTTTGTAACACCTTGTATATCTATATCGTCACGCTTGTTTCCCAGCGGGTAGGTAGAGACCAGGGCGCGCCATTTACTACTACTACCTTACATACCTCTTTCGCCTCATACACATCCATATATCTCTCCATACATTTTTTAGGACGCAACCGATTTGATCAGAATACGTCCTACGAGGGCGCCCTCTAATGACACTTCCACTCACATTAGCACCGTATATCTCTTTCGTACATCTGCTGTCACTAGTCCTCTTTCTCTTTCTTTCATTTTCATGTCATCATATAGTTCCACTGCAAGACGCAGACTACAGGCCTCAAGATGTATGGGCGTTAGTCCACCACGCGTGTCCAATGCGGATCGGTAGACTTCACATACGCAGCAGAATTTGTTGTGCAGAGTATGCAAGTTTATGGAAGATTCACAGACGCTTTAAAGAAAAATCCCATAGGTTGTTTTTTAGGGTTCCGTAGTCAAACAAGTAACCCTTATACTTTCGTGCATTCTGTCTGTCTGTATGCCTCGACTTAATAACTCGCTCATTTTTGCACCTATTGAATCGAAATTTGGCATGAAGACAGATAACAGTAACCCAAAAACATAAATGTAATAGTTATGAAGAAACACATTTTTTTCGACCCCTCCCATACACCGAAAGAGGGGTTGGGAAAAAATAGTGTTTTTTTTAATAAATCGAGTGAGGTACCGTTGGATAGGTCTTATCCAATCGAACAAAACTCCCATATTCCAAATTTTCATTTAGGTAAGGGAATCGAAATTATTAATATTTGCTTTTGGCCGGTTTTTTGTTTTTGGTGAAATAAAGTATATTTCACTCATTAATCACTTCTAGTAGGCGATATAAGTGCTCATACATATGCCAAATGATAAAAGCCCTCATCGAAATCGTAACTCTGTAGTCAACGTTGATACACTGTAATAAGTCAAATTGTAGGTAATGGTTTCACAATCAATGTTGTGTCAGATACACATGGGTTCTCAAAACATTTCACATCAAGTGCATGATCAAACTTTCAGTCAGGGCCGGTCCAAGTGAAGTTCAAGGGACCGTGGCCCTCAATAATCCTCATTCTCATCATGTCTCATCCACCACAGATATCCGTCATCCTAAGCCGAAGTTCGAACCTAACCACCTGTCCTTAGGCCAGGCTCTTAGGCTATGTAACTTCCTTTCAAATATTTAACGACGCCTTTGCTCTGCATGGGGGCAAACATCCCATCAAAACTAAGTAACTTGAGGCTTCATGTTTTTCCTGTGGTTCGAATGCTGATGAAACTACGATCGGTATTCCACCTCCAGCCAAAAGTTTCCATTATCTGGCTCATTTACTCTCCACTTCTTTTCTTTCTTTTTCTACTTTGGTTTCTTTTTTATCTTTTTAATTTTAACCTGCAAACTTATTTTTTGCGGTTCACAAAGACTCTTGAGTTTTTGTTGAATGTATAGAAATTGTGTTATTGATTAATAAGGCAGTTCATTGGGTCTTTTTTTTGAGTGGGTAATTTATGAGAACGAACCCACATTCCAAATATAATTCTGGGTCCGCCCCTGATCTTCTTTCTTGAAAAGGTAGTTATTCCGCTCCTAGTTGGTTCCTAGCAACATTTACAATCAGTAATTCGAATGAGAACAGTTTCGATTTGTAACATAGACAAAGCTTTGTCCGATCCAAACATGAAATTCGAGGAGATATTCAAAATATCCACAATTGCGATGCGAATCAATCGATGTCATCCACATATTGCTCGGGATAGGTTTTGGGTGTCGCAATTCAGTTTCATTATAATTTTAACGTTGGTCTGTTTTGTTTTACTGGTAAATTCGATTTTATTCCACGACATACCTGGTAGGAAATACACTGATGCCACCAAAAATTGTATCATGGTCATAGTTTCTGTAACGAACTCGTTTAAATACATTACCCTTCTTTACTGTCAAGAATCAGTTGTCAAGTTGATTCAGATCATGGATCAAGATTATGAAACATCTGAACGAGGTGGTGCTGACGTAAAAAAAGTTGTTTTAGAGTATTCTAAAAGAGGTGCTAAAGGGTGCAAATTATGGTTGATATTTGCTACAGCTACTAGTGGAATATTTCCTGTAAATGCTTTAGTTTTGATGGCTTCATATTATTATAAAAATGGAGAGTTAAAACTGATTCCAATGTTTGACTTCACCTACCCGTCTGTAATAGACGAGTATAAAATGGTTCCTTGGATATTTTGTTGTCTTTTCATGCTATGTTTGATCTTCGCTGCATATGCGACGACTGTGTTTGTTGGATTTGATCCTTTGGTACCGATATTTATTTTGCATACGTGCGGCCAGCTGGAGCTTGTAAGTAGGGACATTTTGAAGATTTATGACGAGAAAAAAGAAGACGACATAATTGTGAATTTGAGGAAAGCTATTTTGAAATTGCAAGATATTTACAGGTATTTGCCTAGTATATTTCATAAATTAAATAATCATGATTATACTAACAGTGCTGTATATTCGTTAAGCCTGGTCAGGGGCCTATTGAGGCGGCTTGAAAATGCTCCAAAAGTAAGGTGACCACTGTCTTGTGTGCCTTCATCAATCCGGACTTGGCCAATGCCCACCACACTTCCTCTCACGCTTATTGGTGGCAGGAATGGAGGAGGACTATTTCCTTCAGTGTTACATATACAACGTGTTAATGTTAATGAATAAGCGCAAAACCTCATACACTCCAACTGATTTATAACAAAATAATTAGATTGAAACAATAATTTCATTATTTTGATGCGCTAACGTGCTCATAGATAAATTTTAATAATCTTGTTTTGGTACTAAGTAAGTTGAGAGTGCCCGAGCGGTGGGTTGAGATCAAGTTCAGTAAATTTTAAAATTTACATACAAATAATTTAATATTTTGAATAAAATTACCTATGTTGAAACCATGATAATTCGATTCTGCTCTCGATTCTAAACAGACTACTTTCTAGTTTTGCGTTAATTCATTAACACGTTGTATATAATGCTTTTTAATGTGCTGACAGTTTCAAGAGGACGATCAGACCATCATCCCGTTAGAAATCGAAAAAAAAATCAACTGTTACATTACAAAACTACAAACCTATCTTTTGTTCTCTTAGAAAAAGTTATTTACTAGGTCTGACCATTCCACATATATGGTCCTTCTTAATATGCTGACACTTTTTAAGGGGATGATCAGACCATCAAACTGAACAACTTTCTCTATGGGACCAACATCAAAATCGTGAAAAAAAAAACACCTGGACTGCAAACCTACTCTAGCCAAATGTATGGGACAGCTGATATTTTTCGCGATTTCGATGTTGGTCCCATTGAGAAAGTTGATCCGATTGACTGTCTGATCATCCCTTTAAAAAAGTGTCAGCATATTAAGAAGGACCCTGTATAAAAGACCCTGTGTATGCTGATGATGATAATGATAATGACCATAAATAATTATATAACCGAACCACGTTTTTCAGCTTTGTCGACCATTTCAAGACACAATTTGCCGTATTTTATGAATACAACATGAAAACCTCAACGTTTCTCTTGCCTTTCTCAGCACTTCAAATAGTACAGGTAACGTTATAGTAAGCTTTACAAACCGCTGAAGTTAACTCGGCACCTGACTTGAATGATTTCATTGCGAAATATTATTGTTCAGACATATAATATTTTTATTTCAAGGCAATAACTATACAACGTGTTAATGAATTAACGCAAAACTAGAAAGTAGTTTGTTTAGAATCGACAGCAGAATCGAATTATCATGTTTTCCACATAGGTAATTTTTTTCAAAATATTAAATAATTTGTTTGTAAAATTTTAAATTTACTGAACTCGATCTCAACCCACCGCACGGGCACACTCACCCTACTTATTACCAAAACAAGATTCTAAAAATGTGTCCACGAGCACGCTAGCGCTTTCATTCATTGCTGAAACGATAACAAATCATTTTTGCCTGAAAACTTATAATGTGAATAACTTTAAATGTTAACTATCAAAATAATGAAATTATTGTTTCAATCAAATTATTTTGTTATAAATCAGTTGGGGTGTATGAGGTTTTGCGCTTATTCATGAACACGTTGTATAGGTACAGGATGGTCCAAACGGAGACGTAATTGTTTTTAAATTTCGTGCACCTAGGTATCCGAAAATACCCCATGTATGTTCATAGATTTTTTGTAATTTAGAAGTTATGATTTTAAATGTGTATTTTAGAATTTACTACCGGAACGGCTTAAAAATTTCATAACTTTTTGATTAGTAAATAATTTTTTTATTTTGTTCTTGCATCATGATCGTCTGGAAACATTCTTCCATACGTAAAATAATCAGCAACATGAAGTCGATAAACGCTCGCTTACTGAAAAAAAAAAGGTTGAAACTGAAAATTTTTGGTTCGAGTTGGACGGAGCAAAATTTTTAAAATTCTCTTAAAGATACAAAATGGGTGTTCCATAGGTTGAAACTAGTTTTAAAAACTTCAGTGATTATTCAACTTACCGAATACTGGAATCGGCTTCCAAAGGTAGTTCGATGAAAACTCAGCTAAGAAAAAAATTTGTTCAAAAAAATAGTAATAGCAATATTTTTAGGGTTCCGTACCCAAAGGGTGAAAACGGGAACCTATTACTAAGCCTACGTTGTCCGTCCGTCTGTCCGTCCGTCCGTCCTACCTATTTAGGGCTGTAACTTTTGAACCGTAATAGCTAGATTGTTGACATTTTCACAGAATATGCATTATTACGGCGGCAAATCCACCGACAAGGATTGGACCAAGGAATTTGGAAGAGTATCACAAAAGCATAGCACTTAGTTTGGATTAATATTTAAGCTTTATTTCATCGCAATCGGTTTCAATCAAAAGTTATGAGTATTGAAAGTCAATGGTCCACGCGCACGGAATCGCGGGCGCTGTTAGTTAAAAATAAAACACAAAAATGTTGCTGTTTCAGTCTCTCCACCAGAATAGCATCAACTTCGAGTTTATTTCTTTCTTCGCTTCCACCATCTTGCATTTCTATATGCCATGCTATTATAGCGATGTACTTATTGAAAAGGTATGCATTTTGTTATTTACAAGAAACCATAAAGGTACTTTCTCATGCTGTGTTTTAGTGGGAGAAATACCTATCACGACTGTCTTGACAATTCAAAACAAATTATTTCTTGCATGATCATTATTTAAATAGAAATTAAGAAATTATTAAATAAGTTGGTCAATCATACTGTGTACACACTGTTCAGGCTTAAGATTAAAGATAACAATAAGATTACTTATAATATTTTAGATAATATTATGAGTAATCTCATAATATTATCTAAAATATTATAAAACTGTAATAGAAATGTCTGTACATTGAAGATATTTAGGAGAAAAAGATTACAATATGGTTTTTAGGTATTCCTGACTCCAAATCAACCTTTTTAGAATTTTTGTCCGTCTGTTTGTTTGCATGCTTGTAACAGCATCACGCAAAAACTACTGAACCGAAACTTGAAGAACCTTTTTTTTTGTTTGAATGCATATGATCTGATTTAAAATCTGGTATATAATAAGTGCGGACGAAGTCGCGGGTAAACGGTCGTTATTTATAATTATAAATTTTGTGGTTAAAGTTTCCGCATTGTCTTAACATTTGTCCTGTAAGTTCGTCTATTCGTCCGATTGCGATGAAGCATTGGTGGGTTTTTGTTCGAGAGCCTGCGAATGCTTCTGACAAAAAAAGAAGCACGCAGGGCACAGCTAGTTCCTAATAAACAAAATAAAATAAAATAAATTCGTAGATTTTCTTATATCGCACCTTCATCAACTTTTTCATCACCAAAATATGTATAGCTAAAACAAAGCCTTATATTATGTTACAATATAAAATACACGCATAGTTACTATCCCAGTGAAATAAATAAATTTGGGAAACAGCTACGTGCTACGGCGTAGCGTACGCCTACGAAATTGTGTAGACTACATTTGCGTAGCTGCATGATAAAACTGCTTAACTTTAGCGTCAACGGGAAAAGCGGTAACTCAAACAAAATTTGTCTGTGTAACTAAAGGTTTAAAGTCTAAAGTTGATCAGTAAGGTATTTGTAAGTAAACAGAAATATTTTGAGAGTAAACAGGAGCCTTTGCTATAAGGTATCTGACTTTTGGTGTGTAGAGACCTCAATATTGACATGATTTATTTGTCATTACGTTGTCACAATTATCATAATTTTAATATTTATTACCATTGTACTTGTATTTCTATGCCCGAGTCTGCATGGTTAAATACTGTTTTTAGGAGGACCCACTGCCAAACGCCGAACAAATAAAACGCAGGCGACTATTGCTTTTATAAAAAAAATGGTATAGACTTATACCTACAAACATTTATAGTATCATGGCATACGAACAACGATATCAAAGTATACGATCAAAATTAAAAGTTAAAACCAATTTCAAATAAAACATTTTTAAAACATGTTAAAAACGGTTTCGCTAAATGTTCAGCAATTCGGTATGTCATGTTTTTTTTTGTAGGGCTGAATCGAAAACCATTTCGAGTAAATAGTCTCAATAATAATATTTTCTATGTCAGAGATTTTTTAATGAAAGGATTACAGATATTTAAATAAAATAACGTCGTTTTTCGTTCCATCCAGTGACGTCACTGGAAAACCTGTAAACTCCTTAGTAAACTTAAAATCAAGAATTTGAGATTTGATATTGCCGTTTCTGTTTCCAGCATAGAGTTAGAAAGAGAAGGCAGGATTTTTTTTTTCACTATTTTTGCATTTAGAGATTACAGATCACAGTAATTTATTCCAGCATAGAGTTAAAAAGAGAAGGCAGGAATTTTTATGTTTTTTCACCATTTTTGCATTTAGAGACTACAGATCAAAGTAAATTAAATGTAAAAACTCGATGAATTACAATAAAAATTAAATATGTTTCTTATAATTATATCTTCTATCCGTAAAAAATATAAAATGAAGGCCAAAAAAAAACTTGAACGGAATTGGCATAGTTATTACCATTATTCTATTCAACCAGAGCCTGGAGCTGCGTGAAGTGATATTTTCCTGCGGCTGGGAGAAGATAGCAGCCCCACGAGCTCGTAGGACGGTCCTCATCATGCTGACCAGAGCTTCCAAGCCACTGGTCATCAGCACCGTCTTCTATCCCATGTGTCTGGATACTTTCGCTGAGGTAACTATATTATTATCATAGCGGATATTGAATACAGCAATGATCGTTTTTCTTTTCTTTTTTAAATTTAATTCTTAAAAAATAGAGAAGTACGCGAGATCATGTCAAGACCATGCCTACATTTTTTTAATAGGCCTAAACCCATACAGCCATGTATAACGTAAACAGTTTCAAATTTACGATTAAAATGATTCGTAAATACAGAAACCATAAAAAGATGCGTTACCATATTTTTCATAAATTTTTCCTTCTTAATTATTTAAAGCAGGCACTCGCGAGAACTTCTCGGCGAGAACATTCAAGAAAAATTACTAGGCCTCACGAGGCCACGAGAACAATGAAAGGCATCCATGCTCTCGTTCTCGGTCCTTCTCGTCTGTTCTCGGCGAGAATGAAGTGCCTGCTTAAAAGAAACACATTTTGCGCAGACCGAAGCGCCATCTTTCGATCCCCTACAAAACCACAGGGATAACGCTTATTGCTTAGTTACAAAATTAACTCACTAAATAACCTGTAAGGACAGTGTAGGATATCGATTTTTAGCCAGTTATTGCAGCGGCGCGCCGATGAAAAAAAGTAAGAGACGATATGTTATAATTTATTAGAGATTCAACCATTTTTTTTTAATTTGAATTAACTTACATATTTTGTAGCAAACGCAAAACTAGAAAACAGTTAAAAGCTAAAAAATCGATAAACTCCTACTCTTTAAGATGGCCAATAATTTTTTTATCTTTGTTACAGATGTGTCGGAGTGCTTATACTATCTTCAATTTAATTAATGCATCTTTTTCATAAATGTTTTAGCATTTTCTGGATATCATAACAATGCTTTCTTCTTAATCCACCTAGTTTCACGAGCTTTGAATAAATAATAAAAGCACATTAAAGCTTTTTTTGACATACTACACACCTACTTACAAGGTGAAATTGATATTATTGGTATTCTTTTAAACTAAGAACATCCATATATTTTTGCTTGCTTAAGTTGTTCATTTTGATGGGAAGACTTCTACTCTTCATGTCAGTTTCATGAGATTTGCCACCATTATACACATCACAGACATTTATCTATACCAATATTATATTATCTGCTATTACGGATGGCCAACAGCCATTGCTGTTTTACTTTAATAAAGTCTTAAAAAGTGGTAAAAAATGAAGATAAGTTATAGGTACTGTAAATAATACTAGTTATACCTACAATATAGTCTTGCGTTTGGCCGCAACAACAACAGTCCTCCATGTTGAAAACAATAGAGCCTTTACAAACGAATTCACTTAATTTTCTATACATTAGTTAGGTATTTAGTAACACACGTAGGTACCACAAAAGCGTTCAACATACAAAACATAACTAAGCCCCGTCAAAGCGAACAAGGCTAATGAAACCACAAACGTGTTTATGACATGAAACAGAGCTATTTTGTCAGCGGGTACACAATGCTATCGAGGGGACAATGCAACGACCGACAGGGTTATCGACACTGCAACTGATATTTTATTACCTGTATCATATTTATCCCTAATCCATGCTTACTATGGCACAGAATAGATATCCTACCAGAAAAACATCTTCATACAAGCTCGATGGTACCTCTACATGCGCAGCGTGCGTCAATTCGTGAACGTACGAGAAAGAGCAGCAGTTTGCTAGAAACATCGCTGCGCTTGTAGGGGTGTACTGAACGCCGCCGTGTGCTTTCTGGTAAGATATATATCTGGTGCCTATGGTGCGGAAAAATGGACTTTGACGATAGGAGTTCATCAATTCAAAATCGCTCAGCGAGTTATTGAGAAAGTATGTTTTGTGTTTCTCTGAGAGATCACATCAGGAATGAGGTGATACGTTAAAGAAGTAAAGCGATTAACGTATCTTAGCTCAGCTGGTCACATCCGCTTAGTTTGGGACGTGTATATCAGTGGACGACCATAGCTCGATGACCATTATGATACCTTGCTTACGAGTGTATTGTGTCAACTGTCCAATAAAGTGGAAGGGGTTCATTATCTGTCACACTGGACAGAGTTTAAGACCTGCTAGTGAAATTTGGATACTCTGAATGTGTTTAGTTAATACTATTTTCAATAGAAAAGTAAACGCCCCATTTCATCCATTTACATGAAGGATTAAAGGTCTAGTAGCGATAATTATTTATTTTAGCAGGCTTTACTAGAAAACAGCAAACTTTACTAGAGTCTTCTAATAATAACGAATTATCTAGTAAATCCACGCATGCATATGCTCACGACTTTATTCCCCGAGGGGGTAGTCAGAGATATTCTGAAACCTCAGAACATCTACGTTTCACTAGTAGTACCGAAACTCTGTCCAGTGTGATGGGAAGTGAGCCCGTCGCCACTTGTAAAAGACAGTGAGTACAATGCATGCCTTGAACTTGAAACATGCAATATTCCTCACGATGTTTTCCTTCAGCGAAAAGCCAGTGGTGTTACAAATCGTACATAAATTCCGAATAACTCATTGTTACGAGTCGGCCTGGACGGGGATCGAACCATCGCCTCCTGCACGGCGAGCAAAGTTACTCGCCACTGGACCTACAATATTTTTATCTTCTAAAATATTTCTAATATTTTTATCTTTTAAAAGTCTGCTAATTAAATGGATTATTAGCCGAGTAAACATTTTTCGCCGAGGGTCGATCTTTCCTGATGCACCCCTAAAAAATATATGTCCGAAACATTTTTCTATCTTAATTTGTTTAGGATATGCGTTGTTTGATAGTCAGTCAGTCACAGAACTTTCTGGATGTATATAGGTACTAACAACTACCAAGTAATAAGGAAACAAATTGGAACCTAAACTTGTTACACCTTTAATGTGAACTTATAGTTCATTTCATTAAGTCTTGCAAATCAAGCAATTTTCATACTTATCACTAAGACATACAAAGTATGTCAAGGAACTTCTTGTGTGGAAAGATGTGTAGTAGCGACGCGACGTCCAATTCTAGTGCTTTTTACTAGAAGCCAATAAAGTTTTCTCCTACAGTAATGAAGTTCCACTATGAACTTGCCTTTGTGCCATTCTCTTATAGTACACCAGCTCATGTCCACTTAATATTTACAATCTCTTACATGTACAGTATTATTTAAAAGTACCTAGTATCCATGTTGTAGTATTTTTACACAATCTCTTTTTAAGCATACTGTTGTAGCAAGGTTCAATCAAGTTTTCAGGATGAGATACACTTTCTTTTTCTTGCTGCCGAAGTTTAGTTTAGTTTTATTTCTATCGGTCAATCAGCTATGCATGGAGTGATTCCTTTGGATACTGCAATAATCAATAATGACAATTATTATGGCTAAAAGAGAAGACTGGAGGATGACGACGATATAATGCGCCGATCTCAAATAATGGGGGCTAATGACAGGAAAATGATGACTGCAATTATCAATAAGGATATTAGTTGTAATGTAAACGAAAGTGTAAATTAAACGGACATTAGTTGACGAACTATTTCTAAGTGGCTATTTTCTTTTTCTGCGTTTTTCTTGTGAATTCACTTTCAGGTCTTACTTCTTTGTCATATAATTGAAGAACAAGTGATATTATGTAGCATTTATAGGACTGTAAAGCTATCAATCTCCATACATTAAAACGAACACATTTTTAAGCTAGTAATATAATACTTAGATGTCTTTAAGGTACCTAGTACCTTACGTATAGATGAGAGAATTTACAAAGTTGAAGCCCGAGGCGAGCATGATGTGCACATTTCAATCCATAACTACATGATATACGTAGAACAAAAACATTGTTTCTTTTTGTTTTTATTGAATAAAACTACAGATATACGATATATGATTTTGGTCTAATTTGATGTAAATTGAAATGATCTACAAACACATTCTTAAGACTGCAAAATGTAAGACAAACAATGAAAGATCTATTGTTATTGTGACCCGACGGCGTCCACGTTGATATAAGGGATTCGAAATGGTACCTAAATTCTAATGCAAAAAATATTGAAATTAGCTAACTCCATATTTCTGGGTCGAGTAGCCATTGACGTTTTCTGACATATCTGACGTGGTCTGAAGTGTCCCTAAAATATGTTACTCAATATATAGTACACCCTGTGTGAGTAGGTACAATTATCTGTCAAAACAATAAATGAAAAATAAGGGAAATGTCCAAACTATTTTTAGTTACTGGGAAAATCTTGTCCCTTTGGAAAAATCCCTTTGGCTCATACATAAGAAGATAGGCCATATCTTCTTCTTCTTATGATGTGGGCAGCAGGCCCTGGTGTCTGAGTTTTTTCCGACCGCCTTACGGCCCCAGACGTGGTTTTTATGTAACGACTTCTACCACGAGAGATAGTAGCCGGAACCAACGGCTTAACGTGCCATCCGAAGCACGGAATCATCTTTCTTAGAATTTAATAGAACTCATTTATTTGCAAGAATATGGTACCATAAGGTCTTAACTTAGGGTATAGCGCATAGACATAATCTGCCACACAGGATGGCGTGCAAATTTTAAGGACAAAAATCAATTACAATAATATAGTCTGTTAGGTTAAACGAGAACATCGACCATTTATTCGTTCACAGAGTAATAACATTTTTATTTATCAAAAATGATTGTAAATGTTTTTTTAAAGTACTTGTACTCAATGTTTTAAGCATATTTGGCAACCGGTTATATATTTTAATAGCCATGCAGTATGAGTTTTTGTTGTATACCTGGAGGTTTTGTGGCGGGAGTACTAGCTTATTACGATACATTTTTCTCAATATTCTTTCTGTTACTTCTCCACACTTTGGAAATAGCCCATAAAGACAGGGCCGTGGCAAAATGTTCAGCCCCTTAAAGAACGGTCTACAACTGTCAAGAAAGTCCGCCCCACATAAGGCTCTGATACATCGCTTTTGTCTTTTCAGACAATCAGGTGGTTCGGCCTGCAATGTCCTAACCAACTGGGGAAAAACGCACAAAGTGACATATCACTAGGTGTCCCCCGTGGGAATCGAACCCACGACCTCCGTGTCAAGAGCCCAATGCTCTTAACCATTAGACTACGGAGGCATACTTGTAACTGGCCTATAATAGGTACCTAATCTGTCCGTAACCAATAATTGGTAGGTCAGACAGATTAAGGTACAATATTAAATAAATGAAAGAATCTGAGAGCCGATGTTATTCTACGTAAAGAAACACACAAACGAGACAAACATACACCTACACCTCACGTCCTTGAACATTCAGACAGGCATTAAATCAAGTAGGTAAAGAATAAGAAATGTAACATATAAAATATCAAATACAATGGGAGTGTTGCCAGCTACAATCAATCACGCAGACAAGACAGTGTGGATGAAACATCGCAGTAGGGAACGATTGACAACCAACACGTATAACATCTGGGACCCCAATACGGTATTACAGAACTTTTTTCAGTGTAGGTAAATTAAAGATCTGAAGTGTAGAAATGATCGATGAAATTACTTTTCTTATGGGTGTACCTAAACTTCATAAAAATCCTGTACACTGTTTGTTGTGTGACTTAATTGTTAAGGAAAACAAAAAACCCGACTGCATGAAAAAACTATAAACTGAAAAGAAAAGAACAAGCTCTATAATTATTAATTAGTTATACCAACTTTGTTTTTGAAATCAAATTTGGAATGTTATTAGGTAGGTATTGCAAACGGGGACAAAGAAACATTCCAAAACCTACCTGCCTATTTGTTTGTTATTGGTTTGTCCTCGCCTGCAATACCTACCTAATTACATTCAAATTATGTTTGCACAAACAAAGTTGGTATAGATATTTCGAATCTGCTATTCACTAGCTTTCATTTGATACCAATTTTGTATATTTTACCAACACAAAATTTTTATTCTCCCTTTCTTTTTTAATTCGTAGACGCCATCTTGAAATAATATTTCCTATGTCACTCTCACGTTTTTTACGAATCTAAAGACAGCTCATACGTTAAAATGCATCAAGCCGTTTAGGTTGTAGGACATGCCAAAGAAATAGACATACAAACATACATACATACATACTTACATACAAACATATATACATACGCTCATACGCTAGAAAAACATAACCCTCTTTATGGGGCAGTCGGGTAAAAACTGAATGTCCAATATTATCCATAAATCCATGAATATATAAAATATCCTATTTCAGTTATCATCACCTATTGTGCTAAAAAGTAAAGCTTTTAACAAGACACATTTTACTATAGAAATATTTACAAAAAAATAAATGTGAAAAGATTATTCAGCAAAACATTTTACGCTCAATGTAAAAAAGTGAATGTCGCGTTATACAGGCGATGCTTAATCAATTATTCACAGGATGTATTCAAATATATTTATGGTTCACATATTTCACGTAGATACCGATACATTGGTTCCGCGGGTAATAAGGCTCTGAATAGAAGTCGATTTTGAATTGCGTCGCGATTAGCGTTTAGGTACTTGAGCCGTTTCGCAATTTGCTCCTCAGTCGCTTGTACGTTTCAAATCATTGCTTATTGGAAATAATTGTTTTACGTGGTCGCTATAATCTATCACAATTATATTTTGAACCTAACTTCCAACGCTTCAATCGACAAGGGGCGAGTTAATTCCTAAAGATAGTTTCAGTTCTTCTTTATTTAGTGTTTTATGACAACAATCAAAACCTTTAGTGCTAACGAGTTCCTATGTTACATATCCTATCTAACTGCCTCCATGGTCGAATAGTTAAGAGCATTGGGCTCTTGACACGGAGGTCGTGGGTTCGATTCCCAAGGGACACCTAGTGATATGTCACTTTCCCTAGTTGGTTTGGACATTGCAGGCTTAATCACCTGATTGTCTGAAAGAAAGATGATTCCGTGCTTCGGATGGCACATTAAGCCGTTGGTCCCGGCTACTATCTCTGGTGGTCGACAATACATAAAAACCACGTCAGAGGCCGTAAGGAGGTCTGAAAAAACTCTGACACCAGGGCTTGCCCACACGATAAGCAAATATCCTATCTTATTTACAAAAACAGACTTAAATAAGTCGTATTCTTTTCTCAGCCTAAAATGCGTCAGCACATTGATTGTCGAAAACAACGATAAACGCTGAATAAAGACTAGAAAAATAAAAAAATTTTGTGTAACTTTGTTGGGATTTCGTGTCTTACATGTATGGATAATAAATATACGTAATATTTGGTATCCTCATCCTCCATCCTCATCTATATCGTATGAATTCTAGTTGTAATACTGGACTTATGAGTTGTTTAGTTTGTAATAACTGCCAATAGATGGCACGACGTCCCTTAAGACGCAATAGATTGAAAATTTCATTCTCTGGTTTGTGTGCTCGGTGGCGAAATTGGGAAACGCAATTCCCTGGTTTGGAAGAGTGCGGGTTCAAGTCCCGCCCGAGACTTAATTTTTCAATCTTTAATTTGCGTTGATTACAATTATCATCATCATCAGCCCTCCCCATTTTGCCATCCATTTCGATCCTGCGTCAAGGTGTTGCCGGCGCTTTCATTGATATTATCATCCCATTTAGCAGCCGGATGACCCATTCCTCTTTTGCCTAATCTCGGCCACGACTCTATTAGGGCTTTACTCCACTACCAATGCGGCCCCTGATGTCTTGAATGAATGTTCATGTGACGTGGTCAATGGTGATTACCTTGGGACCCTATACATCGCTCTAAATTTGTATAGGTACAGTTTCCATAGTGAATGTTCATATTTCGCCACCGCATGTCATGGTAGGCAAGACACATGTGTTGAAAACAAATATCATAGTCCTAGTCAAAATAAAAATGGGAGTATGTGGTGGAAGACCTGGGCTGCAATCACGGTAAATATTCGGTGATTGGACTACGTACGAACCATAACTTTTGACACATTTGGTATTGCGCTAATCGCGGTACAACTCATGACAGCCGTTAGAGCCGTTTTGACAGATCGCTCAGACGTTAAAGACTGTCAGTTACATAGAGTTTAGCGCAATGCGGAATTCAGCACAGTTGAATAGTAATTGGATTGCAATGTGATTAGAACTGAAATTGGATAAAAATAGAACTTCGATCTTTTAAAATAGCGCAATCGGTCTCCTGCCCTTTTTAAAAAACATGAGCTTTACACTTTCCCACAAAATACAATCATACAATTATGAACCTAAATATAAAACAGTTACGCTATAAAACAAAAGAAACAGAACATAAACTATCATGAGATATCGGAGCTCAGTGCTCCTGGATCTTGAATAGACTGAAAGCAATCACCTTTAGGGCAAGTACAGTCGCAAGAACAATTTGCTTTCGCCATCCTCTGTAGTCAACAGCGATGTGATTTCACGGCACATTTCCTTCATATATCGTTCCAGCGAGACTATTTCGAGTTGAAATCTTTGCCATCTTCCTTTAAGTTTGGGTAGCGAGGTGTTACGCTTTGTAAGTCCTGATTAATATGACGGGGGGGCAACTTTGTTTTACGTTAATTTAAAGCGCAGTTTCGTTTGCAGTAAGTTGGCACGGTCGGAGGCTTACTAATCAGTAGATGGGAAACAGAAACGGTAAGTATAAATTACTGCAAAAACAAGTTAGCAGTGCCAACTTAACTTTGAAGTGAAAAAATTTTACTGCTATTAGAGTATTAAATTATTTCTGTGGCTAGTAACGTTGCAGGTGTTGGGAATCTGTTTCTACTGTGAAGAAAGTAAATGTTACTCTCATATCAACATTCCAGTAAGATTCAGATTTATTCAAGATTCTTCACCCATAAGTATCTTCATGCAATATATAGGTTCGAACCCGAATTTGTAGGTTATTCATAGTAAGATTTTTGGGTTAGTACAGATGAGACACCAGATTCAGCGGTGAAGGTACACATCGTCAGAAAACCTTATACAATTACATGCTTTGATTATGAGACGAGTATTGCATTCGCTGTCCTATAAAAAGTGGCAACAAACTAAAAATTTGCTAACCAGTCGCAAGCCTGGGCCTAGGATGCCACCCACAACAAGTCCGACAAAGATTTTCTTATGTCTTTATTACTTAGCGCATGCCAAAATAGTCGCGCGTGACGGTTTAGTCGATTTGTTGCTTCGAACAACGTTGCATGCTAGCCCTACTGCATAGGAAGCATGGTACCGTGATACAGCGCTATCACACCTTCGCTCTCTTTCTATTTGCGCGTGAACGAACGAGATAAAAGACGTGACACAGCCTTATCACGTGTAACATGCTACGGCAACTGGACAGAGTTCGATCACTGCTGGAAAAATAAATTGCTTACAGAGTATTTTTAAAATAATATTTCTATGGATTACGAAAAGCAATGGACATAGGAAAAAGCATGCATTTCCGCCGTTCAAATCCTGGATATAAATAAACAATACTTAAACAACAGGTGATGTATCATATCATATGTGATACACTGGGGTTTTAAAGATTTGACAGTATTGTCAACAAAACTTTTTATTTTACCAAAATACATTCGACAAAACATCAAACTACGAAATATAGGTACTTACCTAACACATTCGTGCGTCCTAATAGCAGTCATGTTCTGTTAATGGACAGTGGACACAATAAACACTTTGAAATGGAAGCATGTAGGCTTCCGTATGAGATGTGTATTGTAGAGTTTCTGGCCGCATCTTCTCTATAACTGAAAACCTTCCGACGCGGTGGTAGAGTCAGAAAAATGTCGTCAGAAAGCTATCCATGTGATATTATTTTGAATAAAACATTTTGAAGCCGTGGTGGTCCAGTGGCGAGTAACCTTGCCTGCCGTGCAGAAGGCGATGGTTCGATCCCCGTCCAGCCGACTCGAACCAACGAGTTTTTCGGAATTTATGTACGATTTGTAACACCACTGGCTTTTCGGTGAAGGAAAACATCGTGAGGAAACCTGCATGCTTCAATTTCGAGGCATGTATTGTACCCACTGTCCATTACAAGTGGCGACGGGCTCACTCCCCGACACACTGGACAGAGTTTCGGTACTAGTGAAACGTGGATGTTCTGAGGTATCAGAATATCTCTGACTACCCCCTCGGGGAATATAGTCGTGAGCATATGCATTATGCAAAACATTTTGATTTGATTGATTTAATTTGATTTCCAATAAGTAAGGGTGAGGGTGATTGACGTAGCATAAAATAACGATGCCAATCATCTGGCGCTTCGTTACAGTTTCTGGACAATTTGTCGAAAGGTCGCGAAGTATCTGATTCGCCTTTCTGCGTCCTTACCCCGAGTTTCTAGAGTGCTCCTCTCAAGAGCTGTTCAAACCGTAGCTGGTTGCGATTGTATTATAAAATCATTTGGTTCTTTGTACTTTAAAGGTACATCTATAGGTACAGTTGTTTGTTTCGCTTTTGATTTTGAGATAGGCGCATGTTTACTTTCCTTCCCACTGAGGCAAGGTGCGTTGCGTGATGCGTTAATTTCGTAGTAAGTAGTTACATAGTAAGTTGTAAGTGTATAGGAGTGAATGTTGGGTATGGAATAAAAGGAACGAAAGTAGAGTGAATGCAGTTGAAAAGGGCTCCTTACGAAGTATATGTGGTATATTACATTGGTAGATCGAATCAAGAACAGTGTGATAAGGGATTGGTGTAAGTTGAAGGATGATATAGTTACCAGGATTGAGAGGGGTATGCTGAGATGGTTCGGTCACGTAGAGAGAATGAATGAAAGAAGACTTACGAATGAAATATATCAAGCAAAGGTGAGCGGAAGTGTTGGAGGAAAACATACCATCAATGATCTTTTCCGAAAAGGACAAGTGCGTAGGACCCTCAATCGACGGCTAAAGAGGTATGTCAGAGTCGTAGCGTGTGGCAGTCCGTGGTCTCTGCCTACCCCCATGGGACAATGGCGTGAGCTTATGTATGTATGTATGTAGTTAAGTACATTATACAATTAAATTCAATATTATTTAAGTCCTATATCACAATACATGTATACTACAGTAGAGCACCAAGGCCACCTCACGAATAAAATCCGGCCATGTGCGTGTCGAGCCACGTGCACAATATACACATTTTGCCGGTGCCGGTTGCCGGTCACAATATACGGACTTAGAAGGGGTCTTATTGTCTTATACTACGGTGTAACGGCTATTAAAGTCTAAAAAATACATTTTACAAGTTGGTCAACCATTACTCGTTAACTTGTAAAGCCTACTTAGCGGTGATAGTTTTCCTTTTATTAATTCGTTATATACACTACTGCCGTGAATTTTTTCATGTATCCAAAAACAACCATTTAGCTGGGGGGGGGGGGGGGGGGGGTTGACCCTTGACTCTAACAAAAAGTAGTGTAGGGGATAGAATAGGGAATAAAAATATATTTCAAGATTGTATTTTACCACTTTGTCGGCGTGATTAGGCGTGTCCAGCTCTCTAGTACTAAGCGCCTATGAGCTAAGCCGAGGACAGACGGACAGATGGACATGGCGATACTATAAGGGTTCCTTCTTGACTACAGAACCCTAAAAATGAGAGCGAGCTGGCCATAGAATAGATAATAGTATTAGCCATAAAGAGTGATATTTTCGTGCAATATGCTATGCTTAGAACGTGTGAAATATAAAATGGCGGCTCAGCGAAGGTAACTCTTTAGTAATCTGTACCTCAATACGTTTTCTTAACATCAACAGGCCTCTAACCTAGCAAAACGAATAGGTAACGTAGTAATAAAACGTGAATTTTCTTTAGAATACCGTAGTAATGTCTGCAACAGTCTGAGTATGACGTGGAGCGTGGAGACAGCCGCCGAGCCAGCGAGGCGTGCCCCGCGACTCCTGAGCGAAGAAACCTCTCAGTTGCTACCTTACATACCTGTGCGGTTCTTGCTTAATAAGTCTAAGAGCTCGCCTTCCACAAAATTACATACATTAACATTCGGAGCAGTGGCGGATTTGCAGTCTTAGCCGCACCAGGCCCCAGGCCATATAATTAGCACCAGCCGCCCCTTTCTCAGCACTCATCATAATATAGACTACATACGTAATGAATTTACTTTATTGACACGTTATATCGAAATCGATTCAGAAATTTAGTTAACTTTATAATAGCTACTAGTTTGTAATATTTGCTGAGGTTTCAGGTATAATTGTACATTTAAATAAAACATTTATTTCGGTTTTAGGTTTTATTTAGGAAGATTATTGTTATACGATGCGGTGCAGTACAGCCCACTGTAATGTGCGCGAGCCTTTAGTATATTTAGGTAAGTACTTTAAGTTATTTCTTGTTATCAACAGTGAATTTCTTGTCACGATTGGCCGCCCCTATATCTGGCCGCCCTAGGCCCGGGCCTTAGGGGGCTTTAGGGCAAATCTGCCACTGATTTGGAGTGAGCATAACTTAACTGGTACATAAATATAATGTTGTTTGCTCTTGTACCACAAAGACAATTTTCGCTTGCAATCAAATCATGACATCTATGATGAATTGTTTACATTTTGAAAATTATAACCTTAGATCAATTATTGATCTTCGCTGACGAAACTAATTATTAATCGAAGATTATAACATTGCAATCTTAATCGGAGAGATACCTACCTATTCCTTATTATTAGTTAGGAAATTTTTTAAGCGATAAATCACATATACAACGCTTCTGCAAAATGTCTTTTTCATTGGTACATTAAACTTAAGACAGCAATGTACCGTCATGGCCCACCCTGATTTTAATTATATCTTATTTCAATGACCCTGGGATTGTTTCGTAAAATAAATTAATTTATTAAGACGTGTCCATATAAGGGTGGAGACACATTACCCGAAGGCGACCGACGGCGAACCCATACTAAATGTCATTGTTTTAATAGGACTGTGTCTCAACCCTTATTCTTGATTGTGAAAAATTAAAGGTGAATATGGACCCAAATATCTGATCTCTAATCATGATTCCATATTAACTATACTTCCTCAAAACGTATAAAGATACAATAAAATTATAAAACGGGCAATTGTTTCACGATACTACTATTTGCTATAAAACTGGTTGGTACCTGTAATCGAAAATGAAATTATCAGTAGTTAGCTCCAGGACTATATTCTCTTTCCTTTTTATTTTTCATCCGGGGTCGTCCTGACGACGCGACAGAATCTATGAGTGACTTTTGAAGTCGATTTATTTACGGACCACTGAAAATGATATGTATTCACTAATTATTTCACAATTCCACTGCCTTCTGACAAATATACTTTTAAAAGTGGAATTATGCGTTGAAAAAATGATCTGTTCAATACCTATTTGGAGTTTGTCCTCGAAAATAAGTGACCAAAAGTGCCAGTCGAACTTATGTACACACGGCAACACATCAAGCTATACAAAACCAACAAAAGCTGGTCGCGCGACGGTATACGATACTCGACATTCGCACGGCCAGCTTATTTTGGTTTTGAATAACGTGATGTGTCGCCATGTTGTTTAATTAAGGGAATATAATTCGGAACGCTCTCCATACAAACGAAGTCTGGTGATATTTTCAATACTAACTAATTAAAGTCAATGCAATTTTTAAACAGAAACAATCTAGAAACTAATCTCTACGTTCGTATGAAGTCTGATTTTCGTTTAAATATATAGTTTTAAAGCTACAGTGCCTCAAAGATTTCCATACAAATTAAATTTATCCTACTACTAAAACTGTACATTTTAACGAAAATCTGAATTCATACAAACATAGAGATTAGTTTATAGATTGTTTCTGAAAAATTTCATTGTCTTTAATTGGTTAGTAATGATATTTATGGTGATATTTATCACCAGATTTCGTTTGTATGCCACGAATTTACGCAGCGCGCATTTACGCATTCGGAATAAACTTCTCTTAATGTTTGTTAAAAAATGTGGAAGTTTTTGTTTGGAAAAAGCCTGCCCCTTTCATAGAGTTTTAAGGAGAACTTCAATTTTCAATTTATTTATTAGGTTTACCAACAGGTTATACACAACACAATACTTTAACAAATATCTTAATCATTAACATGCACGGTGTTAACCCTTTTATAGGCAACCACAACTTACATAATAATTATTACAAATTAATTAATTAATTACAATTAACTTTATGCATTATACGTATCTATCTTCGTTACGTACCTGCTAATAAGTAGGTAAATTTTTTATATCCCTATGCCGTGAAAAGAAAGAATTTCCACAATAAGTCCAAATACTAACGGTAAGCTTTGAGAATGAAATTAAATTTTTTGTCAAACGTGTACCGTATTAGCATGACAAGGGTTCTGTTTATTCACATCACACTGCTTTCCATTTTAAGCAGGACATTTCGAAAGCCAAAATATTTGTTCTAATTTTCAAATGAAATCTCCTGAAAGTGTGGATTTTATTAAAATGAAGGACTTGCTCGGTGACTTCCCTTCCCCGTTAATATGTACTTCATTCCTTATAAAAACGAAAAGTTAATCCGATTCCTATTTAGCTTTCCGGCCAATTCTGATTAGAAAATATAATTTATTAATTAGAAGAGATTATACAATCCGACTGATCTTGGAAGTTACTAAAGCTGTTCTAAGATAAGAAAAATTGAGAGCAAGTGTTACAAATCTCGTTTTCTGTAATTCAAAATAGCCTTAAAATATCGTTGCAATTTGGAACGGTATATAAATAGGTTCTGTGGTATCCTTGAGACAATGCATTTTCACACAAAAACATATTCTCTAGATGATCTTAAAATGTAAAACATTATCTAAATACAAAATTTCATTCAAATAGAGCCGAAAAACTAATTCTACAAGATAAGTTTACTGAAAGTATTAGTTAGATTTTTATTATGTTCATTTTACTCTACAAGTATTGCTAGGATTCATTTAGCTAAGTATGTATGTATGGTACCTCTAAGACTACGTCACGGGCCACTCTTCTCTCGAGAAATAGCAAAGGTATTTGAAAATTTATGGACAATCTGTTTTACTATTCCTATCACAGAGCCCCAAAAACAAGAGTTGGAAATATCTCAATAAAGAATTTTAATAAAACGCTCGCGTGTTACTTACTGAGGTGGAAAATCCTCAAACAGAATAAAAACTGTCATTAAACTTCCCATGTAATTATAGAGATATATCTGTGGCTGAGTTTCACGGGGGGAGGGGAAACTAGTAAGATATCACGATTAAATTATTTCACGTAAGAAATCCCTTAAATAGCTCCTAATATCTCTAGCATAAACGCGATAATGATTTGAATCACGTGACTTCCATTCGAATCAACATTAGGCAAGGCCATTTGATCGCCATTAGTACAACTGAGGAGATTGCCTTCAAACTTGCCTGTAATTAAATTTACTAGGTACACATTTAGATATCAGTTGAGCGTCGCTTTAGTAATTCTGTGTGTAATTTGATTAGGTACCTACAGTGTCGTAGCGTGGGTTTCTGCCGCCCGGGGCACAGACCGATTTTGCCGCCGAGAGCGAAGCGAGCTCGAAATTGTGATCTGACATCTTTTGATTTACCCATGCAAAAATAGAAACTTAGAGCGAGCTCGACTTTTCTCCTCAATACGAATCGATTAGACCCAGAGCTTTTTACGTACAAAACATGTGCAAAGTAACCAAAGTACGAATCTCTGCTCTACGAATTGGTGATAGACAGAGCTCAACCAATCTATATTTTTCCCGAATTTGCCGCCCCTAGTAAAGTGCCGCTGGGGCATTTTGTAACGCCAATCACCATGATTAACACGTTTTAAAAACGGTTAAAGATATTGAACTTAGAACGCGTAAAACTCTGGACGAAAATACGCAATTTTATTATAAATTATTATCCCATCCCTGGTCCGATGCCGAGACCTCTTGCACCGTCATAAAGTAGAAATATCAGAGATAATTTGAGACCCCCTCTCTCTCTATGTGACACTGGGCGATTATTTTTGCTTCCGTTAATTTTCAGAAAACATCATCTAGCTCCTAGATCGGGTTATACTTATTATAAACCCGTAACTAGAACCTTCAAGAGCAGACCTAATGTGCGTTCTAAAGTCTGTTGCGTCCACTTGGGTGAACAGATTAGGAACCTACGTGGATGGAACAGGAAGGCAGCGATAAATTTAATATTGAAGCGAACGGTGGGCAAGCTTATAACGAGGTTTTACCCTTAGCCACGAACTTTGGGTACCTAGGTACAGTCGTGCATAGTTTCTAATAGTTCTAGTTCTTTGTATAAACGAAAGCAAGAACATTTATTTTTCAATAGTTAAGATTCCTGATAGCATTTGAAATAGAAAGCAATGTTGGTTGAAAACTTTAGAAACTGGTAGAAATTACTTTTTTTAGAATTGCAAATGGCTGCTTTAAATTTTTTCTGACATGAACCGGCCAGTTTATTTTAGACCATCAAAAAGATTTTAATAATCTATGCTTGACATGAAATCTTTTTGTTTTAAAATATTTCAAAAGTTCATCAAGTATTGCCTCTAACCAATAAATTATCGTATACCTAGAATAAAGTTAAATTGTTTACAATATATTGTATAGGTAATTTCTTGAATGTATTAACAAACATATTAGCTCTTGAGAAGTTTACTAATAAATTAGAGTTAGCACTAATTTACGGCCTACGTATATCTTAAAGTTCTCAATACAAGCTGAATTTCTCGATTAAATGAAACAACGTGCTAACTTTCTCATTAGATATCTCCTGATTTAGAAACTCCTGCTATTTTGGTGGAAGTTTTTAGTCGATTTTGCGACCAGCATTGTATGAAACAGCGGATTTTTTTTCGCGATTACAATGTTGCTCTCTTAATGAAAGTTGTTCAATTTGATGTTTAGAAATACCCCCTTCAAATGGATATGATGATGAAGACATACTTATTTACCCGACTGCGCGACGCAAAGGAAGGGTAATGTGTTTATCAGCCTATGTTTGTAAGTATGTATGTGAATATGTATGTATGTAAATAAGTTTGATGTTCCTTTGTGGCACACTAGAGACCAAACGTGTTCCGATTTTGATGATTCTTACGTCAATTTACGTCGTCAGTCATCGTCTTACGTCAGTTCAAGGTCGCTCAGCGAGCTGTAGAGAGAGCTATGCTCGATGTTTCTCTGGGAGATCACATCAGAAATGAAGTGATACGTCAGAGAACTAAAGTGGTTGACATAGCTCAAAAAATTAGCAAGCTGAAGTGGCAATGGGCTGGTCATATCTGCCGAAGAACTGACAACCGGTGAGGTGTCAGAGTTCTAGAATGGAGACCGCGAACTGGTAGGCGTAGTGTGGGACGCCCTGCTGCCCGCTGGACAGACGACCTAAAAAAGTAGCGGGGAGCGATTGGATGAGGAAGGCCGAGGACAGAGTTTTGTGGCGCGCCTTGGGAGAGGCCTATATTCAGCAGTGGACGATGATGGGCTGATGATGATGATGATGACGTCAATTGATTTTTCTTAATCTTGCAAGTGTCACTAAAGACATGACAGTAAACTTAATTCAATATGGCGACAACCAGACGCCATATTGTGAAACGGAAAAAAATTAAAGTTGACGACCTATGTTGAGTATTATTTAATAGGTATTTGAAATTCATTTTTAGGTTTCATTTATCATGTTTCATTTCGAATGACAATTTATTTTAAAAATTTTGTGTAGTCCCAGAATCAATATTAAGTATGCTTACAGAAATGTGAAAAGCCTTCATTCCCTTGTTCCGGCTGAATCGATTATCAATTTAACATCAAGAGTGCTCTCGGACGTTCAAGCATATCTTGCTATCGACCAGCGGACTGATGCTTGCGACTTGAACTCAGTTTTGTTAGTACACTGCTGGTTTATAAAGGTGTAATGTAAACTTAAATGCTTTACTTACGTTAGGGGGTGATTCAGACCATCTAACTGAACAACTTTTACTATGCTTATAATACTTTACCAGATATTTTAATGCGCTTCAAACAGTGAAAACAGCATAAAATTCGGTCCAGTAGTTTTCAATACTAAGTATAGAGTATAAACATACATAGGTACTATCGGGAACTTTTCCGCCTGACCACCACTAGGCTCATTTTTACATACATACTAAAAAATGAAAGCGCTGTCTAGCCCCGCCCTATTAATGCATAGAGACCAATGAATGAATAGTTTTCAAACAATAAATTATGCACGAAATTATGCAAAAAAAATTTAAGTGATTAGGCGGAAATTGGCGGAAAAGGCTGGACTTTAAACGACCATCACTTGATCCAAAAATGGTCTCATCAGATGCTGGTCGTTATGGGCTCATCACTTACGAAACACATCCACTCTTCGAGCATAGATTATATAGCTCTTGCGACTCCAACTTAAGGTCGGCCAATTAAGGCAAGCACAGAGGTGGGTGATCTGATCAGTATATATAAGTATGCCAGTAAAGGCATTACTGGCCGGTCGGAGTCGACCTCAAGGGGACAAGGATTAGGGACTTCCCCCGGTAGCACCCGGGTCGTATCGCCACTAACCGACATTTCTCCAAAAGCTGTACTGCGGGTTTATTATTATATTTATTATAAAGGATGCTTCTTAATATGCTGACACTTTATTAAAGGGATGATCAGACCATCAATCTGAACAACTTTCTCCATGAGACCAACATCGAAATCGTGGAAAAAAATCAGCTGTCCCATACATTAGGCTCAAGTAGGTTTGCAGTTTTGTTTGGAACAACTTATTTTTTTTCCCGATTTCGATGTTAGTGCCGTAGAGAAAGTTGTTCAGTTTGACGGTCTGATCGTTCCCTTAAAAAGTGTCAGCATATTAAGAAGGATCCTATATAGGTATTACTCTAAGCACAGGTCTGAACCTAAGAGGAAGGATCTCCATAGAGTCCGCATAAATTTACGATTGTAGTTGGTCTCTTTTGTCTTATGACATACCTTTAATAGTAGAAGGAGATGGAACTATAGATATTTGTTTATGCGGCTGTCCACTTTTTTTTGAGCTAGTGTGTGTGAAATGTGACCGTAAACATAAGGCCATATGTCACTCGGTGCCTTTTGTCCATACTACTTGACACCACACACTCAAACCTAAACGTCAAAAAAAGTGGACACTTTACAATTGGTATGGCTCACTCTAGTCTTAAAGAGAGATCCTTCCTCTTAGGTCTGAACATCCTCTTAAAAAACTGTCAGCATTTTAAGTTGGACCCTGTATAAAAGTTAATCTAGTATTGATACAACCGCAATGTAATAGTTTCATTTTGAAATACTCTAGTAGCACCTAGGTACGTAACCTATGAAGGGTAGTGCACCAGACCGCAGTAAGTCTGATCACGATTTAAAATTTGTTGAATCGAAAATGAGCTACTCGATATTTTATTTTAATTTCACGTTCATTTCACAACGAATGTTGTTAAAATTTTATTTTTGCTCAGTAAGGAATACAAATTGGTGTAGATTAGCTTATTAGGTTTATGTAAGTACCTATAACGTTTCCTATATCGTTTATACAACGTGTTACATACACACCCCAATTGATTTGTAACAAAATAATTAGATTGAAACAATAATTTCATTATTTTGATAGGTAAAATTTAAAGTTATTCGCATTTTAAGTTTTCAGGCCATCACTATTTCTTATCATTTCAGCAATGAATGAAATCGCTAACGTGCTCATGGATATATTTTAAGAATCTGATTTTGGTAGTAAGTAATTAACGCAAAACTAGAAAGTAGTTTGTTTAGAATCGAGAGCAGAATCGAATTATCATGGTTTCAACATAGGTTTTTTTTTCAAAATATTAAATAATTTGTTTGTGAAATTTAAAATTTACTGAACTCGATCTCAACCCACCGCTCGGGCACTCTCACCGTACTTACTACCAAAACAAGATTCTTAAAATGTATCCGTAAGCACGTTACCGCTTTCATTAAGTGCTGAAATGATAACAATTCATTTTTGCCTGAAAGCTTAAAATGCAAATAACTTTAAATTTTAACTATCAAAATAATGAAATTATTGTTTCAAACTAATTATTTTGTAATAAATCAGTTGGGGTGTATGAGGTTTTGCGCTTATTCATTAACACGTTGTATAGGTACTATCCGACAAATCTTGGACGTTACTAAAGCTATTCTAAGAATAATCGAGAGGAAGTGTTTCAAATCTCTGTTTCTGTAATTCAAAATAACCTTACAAATTGCTATTTGAAATAGAGTATAGTTTCAATAAGCAGAATCGACTAATATATCGTACCATGTAGGTATACTTACTTATCTGCAGAAGCTTTAGTAGGAGGTATTATTATATTGAACATACATAACTGTATTAAGTAGTAACAACAAACTAACATTTAATAATTATGTATTTGTTACACTCGGCACCTATTTGCACCCTTTGACTATTTATATGTGGACTGGTTACGCGTGTAATTCTACTAACAAACATTTCTGCCACTTTTTGCGGGGGGTGAGGTAACATGAAATCCGCAACTTTGGATTTTATTCGCCATAACTTTAATTCTAATTTTGAATGTTAAAAATCATGAAAAGTAGTCTCGTGTGAACCCCAAACGTTCTAAGTTCGAAGTTATTATTTCGCAATTATAGGCTGTCTCGTTTAGTGATAAGGTGTAAAATTTAATATAAATGCACAAGATCAATTGTGCTTATACCGTGGCAGAGGGGAAATGCTACCGCAAGGCTAGTCCTTATAATAATTAGTCAAAGTTTGCACCCGATGAAAGATAATTAAAATTTCCGCACGCATCGTATGTGTTTAGAGACAGTATATTAAGACAATATCAATGCACAACTATACCGCGGGTGTTGTAGCCTGCAGGCAAACGGGAACAACAGCTGCTAATTGCAATGCTGTGTGTACATGCGGTATTGTGTTCTGTGTATACGATGTAGGTGAACTGTGTACGCATCGGTTTGAGAGTCACTCCATTAGGTACGGTTGTAAATACTTGAGTAGGTATCATCCATCTGTTGTTTTGGTGGCACGTTACATGGCGTATTTGGCAAATATAACACATGACAAAGACGCGTTTCTACTTGGAAATAGGCAATAAAATATAAAAACGTGGATCAAAGGGGGGGCAAATTCCCCGGGCGGCACTTTAAAAGGGGCGGCAAATTCGATAAAAATATATACTGATTGAACTCTTTATAACTAATTCGTGGAACAGAAAAAAGTCGAGCTCGCTACGCTCGCTCTGTTTCTGTTTTAGTAACTGTATCTACACATAATCCTAAAGAGCACACCTAAGACGTGGTGCTAAAAATTTCGAGCTTGCTTCGCTCGATCCATACCTAGCTGTTACTTAGGCTACTTTGCACATGTTTTGTACGTAAAAAGCTCTGGCTCTAACCGATTCGTACTGAGGAGAAAAGACAAGCTCGCTTCGCTCGCTCTAAGTTTCTATTCTTGCATAGATAAACCACCACAAGATGTCTGACCACAACAATGATGTGCAAAAAAATTTCGAGCTCGCTCCGCTTGCTCCGTTATTTTTTGTGTAGGTAAGATAATGGGGTGGGGGCGGTCTTTGCCCCGGGCGGCAGAAATCCACGCTACGCCACTGATCCCAGGGGATGTTTTGGTTGCGTATTTGCCTATTTCACTCCTTTTATGTGCGTCGAAAACCGGCAGACGCCGGGAAACGCGTATTTGTCTTGCATGATACGCATATGCATATGCTCACAACTATATTCCCCGAGGGGGTAGTCAGGGATATTCTGAAACCTAAGAACATCCACGTTTCACTAGTAGTGCCGAAACTCTGTCCAGTGTGACGGGGAGTGAGCCCGTCGCCACTTGCAATGGACAGTAGGTACAATACCTGCCTCGAAATTGAAGCATGCAGGTTTCACGATGTTTTCCTTCACCGAACAGCCAGTGGTGTTATAAATCGTACATAAATTCCTAATAACTCATTGGTACGAGTCGGCCTGGACGTCGAACCATCGACTCCTTCACGGCTGGCAAGGTTACTCGCCACTGGACCACCACAGATATCTATGCTTGTGAATGTGTGGGGAAAATAGCAACAAAATCAGTTTGATAGTCAAATACGGATATGTATTTGACTATCAAACTGATTTTGATGCCATTTTCCCCACAACTTCACAATTATACCTACTTTTATTACTTACCTCTTCAGAAGACAGTGGTAAGTATAACGATAAACTTCATTAGCGCAAACGGAAACAGCGAAGAAAATATTAGCACCTTCTCGCTAAAGTTTCCCATATGAAATTATGCAGTTGAGCAGAAGTTTACAACACAAACAGACAAACTTGAGGCGTGAATGTGCCGGCGACATGTGCACTGTTCGCACCACTGAATGCGCTAATAAATAGTTTAAGTGCTCAGGAACTTTATTATTAGAATAACTTTGGATGGAAAAAAAAATTTTATCTTTGTAACACCACTGGCTTTTCGGTGAAGGAAAACATCGTAAGGAAACCTGGATGCTTCAATTTAGTTAGTTAGTTTTTACATTAATCTAAAAATACCGTTCCGTGACTGATTGACTGACAGACAGATAACGCACAACTTAAACCACTGAAGATAGAAACATGAAATTCATAATGTACGTAATAATACTGAGGAAGAAATAAGAAAGTATTTTTCAAAAATCAACCATAAAGGGATGCAACGAACGGTGTTGAATTAAGTTTCCGGAATCAACGGGAACGAAGTTTCGGGCAAAGACTCTCCATTCCAAATAGCAACGAAATTTTAAGGCTATCAAACTCACTCAAATTCAAAATGTTTTATTCAAAATAATACATATCACATGGATAGCTTTCTGACGTCATTTTTGACTCTACCACCGCGTCGGAAGGTGTTTTGAATGTATTTTGAATTTTTGAAGGTATTTTGAATTACAGAAACAGAGATTTGAAAAACTTCCTCTCACTTATTCTTAGATCAGCTTTAGTAACGTTCAAGATATGTCGGATAGTATATCTTTCTGGTAAATAAATTATTATTGCTAATCGGAATTGGCCAGAAAGCTATATAGGAATCGGAAAATCTTTTCGTCCTTATTTTGAATGAAGGATAGTACTTACCTAATATTTGATCGCAGCAGCTCTTTCAACATCGCGTCAACATTGTGGATAATATTACGTACTGCCTCTAATGGTCTAATGGTTAAGAACATTGGGCTCTTGACATGGAGGTCGTGCGTTCGATTCCCACGGAGGACACCTAGTGATACGAGTATGTCACTTTGTGCGTTTTTCACCAATTGGTTAGGACATTGCAGGTTAAATCACCAGATTGTCTGAAAAGAAAGATGATTCCGTACTTCGGATGGCACGTTAAGCCGTTGGTCCCGGCTACTATCTCTGGTCGTAACGACTACGTTACACATTAACCACGTCAGAGGCCGTAAGGCGGTCTGAAAAAACTCTGACACCCACACTTCGGCTTGCTACCCACACGATAAGAAGATATTACGAACTTACCTACTGAAGTAAGTACACACGGCGACACATCAAGCTACACAAAACCAACATAAGCTGGCCCCGCGGATGTTGCATAACGTATAACGTCGCGTGGCCAGCTTATTTTGGTTTTGCGTAGCTTGATGTGTCGCCGTGCGTTCATATTGCTGGATATAGATAGGCAAGTCGCCTTGGATTTTAATAGTTATGTAGGTACCTACATCGCATTTTTATTGTGATACAAATTTTTAGCGATTTGGATATTTATATAGTTTGGTAGTCTGAAGAACTCCCTGGTTTATGTACCTAACGCATTTAAGTTTAAACCCTGTATTTACCCAAGTACCTACAACGTGTTAATGAATAAGCGCAAAACCTCATACACCCCATCTGATTTATAACAAAGTAATTGAAACAATAATTTCATTATTTAAACAGTTAAAATTTAAAGTTATTCGCATTTTAAGTTTTGAGGCAAAAATGATTTGTTATCATTTTAGCAATGTATGAAAGCGCTATCGTGCTCATGGATACAGTTTAAGAATCTTGTTTTGGTAGGAAGTAGGATGAGAGTGCCCGAGCGGTGGGTTGAGATCGAGTTCAGTAAATTTTAAATTTTACTAACAAATTATTTTATATTTTGAAAAAAATAACCTATTATGAAACCATGATAATTCGATTCGGCTCTCGATTCTAAACAAACTACTTTCTAGTTTTGCGTTATTTCATTAACACGTTGTATAATTGCCTCAACTATCTATGTTAAGGTTAACCAATTAACTATCCAAGTGTTCAATAGAATATTGTCATCTACCTAATAGAATAATTTTATTGGCGCTTAAAATAGCACTATTTAATTGATAATTATACATCAGTCGAATATAATTAGCTAAACTAAGCTCGTTAACGATTTCATCGCTGCTAATTAAGTTTGGTGTGGACTGAATCGTTTACCAATATTGATATTTACTGTTGGTAGGATAGGTACTTATATTTACATAGTCATTGATTTCATTCTATTTGTACCAGGGGCATGCCGGGGTCGCTACGGTATAATAATTAACAACACGTTATTTATAATCACAGGCGTTTTCATTTAATTATGGCGCATAGTAAATTTTTCAAACTATAATTTGGCTTACGGTAAGATGCACGTACGTTCATTAAACTTAATCCTCCATTAAATATCTAGCTAGCTTTTACTACGTCAAAAAGACAAAAACTGACCGCAAGAGATTTAATGTAGAATTAACTGGCAGTCTGTATTTAAAGATAATTCAATCACTTAATACTAAATTTAATATAACATAACATTAATTACATAATAAGACCCTTGGTTTTAAATCCTATTGCGATGATCGAATAATATTGCAGTAAATTCTCGATTTGCTCGCTCCTTCGTTTTTAAGTAAAAATTTTCCTAATTCTGTTTTTGCCCCGGCACGAAGAAATCCTAGATATCAATTTCTGGGAGGACCAGTGGGCCTCACTTGGTTTCACCGCCTCGGACGTCAACTGGTTTCGCCGCCCCGGACCTCACTTTTCGTCGCACCGGGCCTCACTTGGTTCGCCGCCTCGGGCCTCACTTGGTTACGTCGCCCCTGGACTCACTTGGTTTCGCCGCCTAGGGCCTCCTACGGACTTAATCCGCCTCTGGGTGTGTATCTTTTTCAGTCATCGTCAAAAAACAATAACTAATTACTTACTGTTTATTGCAGTTCAAGCTTGAAACTCGGGTATTGTTATTTTTCCACAATTAGACAATTTATCATCTGCAAGTACCTAACTAAAATCATTTATTCTGTGCTTTCATTTTCACGGCTAAACAGATTACCTAACCGATATTAATGAGAACTCAGAACCTATAGAGAAAGCTTAAACCCTGAGGCCATGTTAGTTAGTCATAAAATCGCACGCAGGCGAAACTTTGCTTTATTCATTTTCCTTATCTAACTTTTGCAGTGCGAATAGCAATAAAACCCCGAAAGGTTTCAAAGCTTGAACTTCAATGACCGGTAGAATTTGCTTTGAACTTTTGGTATAACGCCATAAAACAAAGTAAACATCCCAAAAATGAAACCTCTAATCCGCCTTTGTGAATCAGAATTAACAAATATCTGTAATGACGGCGTAGGAAGCCCCGGATTAGACAGTTTAGTATTTCTAAAGGAAAATTTAATTCGAGCTCGTTACCTAACCCTACCTAAAAAGTGGGGCTAATTTATTCAAAAATAGGATACAGTTTTGCATAGTTGATCCATTACTGCAACAGCTACGATCTTCGTACCTAATGTGTAGAATTTCGCTGCAGGGTTTAACGTTCAAAAGATACAATACAATACTCAGATACAGATACCATACCATTAGACCATACCGGACTGGAGATACCATATTGGCCTAGCTTTTCCTTCTTGCTGTCTCGCGTTTGCAATGGAGGGAAGTCTGATGCGTTACATGGCTAATTAGGGGTTGCTTCAGACCATCAAACTGAAAAACGTTTACGAACATTGAAACCGTGAAAAAATAATTGCTATTTTGCGTTTTATATGGAACAGTAAATTTATATTCGCGATTTCGATGTTCCGCAGTGAAAGTTCTTCAGTTTGATGGTCATAAGCACTCTGTTCAATACGAAACGCATTTAATTATATACCTTCTATGTAATTATAATCTCCTTACACCATAATAATAATCGCTAGATGTCAGTCTTCCACTACAGTTTAACAAACTTTTCTGATATCTAAAACTACGATGACAATGAATGTTCGCACATAGAGGGAACGCTGACAAGTTCCCCACGTAAGCCTAACGTAGCCTAGCCTAACAATTGCGGCAGTTAGCGGTGTAAGGCGCCAACTTTGCCCAAAACTTGCCTTTGTTCCAACTCCGCGAGTGGGGGATAGGATAGTAGAACAATCAGTTGAGGTGACGCTTTGTTCTGAGATTCCGCCAGGGTAGGAGTTAGTGGGGCCAACATATTTTACAACATAGTTACGTGACGCGATTTGTTACATTTGTAGGTTCTTCATTCGTGGGTATTTCAGTAACTAAATTATGTACTTAACTACCTAAGTACTTATCGAACTACGTATTATTATTATTGGTAATAATCAAGTATTATAGTCAATCTTTTCATTTGAGTACAAACTTTTTTGAAAATCGACGCCTTTCTCCTGGTTTGGCGTAAGATAAGATAAGATAAATATCCTTTATTTACACAAAAACGAGAACAAGAAGGGTAGAAAAGGCGCCCCTATGTATGTTTGCCATATCATCATCGCGGCGCGGCGTTTAATAGGTTAACGTTTATAATACGTCGTAGCTACATGTTCTGGACAATTTTATGCAGTAACAGTTTTAGATTTACAAAATTTATACATTTCGTTTTTACGTCGGATTTTACTTGTATTTAAAGCTTATATTAGACTGAAATTGGAAGTCTGCCTCTATCTACACATCTTAGGCCCGTATTAATAAACCAAGCCCCAACACATATTAATCTATGCCCCGATACTCGTGTATTCCTAAATCACCTCTAGCGCAAACTAAAGCGTGTGTGATGGAATTTGGTTTATTAATACGTAGCCAAGTCCCCAATAAACCTGAGTCCACCCCTGTAGCACTCGCCTGCAGACACGACTTGCCAACTGTGAGGGCTCTATAACAAATCCGAATCGCGTCGGCACTCACAAAGTTACGTGTCCATCCGTGCGTACACTTCGAACCCGTTCACTTAATTCGGCACGCGTTTGTTTGCCGATCTCTATCTCGCATAATAATCAGGTAGGCTCTAATTATTTACTCGTACATTATAGTACTATGTACTCGTACTAAGTAGTAATACTTGTTATATAGGGTCCTTCTTAATAATGCTGACTGTTTTTTAAGGGAATTGTACGGTCTCACTACTGACACCGTGCAGTTTCTGCTCACGCGGCAACTTACTTACCGTCGCGTGCGCGTTTACTTTAGTTATAATATTTTACATTATTATCGAGTTCGCATCGAACCGTACTACGGTCGACAGCTAAGGGAAAGAAGCGCCAATCATTGTACTGTAACTACGCAATAAACTTCTTAATCTTTCGACATCTTTCTCTGCGTGCTCAACAACAACTCTACAACCTAACTACAACTATAAACCAGCTAATACAAGTGTGGGGATCAACTGAACCCTACAGGAATGATCAGACCATCATTCGGAACAACTTTCTCTGTGGAACAAACATCGAAATCGCGAAAAAAAAAACTACTGCAATCCTACTCTATACTACCAAAATGTAATACATCAATTGACTTTTCGCGATTTCTATTTTGGTTCCTATAGTGAAAGTTGTTCAGTTTGATGGTCTTAACCACCCCTTTTTACTGGCTTTTGCCCGGTTGAAATTAGAATATCGAAAAATCCTTTCTTAGGGTTGAGACATATCACCGCGCCGATGGCGGACGGCTTCCCATACTAAAGGTCAGGTTTTGTCTGGGGCCGTCGTCGGGTAATATGTCTCAACCCTTAGTGCGCCCCTACATCCTCCATCGAATTTATGCAACGTGTTAATGAATTAACGCAAAACTAGAAAGTAGTTTGTTTATTATCGAGAGTAGAATCGAATTATCATGGTATCAACATAGGTTACATTTTTCAAATTATTAAATAATTTGTTCGTATAATTTAAAATTTTCTGAACTTGATGCCAACCCACCGCACGGGCACACTTACTTACTACCAAAACAAGATTCTTAAAATGTATACATGAGCACGTTAGCGCCTTCATTCATTGCTGAAATGATAACAAATCATTTTTTCCTCAAAACTTTAAATGCGAATAACTTTAAATTGTAACTATCAAAATAATGCAATTATTGTTTCAATCCAATTAGTTTGTTATAAATCTGTTGGGGTGTATGAGGCTTTGCGCTTATTCATTAACACGTTGTATACAGGGTCCTTCTTAATATGCTGACACTTTTTTAAGGAGATGATCAGACCATCAAACTGAACAACTTTCTCTATGGGACCAATATCGAAACCGCGAAAAAAAATCAGCTCTCCCATTTGGCTTAAGTAGGTTTGCAGTATTTCGATGTTGGTGCATTAGAGAATGTCGTTCAGTTTGAAGGACGGTCTGATCACCCCCCCTTACAAAAGTGTCGGCATATTAAAAAGGATCCTATAGTCCAATAGATCAAGATTTTGGTCTGAATGTAATAGTAATCAAAATCATATTTACGACATAAAGTTTTTATTCATTGTCTTCATAATATCTACACACAAAATACTTACAGCTACAAATTAATGTAGATTAGATTCTTAACACAATAGTGCAAACAATACTCAACCGTATTACGAAGCAGGAAAATATATTTTCTGGGTGACTTTATACAATTATTTTAAGAAAATATAATAATGGATTTGGATATAATTTACGCGAGAAACAGTTAAGCTGTTATTTTAAATTCTAAACACGTAAATGTAGAATTGAAAGTTGAACTTAGTTGTTCTCTTCGACGTCCTGTAACAATAAAAAAAAAATTGCTTTATTACAAGGTTTTAAATGTGATTTTAATAATTAAGAAGTTAAATTTATGTTTGATCTAATTTTTTACGTGTTCTTACCGCGAGTTGGTGTTTTGGTTTTACATTATTTAATTTTACATTAAATAATAACTGCGTAACTCTCAAAAACTAATTAAGGAATTCTTTGAGTTTAGAATTTATATTGCCCATCCTGGAAGACTTTTTGCCTCCCATAGAAATATAAAAACCCGCAAGCTATAATGTATGATCAGCTACGCTAATGTCAGTAATGTAAGATATACACATATCAATAAACGTGCCGTTACTGTCAACCAAGCATTGTTAAGGAGACAGGTTCATATTATCGTAGTAATACTATACTCCATTCCAAAAAGCAACGAAATTTTAAGGCTATTTTGAATTACAGAAACAGAGATTTTAATCACTTCCTCTCACTTATTCTTAGAACAGCTCTAGTGAAGTCCAAGATATGTCGGATATTATACACGGTGTTACAAAAGTGTAAATAAACATTTATAACTTTTAAGGGGGTTGTTTAGACCATCAAACTGAACAACTTTCACTATGGGACCAACATAGAAATCGCGAAAATAAAAATCAGGCATCCCATACATTTAGCTCGAGTAGATTTGTAGTTTAGTATGGAACATCACGCCCTTAAATGTTTATTTGTATTTTTGTAACACCTTGTTATCTTTCTGATAAATAAATTATATGTATTTGCAAATCAGAATTGGCCAGAAAGTTAAATACGAATTGGAAAATCGGTCTTTATTTGAAATGAAGAATAGTTCTTTTCAAAACAAAAAATTAATTATTCAGATGCATCCGAACCATATATAGTCTACTCTAAAACTTTGTTTATATTTTCAGTCACTGCTGTGGTACCGCTTGTACTCGTCACACCTGACAATATAAACTAATACAGCCGTAGCCGCGCTTCTTGGGGTTCTTGTTGAGCGGCGGCTCCAGGCAGGTGAAGTGGTACCGCTTACACTCGTCACACCTGACAATATAAACTAATACAGACCGTGGGGTCGCAGTCGGCGCAGTGCCACGAGTAGCCGCGCTTCTTGGGGTTCTTGTTGAGCGGCGGCTCCAGGCAGGTGAAGTGGTACCGCTTACACTCGTCACACCTGACAATATAAACTAATACAGACCGTGGGGTCGCAGTCGGCGCAGTGCCACGAGTAGCCGCGCTTCTTGGGGTTCTTGTTGAGCGGCGGCTCCAGGCAGGTGAAGTGGTACCGCTTGTTGCACTCGTCGCATCTGCACATACGTATTATCATTATTTACACTACATACAAGGTAACGGGTCTGAAATGGATCAGATTAGCGCAGAACCATGATGAATGGCGTGATAAAAAAGGAGGCCTACGCTCAGTAGTACGCCTATTTAATATACATGTAAATATTTTTTTTTGTGATTGCAATGTCAGTCCCATAGTAAAAGTAGTTCAGTTTGATATTCTGAAACATACCCCAAACAAAAGTATGTAACGCATTTAAATTTACACAGTGTACAAAACATGCACTACACTCTCGCGAAAAATTATCAACGAACTCTAGGCAAGATCTTCATAGAAATCAGTAGATAGGTTATCTTACGAAAGCGTGATCCCCGAACCGTGCCCACACTCGTTCTCGTTCTTTCTCTGCTTCTGCTTTCGGCGAGATTCACTCCTGCTTTGAAGCACACAATCTTAGAAGGACGCACACGTAGACGCGTACGTACGTCGATCATGGACTTTGACTATTTATTAAAAGGACTAGCCTTGCGGTAGCATTTCCCCTCTGCCACGGTATAAGCACAATTGATCTTGTGCATTTACATTCAATTTTACACCTTATCACTAAACGAGACAGCCTATAATTGCGAAATAATAACTTCGAACTTAGAACGTTTGGGGTTCACACGAGACCACTTTTCATGATTTTTAACATTCAAAATTAGAATCTAAAGTAATGGGGAATAAAATCCAAAGTTGCGGATTTCATGTTACCTCGCCCACTGCAAAAAGTGGCAGAAATGTTTGTTATTAGAATTACACGCGTAACCAGTCCACATATAAATAGTCAAAGATCATGGATCAAGTCAGACGTACGCCAGTACTTCGTGCGTGCGCATGTGTCTGCGTGCGTTTATATCGCTCTATCGTTTGGAGCCGTCGTTCGGAGACCTATTTGTGGTAAGGTTAAATAAAGGCAGTGCTCACCTTACGATGTTGGAGGGGTCGCCGGGCCGGGAGCACACGTCGCACTGCGTCAGTGGCGCCGCGGCCGCGCGCGGGGACGGACCTGCGCCCGCGCCGCCTGAAGACCGCGGCTGTCGCGACCGCTGTCGAAACGTCGCAAATATTATCTAAGTCTCCTCAACTATATTTTACTATTTGAATGCTGCGTCTAACTCCTACTAAAATCCACACCCTGCTTTAGGGCAAGGCCTGTGTTGAGCTGGGATGGGACCTATTTGCTGTTGTAGTATACAATAAATTACGTGTTGTTCTGTTGTTATTGCGCTGTATTCTTGTTTTGTAAACTTGTTGTGATATTAATGTGAATATTATGTGTGTTACCTATGCAAATAAATTGTTTATCTATCTATCTATATTTTCAGAACCCGGAATGGAGCGACCTCGTCTCAGGACAGATCTTATATTAGGCTGCAGTTTTGGAGGGGGGCATAGTATTGGATACCCATTATACTTATATCTGCAATAAGGTGATCAGATAATCTAAGGCATTAGCAGCGGCCGTAGCATGGCAACGCGATATAGCGCGTCACGCCTTACCTCTCGTTCTATATGCGCGAGAACGAACGTGATGAAAGGCGCGAACACGGCTGTAACATGTTAATAATCACTAATATTTGATACCTTTACCATTTAAAAATAAAATAAAATCGAAGCAGACCTTACCTTAGGCTTTGTAGTGGGAGGTTCAGGCGGTTTTATCTCCTTAACCTTATGCGGCTTGCGTGACAAGAACATTTATTTTACATAATTTACAAGTAAATAGTAACTCATTCCCATTCCGATAAATTGCCTTATATTTGCCATAGTATTTCTGTACTTGCGTCTATTACGAAACATCAAGACAATCTTTAGCGATTTTATATGTATTTCATGTTTAAGAATATAAACTTCAGATTGACTTATGTTAAAACCTTAACAAAGATCGTACTCGCTCAAATCAAATGTATATATGTCTTGTAGTAAAAGTTTATTATTGAGCCACTTATTATCCCCGAACCAGTTAAGCCAGTGATATCATAATTATGAGAAAACCATTGCCCTTCTTCTGAGGCAGTCGGTTAAAAAGTGAATTTAAGATGTACTTACAGGCGTGGAGGTCGCTAGTTCAGAAGGTGGCGGCACAGCTTCAGGGCCTGATGGGGTTTGTTTGACCTCTTGCTCTGCGTGCTGAAATGATATCCTTTAATCAACGCTGATCTAAATAGGTAGATGTCAGTATAGGGTTGGACATGATGATAAAATAATACTGAAATTATCAATTCAATCGAAACCTGATTCGTGTCCATTCGTCTGCAGTAAACAAAATGCACCATGCCACGGCCAAGAAAAGATTTCAGTTTGGAAGCGATTGTTATGCATAAATCAGATGACTTTTAGAGCCCAGTGGGCATAGCATGCCTGCCCCGACATCATCTTATTTAAGAGATCCGCTCCTCTCGCCTGCTCCGATAAAACGATAAAAATCGAGATGTGCCTCTGTCTTTGTTACTTAACGCATGACAAAATGAGCCCGCGTGACGGTTTTCTTGTTTTGTCACTTTTTTGTGTGTGGCATGCTTGTCGTGCAGGATCAGAGAAAGATTACTTATTACTCGGCTCACAATACAGCGGTCTTGCGATGAACCACCAACGAGGACAACTAGCTTTACCGATCCCCCAAGACCGCGGTAAAATTCGCCCGTCGATCAGTAAGTACCTTTAAAGATAATAAAATTGTGGTAGTAGATACCTTGGAGTGTTTCTTGATGACGGGAGGAAGGCCGTCGTTACTGTCGGTGGGCACGTAGAACATCTGCGTGTCCAGCGAACCGTCCGGTTTTGGGATCGGCTTTATCTGTCAAGGATACAAACTATAACTTACGGAGAACTAGCGCGATCAAAAACTGATCACATTAAATTCAACCTTACTTTCATAAGTCTTATGACTGAATCTTCATTGAGACTCCAAGGCCTTTATCTGAACGAAATGAAGTAACAAATATATAGTATCAGTGGCACGCGGGCTGCACCCATAATTTTGTTATGAATGTAAAAACTAACCTTGATAGTAATCCTGGGATGCGGCGTATCAGGATTCTCCATATCCTGCGTCTTCTTCTTCCTCTTATGTTTATGCGACTTAGAGGGAGACCGCAACAAGTCTGGCGAGTACCTTGACCTGTGCTTCTCTTTCCTCCTCTTCCTATTCGCTTTATAAGTCGCTATGTCCGACGAAAGGTTAGCCAATGTACTCTCTATGGAACTCTCAATAGTTTTACTATCTCGCTCTTTGCTTTCATTGAGAAGAGATGAGAAAGAGATGTTCTGAGGAACGAAAGCCGGTTCTTTCGTTAACGCAACGTTTGTCGATGCGTTTGAGTTTTCGTTGTGCGAATCGTTCGGACTATCGGCTACTATAGGCGTGATAGACATTAAAGGAGTATTTGTTAAATTAGGGGAAGTGAAACTCCGCTTTAGTTTCTTCGAAGGGCTATCACTTTCGGACGAATGTTCCTTCTTCTTTTTAATCTTTTTGTCTTTCTTTTTAACTTCTGTGCTTTCGTTCTCGCTGCAGCTGAACTCGAAAGGCTTGATGGTAACTTTGATTGGTGATACGTTTTCTGTTTTCTTTTCGACCTTATGCTGTTTTAGTTTAGGTGGAGAGTTGGGTGTGGAGGTGGGGCTCTGTGGTTCCGTGATGATGGCACCGTCCTTGCTGTATCGGATGCGGGAGCGCCGGGGTACTTTCTTTTCGAGGACTTCAGGCTCCGAGTCTGATGTTTTGTCGCATTCCGAACATTGCCTGTGGAATTAAGAATTTTAGATTATTAAAATAGTTTATACATACAAGATCAGAGGGCAGTGGAAACGAAATGAAAAGTTTTGATAGGAGTCATACGCATATTATCAAAGGTCGATTTTATAACATTCACGTTACGTGGTGATCAGAAAATTTTCAACAGTTACCGATTAACTTTTAAAACCTGCAATTGTAGCAAGATTGGATACCTGTCGCCACAACGTGTGCCTACAAGCTAGATAAATGCAGCAGACAGCGCTGATGGTAGCAGTTTAGCACTACCACAGGTCTGGCACTCTATAGAACGTTTTTTTAATTTCGAAATAGCGTCTGCACTTGCGCACTTTGTGTAAACTGTCCATGACATTGCGTGTAGGGTTGAAAGCCGCGCTTTGCATTTAACGTCATCTACATTTCGATACTTTTTATTGTTCGTTCTGTTATTAAAAATACAATTCGAGCTAAAGAATGACTGAAAATGTGAATTTATCGTAATTTTTCAACGTTTTATGCACTGCAAAGACACAATTTTATTTAGTCAAATCCAACTGGTGCGCGCACCTGACTGCATTTGCTCGGCTCTCCTAGTGTTCCCAGAAAGTGTGGGGTATCTGAATTCAGAAGGGGGCGGGGAGTGGCCGTTCTGTATGTTGAACTATACAAGGTGTTACAAAAATACAAATAAACATTTATGGGTGGTTTAGACCATCAAACTGAATTTTCGCTAAGGAACCAACATCGAAATCGCGAAAAAAAATCTGACGTTCCATACTAAACTAAAAATCTACTCGAGCTAAATTACTACATTAAAAGCTACATTTGTATGGGACAGTTGATTGTTTTTACGCGATTTGGTCCCATAGTGAAAGTTGTTCAGTTTGATGGTCTAAACCTCCCCCTTAAAAGTTTTAAATGTTTATTTTTACTTTTGTAACACCTTGTATACATCAGATTCAGAAGCGTAATGAAGATTATGTATGTGTATGGGTGTGTACAGATACAGACCAGCCGTAGAGTTTGCTCTTCTTGGGTGGTCGCTGTAAAGGCGGCTTGAGGCAGTGCAGATGGTAGTGGTGTCGGCAGGTGTCGCAGGCGGCCATTAGGTGCTGGTCGCTCGCGCGGCGACACGCGAAGCACTGTCGCGCCCCCACCGACGCTGAGAACATCACAACCTTTAGCCTATATACAGGCTAATACCAAAGTGTATAAAACATAGTAAGAAATCTAGTAGGAAATCCCGGGAGATCCCGATGACGGTAATGTGGCGGACAAGGGTTGTCAATGGTTGTCATTACAATAAAACTAGACCAATTTCGATTTATGAATGGATCCATTCATAGTTCATTCATAAGTTACGTCAAAATTCGTCGTCTAATTATTATTTAAAGTCTAATCCTGTTCATGACAGTTAAAACTTCAGAAACGTTCTGATTTTGTCACAGATTGATACTACCATTTTATAATTTTACGGAAATCATTGTTATTCGAGAAATTCAGGATTTTTGGGAAAAATACTTAGTATAAATCAGATCACCCATAGAAACATAGACAGCGCTGATTACGTTGATTAGAAGATTTTTTCTAAAGTTCTGTTTTCTGCTGGGCAAAAGCCTCCCCTTTAATCCTCCAGAGGGCCAGAGCATGCCCAGGACAGAGATGGATGGAGGATTCTTAATTTTATTTTTATTAATATCTGACCCACTTAAAACCGTGCGATTCTTTAAATTGTCTGGAATGTGGTTTAACTCGTGTTCATAATGATACTGCGCATTAAACTAAAACATACATATTTTTTTAATCACGTAGTTAATTTATTCGATTTGGAACACATTTTAAACAGTCATAACCAGAGGTCAGATTCTGCCGGTTTTTCCAGGGCTGCATTGAAATGTTAGTATGGACTATCTTTTAGAAATTATAATGCGACAAAGAATGAAAGACAGAAAACTGATCTCCTTGGCATCAAATCTCTATGAAAACTAGCATATAAGCGTACTTCTTGAACCTCATTCGCAATCAATTTATGCGAGATTTATGACTATAAATAAAATATTATGTGCGGTTGACATCACAATTTACGGCAATTCATTTCCAACATTGCTTTAATTATGTTCTAGGCTAGCCCCTTCAGTTATTCCGGCAACAATAAAAAATGGCTTCAGGACTATCGAGAGCTCAAATATGACGACTGTACTCTAACATCCACTACTGTTTGTAACATTTACTAGCATTGTAAATTATTCATAATTTTTCGCCTTCAGATTTTTACATTAAATAGGGTCCATGTCAACATACTAATGCGGCCCTGGAATGACCGGCAGAATCCGACCTCTGGTCAAAATTCCCGATCCTGTTAAGAACTTTCAGCTTATACAACGTGTTAATGAATAAGCGCAAAACCTCATACACCCCAACTGATTTACTTCAAAATAATTAGATTGAAACAATAATTTCATTCATTTGATACTTAAAATTTAAAGGTATACGCATTTTAAGTTTTGAGGCAAAAATGATTTGTTATCATTTCAGCAATGAATGAAGGCGCTAACGTGCTCATGTATACATTTTAAGAATCTGGTTTTGGTAGTATGTAGGGTGAGTGTGCCCAAGCGGTGGTTTGCGATCGCGTTCAGTAAATTTTAAATTTTACAAACAAATTATTTAATATTTTGAAAAAAAAAACCTGTGTTGAAACTATGATAATTCGATTCTGCTCTCGATTCCAAACAAACTACTTTCTAGTTTTGCGTTAATTCATTAACACGTTGTATAAGACCCGTATGTAACAAAGTAATTTAAAAAATAAATGTATTAAAACGTACCTTCAAGCGACGTAGATAATACTTTTCCATGGCGAGCGTCCGGGTTGTCGCTAAGAGGAAAACCAACGCCCATCTTAAGTGCAGCCGCGGTTGGCACAGACATTAACCTGCTGGCCGATATTGTAGTATACATTCATTTGTGTTGGTACACTTCAATTTTATCTAACTAATAGAATACGGAGCCCAATACTAGATGCTAATGATTTCTATATAGTCAGGGAAATCTACGGATTTTTGTATGGAGTAGGTTGCATTAATTGCACTTTGGTGAAAATTTGGAATATAGTAGATACATACCTGAAAAACATAAATTCGCAATAATCCCCGATTTTTTATGTTGTATTATTGAATAATTAAGACATTTACAAAACATTTAAATTAGGTATGAACAAAAAATGGAAAACTGGTGATTTTGTACAGGATGGCTTCGTTCAATACGTTTTACTTATAAATAATAATCCCCGGTTAATATCGTTAATTTGGGTAGATATTTAATATTATGTAAGTCTTCAAAAATTATAACCTCAAAACAAAATTATTTACTGTTTGTTTTTACACATTAAATTTGCCAATTGATAATTAACTGTCTCTATTGCTGGTATGCTGGTCGAAATATTTTTAGAAATAAGCTTGCCATTTGTACATTAATATTGATTTTAAGGTATTTCTCAGGTTCCTGAGCCTATATAACCACGAAATCTCGACAAAAGTGTTATAAACTAACAGTAATATTATTTCAAACACAATTTACTAAAGTGTCTTTAATGCAATCTCAAACCTTATTTTTCCTAGACTAATATACTAGATGCTAATGATATAAAATATGTGTGGTGTTAAGCTGAGAGATAGTGAGAAATTGTGTGATTAGAGATCGATGTCAATTGAAAGAAGATGTTGTGACAAGAATAGAGAAGGGTATGCTTCGTTGGTTTGGGCATGTGGAGAGGATGAGTGATAGCAGATGTACGAAAGAGATATATGGATCTGAAGTGAGTGGAAGTGTCGTAGACGTCGTAGGACGTATTCTGATCAATACGGTTGCGTTCTAAAAAAAGGGGAGGTGCGGAGTACTCGAAACCGACGGGCATGTATGAAGAGATGTATGGATGTGAATGAGGCAAAAGAGGTATGTAAGGATCGTAGTATATGGCGCGCTCTGGTCTCTGCCTACCCCACTGGGAAAGAGGCGTGACGTTATAGATAGATAGATAGAATGATTTCTATTCCTACTCTTTCATATCTTTTTAACATAATCGATCTAATTTTCGTTTTTTTTAAAATAGCTGTTATATAAACATTTTTAAATTGACGCGATCGCTATAAAACTGCTTACATTGTGAAAAAATCACTATGCGTTATAAAAAATCCATTGTTTCGTTATGTTATAGATTCTGTAGAAACGGTTTTAGGGTTCGTCTTTTTTTTGTACATAGTTGGTTGTGGAAAAAACCAACTAAACTATTTCCGAATGTCCTTCAGATGTTGTTATCGCTGATTATAAATCAGTCAACAAGTAAAATTAAAAACACGCAACTTTTATTGGGCTCTGTGTTCTATGATAGACAATGAATGTTTATTTTTCTTATAAATTAGTTAACATAAGACTTACTTAATTCATTGATTTTGGACGGACAGAGTCAGAAGGAGAATACACTCCACAGTTGTATAATTATCGGACATCTTAGAAAAAGAATTTAAATCAAAATGGAAATAGAAAATTCGCATCTTTATTAATCTACATCCATAGACATCCATAAACTCAAGACTTAAATTCAATTCTGGGTGGTCAGAAACGATGCTACAACTATTAACTACTTTTTTATGAAGACGATGTCATCCTCGTCTTTGTCGTATCCATCAAAATACTGTACTTATGTAACTAGCGAACCAAAATTTCGACTTAAAGGTTCGATCACACTTAAAGTAGTATATTTCTCCGCTGTCATTATAAAAGTTATAATTTGCCACACCGATCGGGTGTCAAAGGATTCAGTCGCCTCTTCAGAGGCCCGACTTGGTTGGTGCTAGTAGAAGCCGAACACCACAAGGTGGATATTATAGCGACTGCATCTAACCCGACCTCTAATCGTATTGGTCTCTCTTTCCATCAGTCGTGGCAGGGAAAGGATGAGAAAGGGCGACTGTGTTAGGTTAGGCACACTTATGCACTTTAAAATATCCTGCGTACCTACTACCTTTCTATAAAGATTAGCTGTCGCTGAAGCGAAGTCGAAATCTACTAGGAATCTATCATTGTTATAATTGGGCTTTGGCCGGGGCTTTTTAGTGTCAAGATCTGCTAGACGCATTTAATCGAAATCCTCCGTTCGATTTATTAAAGTGAAGCTCAATTCGGGTTGCTTTAAAAGGCGTTCACTTAAGAGGCTATGTGAAAAAAAATAGGATTCTTCAAAGCATCATATCTCATGAAGTACTAACAGTAGGAGTATGATTTGCGGATATGTGTAAATTGAACATATTATTGAAGTTTTGATTAGAGCCAAAACACGATTAAGATACATTTTCTCGATAGAAAATCAAGCCAAAGTAGCCTCCGTCTTTATCCATAAACGCTTGGAAGTGCTAAACGGTAATATAAGTAAATATTAGAAACAAGAGGCATGATTTAAAAAAAAGAGATTGTTCTTTTATAAATTTTGATTAGAGCAGAATTGAACTTACATAAATAGTACAACAATTGCAATTAAATAAAGTTTGTTTTATGCTTGCGTCGTTTCAAGCGCGCGCACCGCCCTGTCTCTTTCTCTCGCATCAGGCAGTAATATAAGCTATCACACGCCCATTTCGCTTCAATTATTTTTCGACATAGGCCCTTAACTTACTTCAAGATGCTGGGACGGTAAGCAAAGATTCTGACCACCCCAAAATGATTCCAACATCGTGAGTTTACGTAGGTGCGTGTGTATGTCATACCGTTTCTGCAGCTGCTGCGGGGTGACCTTAGGAGTGGAGCGCGGCGCGGCGGGCGGCAACAGAGGGCGCTGCTCCAGCAGGCCCGGCACTGCCTTCTTGGGGCACACCGCCACGATCGCGTCGTAGAGCTTCTGTAGAGACTGCCGGGTTGTATCCAGCTCTGCGAGAGTATCCGTGTTGTCTTTTGTTGCCTGGACGATAATGAAAATGAAATAGATTGTAATTGCGAAAACATTGAAAAAAAAAATATTATAAATCTCGAAAGATTTTACGTCGATATGTATTCCAAACGTACAGAATTTATGGGTGTTTATGTATGTATGTATATGCTCACGACTATATTCCCCGAGGGGGAAGTCAGAGATGTTCTGAAACCTCAGAATGATATGGGTGTTTAATCGATGCATATCATGAAAACAACTGATGCATTCACATCCAACCTAAAAAATTAGAAAAAGGTAACCGTAAAGAAAGAAATCGTTTTCATAGGGACCTAAAATTATTACTTAGATGAGAAAGATTTACATGAATTAGTCGATGATGGCGGTAAGGCAGTAATTTATCTCCTGTGAAAACTGTTTGATAGCATAGCAGTCTTGAGCTCTTCGTCACCATGGCAATTCAAACTCAATAACATGCCTTCGACTCGACAGAAGGACTGTAAAAAGTGAGGCAAGTTAGTTCTCACCTTGCCTTTTCAGCAGGGCGTGGCTCGGAGGTTAGCAAGATGGAGGCGTTGCTACCCTAATTGTGAACGTGTATTGACGTTAGTTCACCCGGTGTGATCAATACGGATTGGTAGAAAACTTCACAAAATACCTATCAGATTTTCGTCTAGTTAGCGAATGCAGGTGGCTCAATACGAATTGTGTTGGACTTCACATATACCCATCAGATTTTCTTGTTATCGGCGTCTACAGTTATCTTCACGATACTTTCCACATTATACTAGTATGTGTGCTGTGTGTCTCAGTATACAGTGGAACAAGTAATATAATAAAACAGATACCTCTAGGTATTGTGAGGTCCTGAGCGCACAGTCTCCGCCCAGCAGCTTGTCGTTCTCGGCGGCGAGGCGCTCGAGCGAGCGGCGCAGGGAGGCGACCCTAGAGTTGCGCTCCAGGTAGTAGCCCACGAACTCCACGGAGAAAGCGGGAGGAACGTGCCAGCGGCGGGACACGTCCCGCAGGGCTGCCATCTGCACGAACGGTAACAAAGATTACGGTATAATTCACATTAATAAAGAAAGGTGGTTAAAAATCAGGGGCTATAGACAAAGTATCTTTCGATTAGCGTTAACGACTGTAGAACTGTAGATATATAATACTCGGTTATACAATACTCTTGCCAAATCTAATTACAAAATAATGCTTCATACAAAATATATGAAATATAAACAAGATGGACGTACCAGATGGAGTGTAGATGGAGATGATGTAAAGCGCTTACCCAGAAAAAGCCTATTAACTCTTCTTTTAACACTTTCGCTGCTGAGTTCAAAATCATGATCCTCGAGCAGTGCTAAAACTGACCCCCCTCGTAGTCGTAACGGTGAAACGATAAACTTGACTCGTCTCGTGGGTCACCCGCTCAGGCGTAAGATTGTCGGCGACTCGCGCGGTAAGTTATAAGCACAGCCGAAATGCAATATAACTGACTCGGTACGTGGGTTCTTTAGCACTGCGGCCCATTTGTAGCCGATGTACGCCGTAGGTCGTCAGCAGCGAAAGTGTTAAAAATATGATATCCTAAAACTATCTTGCACTCAATGGAACAACCATATTATCATCATCGTCTCAGCCGAGTGACGTCCACTGCTGGACATAGGCCTCCCCCAAGGATCGCCATAACGACCCGTCCTGCGCTGCCCTCATCCAACGGGTTCCCGCCACCTTCACCAGGTTATCGGTCCACTTTGTGGGGGGCCTACCCATATTATACCAATCACATATTGCCGATCCCAGAACTAAAGTGAAATATTATAAATAATGAATGTTGATAGTGACCTGAGCGTCCTGGAACTCTAGCGCGTGTGTGTCGATGCCCATACACTCGGCCTTGCGCTGGAACTTTCGCATTGCCGACGCGCTGCTGTACAACATGCGCGCCATCTTCTGTGTCGGCACTAAAGACAAAATATAAAGGCCCTTCTTAATATCCTGATGCTTTTTAACGGAATGATCAGACCATGGAACTGAACAACTTTTTGTATAAATCCAAAGCCGTAATCGCGAAAAAAAATCCCCTCTTTCATACAAAACTGCAGTACCGTCTCGACTCAAATGTATGGGACAGCAGATTTTTTTTTCGATGTTTGCTCCATAGTGAATATTGTTCAGTTTGAGGGTCTGAAACACCCCCTTAAGTATTACTGTGTTTACACCCTGTACACAGATTTTTTTTGTTTTTGATAAGTATTACCAATCTTTAGTGACTCTAAACTGTTTTGTAGCACATAATCAAACAATTGTGCTACTAAACAGTTTGGAAGTCACTAAAGTTTGGTGATATTTAAAAAAACATTATTTTTAAAGTAAAACTTTTTTTCAATCATGACATTCCTTTTAGGCTAGACACAGTATATATCAGATGTAGCTGTCAAACAGTATACTTTCCTACTAATTTTAACATTCCTACAAAATTTTAACACTACTACTACTTACCTCGCAATTTTTTCATCATATAAACCTTCCCTGGATTTCCACAAATATTTCAAAACCAAAATTAGCTAAATAAGTCCAGTCGTTCTCGAGTTTTAGCGAGACTAACGGACAGCTGTATATTTTTATATATAAGAAAGAGAAAGAAGAAGAATTCGATGTTTAAGTTTGTGGCGATGTTTGTAACTCAATCGCACATAAAAGTCTACTATCACGCATTTGTATGAAGTTTAACTTACAGACAGATTATGGTCTGGATTAACACAGGATACTTTTTAAAGGTTCATTTATGCCTATAATGGGCTAGCCTTGCCATCTAAAGTTTCTTAAAAGTGTTCATCATCATCTTCAAAGTGTCATCTTAAAGTCTTCAGAATCAGACACAAATGTAACACTTATTCATCTTTCCAAGTGCATCGAAAAACATGACTAGCCCAGTAAAAACATCAAGTAAATGAGCAGGAAAGCTTACCCCATGGCGGATTCCTGTTCTCCTTCTGCTGTAAATACTTCCTGGTATACTTCACTAGTTTGCGTTGTATCCTGAGCTTTTCTTCTGTACTCAGATTCTCTTGCAATTCCACTTTTCTGTAAAAATTAAACCTTGATTTAAGGTGGACGCATGTTTATCCGCGGCGAAGGGGGCGAAAGAATCGAATTGTATAATTCTTTATTAATAAATATGAAATTATATGACTGCTCGCACACTTATCGGCGGCGAATCGGACGAATCGTCAGAAAAATTAAAAGTAAATTCGTTTCGTTCGCCTCCTTCGCCGCGGATAGATATGCGTTGCGGCAGACTGAGAGGTAGCAAACCTAGTTTTTCCAGTTCTTTACATCGGTCTACTTCAGATGTCACCTCAATTACTTACTAAAAAGATCGGTGTCAAAGACAAAGTCAAAGTCAAAAGTCAAAGTCAATATAATTTATTCAATATAGGAGCTTGCAGCACACTTATCAAACGTCAAATCTTTTTTAAAGCTACCGCCGCGTCGGAACGTGTTGTCGCTGTAGAGAAGATGCGGCCAGAAACTCTACAACATAACACGACTTAATAACTATTACAATATAAAACAATGGTACCATGAATCATCACGGTAAAGGTACTTGCGGCAAGATTTTGCTAGACAACCCGGCGGCGTTGTATGAACCCCTGTATAAACTTTCACTTAAATCACATTTCGTTCACCAAACAAATAAGTGCATAAATTTATGTTCGGATCTCGGGCCATTACCCAAACTGTGGGGTGAGACCGGCATGATAGAACTAATGCGAACCTTCAAGGCTCGCATTAGTGGCCTCGGCAGACACCCGTGCTTATTAGTGCTATTGCAAGCCGAACCACGGCACTCACAAACATATAAAAGTAGGTATTCATACCGCCTCTCGGTGCGCAGCTGCAGCGCGAGCCAGTTCCTCTTGCGGCGCTTGACTAGAGCCTTGTCCGAGTGCAGGCGGCAATGTGCGTAGAACGGGTCCGCCTGCTCCGCTTCCTCGGAGTGCGCTTCAGCTAGCAAGCCCTCGCGCTGGCCACTGTACGAACAATACAGCGTTGAGATAGACACAGGCCGGGAGGGACAGGGTGGGCAAATGCCCGGGCGGCACTTTACTAGGGGCGGCAAATTCGGGAAAAATATGTGTGAGTGCGCTCTGTCTATAACCAATTCGTAGAGCGGAGAAAAGTCGAGCGAGCTCGCGTCGCACGCTCTAAGTTCCTGTTTTAATTACTGTGCCTACATATAATCCTAAAGAGTTCTGACCGCAGCTAAGATGTGGTGCTAAAAATTTCGAGCTTGCTTCGCTCGATCCATAGCTTTTACTGAGGTTAATTCGCACATGTTTTGTACCTAAAAAGCTCTGGCTCTAACCAATTCGTATTGAGGAGAAAAGTCGAGCTCGCTTCGTTCGCTCTAAATTTATATATTTGCATGGATAAACCAAAAGATGTCGGACCAGAAAACCGAATCGATGTGAAAAAAATTCGAGGTCACTTCCCTCGCTCCGTTGTTTATGTAGGTCAGATAAGGGGGCGGCGAAAATCGGTCTGTGCCCCGGGCGGCAGAAACCCACGCTTCCCCACTGGACACAGGACTGTAATAGGCTATTTGACATATAAGCAACTCTTTATAAATAAATAAATAAGTAAATATCTTGGACATTGCCACACAAATTATCTAGTCACATTTAAAGTACCAGAATCTAGGCTGGACTTGTGTAAGGATGAATAGACAACGATATAGAATACAAATATAGATACAAACGTCCATGACTCGGGTACAAATATTCATATTCATCTTATAGATATTTGTCCCTTACGGGATTCGAACCCGCGACCCTCGGCACAGCAGGCAGGTTCACTACCGACTGTGCTATCGGGCCATCAACGCCCGCATCGGGGCATTATCGGACGCCGAAGCGTATTTTTCCATGGTGGCTTCTTCTAGTGAAAATTGTTCAGTTTAATGTAAATTGCCTTAAACATTACTAGCGTGTTTTGTTCATAAACTTCATGAGCATACGCTCATACAGGGTGTATAGTAAAAATTCGTAAGTGATTGAAACTGACAGCGAAGCTTGATCGCCCAGGTGATATGCAATTATTTTTGACTTGTAGCCCCACCATTCCTGATAACATGGGCCACCAACCTGTCGCAATAATAATAAAGTATGATTGGCTTGTCCCATCTCATGATCATGACCCCACTGAATCTCATGATACATGATCATGACCCCACTGATGCTTGAATTAAGTTACATTGATACATCAAACATAAATTCATAAACATAAAGACAACAAACATGATAATCCAATAACTATAATTGAATTGGCTGAAAATAGTATTTATTTGCCCTGCAAGAGCAGGGCTTCAAAAATATGAAAGACTCATTTGAGTGTTCCCCTCCACGGAAATCTTTAGTAAAAGGCGAAAGATTTATACGTTTTGAAGGGAAACCAGAGTTATCGATGATGGAGTAGGTCTGACCCAGTATGTACGCAGGGCGAATCTTAACAGCGCGATGTAGCTTCAGACGCTTACAGCGCCATCTAGCGGTAAGATTTGGAAACTTGTAGAATATTTACAGTGCGGAAGAATGGTTTCAAAACGAGGCAGAACGGCATTAATGCCATTATTCAGGTATTTAAACAAATACTCACGCCCCTCTCTCTTTGGGGTAGACAGTGACAACAGATTGCCACCTGTTAAGATCCTTATACGCCTTTTCGCTTCTATTACATTTTATCAGTCGCTTCATGCATGTTCGCCGGTTTAGGGAATATTTGACTTGACCCTTTTTGTGTCACCAAATAATTTTTTTATGTTTTAAATTTAGTTCTGAAAAAACTCAACAGATAGCATGTTTATCGCTCTATAGAGACGTTCGCAAGATCTAGTCAAAATCATTTCAAGACTGTGCCCGTCCTTTTAAAGGCCCAAGGGATCGTGCCCATACAAGCCATGTCTGACTTAAACAGTTTCAAATCTTCAATTGGAATGATTCGTAAATAATGAACTACTCCATTAAAAGACGTGTTGGAATCTTTTTATCATATTTTCCCTTTTATTTTGAAATTTTGTCCTTTATTCGCACAGACCCTAGCGCCATCAATCGATCCCCTATAAAACAAAAACGCTTAAGGTTTTCCGTACAAGACTAGTCCTACCGCAACATTATTATTATAGTATCGATCGATATCGAAACGAATCATTTTTCTTGACGATTCAGGAATATATCGCGTCGCTACATATAGACAGTTGCTCACCAAGTGACGTGGAAGAACGTCTTGCAGAGCCCCGCGTCGCATCCGACGCACACGCCGGTGCGCGCTAACATTGCATCGCTGCACAACGCGCAGGATCGCGCGCCCCAACGTGAATACGCCATCTCGAACAACGTCACCCCTGATAGACGCTCCACCTGCATTAAAAAGTTTCAATTGAATATCCACAAACATTGTTTGAGTTTTAGGAAAACTTACGGACGAATTACATGATATCACAATTTTTTTAAACAATATTGTCAACTAAAAGTTTCCACGCGTACAAAGTTAAATTTCAAAGTGTTTACCATTTAGCATAGATCCACATGGTGACCATTAACTTAACACTACCAAACTGCCTAGATAACGGTTAGGTTAGGGTTACAAAGGTTGACCCCAATACAGGGTGTAAGCGAATTGCTTCTCTATCTCCATACATTTTGCGCGGTAGGAATTTAATGTTATTATATGCGATACCAGATTTTTTTTGAGATCACATATTTGGTCCCATTGTAAGAGTGGTTCATATTATATGGGTACTTTCTCCCAAAGCAATTTCCCTGTATATCTATGGTTGACCCTAACAAAAAGGACAGTTTCTATAAATATTGACTATATCTGCCTTACATTAGTCTCCAAGATAGAAAAACCGTTTAAAAACAAATGAAAGCATGCATAGTAATAATATTCTCTTTGGTATATTATCGCGAATAAATCTAGATACATACAATTAAAAAGTTGTATAGTAATACCTCAGAAAATGCGACACCCGGAACATACAGAGCACAAACGAGATGCACCCAGGCACCAACTTCTGTCTCTTTGAAAATGCCACCTGAAAACGAATATAAACTATTGTTAAAAACAGTAGTCATAAAAAAAGATAGTACAATAAAGAGTAATGAATAAAAGCTTCCACAATCTATGGACAGAAAAGGAAGCCGCATTGGAAGAAGTTTGGAAGTAGACAAGAATGATTACCATGGAACAATACCTCAACTCAGAAACTCTTTGAGCTAATCTGCTTTGGTTCTGTGTCCAATTACCAAATTAAGGATTTTTTCATTGAAAGAAAAGATATTAAAATCTTTTTTTGTAATGACTATAGTGCCTTTGTGCTTAAATAATTAAAATACCTTTGTTAGGACATAGTTCGCAGCTAGGATCTCTGACGCCAGCTTTGCAAGCCTCACAGAACCACGGTTCAGTTGACGCAGAACTCACTGTACTAGATTCACTCGTCACATCTGATACTCCATAACAACCTGCAGGACAACGTTGAATTGGACTTTACACATGACATTAAATACACATGACATATGTACAGAGCTTACTATCATTATTTTTTTAGTAAGTTCCAAGTTATCTTAACTATTATAAAACTGTAACAGAAGTGTGTCTGTACATTGAAGATATTTTCATGAAAAAGATTACTTTTTTAAAGGTTAATTTTTGTCTGTCTGTTTGTCTGCTTGTATGTTTGTAACATCATCACGCAAAAACTACTGAACCGATTTTGATGAAAGTTTTTTTGTTTGATAGCTTATGATCTGACTTAAAATCTGGTATATTATTTGTGCGGACGAAGTCGCGGGTTAACTCTAGTACATCATAAAGCTGAGATCCAATGCCGACCGCTTCCCTCGCCATGCCAGCTTGAATGTCATCCGTCGGGTTTAAAAATGATCAAATGCTTGGATCTTGATCCTAATTAAATCGACTATGTATTACTGTATACATAACCTTAGCTAAGATTTTACATTGGAATAGTCATTAAGTCGTGTTATGTGGTAGAGTTTCTGGCCGTATCTTCGCTACAGCTACAACACGTTCCGACGCAGCGGTAGCTTCAAAAAAGAATTGACGTTTAATAAGCGTGCTTCAAGCTCCTATATTGAATACATTATTTTGACTTTGACTTTGGGTCCTTGTCAGCTGCGTCAATGTGCCGTAGACGTCAGAGGTATTGATGGAGCAGATTTTTGACTGTAGGTACATCTTTCTGACGATGCTTCGTCTATTGACTGTATTCATTGATCTTTGGGCTTGATATCTAATGTTCTTTACGTAATTATCACGTCATAAACGACTCTAGAGCTTATGACAAGTGAATAGAGCCCAATACCTTCATGTACAGTGACGCCACAGCCGTCGCACTCGACGATCTCGTTGAAGTCATCGCTGCGGGAGCCGAGGCAGCCGGCACAGATCAACATGTTCGCCAGGTCACCTGGAATCTGTAATACAATATTTAAACAAATTATTAAAAGCAATTTATAAATGCCTTTAATAAATAAATATGAATATGGTTGACGGTACTGCTGTTGATAAGCCGTACTCCGGTATGAAAGCCCAATAGAGATTCTATTAAACTCAAAATGTTTAATCAAAATAATATCACATAGATAACTTTCTGATGTAATTTTTTTGACTCTACCCCATTTTAATTGGAAGGTGTTCCGTTGTATAGAAGATGCGGCTAGAAACTTAATTAATAAAGCATATGCTAACATACCTTCAGAATATCCACATTTCACAAACAGCGCCCCAACTCTGTCCAGTGTAAAAAGGAGGATAAATACTTATTTCCAGGTATAAGGTATTAAGCCCATTCCGACTTTAAAGTTAATTGGACAATTGAAGCATGTCGGTTTCTTCACTATGTTTCCCTTCATCGAAAAGCCAATGATATTACAAATCGTACAGTTCATTAACTATATTTTCCTTCATCAAAAAACCAATATGGTATTACAAATCATACACTTCATCAACATATACAGACCTTAAACTCCAGGTTCCTGGCCTTCTCCAGCAGAACGGAGATGGACATATCCTCCCCGAGCTTGTTGGTGGGGTTCTTGAAGCCATGCTCGCCTTCTGAGCCTGACTCGTCCGAACTACCACTCTCCTCATCTTTCTCTGAAGGAGGAAATATTAAAATCAAATATATTTAAGTCTTTGACTGACCAAATGACCGACAAACAATGGAAAATCTATTGTTATTGTGGCCCGACGGCATTCAATATGTTAAACAATTACATGGATAACAGTGATACATTGATATACTGCAATAGACTATTTGACATCTAGTCTAATCAGCAATTCTTTATTGGACATCAAAACATGCACTGAAATTGCAGGTGAAATTGATATCAGCCTTATCAAACTGAACAACTTTTACTACGAGAGCAAACCGATCGGAGCAAAAAAAAATCTGTTGTTCCTTACTAAACTGCAATGCCAACTCGACTTAAATGTGTGCAACAGCAGATTTTTTTTTTTTGCTTCAGTCAGTTTGCTCCCATAGTAAAAGTTGTTCAGATCGATGGGTAGACTCTTTGATTTAAAGGATGCTAATGATATCAATTTAACACTGTATAATAGTATATCCTGTTATTAAAAAATAGTACTAAATCTAAAGATTTTCTGAAAATGTGAGTTTAGTGTTATTTTCTGACGTTTTTTTAGAAGATTAAAGTACAATATATTTAATGCAGTAAAATACCCTATTTGTAGCACACGGTATCTCCTTAAAACATTCATGCATCTGGATGCCTATGCATGTTTTGCGGACTTTGTAACAGTGCCCAAACCGCATGTGTCTATGTTATGGGCACAGAGGAAATTAATTTAAAGTGGACACAGACTAAACATTTCAAATAAGAGGGGTCACTCTCTGAACACCTCATGCAAACTGGCTCATTCTGACAAGAGTAACAATATGCTCCACTATTACTGTCGTCCACCTCCCATAACACCAAGGGGGGTGAGGTCAAAATTGGTGGGGGGCAGGGAGTGTCTATACTGTACTGTACTTCTATTTAGGCTGAGTTTGTCCAAATTGTTGTAAGAATATACCTAGATAAACTAGGTTTACTGTAATTTTTTTCTAATGGCTGATCTAATGCAATTCTTAGATATTTTTCTTACTTTTGTTCTCATCGTCACTATTTATGGAGTAGTCGTCACTTTCCTCAGGGTGGTCTTCAATTCGGAAATCGGAGTCATCAGAACTCTCCCCCTCGCCAAGATCGAAGTCCAGCAGCGACTGGGGCTCTACTGGCTTCACCTTCCGTTTGCCCACTGCAATATTCAATACGACATTTTGATATAAAATGTTTTCTTTGTGACAATGAATCAGGAATTTATACGTTTTATTAGAGCGAATGTGTGGGATACTTACGGCTATTCATTATGTAAACAATAAATCAATAGTTCATTAGTATTCACTGCGTCGATCCATTTAGAAATAGAGAGAAAAATAGGAAAAAAACTGCAGTAAACCCAACCGGCACAACGCAATCAGTGTTGCCGTTCATAAAAATCAAAATTCGGTAGAAATGATTTGAAAAATCGGTATATTGAAAAAAAAATCGGTAGTTTTGCAATTAACCTTTATGTTTTACTATTCATTTATCGTCGTCACTTTCACCTTCTTCACTGTTCCACTTTTTGTCCATTTGAATTAGTAAATTACTGTCTATAGCAAAATCGAAGCAATTATTTTTACCTATTAGGCATTTTGTATGTAAATTTTCTATTAATGATTCGGTATTCAGTTTATTTCGGGTTTTTGTTTTCAATAAATTTACTTGCGAAAATATCCTTTCTACATTTGCTGAGGAATGTGGAAAGGATAAAATTCGCCTAGGCTGCCTTGTCCATGATTTGGGGAATACCCGATACACATAACATAAAGATAAAGCCAGGGGGGACAGTTCTTTGGAAAGTGTATTTTACAAAGAAGGAGCTGCCATCTAGATATTGCCCCCATGAAACAAATCAATGTCTAGCCAGTCTTCAAAAAATTACTCACTTTTAGCTCTTTTTTTCGAATGCCCGTAAAATCGGTACATTTTAGCTCGATTGATAGACGTGTCGGTAGATCGGTAGATTGTTAAAAAAATCGGTTAAAATACCGATTTTTCGGTAGCATTGGCAACACTGAACGCAATACGAGTGAGTGAATGATAAATTAATGTTGAATGATCGAAATTGAATGGTATTTTTGTGAATCGAACGAATGAATGAAAAATTCCCATACACGCTACGGCTTGTTGAAAAATGTTAACCCCAAAGCCCCAAACCGATGATGGTGTGGTAGTACAATTCGAAAAAAAACAAACCGTAGTCTATGCCTTTTTCCGTGTTCATTGTTGGCATTACTGGAGTTTTTTTGACATTTGGCTGTCAAATCCATTCAGCTTTTGTTTGTGTGTAATTTTGTGCGTTTTGTGCGCATACGATTTCTCAAATTTTCCAACAGAAAGTTCCGTTATTATTTCAAAAAAACACTAGTATTTGATAAAACCGATCACTTTAACTTCTATTCGCATTCCTGGAAAAGAAAGAAAAGCTTTAACGAAGATGGTTGGCCTAGAAGGGGAAATGAGCCGGGATGACGAATGTGACAATATTGGTCTAGGATGCGCTTTAGAGCACTTCGCGGAGGTCGAGGAGGTGATGAACATGATCGACAATGTGAAAAATATATACCAGACCCCGGCCTTAGAAGTAGAATACGAGAAACTGTACAATATCATAAAACAGTATTACGAGCAGCCACACCTGCTGGATCCTCACCTAGACAAGATTTTAGGAAAGTTCCTTGCAATAATCAAGGATAAAGAGACACCTTTAGCCTTAAAACATGCAACTTTCGACTATATGTACCAGATCATAAGAGTTAGAGGATATAAGATTGTTGTTAGACATCTGCCGCATGAGGTAAGTTGTTTTAGTAATAAATTGTCTAAAACGTCATTGTCTGGTCAGTTGCAGCTCTAAGTATATCTAGGCATGTATGGATATATAGAAAGTCTTGTATTGAACACCTGTACTTTCTGCAGCAGACCACATAATCTAAGTTTTAAAAAAAAATCTGCAATATGTTTAATGGGGTCGTTTAGCTCGTCGGTGCAATAACTACACGGTAACTTAATCAAGCAATTTATTTGCTGCGAAATTACAATAGTTCCATAAAACAACTTATTCTCTGGATGTCAAATCCAATAATCAAACAAGATCCCATGACAAGAGTAACATAGTGAAAAACTCTAACAGAACAATTTTATTCGAAGTAGATTCTAATCGAACGCCACAGTTTTATCAAAAGTTAAACAAAAAATAAATAAACAGAATACCAATCAGCAACATGCTTTGTCAAAATCTTAAACCAAATCTGCTACACGCTTCATCAAAACAAAAACTAACGCGCACTCAAAGTTCAACCAGTTCTTATTCTTTCCTCATATTCTGGCTAATAGTGTTCTATTCAAAAATATTTCCTATTTAAATAAAAAATCGAGGCATGTATTGTACCCTCTGTCCATAATAAGTAGCGATGGGCTCAAGAGTTTCAGTACTACTAGTGAAACATGGATGTAATGAGTTTACAGAATGTCTCTGGTACCAGCTACCTTTCTAAACATGCAGTTGTAACATAAGGTTTCAAGATGAAATGATGTGTCGAGTGGTGATAGATGATTAGCCTTTCTCTCACATATCATCGACTAAAGTGTCAGACCTCGTTGTTAGAGTGTAAACTCTTTCTGTATCATTGTCTATGACAATACCTACGTGTATGTAAAGAAAAACGTGAGCTTTTGTTTTCTATTCATTATGTAACTCCGTTCCTGTGAATACACATCACCTGCAATAAACATTTTTCAATTAATCCTAATACTCATAACTCCATTGGATCAAATTTTACAGGAGGCACAAAAAACTTCACTACGAAATATCGCAGCCCCGAGTTATGTGGTTTTCTATTTATCATTTTAAAATGTAACGGCTTTTTAAAAGGATTTAAGAGCTGTGCCATGGATGCATTCAGAAATTAGTAATAAAATTGGATAAAATGTAATTTGAAAAATAAAATAGAGTTATGAGGTTTGACACTTTAGCCGATTATATATACACTGCATAAGAAACCCATGTCCCTTAGTCACCTTGTATGACTACCCATGGATAAGAAATGGGGTGGTCCAATCCAAGTCGGAACTACACTGCAAATGGTATTTATTTCAACTAAATGATTTTTACTTATGCTTGCAGGTAACTGATCTGCTGACAGTGCTAATATTCCTGGAGTCCCAGGATCCCAACGACAAGGAGACGTGGCGCAGCAGGTTCGTGATGCTGCTCTGGCTCTCCATTGTGGTCATCATTCCCTTCCACATGAGCCGGCTTGATGGATTCGCTCCGGGATCACAAGGTTATATCATTACAACATAGGTACAGTCACCATCAGATATATCTGTGGAGGAACTACTGTGGAAGGTTCCTCCGGTGAAAAGGGAAGATCTTCCGCCAGGCTAGGTGTGACCGGCTGTGGTCCAACAGATCTAAATTGGACCTTGTATATATATCGAATCTCTGTGATTATTTCTCTTGCGCGATTCATGTCTTGTATACAATTGTGAACCTTATGTGTAGCGACTAACGGGTTACCAATGTGACGTCGCAAGTTTCTCTTTACGTACACATTTGCTAGTCCGACCGTAGCGCCATCTGTTAGCTTCGTTGCTATAACTTGTGGGTGTTGATGTCTGTGGCAAGTCCCCACATATCAAAGCATACAAGGTGTTAAAATAATTCTGAGCAGTGCTAATTTTCAATCAATTCTTTACCGTAAATGTTACCAATTATATCTAAACATGTATTTTTTCAGAAATATCGGAACACTAGCTGTTCAACAGTTTCTTTATAATGTTGTATTTAAAATTGAAGTGTGTAACAACGGTTTAAGGTCTTTTTTCCTAAACACCTATCAGATGTTTATGATCACCTAACTGCGTAGATATACAGGGTCCTTCTTAATATGCTGACACTTTTTTAAGGGGATGATCAGACCATCAAACTAAACCACTTTCTCTATGGGACCATCATCGAAATCGAGAAAAAAAAATCAACTGTTCTATACAAAACTGCAAAACCTACTCGAGTCAAATGTATGAGACAGCAGATTTTTTTTCGCGATTTCGATGTTGGTCCCATAGAGAAAGTTGTTCAGTTTGATTGTCTGATCATCGCCTTAAAAAAGTGTCAGCATATTAAGAAGGATTTGATGTGCTAGGCATTCCAATATTCTTTATTGGTTATGTGAAAAGAAATTATTGAAAATTAGAACTGCTTACGAAATATTTGGCCATCTTGTTTGCTATGATATATCTGATGGCGACTGTACCAATGTTATTAGGAATCAAATTTTTAAGTATATTCTCTATAATATTGCCAAGTAATGGGCTATATAATGTTATGTTATTCTAGTGCATGACTTGCTTAGCATTGTGGTTCCAGCTTAGAATGGTCCACCACATTTCTTCATCTCGGTGGTTCTGACCACTCAAGAAAGTATTCAGTATAGTCGCGAGTATATGTATGTTTGCACTAACTTAGTAAGTAAATTATATTGTATGTTTATGTAGTGTTTGTAAACTCAAAATGAATCCAATATTAATGTTTAATTTAATCCCTCGTCTGTCAGAACACAGATCCCGTCCAGAGACAATATATTTTCTATTGAGTCAGAAATCTCGACACGGATTAAAGATTAATAAAAAAAACATGCTAAACTTTTGGTAATAAAATTCTACTACTAATGACCAGGTTTGTAGTAAATTTTTACAACAATTACTTTAATTTCATTGCAGATGAAGGTTCATCCAAAAAGCTAACGGTTATGGAGAGAATCTTCAATATTTGCAAGACATATGCAATGAGTAAAGACACTTGCGCTGAAGCCAGCGCCTACTTAGCCTCTAAGTTTCTTGTAAGGTAAGGATTTTAGAATACAACAGTGTTAGTGAATCATAGATAAAGTAATAGTTTCAACAATACATTATTGAATGGTAATGGCATGTTAGTGGTCAACTTGTGGTCAGAAAATACCGGCATAATAGGCCTCTGACCTGGCTTAAAGAATAATTAGTTGTACCGCTATCCGACGGAACTATCCCGAACGAACTACTTAACATCCCTTCCGAAGCATAGAGACGCTCGAGACGATGTACCACGAAAATGGTCACCAGTCCAAATACTCACCAGACCTGACGTTGCTTAACTTTGGTCAATGTTTCAAATACCGAAGCTCCACTAGGCCAATAACTTCGTCTCTTTAATTTCTACTATATTTCGCCCGCGCCTTCGTCCACTGACTCACGTCATTGTAGCCAGATTAAATATAATACCAGTTTTTAAGTCTAATCATAAGCTCTTAATCACATAAAGTTTCATCAAAATTAGTCGAGTAGTTTTTGCGTGATGCTCAAACAAACTTAAAGTTTTACAGTTTTAAACAATGTGTTAATAAATGTTTCAATCTAATTATTTTGTTATAAATCAGTTGGGGTGTATGAGGTTTTGCGCTTATTTTTTAACACGTTATATAGTGTAGTAGATTACAAACAAAAAACACCACTCCAGGTCAGATGTAAAAGAACTATACATGGGAGCATTCTTCGACTGGGCTTGTGATCTAAATTCCAACATGGATCAAGAAGACAAGATCCACTATGGCGTCCTGGCGTCCGTGGCTGCGGTTCTGAAGCACGGCAAGCGAGATGATCTGCTGCCCTACGCGACCAAGCTGCTCGAGTGGGTTACCAAGCAGAATTACCAGCAGCATAAAGCTATGCTGGTTAGGAAGTATGGGGTGAAGATTGTTCAGAGGATTGGTGAGTTGCAATTGCAATAAATAAATATGTGGTAAATGATTGGAGTTTCTTTTGGATTAGGAGCGCAATATCACATCCTCAAAAAGTCACATTGGAAAGTCGAGTTCTCAAAACATCACATTCGCATAATGTGTCGCAGTGTATGTGTGAGATATTTTGCCAACTGTCTTTGGATGAGCTTTGGATTGGCCGTCAGGTTTAGGAGTCAGACAATCAATTGTCATGTTATAATATACCTTGCTTTTTGCTAGCAATACTTTTTTTCTGCAATTTGTAAGGAACATGCTCATTTTTATTGTTATTGTATTTTTGTGTACAATTTTCAGTTAGTATAATTTCTTCACTCTTTGATTAAATTTTTCACTCTTTGATTAAAAAGCGTTCAACATTCATCAGGCCTTTTGTTGATCTGTTGAAGAGCGAAAGAGGAACAGACAAACTCACATTCCGACTCATAATAACTCTTGTGATGGTAGTTTTTCCTATACTCACGGCTCCTCTTCCATCACAAACTTCCTTCAAACACGCAAAATGCATTCAATATCAGCTCTTATTGTGCCTCTGCATAGGGTTGACATTCCTGCGGCCGCGCGTGGCGTCGTGGCGGTACACGCGCGGTTCCCGCTCGCTTGCCGTCACGCTGGGTGGCCTCACCGCTGCAGGCGATACCGAGCCCGTGACAGCGCCCGCCGATGACGATGATGATGATCAGGACATTCCTCAGGAGGTAAGCATTTTGGTTCCATTTGTATTATTGGAGTAAAGATCTTACATAAACTTGCGGCTTACCTTTTTTTCATACACAAAAAAGCCGCAAGTTTTTTTTTTTTTGGAAAATTTTTCAGTCTATTTTCCATCTAACGAATTAAAAAAATAGTAATGATCGGATTATAAAATTCATACAAATTATATGCATGCAAAATTAAATAAAATTGGAGCAGAGAAAATTGTCTACTTTCTCGAAGCGATAGGAATCGCTAAAAAGTATGCAATACTTAGTATGAATTGTAACAGTGTCACTTTCAAAGACTTATTCTAAAGCAATACAATTATTCTTTTCTGACACCATATACTTTGTCTGTGTGAAAGACGGTGGTTATGATGATAATAGACTGGATATGTTGTACTATTTAGCCGGCGATGTCATGGACAATACTATACGACTATTTGTTGACGTATACTCCCGTCTATTAGGACTAGAACAGACGCTAATTCACAATCTCTTTCAGGTAGAAGACGTAGTGGAGCTCCTCCTGTGCTCGCTCCGGGACGACGACACGGTGGTGCGCTGGTCGGCCGCTAAGGGAGTCGGACGCACCGGCGCGCGTCTGCCCGCTCCCGCCGCCGCCGATGTGTGCCAGTCCGTGCTGGGGCTGTTCGCGCCCCACGAGCGTGACGCCAGCTGGCACGGCGGCTGTATGGCGCTCGCTGAGCTGGGTATGTTGCTGTACCGACGTGTGCCAGTCCGTGCTGGGGCTATTCGCGCCCCACGAGCGCGACGCCAGCTGGCACGGTGGCTGTATGGCGCTCGCTGAGCTGGGTATGTTGCTGTACCGACGTGTGCCAGTCCGTGCTGGGGCTTTTCGCGCCCCACGAGCGCGACGCCAGCTGGCACGGCGGCTGTATGGCGCTCGCTGAGCTGGGTATGTTGCTGTACCGACGTGTGCCAGTCCGTGCTGGGGCTTTTCGCGCCCCACGAGCGCGACGCCAGCTGGCACGGTGGCTGTATGGCGCTCGCTGAGCTGGGTATGTTGCTGTACCGACGTGTGCCAGTCCGTGCTGGGGCTTTTCGCGCCCCACGAGCGCGACGCCAGCTGGCACGGCGGCTGTATGGCGCTCGCTGAGCTGGGTATGTTGCTGTACCGACGTGTGCCAGTCCGTGCTGGGGCTATTCGCGCCCCACGAGCGCGACGCCAGCTGGCACGGTGGCTGTATGGCGCTCGCTGAGCTGGGTATGTTGCTGTACCGACGTGTGCCAGTCCGTGCTGGGGCTATTCGCGCCCCACGAGCGCGACGCCAGCTGGCACGGTGGCTGTATGGCGCTCGCTGAGCTGGGTATGTTGCTGTACCGACGTGTGCCAGTCCGTGCTGGGGCTTTTCGCGCCCCACGAGCGCGACGCCAGCTGGCACGGCGGCTGTATGGCGCTCGCTGAGCTGGGTATGTTGCTGTACCGACGTGTGCCAGTCCGTGCTGGGGCTTTTCGCGCCCCACGAGCGCGACGCCAGCTGGCACGGTGGCTGTATGGCGCTCGCTGAGCTGGGTATGTTGCTGTACCGACGTGTGCCAGTCCGTGCTGGGGCTTTTCGCGCCCCACGAGCGCGACGCCAGCTGGCACGGCGGCTGTATGGCGCTCGCTGAGCTGGGTATGTTGCTGTACCGACGTGTGCCAGTCCGTGCTGGGGCTATTCGCGCCCCACGAGCGCGACGCCAGCTGGCACGGTGGCTGTATGGCGCTCGCTGAGCTGGGTATGTTGCTGTACCGACGTGTGCCAGTCCGTGCTGGGGCTTTTCGCGCCCCACGAGCGCGACGCCAGCTGGCACGGCGGCTGTATGGCGCTCGCTGAGCTGGGTATGTTGCTGTACCGACGTGTGCCAGTCCGTGCTGGGGCTATTCGCGCCCCACGAGCGCGACGCCAGCTGGCACGGTGGCTGTATGGCGCTCGCTGAGCTGGGTATGTTGCTGTACCGACGTGTGCCAGTCCGTGCTGGGGCTTTTCGCGCCCCACGAGCGCGACGCCAGCTGGCACGGTGGCTGTATGGCGCTCGCTGAGCTGGGTATGTTGCTGTACCGACGTGTGCCAGTCCGTGCTGGGGCTTTTCGCGCCCCACGAGCGCGACGCCAGCTGGCACGGCGGCTGTATGGCGCTCGCTGAGCTGGGTATGTTGCTGTACCGACGTGTGCCAGTCCGTGCTGGGGCTATTCGCGCCCCACGAGCGCGACGCCAGCTGGCACGGTGGCTGTATGGCGCTCGCTGAGCTGGGTATGTTGCTGTACCGACGTGTGCCAGTCCGTGCTGGGGCTACCTTACGAGTGTCACAGTTGAATGTAACGTCGTTTAGCCTGACCCAACGCTTCTTAATTTATTTTATTCGGAAAACTTACAGCTTCTTCATATCCTGGATGTAGCTATGGAGTTCCTTGCTGTTTGTTTTTCATAGCAGTTTTAGTTGCGAAACAGACAAAAAATATGCATCAGAATTTCTTCAGTAGGGGGATATGCATGTTATGATGTTTTCTTTTACCGTATGAGAGCAGTCAGTATTGTGTACATAAGTTAGAAAAACTCATTGTTATACAGGATGTAAACTTAAATGCGTCACATACATTAGGGAGGGCTTCA